>CM031236.1:39337949-39937949 GCA_018340775.1 Taxus wallichiana var. yunnanensis | reverse complement strand
TTTCGGGGTTAACATTTGGATTCTCAAGTAAGGGTTCAACAATTGGATTCATATCAATTTCTTCATCCATACCAACATTATCATTCAATTCAATATCATTATTCATTGCAATATCATTATTCTCTACATTTTCATTATGTATTTCATCCCAATTTTCTAATACATTAGCTACATTTGATATAGCGGATGTACCTTGCCCTGCTCGAAGTTTTTGCATTCTCTTCAATTTCTTTATTCTCTTCTCTTCCAATTGCTCCGGTGTCTTATTCTTGACTTTCCTCTTGTCCTTAGCTCGACGTTTATCACCCATGATTAGAAAAAATCAACTAGTGGGGTAGGGGACAAAATGAAATACTAAAAAATCATGCAAGAATGTAGAGAATATTGCAGACAAAACAGAATGTTTGTAGAATTCCGTGAAAGAGATGAAAGGGACGTTGGGGCCAAGATATAAAAAAACAAAAAAAAAAACACGCATTACATACGCGTTTTTTGTTTTCTCTTTTCCCAAGCCATGCCTCAAGGCTTGGGATCGGTTTGGATCCCCAAGCCTGAGGCATGGACCTGCACAAACACAACAAACAATGAGTTTTTACAAGAAAATGTAAAAATGACACTTCCTCTATGAGAAATCAAAATAAAACAATCGATCCATTTTAAAAAAATTATACCACGACGTAGAGTAGAGTCTCTTCTTTCTTAAAATATAATTTTCCAAATTTTTTGACTAATATAAGATATCCATATTATTTATTTTCTAACTATGCCTTTTTATAGCTATTTTTTGAAGTGTAAATATGTCTATCTTTCATGGTGTATCTTTTTTTTGGGTGATGAAATTAAAAATAAATTATACTAGCCCAAACTAGGCATAATTCTATACATATTCAAAAAAAAAAATCTAATTTTGATATTTTTTGAGGTAGTTAGGGGGGGGGCATGGTCGGAGCTCGTTATTTTTCAAAACATAAATTTTTGTACTAGAAAAATCATAAATAAAAAAATATTCGCTAAAAAAATCTAAAAAATGGAGCCCAAACTAGATGCTCCTAGCTATCTTTCTACAAAGGGTTTTCAAAAATACTAAATGGTGCTCAAAAAATGGTGGGGGGCACGAAAGTCACTCTATTATGTTTTTAACAAAAAAAAACAGAGCATCTGTTGGTATTTTAGTTGTTTGACCCACTTAAACTTATCCATTTTCAATAAAATTTAGTAGCTTAGAAACTAGACTCAAAATTCTACGATTCATATTTCTACAACATCTTCCAATTTTGAGTGTAACTATTTTGAAAAACTCGTACAAGTTGAAGAGAGTGGAAAATGTATAATAAGGTGGCCAACTTGGTAAATAATATGCGTACATATGCCCAAATGTGGTAATGCAGAAAAACTAAACCATAACACAAGGATGGAATACTTAGAATAACTGGTAAAACTACTACTAGTAAAAGTGAAAAGTGGGTAATAATAGAAGAGATGGCCAATGTAAATAACAAGGTGGAGAAAAATTGGAAGAATATATAACACTTGGCACAAAATTGAAAGAAGTTACATATAAGGTTGAAAAGTTTTTGTGTAAAGTATTAGGATACTTCGATGATCATAAACATGCGCATTTTAGAGGATGAGGTAGAATTGAAGAGACTACACACCTCAGTATTAAAAAACAAGGATGAGCATGAGAAAGTTTTGCAAGAATTTGGTGAAAAGAAGTAATAAAATCTAAGCACGATAGGATCAAAGAATGGCTTAGTGGGGTCCAAACAATGGTGATGTGCAAGGTAGAAATTTTGGAGGGCATCACCATAGAGTGGGATGTTATAATAAAGGAGATGAAAGAGAAGGCCGAATTCATACTAATTATAGAAAATATCCCGAGATATTGTCGAATCAACACCGGATAGGGTATACATTGGGCTTGAGGAATGGAAGTAGTTGGAGAAGGGCATCAACCTAGAGTTCCCAAATCTTCTACCATCACCATGACCTAATTTTTGACACACATAGAATAAATTATGTATTCTTTGATATTCATTATGGTATTGCCCATATTCTTTCATTCTTTATATTACCTAGGATGAAAAATATCCCTAGTGTGGGGTAATGTTGAATCTGGTAAAAGTGGCTAAGTATGAGCCACGTGTGGAGGTGCACATGAAAAAAGAGGAAAACATAGCTTAAGTACAAGATAGGGCACAAAGGTGCATATAGAGGCAAGAAGAAGAGGATGCGCAGAGGGTTGCACATAGGTTAGAATAGGAGAGAGCCAAAAAATAGACATCAGCTAAAAATAGAAAAAGCATGTGTTAGTATGATAAGCAATATAGAGCTATAATTGGATAAAGAAATGCTAAAGAAGGAAAAAAACACATGTAGGGCACTAGATAACAATAGAGAATGCATGGACATAGATAACTAAATATAGTATGGAATGAGGAACAATCAAGCTATTAATAACACAGATGGAAATAGAACATCCAATCGAGGACTAAGGCATGGATTTAAGGTACATGCAGGCTAAGTATATGATAGTCTATTAATAGGTTAAAGCATTATAAAGTGGTGAAGGAAAAGTTCCCACCATCTATACATAGTTTACATGTCTATTTAGTGGAGGAGAGAGATCTGCGATTTGAAGAGTTAAGTATATAATATTTTGTGAGATCATGTTATGTGTTTGTAATGGATGATTTGATATGGATTTCCAAGATTAGGAGAGATGGAAATGATATTATTGGCATTCAGATCTTTTTGTTGATTGTATATCTTGAGGAATGAATGATCAAAGCTCATATTATTATTGTCTTTATGATGATTTTTGTTGTATTTTCTTTTATTTTATGATCGTAATGTTAACTATTAATTATACATCTTGAATCATCTAAATAAAGAGGGACTTGGTAGGTTGCGCACACTTTGTGTGAGCACTTGGAAATCAATTTGAGTGATGTGCAAACACGCTCGACTAAGTGGTGTTAAATTTTAAGACTACAAACATAGTGAGAATCCCAAAATTTTATACATGTTGTGATGAGTAAATTATCTAGTTGTGTCGCATCTTGTCCATTTTTGTTATGATGAGAGTGTTGTATGTATCTTCTCATATTATTTGTTGTGACTACTAGTTTTAGTTATTTTTGTGGTAATTAATGTTACCCTACACTGCTTGGCCCTACGGGTAGCCTCAAGGTGTAAGTGTGGAGAGAGAAGACATGAACTAGGTTCCCATAACCTTGAGTCAAGTATGAGCTTGGGAGTGGATTCTCATGTAGAATAAAAACCACTTTTATTCATTTGGTATACTTCAATATTACTTAGTATATTATGGATGCACACCACCTTAGGCTCATCTTATACAAATTAGATTCCCTTCTCTCTCCTATTTGGGTTGTCCATCAAACAATCCTATGTGATACTAACTATGTGGATCCTCGTATATGTGATTCAAAGATATATGGATATATGCTTATTATAGCTATATGTATTTTGCGAGCCGAGGCTTGATATCTGAGTGCCATCAAATCAATGTGTATGCCTTTGGTGGCCACAGAAAGGCCACATAGTGATTGTAATGTTATTTTTCTCTGTTCATATTTTATTCACACACTAATATTTTCTCTCTTCCTTTAAGAACCAATAATTTTCTTGATTGATGCATTCTTAAATTTTGGGCATTTAATTTGATTTTATGCTAACAAGATGCCTTTACATTATTGTAGTTGTTTAGCCATTTATTTTTCTTAGTTTGAAATTTTCTTTTGAGTTTAAAAGTTTTCTAGCTTAGCCCAAGGCTTGGGATTTGATGCCACTTGGTGATTGAAACTAATTAACATGTTGGTTCTAATGTTGTGATGTGTTGGAATAGGGTCATGGGTTCACCATGGAGTGGTAGGACCTATGGATCCACTTCATTGTATGGGGTTGCACCCCAAGGGGGTCATGGGGTTGTGTAACTTTAGAGCTACAAGTTACTATGCCACTTGGGTGAAGGTGATAGGGTTCTATGTGCATAGGGCCATAGGGTGACCATGCCTTGTTGGATGAAGAAATAAGGTAGCATGTTGATATTTGTTGATATTATTTCACTTTGGTGGAGAGAAAAAGGAAAATTCATTTTTGGTGGAGGGAAAAGGGGTTGTGTTTGGTAGAAGGATAATGAGTTGTGTGGAATTATCTTATTCATATCTTGATACTATATTTACATTGTGTAAAAAAATGACATTTGTTTATTATTTCACTTTAGTGGAGAGAAAAGGAAAATTTATATTTGGTTGAGAGAAAAAGGGGTTGTGTTTGATGAAGGGAAAGACATTGTGTGAAAGTATCTTATTTGTATCTTGAGACTATGTTTGCATTGTGTAAAAATCTAAATTCTCCCTTTGTGACATCTTATCACATAACATTCTTGATTATCAAGTGGATATATTTTTATTGTGAAACATGACATATCTTGATAAAACATCACACTAGACCATATCCGCCATGAGAAAACGTATAAAAATGAAATTTTGTATAACAATCCTTAAGGGAAACCGTGATAGACAATAATTCTTACCATGTATTACAAGATGAAAATAAACTCCTATACTTGAAAACCACTGATCAATATTTATGTTAAAAAGATTCTTATCATGATGAAACAAATAAACATAACCGCATATCATACTCTTTGGATATTAACTCTTGTATATGTCTTTTCACTCCTTTATGTATCACCACATGTACAAATTAAACTATCACCTCCAACCCTTCAACTAGTTGAAAACATGAAAACTAGTGGATGAATGAACTTGGAACCTGATAGTTTATCTAAAACATCACATTAGTAGCATTATGTTATAGAAAATTCCTTAAAAACCCCCTTCTAACCCTGGAGATCCCATCAAATTATGTGCTTAAGCAATGAAAATTTTTTGACTTATGGTATTTGGTTACTTTTGTGGATGGTGATGGTTTTTGTTGTTCATGATGATGGGAGGCGGTGGTTCATTCTTGGCACTTTGGGAGACATTATTGCTTAATATTTCTTGGATTCGCAGATCTTATTTGGGATTTTCTAATCTTGATATGCTATATTATGTTGTGTGGTGATGCGTATATGTCATGGTGAACTTTATATTTGTGATGAGGGAGTTTCATTTGTGTATATTAGGATAAGAGGTATCATTGTGTATTTTGATGAGGGAAAAAGGAGTGTAATGTGAAGCTGGTTGTGTTATGTTTTGGGGCCTAGTATGATGTTATGTATTTTGGTACCATGTGGAAACAATAAAATTAAACTATTAAATAATGAAAATATTATGAGTATTAAATCAAAGAAATCATGTAAAGGAAAATACTAAGCGAGTAGTAAATTAAGAGAACAACCAATCTTCATAGAACATTAAAAAATGTAAGAAATTTTCCAATCTTGCTTTCTCCCTTTTTGGTCATTCTTTAGTGATAAGATTTGTTATGTCTAAGTAACAATATTTTTCATTGTTTTCCCTATAGCTATCCACGATGTTTTTTCACGTCAAGGAAAATTATCCAATGAGGATAAAAAATGTAGTTCCATACTCCTTTGTACTTGGTTAGTGGCATAGGTTAGAGATCGCCTTGCACTCCTAGTATCTCGTTTTGCGTGTTGGTGCGATTTGGTCTAGTTGAAATCTTGACATTTTTTTGTGAATTTCCCTTGAGTATCTTTGGAGTAATCAGACCATTCCATCATTTTAATTTTGATTTGTGAAGTTTTTTGTGGTTCCTTGGGCCTCAAAGTTTTATTTATATCATGGCTCAACCATGCTACATGATTTTACACTAACACCTTAACGTTTCCTTTGATTTTGGTGCTTTGACGAAGTTACAAGTCTAATGGTGCAAGTGATATGATTAAATCTCAACGTTCTTATAAATCACTCCAATCAAATCCTCCCACATGGGGACTCGGTATTTTTAAGATTGCAAGACTACATTACTACTCTCGAAGCACGAAAATGGAATATTCGAGGTATCAAGGGAAGTGGGGTGTTAAAGAAATTTTACATTTACGCAAAGTTGCAAGTTGTAAATACAAGTCGAAAATTGAAAAAGGAATATTACGGGGAATAATTCTCTAGTTGCTTACATTTTTTTATAAATAATTCATATTTAATGCAAACTACAAGTTGCAAGTTCATCCACGAGGCCCAAAATAAATATTCAACGAATCTAAAAATTACAAAGAATAAATTTGGCTTCGTAGTTATGGAGTTTACAACTTTGCGGTTGTTGCAATATTGGAAACTATACATTTGTCTCGAAGTATAATAAAGGGGTACATGTGACACAATATCGAACTATCGTAGACACTAAAATTAGGTCACACTCCCCTTTGCTCCCTCGATGAATAAGCACCCTTCATCACATTCACCTAGCCATGGCCCCCTTCACCCCACTAATATTAATTTAATTAAATTAATTCATTATCCTCACCATATTTATTATTTAAATATCTTAATTTAAATAATATCCACACATACACCTCACTTAGACACCTCACCAAGCCAACTCAACCTAAGACCTATTCTTAGTAAGTTTCCATAACTAACTAAGACTTACCCAAACCCTAAAAATAAATGCCTACATTCTCTCTAACCACATTCCTGCATGCTTACAAGAAGCTTCCAGTCTAATCCGTGGGTTAACGACATGAGATCCGAGAAAATCAAGAGGATCTCCCTAGTTTAGTAAACCTAGGAAATCTCACCTTGACCAACGCGCCGGTTACCCCTAACCATCACCGGTTAAGCGAAAACATTGTTGGTTACCCTTTTAACCCCAAAACAACCTTATTTTCAAGGTTGGCAAAAGATTGGAAAAAGTTGGTGAAAACATTGAGATCTTCCGGAGAGATATCGCATCTTCTGAGATCAAATTTCAGCAGGAGCACGCATGCAAGGAAAGAGATCAAGCATTTTCTCCTGCACAACCACCCCAACAATGATCTGATCTAACCAAGCAAAGAGGAATGCACATGCAGCCCATGCAGAAGCTCTCCTATAATTTGAGATCACCTGCAGCCTTCAACCTCTCACCAGCACCTCCATCCCTCACTCATAGGCGTCCAGGACCAGAATCCAAGTAAGTAAAACATTCTACTTCTCTGGTTCACTTCATTTTGTCACTATATTATCACCTATTGTTTACCTAGCCATCCATTGACCTCCTTCAACATTTCCCCTCCATATACCCATTAAAACCTCACCAAATCCCTCCCAAATCACCCAATACCTCATCCCGACCAACCAAGATCCTCTGTGCAATCGCAAAGGAGACCCAAAACCCATCTTGTGGCATTCCCAGAACTCCACAGTAATCGGCACCGGTTATATCTAACCACCGTTGGTCACCCTGAACCGACATCGGTTACTGTATTTGCCCATACAGCTCAGAATAATGACCTACCCACCTAATTCCGCCTCATCCCCTTAATCACCTGTGACCTACCTGAGACTTGTCAGACCTACAGAGACCTAGAACCAACTATTTGACCTTCGGATCCTACTCTAGCCTAGCCTGTTAGATTAGATATTTCTTATTGTGTTTTAAGTGAGATACCTAAATCATTTCGAATTACAATAGGATTTACTTTATTATTCACATTAAATTGTTTAAAATAGTGGACTGACAACCTGTCTAGGAAGTATCACACTTCCTAGATCTAGCACACGCTAGGTAGTTCCTTTGGATATATTGTATAACTTTTCTCGGTGGTCTTGCTTTCATTACAGGTAGTTCCTCCTAGCCAAAAGGAGCTCTCACAACTAGCTATGGATTCAGAAGTCATACACGTGCAACAACTCATCAAACAACATTAAAACAGGTGTTCCTCCTATGCCCGTCACCCTATCTATTTCGTCAATACTTCAAAGAAACGCCTAAGAATCGGGTGAAACAATGCATACAAAAATGCATCCGCACAACATTGTAGATTTGTAACTTTGAATTTCTACAAGTTTACAAACTACAAACTCATTGCTAAGCCCCGAAATGAAATAGTTAGTGAATCTTGGAACAAAAGTAAAAATGCAGCTTTTTAGTTGTGTAGGTTTCATCTTTGTAGTTGCTGAAAAATTACAAATTTCAATCTCATCCCTACATCTTGATAGGGGGACACGTGTGATGATCGGTGATGGTAGATAAAGAAATATTCTCTATAGTTTTGTAGTTCGAGACCTTTACAATTGTTACAATATTATAAACTATACTTTTTCCTCCACAACCCGATAAGGTGGACACATGAATATCTCAACAATTTTGAGAAGAAAAACAACTTTGCATTTTACGAGTTTACAACTTTACATTCTTGCAAGTTTACAAATTATTTATGCATCCTCGACACTTGAGAAAGGTACTAGTCACAAGTAAATCCTACAAATATGCCATGTATGAGGAATGCAAATCTTGAGCCAATTAGAAAAGGAAAATTCATTCACGTGGAATTAAACGTGGCCAATCTATCCATTTATAAGGTTGAAATTCAAATTTGAGATTAAAATATTGATGACCATGAATGAGGAAACCATGGGGGAAAGTTCTGTCATTAATGAAAGCACACGAGAAGTAATATATGGTTAGAATTCATGAAAAAATATCACTTTCTCTCCAATTTAGAGTTTGTGAAGAAATTTAAAGCCCTAACATGAGAACAAGACCAAATTTGTGCATTTAAACTATGAAAAAGTAATTTTAGAGCTCTATTCTGGTTGTTGTCCTCTTCTCGAGAGGAAAATTTTGGTAGTGTTTACACAAATTGGGTGTCCATGAATGCAAATAAGCCCTGAAATTTTATGTTATTTTGAATTCAAGCTCTAATGCATCACAAGAGCATAAAGAAAAGGTGATGAATATTGTTGATTTTACCTATTAAATCCCCCCACCCCTTTCATCTTAATTTATATCTTGTCATCCTATTCTACCCATACAAATCACACCATCTTCATATATCCAAGATGTGTTTGCCTACAAACCACATTATCTTTACATATTTTAAATAGGTCTACCTTTGATCTTAAATCTTATAATTTTGAATTTTATTATGTCACAAGTTCTTAACAACATCATTTGAATGATTTTAATGATGTTCAAAATTATATCCCATGTCTCTAGTAGCTTGTGTCTGATGCTAAGTATGTGCATTGTTCGTGTGACAACTCCTTTTGAGTGAGCATTGCATTTGTGGCTATAATTTATTCATATTGATTTTCCAATAATTGTAGGGAGATTGAATCATAATATCCCTCCCCCTCAAGATACCATCTAGGTCCTCTCACCCTAGTTTAAGAAGAGCCAAAAGTAGCAAGAGATTAACCACTTCCTTTTTACATGCCTCTCATTCATCTCCAAGACTTGGTCATGGAAGAATATTAGATCTTTCCTAGCTAAAAACATCATATTTCAAGCATCTATTATAGTAGTTGGGGTATAAAATTAGGAACCAACATGAAAATGGTGTTTTTGTTGGGGATAATTTATCTTGGTTCACTTGTGATATTGTTAATGAGCTTTAAGGAGGGTTTACCTTTTTGACACTTACCTAGTTTTAATTGTGTATGATCCTCATCTAATTCATTCAATATTTAAGAAGGTTTTATCAGTTTTTATAGTATTGGAGTGTGATTTAGTGTATTTCATGTTGATCTTTTTTCTAGAAGGTAAGTGTTATCCAAAATAAGCCCTTGCTTATTTTTGGCTAACTCCTCCTCCTTTTCCTTTATTGGAACTTAAATGAATTTTTGGCATGCTTCAGGGACTTGAAATTTTCTGGAAATGGCTTCATCAGATAGATAATTTTCTCACCTTTCTAGAAAGGTAAAATTTTCCTCCTAACTCCTTGTAAATCTCAAGTTATGGCTCGGTGGAGTTTTTGGGGAAAATTTCCCTAGACAGGCCTGCGGTCAATGAGAAGGTGCCACATGGCAGGGCGGAGTGGCGGACGTCGGGGAAAAGTTTAAGTTTTGGTGCTTTGGTCAAAGGGTACAAAGGAAAATTTTGGCCCATAGGCCCGACGAAGGAAAGAAATGGGTTGGCACGGGCTTGTGAAGGAAAACTTGGCATTTAGCCCTTTGGGGGTTAAAATGCCCAAGTCAAATTTTGGCTCGAAGGCCCGCCGAGCGATGAGGAGGTGACACATGTCATGGCAGAAGGGTGGAGGTGCGGATCTGTTTGGAATTTTTTTCCAAAATCTAAAAAAGGCAGAAAGGAAAAATTTGAAGCTCGCCCCCATTGAGCGAACCAGGAGGTGACACGTGTCACCTGGGAGAGCGGAGCGTGGGGAAAATTTGGGAAATTTTCCTAATGAAAATTTAAAGGAAAAAGCATAGTTTGGGCCCGCGTTTCCATCAGTGAATGGGAAAGTGCCATGTGGTAGTAGAGCGGTGGGGCATGAGGATTTTTTGGGAAATTTTCCCAAATTCAAAAAATGGGAAAATTTTAAAGTTTTAGCCTGCCGACCCGATTTTTGCCCCAGTTTTGCCCTAAATCTTCAGAGGGCCATATCTTTTGATCCAGAGCTTGGTTTTTCACGTTCTTTATATCAATGGAAAGATGTTGAAATTATATACATGATGGAGGGTTCAATTTTGGATTTTGGTGAAGATTTATGGGATAAAAATGGAAAAACATCTCTGGCATGCAAAAACACAGAAAACGACTCCAACCACCAAAATTAATGAAGTATGGGCCTCTGTTTTGCTCTGTAAAGAAATGTACTTCAAAGTATGGGATTTTTATGGAAACCCATATTTTTAGGCCCATTAGATGAATTTTGTTGGTGGTTGAAGTCCCAAATCAATTTGCCTCGCATTTTTGCTTTCCCTTCATTCTGCTTCGCCATTAAAAGCCAGATTTGGCTCATTTGTAAAAGGTTGGATGTTCTTGCTTCTGCAAGCTCTTCTTTTCCCCTTAGCAGGTGGATTTGAAGGAGTTTTCAGACCTCCCATGGAGATTGTAACATGTTTTTTCCTCTTTGTTATTGCAATGTATTGTATCAAATCTGGGCATGATAATGTATGTTTTGTGATCAATTTTCAATCCTCTCATGCAGTTATTATTGTCTTCTGATCCTTCATTGCATTCTGGTAATTTTTGCATGTTTTTTTGCTGTAATATTCATGATTTGTGTCTATTTTTGTAAATCAATGAGTTCAACACTCCTTTGGTGTATCACCTCTCTGTTTTTGCTTAGTTTTGTTTCCATTTCCATGTTTCTCTCAACCCTATCTCCTTGGTAGTTTTAGAGTAGGAATTTTGAACCAGAACCTCTGTAAAATTACATGCATACACCTAAACAGAGGAGTAAGAACCAGCTTCAATCTGGAGAGTTTTCTCACCTTGCAAGGTCCCACACCTTGGAGAAAACTCAATGTTGTGCAATCACACTAAATGACCCACCTGACTCGTAGATCCGAAGGTCGTTTAGGGAGTCTAGATTTGCACTAACAACAATCTCTAGTTTTAATCCATTCTAAGTTTTGGGTTTGACCAGTTCTATAATACTTTCTATATTGTTTTGGTAGTTTCACACTTGTAAAGATGGAAGGATTAATATATTATTTTAGATCACATCCTTCTAAAAACTTTTCCGACTTTAATGTGTTGCATAAAACAAGGAGGCAAGTCTAGAAACTAGTTAGTAGTCAAATCTCAAAAGGTAAGGATATGAAACCCTTTGATCTTGGCGACTCTCCTTTGTCGAAGATTATTCTAGTTATTCTTATAGTTCTTAACCAAGCAGCCTTGTTTACCAACTTCATTCCTTATTTGAGCAAGACTTTATTCCTAAAAATACTAAGAGCCTTCTTGAACCTACTCATTGGATTTATAGTTGAAGATAGGACATTTGGTTTTGGGGGTGTCCCTTGAGAATTTTTCACAACACTAACCCTAATCCCGGTTCATAGACTAATCGTTCAAAATCTAGTTAATCCTCCAAGTTGAAAATACAATTAAATAGAATATGGATCATCCTCATTCACATCCCCCTTTTAGCGTCTAAATTTTTAGACCTATAAAATTTAGGGAGATGCCTGGATATCATAATGAGGTACCCAATGAAGTAATAAATAGGATCCCCAAGTTTCAAGATAAAAATTCTATTCTTTAGAGAACAACATCTAAAATATTTTCAAAATATCATTGATGATTATGAGATTGAGTATGAGGATGTTTATTTGAAGTTATTTGTGCAAAATCTTGAAGAAGATGATAGAGAATTGTTTAATGCATTGCCTTGTGAGAGTATAGACTATTAGGAGGAAATGATGAATGCATTTAGGATACAATATGGTGATATAACTAATCCTTGGTTTCTTTTGTCTGAGTTTGAGAATATCAAGAATAACCCTAATGAGTGTGTGTAATAATTTAATACCAGGTTTAATAAGACATTGATGAGGCCTCCAACCACTCTTAGGTTAAGTAATGCGTCTTTTCTAATTAAAAATTGTGATGATTCGATAAGAAGGCAACTTATTATCTAAGAGACAAGGCCCTATTAATCTTAGGCAATATTTTTCCATGGCCATCAAAATTGAGAACAATATACATGTTTCTAGTAAACCTTCCAAAAGAGAAAAGGTCAAGCTTGTGAATCTTGAGAAGAAAAAAATGGTAAATAATCTAATTTGGAGGATATAGTGAAGAATCTAGTTGTTGTTGTTAAAGAGATCTCTTATAAATTAGATAGAGTAGAAAAGGGAATTTCCATGGGCTCTTAGAATTAGAATAAAAATGACATTCACCTCATACTTGAGGGGATGATAGAGGAAAGGGACCTATGGGTCAAGATTATAGGAAACAATAATTTAGAGATACTAAATTGGTCCCTTCTCCTTCGAGTTCTTGGGTGTCGAAATAGATGAACCTCACGTCATTTAGTGGTTTGATAAATGGCTCTTACCTCATTCTCCTTGTGAACACGTGGCCTTCATAGAATATGTTGAGGAGTCTAGATCTTATCGGGACTTTGATCATGCATTGATATTTGAAGAGCTCCTAGACCTTTAAGGTTGAGCTACCTCCATAGATCTCTTATGTTCCAAGACTGTGGATGACTTTTGGAAGGCTTTGAGTAAGGTATGGTATTAACCTATTAAATTTGATTATGAAATTAATATGCCTCAATATTTTGAGCTTCCTAATCATGAATTTGAGTACCTAAGAACTTTAATGATTAAGAAGTTATATTTGGGAGTTCTTTCAGTAGAGGATAGACAATTATTGATTAATGTAGCAGTAGATCAAGAAAATGAATATAACTTGAGAAGTAAGAAAAAATATGCCTCTACCTAAGGAGATGGCTTTCATGTAGATCCAAAAAGTGGGGATAAAAATAAAGAGATCCCTAAAAATGTTTAATGTTATAGCACCCTGGTGATTTTATATCTTCTTCGCAGCCTATTAAACAAAAGAGTTATGCTTATACTTCCAAGATTAAGATCCTTTTGTTGACTAATGCTCCAAAGGGTTTTGGTGGTACTCCTAAAAAGTCCCAACTATGTAGAACACATGTTAAATAACTTGATCATTATATACCTTTTGTTGTCTCTATTTTGAAAACATATATACCCTTTGAAAAGGTTCTCACTTTTCCTCCCAATACACCCCTTCCTAAGTATAATGTCTATGACATAGAATCCAATTGAAAATCACTATTCCTTTGATATAGCTGCTTAGGATTCCTAAGCATATGCTCCGATATTTTGAGTATTTAGTTTTTCTCGAGGATGCAATGGAAAATGAAGTTAGCTAGCCCCTTACTATTGAGAAAGGGCCTGAAGAACCTCATGAAATTATTGAACTTTCCCTTAAAGTTTATATGGGTACATCCTTGGTTGAGATACGATTGGATAATTAAGGAAATATAGGAATGATTATGGGGAATTGATTATATTTTACGATTCCTTTAACATTTTATATCATGAGAGGAATCAATATGCCTCTTGCCGATAAGCTAGCATTGCTAGCCTCAAATTATGATAATGAAATTGTAACCTCGTGCCTCAATTTGATGTTAAGGTGTTAGCTAGACCTTTGTACCTGATAATATTAAGCATTGGAAGGTATATGATGATGATATTGATATTAAAAGGTTCCTAAATTATGAAGATGAGTTCTCTAATCATCTGATTGATCTAGAGCCCATGGTGGAAACTTGTGAAGGAAAATAAACTCTATTTGGAAAAGAAATAATTTAATTAAAGACAAACACAATTCCAAGAGGGTTAGTTAGACTTGAAGCTTATTTTGATAGTGATGACATATTTATGAATAAATATACCCTTGGGAAAATATATGTGACTAAGTGTAATTTGGGAACTTACAAATATCTTAGAAATATTTGGTTAGACAACAATTTGGATGAAAGTAAAAAATAGGCCTATACCAAACTCTTGAAGAGATATCAAGACTATTTTTCTTGGTCCTATTATGAATTGAAGGCTTAGAGGGAATATCTCTTTCAACATGTCATTACATTAGAGCCTAACAAAAATCCTTCCAGAATAAGAAAAGACCAAGAAACCCCATCCTTACCACAAACATGTAAGATGAAATCAAGAAAATTAAGGATGGGGGAATCATTCAACACACTAGGTATTCATCTTGGGTTGCCAACTTGGTACTAGTCAAAGAAATGGTGACTTCTGACTTTATGATGATTTTAAGAACTTGAAAAGGCCTCTTTAAAAGATAACTACCCCTTTCCTTATGCAAAGGATGACATGGGATGAAATTCTTTCTAATTTAGATGGTTTCTCATGATATTATTAGGTGGTGGTCAAGGAATATGAGAAATATAACATTTCCTTCACCACCCCTTGGGTAAATTATGTATATGTTAGAATTACCTTTGGCCACTTTTTAAAGGCATATGTATGCTACATTTGTTGGGTACATTAATGATTTTTTTTGTTTATCAGGTTGACATTAGAGTTTATTCCAAGAAAAGGAGTGACCATTTGGAGTATCTTGAGAAGATCCTTATTAGATGCAGGGAATTTGGAATCTCTTTAAATCCCAAGATTGTCACTTTGGTGTATAAAACACCACTTTTTGGGGCACATTATGTATCATAAAGGAGTAATGATAGATCCAGAGTGAGTCGAAGCTATTGATAAGGTGCCTATTCTCTGTTATCCATTTTCACCTCTCGGGTGAAAATGGGAAACAAGGAGCCTGCATGCAAGCTGGTGTCAAGGGGCACAGTCAATCCAGGGCCCACGTGCAACAAAAAATGGAAAAATATGGTATTGTGGTCTAGTAAACCCTTTGGAATTAATTCACACCCCTATGGCACTAGAAGAATGATTTTTTTGAAAAGGTTTCTTGGCGAGAGGAAAAAAATTATAAAACTTTCCCTTGAGCCCTTAACCAACTCATCGAGCTGATGTGCGAGTTGGATCCTACCTTAGCTAGGATGGTCTTGCATCAAAATAATTATTAGGCTCTCGAGATAATCGAGATCATTCATGGGCAAGCTATTGTAGGCTCATGAAAACTAAGCCATTTGGAGAAGCCAAACAAGTCTCAGCTTGATTCAATGGTGAAAGGTCAAGTTCATGTGTTGGTAGCTAAGCCGTTCTCGGTCTTACAACAAGATTATGAAGCTTCAGAGCTAGGCCATTACGTGGGTAATACATTGCACTTGAAGGAGGGTGAGTTCGTGCATCTTGAGCTGAGCTGATTACACATAGAAGAGGCCGAGCTCATTCAGGGTGTGTCGAGCTAAATAAAATGTAGCAGTGTTAAGGGAGCTGAGCCATTTGGATTTTAGATCATGAGCCCATAGGATTTAAGGATTGAGGAGGGGATACATTGCAAAGATCACTAAGTTCACAATTTGTAAATCTTGAATCCCTGAATAAGTTACTATAGGTACCAAGCTATTCGGAGTAATGACATCGAGCTATTCGTGGCAAATCCGAGTTATCCGTCCCCAACGAGATATCATGGTGAAAGTGGGTTGATTATTAGGTTGAGTTATTACCAGCAAGTGAGCTCAAGAGGCATATTCATGATAGAAAACTCGGTGACTCGAGTTAGGAAAATCGGGAAAGGTTGTAGAGGAGAAAACCAAGTTGTTACGAGTGACCATGACATTTTGACATATTGCAGAAGATTGAGCCATTCAAGCAAATTGAGCTCAAGTTTAGGGAAGGTGAGTTGACTAGGAAGAGGGCTCATTAAACACTCATTTCAGGATTGAGCCATTTCAAAAGGGTGAGGATCGAAGCATGGCCATGGAGCTATTGCGGGGAAAGGCTCATTGGTAAGCTCAAGGCCGAGACCGAGTCTCACGGGACTTGGTGATAAAATGGCATGGGGGAAATATTTCAAATTTGGCTCATCGAGCCAACTTGGTGAGCCTCAAACCGAGCTCATGGAGGGTCATTGTGATTGGATTGGAGGATCGGATCCCAAAGGGCCCAAGGGAACTTGAGTCATGAGTTCCTCATGCACCGAGATTGACGAAACACAATGCGATGCAGAAATTAGATGGTCAATGACCGGTGCGGGGTTAATGGAGGGATCGGGAATATTTGTGGATATGTGAGGTGCCCAAGGATCCATGCGGGTGTGATGGGGAATTAGTGGTACATGATGCATCTCATAGGAGAAGGTGTGGGTTCGGGAGAGCTAGACAGAACAAGAAATATGGGGATGAGTTCTCCGTATGACACAAGGACATGTAACGTATTGGCAAGGGATTCAAAGAGACCTCTAAGTTAGATTAAATTCCAAGATGATATGGTGGTGAATGCAATGCACGATAAGATCGAGGCGATGTGGAACTCGCCGAACCGGTGAAACAAGCGATTAATGTTAGTGGAAAGCGTCGAGATGGTGCTAATGTATAATGTGGTGCCAATGTGGAACTATAAGGTGGTCGATGGTGTAAATAAAGGAACCCAATGCATAAAAAATAGGTCTCATTAGTGGTTGAAGGGTGCCAACTCAACAAGCAAGTTGGATTGAGATGGCCAAGATTATAAGTTTTAAAAACATCCAACCTCTCCATATCAAAAGATGATGGAATCCGTGGGTCCCCCAACCAAATTTAAATGATCCCAAGTTATTAAAATTATGAAAAGAAATTTGAGAGGAGGGAAAATAAAATGACCACTTCCAGCAACCAAAATTAATGCACAGATCCGTAAGGAGAAGGGAAGTTCTGGAAAATGATACAGAGTTTCCCTCACTCAGATGCTTATAAAGTTTACGTTTCTCAATGAAATCAAACAAAACTAGAATTTTGGAATTTTGGCATCAATATCTACACAAAAAACCAAGAAATCAAAGGATTGATAGAGTCTTAGTGGTGAAAATTGTGAAAAACGAGCCTAGTTTGAAAAGGAGACTCACAGGTGGTTAAAAGTGCAATAAATGAGCATGAAAAGCCATTTTTCTTTTGCAAGTTATGGGATAGTATGGGGTAGATTTTGTAGGTCACATATCATCATTTGGACACATTTATGGTACCTTTCAAGTGGTTGGAAAGGAAATTCCAAGTTCACTCTTTCTTTCTCTCCCTCTCCCTCTTTTTTATAAATTGAAGTGATCTCTCATTTGGGGTGGGGGATTTTATCTTGTAACCAAACTCTGTCAAAATAGTTTAGGAGCACCAATGTGTTGTAGGACTTCACATTGGACTTATTTCATGTCGATCCATGCCTTTCTCTTACTTTGTAAATGAACTGTGCATATCAATGAAGCAATAGATGTAGATTTGTGGAAATCTCTCTTCCCTTGTATGTGTTTGTTGCATTCTTCTTGCCTCTTTATTGTAGTTGCATGTGCATTATTCCTCTTTTATTCACTTTATAGGGTCTATTGTTGTTGTTATTTCCTTGAAATGTTGTTGTGAGTGCTGCCGTTGGATTTGTGGACATTGTTCTCACCCTCTCTAATCAACATTTAGTTTCATTTTCACACATTGGAGAGTCTTTCCCACACCCTTCTCTTGGTGCATCACCTATTTTAGTGTATTTTTATTTCATTTTCATGCTCTTTCTCTCTCCATGGTCCCTTAGAAACCATATATTAAGAGTATTTAGTATATTTATTTCCATTAGAGTTAGTTGTTGCATTAGTTTAGGAAGAGGAACCAACCTTCTCTGGAGAGTTGCTTCAATTGTAGGGTCCCACAATTTGAATAAATTCCATGTTACAAAATCACATTACTTACCTTAACACACTCACATGCTAAGTAATCAGAGGGTGATTTGATTTGGTGATAACATTCCCCAATCTAAGAAAGGTATCCAGTCTTTATTTGGTCGAATAATTTTTCTAGAAGGTTTATATACAACTTTATAGAAATTACTCTTCCTAGTATGATTATGTTGAAGATGGAGATGACTATTAAATAGGGAAGAGGCAATACGAGATTTTAAAGGAATAAAGGATGCACTAAAGGTTACCCATGTTTTGGTCATTCCCGATTACAAAAGGAGTATCAAATATTCTCTTTTACATATGAACATACCATAGCTTCAATATGACTACAAAAGGATGATAAAGGTAATGAAAATCCAATTTTATTATTTAGTAAGGCCTTGCAAGGTTATGAGTTGAATTATATTGTAATGGAAAAGTAATATTTTTACTTTAGTAAGTGTTGAAAACAATTCTACCTTTACAGTTGGATTAATAGTACAATGAGGTAAAAATGGATCAACCTCGAATATGACGGGGTTTCCAAGGTACCTACGGATGATGTTGATGGATGTTTGATTGTTGCGTTTTGTGAAGAATGGATCAAGCTCCTTTCTTGCGAATAAATCTACAATCACAAACACTACACAAGATGGGATTAGTAATATAGATAGGGGTTTCCTAGAAAAGGCCAGTTCCTAGAAGTCAAAGGACTTCCTTGCGTGGATGTCAACCCACTTTAAAACACTTAAGTTATTTGTGAAAATGAGATATAACATATGATATATGAAAGTACATGATCAAATGTTTATGATTTATTTAGTTTATTACAGATATTCAGCTGATAATGATAATATGAAAAGAAATGTGACTAGGGCTCAAAATCAGAATCTAGATCAGTGTCTAGATTCTCAGAGAAATTTGATCCCACAGAATAGGCTAGGTCATCCTCCTAAGATAAATACAAGTCAGGATCCTCAGTGTAGTCATCTTGTAACATTCCCATTTTAAAGCTTTAGAAACAAGGGAATTGTTTTTTTGAATAACATTCTTTGTTTTAAATTATCATAATTTAAACACACGTTTTAAGTTTTTAAATAATTTTATTTGTTCTAAATGATCATGATTTAGAACACACATTCCATGCCAATCAATCTCATAACAGATAACCATATGTAGTTTTAATGACTCGATGAATTGCTAATCTCTCATTTCATGACTCAGAGTTTCATCGGTCTCTCATTTCATGACTTGGTTTCTTACCGATCCTTCATGTTGACTCAATGTATTGTATACTAAGTGTGCTTTGTTCTCTTACCCTTTTCAGGGTATTGAAGTGTTCCATTTAAGAGTCCGAATATTTGTTACCAATAATTCATCGAAATCCTGCTTCTTAAACTTATGTCATGTCTTGGTCATGATTACATTATGATGACATCCACTTTTGAAATTACAAATGTTGACATGTGATTTGTCTTAGGAAGGTGTATTATTTTTATGTTGAAAATCATGTTTCCAATGGATGAGTTATTACTTTGCTCGTAATTTGTTCTTGTTGTAATTTTGTTTACTTGGAAGCAAGGCCATTCTATTTTGTGAATAATAAGTCGTAAATTTGTCCGTTGTTTTCACATTTCTATATGATAACTATTGAGTATGGAGCTAAATTACTCATGTTTTAGCATGCAAATAGAACTTGCTGGAAGTTGATAGTAACCGGCATCGGTTAGAGTGTGACCGCATCGGTCAGGGCAAGTTGAAGGCTGAGCGACGATTGGACAAAATCGACATCGGTTACCGAGCGATGATTTTTAATTAACTCTCGGGATTTATTTCTATTTTTAGCATTGGAATAGATTTAATGAATGTAATTGCATGGCTAAGTGCCCTAAAGTCTTAAATGACTATTTAAAGCATAAAGATAGGGTTTAGAATGTATGGATGTATCATAATTACAAGATAACTATGTGAGAGAGAATTCTCGGTGAAGAATAAAAAATTTTGATGGAAGAAAGTACTGAACATCTGAGAAGTGTAGAAGATTGTAAATCTTCATTGTATATCTTGTCAAAGATTTGGATAATAGATTGGCTTGTTTCTTAGTGGACGTAGCCCACACTGGGTGAACCACGTTAAATTTGGTGTTGATTTATGTCTCTTGTTTTGTATAATTCTTCGGGTAGAATATCCGCTTTTATGTGCATGTATGCTTAGATATGATATATTGTCTATACAACCAGTGTTCTAACCCCAACAAATGGTATCAGAGCTTTGTTTGAGGGTTTTGTGTGTTGACATATTTACTCACGAGAGGTTTTTTGATTTAGTGGGAGCTACATCAATGACAGAAGATAATAAATACAAGGTAGAGAAGTTTGACGTCCGAATTATCAATTATGGAAGATGTAGATTGAGGATAATCTATATGAGAGAGATTTTTACTTACCGTTGGATGAGAATTCTAGACCTACGAAGATGACTGATGAAGAATGGAAGATTTTTGTGAAAGGCTTTGGGATCTATAAGATTGAGCTTGGCAAAGCATCCGTGGCTTCTAATATTACGAGCGGCTTCTATGGTAGACTTAATGAAATCTCTTGCTAATTTATATGAAAAACCTAGTGCTTCAAATAAAGTTTATTTGATGAAGAAAATTTTTAGTTCTAAGATGCATGAAGGTGAATCTACCTCTAGTCATTTGAATGATTTCCGATCTATTGTAAATCAGTTAAAATTAGTCTCAATATTGTTTGATGATGAAGTAAAAGAAATTTTATTCTTATGTTCTTTTCCGATAGTTGAGACAATTTGGTAATGGATGTTAGTAATACAACATTTGCTAATAATATTTTGAAGTTTGATGATGTGGTTAGTATAATCTTGAATGAAGAAATTCGCAGGGAAAAGTATAGAGGAAACATCATCTAGAAACTTTTTGAATGTAGAAAGTAGGGAAGGCAATAGGAGAGATCCAAGAGTAAGAGTAATGGGAAATCGAGTCAAGGGATAACAGATCTAAATCCGAAGCAAGGAAATTACTTGTTGGAAATGTGGAAAGAAATGACATGCAAAGAAAGATTGTTAGTCAAAGAATAAAGAGAACCAACAACCAGACAAAGGTAAAGAGGTGAATCTTGCTGCATCAGAGGTAATGCAAGATGGTCTTATTATTTCTTTAGATAGTAGAATTGAATCATGGGTTTTAGATTCAGGAGCTTCTTTCTATGCAACCCCTAATAAGGGTTATTTCAGAAATTATGTCCAGGAAATTTTGGGCATGTCTATTTGGGTGATGATGAACCTTGTAGTATTACTGGTAAAGGGAAGTTCATCTAAAATTACAAAATGGAAATACATGGGTATTGAAAGATGTGAGGCATGTGCCAAGCCTCAGGAGGAATCTTATTTCTGTAGGGCAACTAGGTGAATCTGGTTGCATGGTTACTTTTACAGGAGACTCTTGGAAAGTCACCAAGGGTGCTTTTGTTGTGGCAAGAGGTAAGAAGGTAGGAACGTTATATTTATCTACATGTATTACTGATTCCTTTTCTACATTATCTACTTTAGATTCAGATGCATGCATGTGGCATAATCGGTTGGGTCATATGAGTCAAAAAGGAATGTAGATCTTAAAGGCTAAGGGTAAGTTATCAGATTTGAAAGATTTAGATCTTGATTTATATGAGCATTATATTTGTGGAAAGCAAAAGAGAGTGAGATTTCTCAAAATTGGGGAAACTAAGAAGGAGCAGAAATTGGAGCTTGTACACTCGGATGTGTGGGGACCACTCAGTAGCTTCTCATGGTGGATCCCAAGATTATGTTACTTTCATTAATGATGCTACAAGAAAGGTATGGGTTTATTGTATTAAACAAAAATCTAATGTTTTTGAAACTTTTAAAAGATGGAAAGCCCTTGTTGAGAATGAATCAAATTCTAAGTTAAAGTGCCTTAGATCTAAAAATGGTGGTGAATAATGTAGCAAGGCTTTCAATGATTATTATTCAGTGAATGGGATACGTAGAGAAAGAACGGTTCCAAGAACACTACAAGAAAATGGTGTTGCAGAGAGAATGAACATGAAAATCATGGAATGTACTAGAAGTATGAGGATACATTCTGGATTTCCCTTTCGAGTTTTGGGAAGAAGCAGATTAATACAACGGTTTATTTAATGAACCATGGCTCTTTAAGTTCACTAGATGGAGGAATACTAGAGGAAGCATGGACTAGAAAAGAGGTAGATCTTTCTTTTCTTAAATTTTTTGGTTCAAAAGATTTTGTGCATGTTGATAGAGAAAATAGGAAAAAGTTGGATGCAAAATCCAAGAGGTGCACTTTCATTGGTTATGGATCTGGTGATTTCGGTTTTCATTTTTGGGATTTAGAGAATTCTAAAATTATTAGGAGTCGTGATATTGAATGGAATGAAAAGATAATGTACAGGGATCAAATTTTGGTACCCAAGGATGAGAAAATTGAGAAGTTTATTGATGAAAATGAACTCTCAGGTTTTTAATAAACACCTTCAGAAATACATAGTAACCGTGGTTAGTTAGGCCTTGACCAACATCGGTCAGATGAACCGCCGATGGTTATAGAGGATCAGAACCGGCATCGGTTAGCCGAACCGACGTCGGTTATAGGTGACTAGCATCGGTCACTATCAGAAGTTGATACTAATGTCCAGGAGGTCTAGATTGAGCCTCCGGTACCCCAAACTCCTGTGAGAAGGTCACAAAGGGTAAGTAAACTTCCATAAATATTTTCACCTTCTCTATTTTATCTATTATTGACTGATAGTGGTGAACCAGAAAGCTTTGAAGAATTAATGCAAGATAAATCTCACGTTCAGTGGGAGCATGGCATGGATGAGGAGATGAACTCTTTAGAACAGAACCAAACTTGGGATTTGG
Source organism: Taxus wallichiana var. yunnanensis (assembly GCA_018340775.1). Classification (NCBI taxonomy): domain Eukaryota; kingdom Viridiplantae; phylum Streptophyta; class Pinopsida; order Cupressales; family Taxaceae; genus Taxus; species Taxus wallichiana. Next base: position 39,914,852 of record CM031236.1, on the reverse strand, counting down.
TTAAATTGCTAGTAGGAAAGAGAACATTGCAGAATAAGTGGGTTTATAGAATTAAGGAAGAAGAGGGTGGACAGAAAAGGTACAAGGAAAGTCTTGTAGTAAAGGGATTTGAACAAAAGGCATGTATTGACTTTGGTGAAATATTTTCTCCTATTGTTAACATGACTTCTATTCGTATTGTATTGAGTTTAGTTGCAATAGAAGATTTGCATTTAGAGCAACTAGATGTGAAGATGGATTTCCTTCATGGTGATTTGGATGAAGATATTTATATGCAGCAACCACTTGGGTATGAAGTCAAGGGTAAGGAGAAATTAGTGTGCAGGTTGAAAAAGAGCCTATATGGGCTCAAGCAAGCTCCAAGGAAATGGTACATGAGGTTTGATAGTTTTATGCATGAGCATGGTTACTTGAGATGTGAATCTGACCATTGTGTTTATTTCAAGAAGATTGAAAATGGGAGCTATATTATTTTGTTATTGTATGTGGATGATATGCTCATTACAGGATCTAGTATGTAGGACATTGGTGAGCTTAAGAGAAAACTAGCTCACACGTTTGTAATGAAGGATTTGGGAGCTGTAAAAAGAATTCTTGGCATGCAAATACATAGAGACAGGAAAAACAAGAAATTGTATTTGTCTCAGGAGGATTATATCTACAAGGTGTTAGAAAGGTTCAACATGTAGAATGCAAAACCTATTAGCACACCTATGGCTGGACACTTCAAATTGAGTAAAGATCAGTTTCCTTCATCACAAGAGGAGGTCAAATACATGACATGAGTGCCATATGCTTCAGCAGTTGGAAGTCTCATGTATGCTATGGTTTGTACAAGACCAGACATTGCACAAGTAGTGGGAGTTGTGAGTAGATATATGGCTAATCCAGGTAAAGAGCATTGGAAAGAAGTCAATGGATACTCAGATATTTGAGAGGGACATCTAGCATGTAGTTATGTTATGGAGGTTCGAGATATTTTCACCGCATGGCTATGTTGATTCGGATATGGCTAGAGATCTCGGATGGTAGTAGGAACACTACTTTGGATATATTTTCATAGTAGGTGGAATGACAGGATTAGCTAGATTTCGAGATTGTAGAAGGTTATGGCTTTGTATAGTACAGAGGTAGACTATGTTGCAGCTACAGAGGCTAGAAAGGAGATGATATGGATGAGTAGGTTCATGGAATAGTTGGGAAAGGAGTAAAGTAATTGTAAACTGTTCAAAGTGACATCGAGTTCAATTCATTTGGAAAAAAACTCAGCATTTCATTCGAGAATGAAATGCATTCAGTTGAGATATCACTTCATACGGTAGGTATTGGAGGATGGATAGTTGAATCTGGAAAATATTCATACAAGCAAGAACCCTATGGATATGCTAACGAAGCCATTAACAAAGGATAATTTGGAGCTACAATCCACTTGTTGATCTTCAAGTTTGAAACTTGAAGAGGAAGAAACAAAGCTTATGAGGATCCAAGAATGGCGCTATACAGGTATAGTGTGCAGTAATTAATCTCCAAGTGGAAGATTGTTGAGTATGGAGCTAAATTACTCATGTTTTAGCATGCAAATAGAACTTGTTGGAAGTTGTGATGTCGACATCGGTTAGAGTGTGATTGGCATCATTCGGGGAAAATTGGAACTCAGTGAAGGTTGGACGAACCGGTGATAGTTGGATGTAATCGCATCGATTACTGTGCGACAAGTTTTTAATTAACTCTTGGGATTTATTTCTATTTTTAGCATTGGAATATATTTAATGAATTGAATTGCATGGCTAAGTTCCTAAAGTATTAAATGACTATTTAAAGCATAAATCTAGGGTTTAGAATGTATGGATGTATCATAATTACAAGATAATTATGTGAGAGAGAATTCTTGGTGAAGAATCAAAAAGCTTGAAGGAAGAAAGTACTGAACATTTGAGAAGTGTAGGACCTAAGGTGATAATACTTACCTAGGATCTATTACTTGAACTATTTTGGGTTGACGCCTAAAACTATGTTGCAAGTGCCCTACCCTATATGGATTCTAACCTAAGGGGTTATGACCTAACCTAAGATGGTATGGTATATGATATAGTTATGGGGTTTGAACTAACCTAAGATAAATTTTAAAGACCTAAGAACTAAGATGGAAACCTAACTAATGCTAAGGTGACCTAAACTATTACTAAGGTGAAAGGGGACCTATGGGTTACGTGGAAAATGGAAGGTTGGTGGTGGTGGTTTCTAAAGTATTAATGAGAATTAAATCTTAGTCCTTACATCTTAATTTTCCAAGTTTGGTGGAGGCAAGGAAGGTAGGTAAGATGCCTAGCTGACATCATTGCTAAATTTAAAAATGCATGTTAAATCTTGAAATCAACTTCACCAAATTTGAAGTGGTGGTGGCAAGAAAAGAGAGGGAATTTGCATTCAATGCATTCAATGGCATTGATTTGATGAAGAGACCACCTAGGAAAGAGGAGAAGGGTGTTTTGTGGAAGTTGTTGGTCATTTTGGTCTTTCTGGTTTTTTCTCTGCATGTGGTTTTGGTTCTTCGAACCAGCAAGTCTATTTCTTTCGACCCATAGCGATCTTGAGCATCCTCAAACTATTTTTGAACCTGTGGAAACATGGAGGTAGTTGGGAGAGTTGGTTGTTGATGTTGTTTGAAAAGAAGAGATTCTTGAGAAGCTCGGTTAGAGATCTTCTGCAAATCAACAAGAAATTTCATCAGGCATGATAGGCTCTTCTTATTAAACAATTTTTCTTTTTATTAAGCATCTTCATTAGAACAACTCTGCTCTTTGAAATGAATGGATTTGTGGAAATGTTTTGGTGTATTTTGGTTGTGATCTTCTGTTTGAGTTTGTTGATTTGAAAGGATGCAATATGGGTATTTTCTTGATGCATGTTTGAGTAAATCGTGTTTATCTTATTTGAAAACTAGATTGTTTGCTTAAGTCGCGTGGACTTCTGACTTCCTGTGAAAAATGGATTAGGAAAAATTGTTGGGAAAAGATTTGATACGGTTTGTTTCCTCTATTAAAGGAAAGTATAAAATGTTGTGTCTTTTTTTAAAGCTTGAGTTGCTTCGAATCTTGTCATTCCTATTGATTTATAATGGAACAAAGTGGTTTGGATTCTACATTGGGTAGATTCACATTTGTTAGATGTAATAGAAAATGAGTTTATTACTTCTAAACCTTACACGCTTGAGTTGTGAATCTCTATTAGAATGATTTGAAGGAAGATAACCTTAGCTCTCTTGAAGTAGTTTTGGTCTATGTCACTCCAGTTTGACCCTTCGCTGTCATGGTTGTTGGTAGCCTCTATTTTATGGAATCAAACTTATTGAAAATAACAATAAGGAAGTCTTATTGTGCTTGGTATGAATAAATTATGTGGATTCTTGTGTATCCATTTTGAAACAATTGATAGAAGTTCTTGTTGTTCTCTTACCTGTATGTATGAAATGGTTTGTGGAAAACCTTTTGATTTACATCTGTAGATGTTGATGTGAAAATTGACTACTGTAGTGGAATGTGGAATTAGTTTGATTTTGGTTATCTGAGGGGAAAGAGTTGGAATGTTCTATTTTATTCTCTCTCTTTTGTTTGATTTTAGGAACCAATTTGGGGTTTCATTTCCTTTGATTGCTTTCATCTTAGTCAAAATTTAGTTGGAGTGTAAAGTTTCTCCTTCTCCTTTTAGGCTCGATGATGAACACATGTGTCTGGGGAATTGCAATCCTTTCACTTGATCCCAATTGTATTTGAATCTGGTTGGACTTCTTTTCATTGTATCTGAAAATGAACTTCTTTCCTTCTTGTGGAATAGGAAACATGTTTTTACTTGACTGTAATCTCTTAATCGCTTTCTATTTGGGATGATTAAGCTTTGTTTTTTGTAGTGTGAAAAGCTATCAACGTGGATGAATTTAGAAGATCAGTTGTTGCTTGATACTTTTGGTATAGTTGTAGAATGAATTCTTTGAATATTTCCTTTAGTGGTAGCTAGTAAGCTACTGAAATTATCCCTATTTTGTGTTGAGGGAAGTACATTGTTGTTAATTGATTTGCATGTTACAGTTTATATAATTCGGTTCAGTATTGGGAAGAAATAATGAGAATCTCTCTCTCATCTTGATTATTGACTTCCATCTCATTCTCTCTCTCCTTTTTGAGTTGTGGATTTTATTACTATTACTCTTGTGCTCAAAAGGTAGTTGATTGTTATCTCTCTCTCTCTCTGACTATTTTTTCTTATTATTATTACATCTTGCTTGAAGCTGACCATTTTGGTTAGGTTAGCTGAAGGGGATTACAGAGTAGATAGTTGGATGAATCACTTTCTTTCCTTTTTCTTTCCTTCTCAATTGATTGTTAAGAAGGTAATGAATCGATGTGTGACTATCTTCAAGAGAAGTACATGGAATTTAAACCTTGTAAAATCTGTTGATGTTGAACAAAAAGGTTAGGCTAGAGTTGGCTTAAATTGGAATGATTCAAAGACACTATAGTATGAAACAGATAAGTAATTGGGATGTAATATTACTTTTCTTTTATTGTATTTTTCTTATGAAATTGTTGAACGAAGATTGTTGTTTAATCTTGATACTTATTTAATGTGACAAGGTTGCTCACTCTGTTCTTCTTTTAGTGGTACTTAATTCTTTACTAGGTATCTATCTATATTGCTTAATGTTTCATAAGAGTAGAGTTATTTTTATGAGACAGTTAGTCAAAAGCACATCACTTTAATGATTAGTGCTTATCATGCTCAGTTCAATGAACTGACCCATGCTAGCAATTTTTGCAGATGGATTCCGTAAGTGAAAAAAGAAGACAAGTTCCTTTATGATGCTTCCTGTGTTTACTTAAAGGCTGCATTTTTAATGAGGATTTATTATTCTTTTGAGATGTAATTGAAAAAGGGAAAAAGTTGTAAATTTTACTTGATTTTATCAATGAAGAATGACATGAAAAATGTCTGAAATGTTTAGACCTATAAAATATGTATTTTGTTTGATCAATGAGAAAGGATTGAGTGTTATTGATATTTGATGTGCCATTATCTTTTGGGCTTACTACAAGGGGATTGTAAACTTATTCTTATTCTCTTGTAAACATATATGTTTTGGATTATTTCAGTTGGACTCAAATGAAATAGAGAAAAAGAGTATTGATACTCTATTCTCCTCTTAAATGCAACTTCTAAGTTGGCATACATAGATGAACACTCAACTAGGTCAATATGGATTATTAATTGACATTAATAGAAGAGTAAAATACATATGGACCCTTGTATAAGAAAATAACTGGCAATGGACCCTAACTAGTATATGTTAAAGGAAGACAATTAGTCTTCGGGATAAATATTTCATTGTGACTCTTTCGGGTATTATACCCAAAGGACATTTGGAAAGAGGAAATTATACCTCTTCTTAGAAAACCTTAACTGAGGTAAGGTAATTGAAAATAAATGAATACATATGTATAAGAAATAGACTTCATTTTAATGAAGTCCATTATTAAGGAGTCTGGATTTAAATTCAGTCATGAATAAACTTGGTTAAGCTTAGTAAGTTAAATCTTACTGTGTTAAGCTGATTTGGACTGTAATCCTAAACTTAAATTAAGAAACCAAGGAATGACATAAAATCCTTTTAAGAAGAAGGATTGGTTGTAGATTAATTTACATGACAACCATAAGTCATTTATGACTAGCAACCATAATGATTGAAGAGATTAGAAAATTAATAGGGTTGCTGAAACTAAATCTTAAATTAAGAAGATAAGAAAGTATTTAACCTCTTATCTAGATATGTACCTCTAGATGAGGGGATTCCATGGGATGTTGGTACATGCCAACTGCAATAATGTGTCATCATGAAGACCGGGTCTTCATGAGGACACAGTGTTGTAGCTGACATGTCGCAACACCCTTCCGAATCGGATCATCTAGGTTTACATAAACTCGGACTTGACTTGGTTACACTCTAGGTCAGTTTAGGGACATGATTTGGTATAGGAAGGAATCCCGATGACTAAAGGTAACTAGACACATGCAATCGACCTAGGTTGATTGAGTATGTCTATGTACCCTTAGTCACCAGTGAGTGGCCCTCTATACCAATCTATGTTGCTAACCTGAGTTATGGTTAAACCTTGGACAAGAGGACTGACAGGAGTCAGTGAAGACCATTATAGATAACAGATGAAGTGGGGGTGAAGGATGTATTCCATTGATGAGTATGCCATCTAGGAATATGATCATGCAAAGCATGTGAAAATATTTGGCCAAAGTATCACAAGTTGTTGGTTGCGTTGTCCTATATCACCTAGTTTAAGAAGCAGGATTTCAGATGAATATTGGTAACAAATATTCAGATAGGCCTCTTAAATGGAACACTTCAATACCTGAAAAGGGTAAAAGAACCAAGTATACTTAGTATATAATACATTGAGTTAACATGAAGGATCGGTAAGAAACCGAGTCATGAAATGAGAGATCGATGAAACTCGAGTCATGAAATGAGAGATCGGTAGTTCATCGAGTCATTACAGCTGCATATGGTTATCTGTTATGAGATTGATTGGCATGGAATGTGTGTTCTAAATCATGATCATTTAGAACAGAGAACATTATTTAAAAACTTGAAATGTGTGTTCTAAATTATGATAATTTAGAACAAGAGAATGCTATTAAAAAAAAAAAAATTCCCTTGTTTCTAAAGCTTTAAAATGGGAATGTTACATCTTGGTATTAGAGTTGAAGGTTGTAGCTCTTGGACCTATTGTGTCCATAATCTGATAAAACTTACATTTTCTTGTTAAAACAAAAATGGTTAGAACAAGAGGAAATGCTGCAAACAACCCACCACCGGGTGGAGAAGCAACTACTACCCAAAAACTTGATGAGATCCTTGCTGCCTTATTGGACATGAGAGATCACTTGGCTGTACTGGAACAACAAGTAATGGGAAATGAGGAGGAGGAAGAAGATGTTGATAATGATGATCAGCCACCTCTTGTGGACAACACCAATGGGGAAATCTAGGTGTTGATAATAGTAATGTAAACATACCTAATCAGCCTGAAAATAAAAAGGCAAGATTAGCAACTGAACTCACCAATGATATAAAAAGAATAAGTCCTCCTAAGTTTGATGGAACTACACTTGGGGATGGGGTTGAGCACTATGGCTTAGTGAAATGGAGAAGTACTTTTCTATAAGAAACTTCTCTGAGGAAACAAAAGCAATATGGGGAGCATATCAAGCTTTCTCATGAGGCATCTTCATGGTGGGACAACCGTAAGGCTGAGTTGAATATGGTCAAAGTAGACATAACTTGGGATCAATTTAAAAGTTACTTTAGGAAATGGTGGCTACCTCAACTTTTCTATGATCAGAAAATGACTGAATTTTAGAACTTATCTCAAGGAAAGTTAACTGTGACAAGAGTATTGGGAAAGGTTTACTAAACTCCTTAAGTACGTGCCTCAAGTATCAAACTGATGAGAAGTTTAGGATACAAAAATTTATTATGGGATTAAATCCCATTATAGGAGGTGAGGTGGATGTTCACAGTCAACCACTATGGAAGGGGTTGTTGAAAAATCCATAAGGCAAGAATAGAAATTAAGAGCAATCTCTGCTCATAGAGAGGAAATTAGAAAGAAGATTCCAAACTCTTCTTCATCTCTTGCACCTAAAAAGGGACCCTGGAAGAGGTTTGGCATGAAAAACAAATTTCCACTGATAATAATAAGAGAACAACAATAAACAAACTATTTCTAGTATGTGGAACAACTTTGTCAAGAATAATAACAATGGGCAGAAGTCCTATGGAAGCTAGAATGATAACTTCAAGGTTGGAAATAAATTTGAGCCTAGGAAGGGGCCTGTTGGAGGCTATTTTAATTGTGGAAAGGACCATTATGTGAGTCACTATCCTTTGAAGAAGGATGACCGTAATCAACAGCATAGGATACACATGTAGTAGCTGACAAGCAAGCCTAAAAAGCAAGTCACACCCATAGAAGTTTCGGGTAAGTTATTCGATATACCTGTGACTATAATTTTTGATACTAGAGCTACTGAATGTTTTATTTCTACTAAGTTAGCTTCAAAATTAAAAAGAAAAGATGAGAAAATGGATAAATTGTGGACTGTGCATTATGGAAATAATGCTACTCATATGGTTAGTATGTGTCTTTTTGGAGCAGTCCTGACTTGCCTAGTTTTTCCATAGAAGTTGACCTTTATGTTGCTCCTTTGGGGTCTTATGACGTAATCATAGGTGTTAACTGGCTAGCTGAGCATAAAGAAAAGGTTGATTGTTTTGAAAAACATATTAGTTGTTTAGATGATCTGTAGAAATCAAGTGGTCATTCAGGGTGTAAAACATGAGATTTCAGTTAGGAAGTTGTCAGCAATGTAACTTAAAAAGGCCAAAAACAAAGGTTGTACCTTGTATGTAGTAAAGATTTTTGAGACTGCAGAAGAAGGTAAAGATTTTATGGAAAAATATCCTTTGTTACAAAATTTTAGAGATGTATTTCGGAAGAGTTATCGGGTCTTCCACCCAAATGGGAGTTTGACTTCACAATAGAGATCAAACCAAGAACCAAACCTATATCCAAGGCACCTTATAGAATGACTACCATTGAATTGGTAGAGCTTAAGGCTCAATTATAGGAAATTTTTCAAAAGGATTGATAAGACCGAGTGTCTCACCTTGGGGAGCACCTAATCTTTGTGAAAAAGAAGGATGACACACTTAGATTGTGTATTGATTATAGAATGTTGAACAAGGAAACTATTAAGAACCGATATCCACTTCCTAGAATTGATGATCTATTTGATCAGATGTGTGGAGCATCGGTGTATTCTAAAATAGATCTTTGATCGGGATATCATCAGTTGAGAATAAAGGATGAAGACATACATAAAACAACTTTTAGAACAAGGTATGGGCATTATGAATTCATAGTTTTACCTTTTGGGTTGACAAATGCACCTGCCGCTTTTATGAATTTGATGAATAATATTTTTCAAGAATACTTGGACAAGTTTGTGCTTGTATTCTTGGATGATATTCTCATATACTCTAAAAGCATTGAAGAACATCATGAGCATTTGAAGATAGTTTTGGAAATCTTAAGAAAGAGAAAGTTGTATGGTAAGTTGTCTAAATGTTCCTTCTATGACAGAAGTACACTATTTGGGACATGTAATAAGAAAAAATGGAATAGTTGTAGATCCTTTGAAGATCATAGCTATAACTGAGTGGCCTGTACCCAAGAATGTGCATGAAGTTAGAAGCTTCATGGGTCTTCTTGTTGGTTACTATAGAAAGTTTGTTAAAGACTTTTCTAAGATTGTTGCACCAATAACTTCATTACAAAAGAAAGATAAGAAATTTGTTTGGAATGACAAATGTGAATCTACTTTTAAGATTCTAAAGGATTAGTTAACTACAACACCTATTTTGACTATACCTGATCCAAATGGGGACTTTATTATTGTTGTAACGGATGCATCTGGAGAGGGCCTCGAGAGGTATTTTGTTGCAGGATGACCATGTCATAGCTTATGAAAGTAGAAAACTCAAGTTACATGAATGGAATTATGCTCCACATGACCTAGAGCTTGCTGCCATTGTTCATGCCCTTCAAATATGGAGGCATTATCTTCTCGGTAGGCCTTTTGAACTAAAAACTGACCATCTTGGGTTGAAGTATATTTTCACTCAGCCAAACTTGAATGCAAGACAACGAAGATGGTTGGAATTTCTATCTCAGTATGATTTTGATATAAGCTATATTAAAGGAAAGGAAAATAGAGTAGTTGATGCTCTAAGTCGTAGGAAGCACATTTATGCTCTTATAACATTAAGAACTCAGTTTAAAGATGAGGTGAAAAGTGTCATGGAATCTGATTCTTATTTTCAGCAAGTAAGGACAACACTTGTTGCAAATCCAAATGATGTGAGATATAAGGGTTTTCATTTTGACAATGAAGGAATTTTGTGGTTTGAAAACCGGGTATACATACCTTTGGAAAATGATTTAAGAAAGAAATTATTAGTTGAATTTCACAACTCACCTTTTTTTGGGCACCCTAGCATTACAAAGATGCTTGCTGATATAAAACAACAATATTTCTGGAAAGGGATGAAGAAGGATGTGATGGAATTTGTGACACACTGCTTAGAGTGTCAATGTGTCAAAGTGGAACATATGCATCCAGCTGGTTTATTGTACCCTCACAGTATTCCACAAGTACAAATGGCAAGTGATAACTATGGATTTTGTTTAGGGATTTCCTATGTCAAAGAATAAACATGATGTTATTTTGGTTGTTGTTGATAAACTAACAAAAGGTAGCACACTTTATTATTGGTAATCTAAAGGATGATTCACCTGTGTTAGCAAGAAGATTTGTGCATGAGATTTTCAGGTTACATGGAATACCTGAATTAATCATATCGGATAGAGATCGAGAATGACATCAAGATTTTGGTAGATGCTTAATGCAGCTCTGGGAACTAAACTAAATTTCAGTTCTGTGTATCACCCAGAAATGGATGGACAGACTGAAAGAGTTAATCAAGTTTTAGAGGATATGCTAAGAATGTATTGTATGGATCAACAGTATAAATGGGAGGAGTACCTTCCATTAGTTGAGTTTTCTTATAATAATACTTATCACGCCTCTCTAAAAATGGCACCTTTTGAAGCACTATATGGAAGGAAATGCAGAACCCCTGTTAGCTGGGACAACATTGAAGATAGAGAGGTGATAGGGCCTGAAATCCTTATAGAAATGGAACAACAAGTTAAAATGATTCGTGAACGCTTGAAGGAAGCTGTAGATAGGTAGAAAATTTATGCAGACTTAAAGCGGGTGGATAGGAAATTTGAACTTGGTGAGAAGGTCTTTCTTGGGTTAAGCCGAAAAAGAGTTCTATAACTTTTGGCAAGGCTGCCAAGTTATCACCTCGTTATGTGGGACCCTTTGAAATTGTTGAAGTAATCAACCTTGTAGCTTATCATTTAGCTCTACCTCCTACTTTATCATGAATGCATGATGTTTTCCATATTTCTTTGCTTAAGAAATACATTTCAGATTTATCACATGTGTTGAATTGGAATTCCTTGTAGGTCCAAGACCCAGAATAATCATGGTTAAACCCATTTGAGTGTTGGAAACTCACCAGTTGCACTTAAGAAATCATGAAATAAGTCAATGTAAGGTCCAGTGGGACCAGTTTAATGAAGAAAGTGCAACTTGGGAAAATCTTGAAGATATGAGATCTGCTTTTCCATACTTGTTTGATCAAAATTGATTCTGAAGGTTGATAAAATATGAAAACCTTATTCATATTTTGATGTTAAATCTACCAAACTTGGGTAGTTACTGAACTATTTGACAAGTATTTTGATATTGTTTTGAAAACTTGAATTTTCAAATTTAGTTCTGTTATGAACATATGAATGGAAGGACTATAATTAAGTTTTTGTCCTAAACTATAATGGTTTGATTAAGTTAATCATCGGGATGATGATTCCTTTTAAGGAGGAAGGTATGTAACGTCTTGGTCATGACTATTACTATGATGACTTCCACTTTTGACATTGCAAATGTTGACATGTGATTTGTCTTAGGAAGGTGTATTCTTTTGACGTTGAAAATCATGTTTGCAATGGATGAGTTATTACTGCTTGGAATTTGTGCTTGTTGTAATTTTGTTTACTTGGAAGCAAGGCCATTCTATTTTGTGAATAATAAGTCATAAATTTGTACTATTGTTTTCACATTTCTATATGATAACAACACACCTTGAATCAATTCCATTGATCCAAGGTATGCTTTTTGTTCTTCTTTGTTGTCATCTTGTTAATTGACATGTTGAATGAAACATGTTATGGAACCGAGTAGTGTTTTGGCATAAATTGTGAAGGAACCGGGTTCAGGTGTCCTTACTTGGCACCATGCTGCAAACTGTAATGTTTACCCTATTGGATTTTTGACCTAAGGTGATAATACTTACCTAGGATCTATTACTGAACTATTTTGGGTTGACATGCCTAAAACTATGTTGCAGTGCCCTACCCTATATGGATTCTAACCTAAGGGGTTATGACCTAACCTAAGATGGTATGTGATATAGTTATGGGGTTTGAACTAACCTAAGATAAATTTTAAAGACCTAAGAACTAAGATGGAAACCTAACTAATGCTAAGGTGACCTAAACTATTACTAAGGTGAAAGGGGACCTATGGGTTACGTGGAAAATGGAAGGTTGGTGGCGGTGGTTTCTAAAGTATTAATGAGAATTAAATCTCAGTCCTTACATCTTAATTTTCCAAGTTTGGCGGAGGCAAGGAAGGTAGGTAAGATGCCTAGTTGGCATCATTGCTAAATTTAAAAATGCATGTTAAATCTTGAAATCAACTTCACCAAATTTGAAGTGGTGGTGGCAAGAAAAGAGAGGGAATTTGCATTCAATGCATTCAATGGCATTGATTTTGGTGAAGAGACCACCTAGGAAAGAGGAGAAGGGTGTTTTGTGGAAGTTGTTGGTCATTCTGGTCTTTCTAGTTTTTTCTCTGCATGTGGTTTTGGTTCTTCGAACCAACAAGTCTATTTATTTTGACCCATAGTGATCTTGAGCATCCTGAACTGTTTCTAAACCTGTGGAAACATGGAGGTAGTTGGGAGAGTTGGTTGTTGATGTTGTTTGAAAAGAAGAGATTCTTGAGAAGCTCGGCTAGAGATCTTCTACAAATCAACAAGAAATTTCATCAGGCATGATAGGCTCTTCTTATTAAAAATTTTTTACTTTTTATTAAGCATCTTCATTAGAACAACTCTGCTCTTTGAAATGAATGGCTTTGTGGAAATGTTTTGGTGTATTTTGGTTGTGATCTTCTATTTGAGTTTGTTGATTTGAAAGGATGCAATATGGGTATTTTCTTGATGCATGTTTGAGTAAATCGTGTTTATCTTATTTGAAACTAGATTGTTGCTTAAGTTCGTGTGGACTTTTGACTTCCTGTGTAAAATGGATTAGGAAAAATTGTTGGGAAAAGATTTGATATGGTTTGTTTCCTCTATTAAAGGAAAGTATAAAATGTTGTGTCTTTTTTTGAAGCTTGAGTTGCTTCGAATCTTGTCATTCCTGTTGATTTATAATGGAATAGTGGTTTGGATTCTGCATTGGGTAGATTCACATTTGTTAGATGTAATAGAAAATGAGTTTATTACTTTTGAACCTTGCATGCTTGAGTTGTGAATCTCTATTAGAATGCTTTGAAGGAAGATAACCTTAGCTCTCTTGAAGTAGTTTTGGTCTATGTCACTCCAGTTTGACCCTTTGTTGTCATGGTTGTTGGTAGCCTCTATTTTATGGAATCAAACTTATTGAAAATAACAATAAGGAAGTCTTATTGTGCTTGGTATGAATAAATTTTATGGATTCTTGTGTATCCATTTGAAACAATTGATAGAAGTTCTTGTTGTTCTCTTACCTGTATGTATGAAATGGTTTGTGGAAAACCTTTTGATTTACATCATGTAGATGTTGATGTGAAAATTGACTACTGTAGTGGAATGTGGAATTAGTTCAATTTTGGTTATCTGAGGGGAAAGAGTTGGAACGTTCTATTTTATTCTCTCTCTTTTGTTTGATTTTAGGAACCAATTTGGGGTTTCATTTCCTTTGATTGCTTTCATCTTAGTCAAAATTCAGTTGGAGCGTAAAGTTTCTCCTTCTCCTTTTAGGCTCGATGATGAACACATGTACTGGGGAATTACAATCCTTTCGTTGATCCCAATTGTATTTGAATCTGGTTGGACTTCTTTTCATTGTATCTGAAAATGACTTCTTTCCTTCCTATGGAATAGGAAACATGTTTTTACTTGACTGTAATCTCTTAATCACTTTCTATTTGGGATGATTAAGCTTTGTTTGTAGTGTGCAAAGCTATCAACGTGGATGAATTTAGAAGATCATAGTTGTTTCTTGATACTTCTAGTATAGTTGTAGAATGAATTCTTTGAATATTTCCTTTAGTGGTAGCTAGTAAGCTACTGAAACTATCCCTATTTTGCGTTGAGGGAAGTACATTGTTGTTAACTGATTTGCATGTTATAGTTTATATAATTTGGTTTAGTATTGGGAAGAAATAATGAGAATCTCTCTCTCATCTTGATTATTGACTTCCATCTCATTCTCTCTCTCCTTTCTGAGTTGTGGATTTTTTATTGTTACTCTTGTGCTCAAAAGGTAGTTGATTGTTATCTCTCTCTGACTATTGTTATTTCTCGTTATTATTACATCTTGCTTGAAAGTTGACATTTTGGTTAGGTTAGCTGAAGGGGATTGTAGAGTAGATAGTTGGATGAATCACTTTCTTTCCTTTTTCTTTCCTTCTCAATTGATTGTTAAGAAGGTAATGAATCGATGTGTGACTATCTTTAGGAGAAGTACATGGAATTTAAACCTTGTAAAATCTATTGATGTTGAACAAAAAGGTTAGGCTAGAGTTGGCTTAAATTGGAATGATTCAAAGACACTATAGTATGAAACAAGATAAGTAATTGGGATGTAATATTACTTTCTAGTTGTAGCTTTTCTTATGAAATTGTTGAATGAAGATTGTTGTTTAATCTTGATACTTATTTAATGTGACAAGGTTGCTCACTTTGTTCTTCTTTTAGTGGTACTTAATTATTTACTAGGTATTTGTCTGTATTGCTTAATGTTTCATAAGAGTAGAGTTATTTTTATGAGATAGTTAGTCAAAAGCACATCACTTTAATGATTAGTGCTTATCATGCTTAGTTCAATGAACTGACCCATGCTAGCAATTTTTGTAGATGGATTCCGTAAGTGACAAAAGAAGACAAGTTCCTTTATGATGCTTCTTGTGTTTACTTAAAGGCTGCATTTTTAATGAGGATTTATTATTCTTTTTGAGATGTAATTGAAAAAGGGAAAAATTTGTAAATTTTACTTGATTTTATCAATGAAGAATGACATGAAAAATGTTGAAATGTTTAGACCTGTAAAATATGTATTTTGTTTGATCAATGAGAAAGGATTGAGTGTTATTGATATTTGATGTGTCATGGTCTTTTGGGCATACAAAAAAGGGATTGTAGACTTATTCTTATTCTCTTGTAAACATATATGTTTTGGATCATTTCAGTTGTACTCAAATGAAATAGAAAAAGAGTATTGATACTCTATTCTCCTCTTAAATGCAAACTTCTAAGTTGGCATACATAGATGAACACTCAACTAGGTCAATATGGATTATTAATTGACATTAATAGAAGAGTAAAATACATATGGACCCTTGTATAAGAAAATAATTGGCAATGGACCCTAACTAGTATATGTTAAAGGGAAGACAATTAGTCTTTGGGATAAATATTTTGTTGTGACTCTTTTGGGTATTATACCCAAAGGACATTTGGAAAGAGGAAATTATACCTCTTCTTAGAAAACCTTAACTGAGGTAAGGTAATTGAAAATAAATGAATACATATGTATAAGAAATAGACTTCATTTTAATGAAGTCCATTATTAAGGAGTTTGGATTTAAATTCAGTCATGAATAAACTTGGTTAAGCTTAGTAAGTTAAATCTTACTATGTTAAGCTGATTTGGACTGTAATCCTGAACTTAAATTAAGAAACCAAGGAATGACATACAATCCTTTAGGTAGAAGGATTGGTTACAGATTAATTTACATGACAACCATAAGTCATTTATGACTAGCAACCATAATGATCGAAGAGATTAGAAAATTAATAGGGTTGTTGAAACTGAATCTTAAATTAAGAAGATAAGAAAGTATTTAACCTCTTATCTAGATATGTACCTCTAGATGAGGGGATTCCATGGGATGTTGGTACACACACACCAACTACATAATAATGTGTCATCATGAAGACTGGGTCTTCATGAGGACACAATGTTATATTGACATGTCGTAACACCCTTCCGAATCGGATCATCTAGGTTTACATAAACTCGGACTTGACTTGGTTACACTCTAGGTCAGTTTAGGGACATGATTTGGTATAGGGAAGGACTCCGATGACTGAAGGTAACTAGACACATGCAATCGACCTAGGTCGATTGAGTATGTCTATGTACCCTTAGTCACCGTGAGTGGCCCTCTATACCAATCTATGTTGCTAACTTGAGTTATGGTTAAACCTTGGACAAGAGGACTGATAGGAGTTAGTGAAGACCATTCTAGATAATAGATGAAGTGGGGGTGAAGGATGTATTCCATTGATGAGTATGCCATCTAGGAATATGATCATGCAAAGCATGTGAAAATATTTGGCCAAAGTATCGCAAGCTGTTGGTTGTGTTGTCCTATATCACCTAGTTTAAGAAGCAGGATTTAGATGAATATTGGTAACAAATATTTAGATAGGCCTCTTGGAACACTTCAATACCCTGAAAAGGGTAAAAGAACCAAGTATACTTAGTATACAATACATTGAATTAACATGAAGGATTGGTAAGAAACCGAGTCATGAAATGAGAGATCGATGAAACTCGAGTCATGAAATGAGAGATCGGTAGTTCATCGAGTCATTATAGCTACATATGGTTATCTATTATGAGATTGATTGGCATGGAATGTGTGTTCTAAATCATGATCATTTAGTATAAAAAGGTATAGATTATCACTCACACGGTGACATAAGGGTACGTAGACATACAAATTAGCAACATAAAAGGTATAGATTATCAACCCAAGCCGATTGCGTGTGTCTAGTTACCTTTAGTCATCATGAGTTGCCCCTATACGAAGGCATGTCCCTAACCTTACCTAAGGTAAAACTAAGGTCAAGTCCAAGTTTATGTAGATCTAGATGATCCAATTCAGAAGGGTGTTGTGATGTGTCAGCTACAACACTGTGCCATTATGAAGACCCCCGGTCTTCATGATGTGACAGTACTGCAGTTGGCGTGTACCAACATCCTATGGAATCACCTTATCTAGAAGTACATATCCAGTTAATAAGTTAAACACTTACTTATCTTCTTAATTAAGATTCAATTTTAGTAACCTTGTTGAATCCTTAATTTCTTTGTTCCTTAAGGTTGCAAAACCATTAATGATTGATAGTTACCATGCGAGATAAATCTGCAATCAATCCATCTTCCCAAAGGTTTGTATTTCATTCCACGGCATCTTATCATAAGATTCAAGCTCATAACATAATTACTATACCACGGTAAGATTATCTTACGTTGCTTAACCAAGTTTAAGCATGATTAATTTTAGATTGGTTCTTTGTTAATAGACTTCATTAAGATGAAGTCTATTCATTACGTATGTATTTATTTCATTTCGGTTGCCATATTCTAATTTGATTTAACTAGAGGGAGTATGTTTTCTCAAAAGGTATTAACAAATGCTTATCCCCTTAGAATAATTACCTTTCTTTTATCTTTATATTCTTATAGGGTTCATTATCGCCATTTACTTTATACAAGAATTATAAATAAATTTCCTCTTATTTACATTATCTAGTAAACCTTCATGATATAGTTATGTTTCCATCTATTTGTGCCAACTTAGAAGTTACATTAGATAAAGGAATAAAATATCAATTCCTTCCTATTAGTTTCATTTAAGTTCAACTGAAATGATTCCAAACAGATAGGTTCACTAGAAAGTAATGAAAAGTTTACAAAATTTCCTTTACAATAACCCAAAGTGAATAATACATCAAATAAAAACAACAATCAATCATTTTTCCCATTCCTTAAGTAAATTATACATTTTACAAGTCTAAACATTCAAACTTCATTCCTGCCAATCTGCATTGATAAACTCAAACAAGAATACAACTTTTCCCTTTTTCAATTATATTACAATAAGAATAATAATTCCTCATAAAAGATGTAGCCTTTAGGTAAACACAAGAGGCATCATAAAATAACTTGTCTTCTTTTGTCACTTACAAAATCCATCTACAAAAATTGCTAGCACAGTCGGTCATCAAATGAGCTGAGCATAATAAGCACTAAACGTTAAAATGGTGTGCTTTTAACTAATTGCCTCATAAAAAGAACTATGCTTTTATGAAACATTTAGCAATTAAGATAGACATCTCATAAAGGAATGAGAATCCTAACAAGAAGGTCAGAATAAACAATCCACAATACATTATGTAAGTATCATGATCAAAGTAACACTCTTCAACAAGTAATTTCCCAAGAAGGATTACAACATATAAGTGATAATACATCTCAATTACTTATTGAAATCATACTATAGATGCATGCAATTATTTATTGACTCAAACAAGTGTTCAAGAAGGGTAGCACCCTACGTTCTTAGAACTGAACTATTTTAAAGAAGTAATTAATCATAATCCACAACACTAACATAACTCTTCATATGATATCAGAAAAGCCAAATTCATTCTATCAAAAAGGATGGAATTAGGATGAACCAATTAATATTCTACACAAGAATTCCCTTCTTTCCAACATTGAATCAATATCAATCCAATTCCAATTTATCGATTCAAGGAAATAAGAAGTGCAGGATCCCGCCTAATTACCCATTCAACCTCAACATGGTTAATACAGAGGAAAGACAACAACAATTGAAAAGTAAACAACTTAAGTCATCCTTCAGTGTTCAATGAACAACATGGTATTTAACAATTCAGAGAAGAGAAAGAACCGAATGCAAATCCTTCTTACATTTGAAGAAAAATAGCGATGCATACCTAGCTCAAAAATAGAGAGAAGATCCCAATAATCCATCCTATTAAAAGGTTAAACATAATTGACATCCCAAGAAACCGGGTGATCCTTACCTAACAACATCCAGATCCAACAACCACTGCCACACAAACAACATAGTCGAAATTGAATCGATATAAGATAACAACAGAATCAAACAAGGTAGGGTTGAAGAGAGGGATTCTCGTCAAGTAAAGAGAACAATCATAACAACACAAAACTGATACAAGTTTCCAAGGAAACAAGCTTAACAACTAATTCCTTAGCTTCATTTTAGTGAAGATAGCCTCGGTCTAGACGTTTCCTCATTTCCCAAATAGAGAGAAACCTACAAGGTATTCCTATGTACTCAAGAAAAATGAATACAAGATACATCCAAGCCATCCATGTACCCACTTAACAGGAATCAAAGAAATAGTCCATACGTAAGAAAGAAAGGGCTCCATCCCGATTCAAACAAGATGAAGGAAATTCAAAGGGAGGTTCAACCCCAAGTCGGTTCTCAAAATCGAACCCAAAAGAAGGAGAAGAGTAAAATCAAACCCTTCTAACTCATATACTTCAATTAACTAAAACAAAATTAATCCATTCTTTCAACAACTTCTATAGATGTACATCAAAATATTATTCACAAACTAATTCATACATGGAGGAGAGAGAGAAACATCAATATCCTCACACAGTCCCAAGAGAAGAAGTTAAATCATAATTTACTAGATTTCGAGAAAGGAAGAATAAAACTAAACGAAATCCTCTCTTAATCCAAAAATTTCATAAATTCAAAACGTATTAAGCTCAGAAGGTGTCAACATATCACTATTTCTTTAAAACAAGTTTGAATCCACAAGAAAACAATGAATCGAAGACCCATTTCAACATAACTTAATGCGGTGATAAAATTCAAGCCACTTGATTTTAATTGAAACATTAATTTTTCTTACTTTCTCCTAACAAAGGAAGATATTCTGATCAAATTATTAAACCAATCATTATTTTTCCTTAAACCATTTTAGCACAGGAGTTCAGAAGTCCACATGACTTAAGCAACCTTCTAGTTTCAAACAAATAAACACAATTTACTCAACATGCATCAAGAAAAATACCCATTTTGAATCTTGTCCAAACAATAAAATCAAGAAAAATATCTCAAAAAAATACACCAAGGCATTTCCACAAAACCATTCATTTCTAAGAGTAGAGTTCTTTTAATGAAGACACTTAATAAAAAGCAGAACTATTTAACAAGAAGAGCCTATCATGCCTGATAAAATTTCTTGTTGATTTGTAGAAGATCTACAATCGAGATTATCAATAATATCTTCTTTTCAACCAATGTCAAAAATCAAATCTCCCAACTCCTCTACATTTCCACGGAGTTCAGAAACAACCCGAAGATAGCCACGATTCCAATGGGTCGAAAAACAAGCTTGCTGGTTAAGAACCTAAACTTTCATGCTAGAGAAAAAACCAAAAATATCCAAATGACTAACAACTTTCTCCAATTCCTCCTTCCTAACTCCTAGGTGGTTTCCTCCACTAATCCGAGGCTATTGAATGTATTGAATGCATTAAATGACATTTTCCCATCTTTCCTTATGCCACCGCCACTTCAAATTTGGAGAAACAAAATTCAAGAACTCCATTCATTTTAAATTTAACAATGATGTCAGCTAGGAATCCCACCATATTCTTATGCCTCTTCCAATCTTGGAAAATTTAAGATGTAAGGAACAAAATCAATTCACATTAATAACTTAGAAACCACTTGCCACCATCCTTTTATTTGCAAGTGACCCTTAGGTCCCCTTTTCATCTTAGTAATAGTTTAGGTTACATTATCATTGGTTAGGTTTTTCCACCTTATTTCTTAGGTTAGTTCAAGACTCCTAGCCTTATACCACCTCCTTAGGTTAGGTTATCACCTCTTACATTATAATTTATATAAGGTAGAAACCACAACCTAGTTTTGGCATCAACCAAAATAGTTTGGTAATAGGTCCTAGGTAAGTATTATTACCTTAGGTCAAAAAATCCAATAGGAAACATTATAGTTTGGGTCATATCCAAATAACAACATGCATTCTGACCAAGGTTAATGCATTTACCTTAATATCCACAATAGATCCTTAATCTCCTTACACCGATCGGTATTACAAAATATTAATAAAGGAGGTCTAAATTTATAGTTTGCAGCATGATGCCAAGTAAGGACACCTGAAGCTAGGTCCTTCACAATTTATAACAAAATATTGCTCAGGTCCATAATATATTTCATTCAACATGTCAATTAACAAGATGAAAATAAAGAAGAACTGAAGCATACCTTGGATCAATGGAATTGATTCAAGGTGTGTTGTTAGCATATGGAAAATGTGAAACAACAATATAGATTTACAACCTATATTTCACATAGCATAATGGTTTCGCTTCCAAGTAAACATAATTACAACTAGCATGAATTCTGAACAATAATAACTTATCCATTGCAAACTTTATTTTCAACGTCAAAATAATACACCTTCCTAAGACAAATCACATGTCAACGTTTGTAATTTCAAAAGTGGAAATCATCATAGTAACGATCATGACCAAGGCGTTACACATCTACGAAGAAATATGAAAAATCCTCCTTAGTGTTGTATTGCCATATAAAATATGATTCAAAGTCTTCAAAACTGACTTCACTTCCTAATTCTGATTTAGGTTTGGTATTAGAAACTTTAGGGATGTTGAATCCCACTTTGTTTTGATACTCAAAACAAGCTAGGTTGGCTTGGATGCGTTCCAATTTGTAGTAAGCCTCCTATAACTTGTCAGTAGCCTCACAAATATTCTTAGTGGATTCAAAGATGGTCTCTAATATGTCAATAGGATTTGCGTGGATAGTGCACAAATCAAGGTCATGCAAGAGGTCATACTGTTCCCAATGAAGTGGATGGAAATCGATCGATAAAGAGTTGATACTTGTGCTCGGGTGATTAGGTCCACCTATAGCTATCTAACAAAGCCATGCTTGACAGAGGATTAGTAACACAAGGGAAAAAATTAACCTATAAGAACTTTTGAATGAAATATGACTGCTAAAGAAACAAAAAGCACACAAAATGTAGGTGATTCTAGGAATCATAGGTGATTATGTAATATTTTGACAGGATGATAAAATAAAAGATTTAATTGTGATATGAAACTATGATCTTCTAAAGGAAAGAGTGAGATAAACAATGATTAGGAAAGTATGTTTAGGATGAAAAATGGAGTTAAAATATGGTGACAAACCTTGATTAATGATGATGTGCGAGAGGGTGATATAGATCGTCATTGGACAACACACGTACTTCAAAACGGATCCAAGATGATTGATGGCTATGATCGTACTTTGTATGGATGTAGAACAATACGATAATCTTGAATGAAGCTTGATAATTCTTGACAACACTCCTAAATTATCCTATATGGTCTTGAATGGCCCCAAAGAGAAGTAAGGAAACTGATATATATATAGATCACCAGTGATTGAGAAAATAGCCAACATTTTTGGTTAGTTTGAGTTTGGGAGAGATACAAAGAGATAAATTTTCTATTTTGAACTATAGATCCTAGGGATTTAGAGGATGAGATTGGATTCATGTTGAGATGTCAAGGGAGATGGGGTTAGATGAGGATAGAGGTGGTTAGGATAAGCGAGGAGTGTTTTTGGTAGGTTCCCTAATTAAACTAGTCATAACTAGCATGAAATAGGGGTTTCTCATATGAGTATTAAGTTTGGTTAGAATGACTATGGGATAGTTTTTAGAAGGTTTCCTAGGTAACTTAGATTTAACTAGGGGGTCATGATGAGTTCACGTGGTGAGGTGTAGGGGTGAAGTGGAATATGTGAATTAACTAATTAATTAATTAATTAGCCATGTGAGGTGAGTGATTAATTAATTAATTTAAAGGGTGTGGGGGAAATTACCTAGGTTTAGGGATGTTTGTTCAAATGGTTCGATGATGAGTTTAATTAAATTAATTAAATGAATAACCTATATCTTGAAATTTATAGAGATGTGGATGGGTGTGTTTATTCAATTATTCGTGCGAGAATGGGGTGTGAATATTTTTGGTGTCTATAGTGAGAGCTGCCAAAATATTCGAGACCATATATTTTGAGTTTAAGGATCATAGCTTTTGTGCCACACACCATGGTTAAAGACATTATAACACAAATAGAAGCATATAACAAAATATGTAGATGGGTGAATAAAATTCAGGAGTTTGATATGGACATACAAACCAATAAGTTGGTAAGAGGCCTTAGTTTAGAAAAAAATATGGTTGAGGCCAACTTGCAACATGTGGAGGTGAACCATGTTGTTGACAACATGGAGAATCCTTTGGAAAAGGTATGTTCTTATTCTTGGTATAAGAACATTGTTTATTATCTAAAAAATTTGAATTGTCCTTTTGGTTTAGATAAAAATTAGATAAGAACATTGAAGTTGGTTTCCCAAAAGTATCTTTTGACTAACCTTGGTTTGGCCTAGAAGAATCTGAAGAAGTCTTCTTGAGATGTGTAATTGAAGAAGATGATCCCAAGATGGTAAAAGAGTTTCATAGTGGAATATGTGGTGGTCATTATGTTGCAAAGGTAACTTCTCATAAAATTCTTAGGGCTGGTTATTGGTGGCCATCCTTATTCAAATATGTCTCCCAAATTGTAATAAGAAGTGAGGACTAATAACATTTCTTTAAGAGTTAAAATATTATAGATTCCTCCCATTATAACATGTGTTTATTGAAGCTCCTTTTAGACAATGGGGGTTGGATTTTATTGGTGAAATAATAGATCTATCTAGATCTAGACATTGGTGGCTATTAGTTACCACCGATTACTTTACTAAGTGGGTGGAGGTAGTTCCTACTAAGAAGGATAAACATCAAGTACTGATAACATTCTTATTGAATAACATCATATATAGGTTTGGTGTCCCTACAAAGTTAGTTTTTGATAATGTGATGAGATTTAGGGCCAAACCCCTTGTATATATATGTGTGAGGAGTATGGGATAGATATGCTTTATGCCTATAATTACAATCCAAAAGGAAATGGGAAATTTGAATCAAGTAATAATTTTTTTCTCAAGATACTTAGAAGAAAATTAGAGGTCAATAAGAGAAAGTGGGGTGAGAAACTAAAAATTACCTTGTGGGATGATAGAATCACACAAAAGAGATCCACTAGAAAAATCCCATTTGAGTTGGTGTATGGTGTCCAGGTAGTTTTACCTTCTGTTTGTAGCTATCATCTTATCATTTTAAGTAGCAATCGGGAGATAAGGAAGGATTTTATCCTTATGTTGTAAGGATCAACAAAATAATTGTGCTTGATGAGGCTAAAACATAATATCATTAGAGATAAATTAAATTCAAAGAAATATTTAAGAATATATTTGACAAGAAGGTAACTCTAATAATTTTTGAGTTGGCGATTTGGTTCTATTATGGGATAGTAGACATAAAGATAAAGGAAAAAATGGAAAATTTGATGCTTTGCGGATGGGTCCTTATTCCATTGATGTCGGGATTGGAGAAAACACCTTCTTCCTAAGGGATTTAGATGGAGAGTTTTTGAATTACTTATCAATAGTAGGCACCTCAAGTATTTATTGGATTAAGTGTGTCTCTTTGTATTATTGTACAATGTATAGTCCTTTTAGTTTGTTCTTTGATTTGTCTATTTTCTATTTCTTTTTGGTCCTTTGTGATCAATTTTTTGTTAGTTTTTGTGCTTATGATGATTTATATTACAAATAACTAGGTGTTTTTCTATGTGACTCCTTTCTGATGGATAGGCATCTATTCTAGTAGCCATGAGTTTCTATGGTCTTTTGGACACCTTTGGGGTGTACATCCCGAGAAAGGACTAATGTTGGTGCTTGATTAGGTCTAGATGAAATCTTGGCATGTTTTATAAATTTTCCCCAAGTATATTGGAGTAATTAGACCATTCCATCATTTTATTGTCAATTTATTAATTTTTTTATTGTTCCCTAAGCCTTAATGTTGTAGTTGTATCATGGATCAACCATGCTACATGATTTTACACTAACACCTTAATATTTTCTCTAATTTTGGTGTTTTGACGAAGTTGTAGGTCTAATGGTTCGAGTGATGTGTTTGAATCTCAACATTCTTATCAAACACTCGATTAGAGCCACCCACATGGGGGACCTGATATTTTTTCAAGATTACAATCTTACATTTTGCAAGTTTTCAAACTACATTTCTACCATGAAGCACAAAAAATGGAATATTCAAGGTATCAAAGGAAGCAAGGTGTTAAATAAATTTAACATTTATGCAAAGTTTCAAGTTGTAAATACCCATCTGAATCCCCAAAAGGAATATTCCTCCACATGATTAATTTTTATAAAGAACTCAAAGTTAATGCAAAATGCAAGTTGAAATTTCATCCCTAGGCCTAAAAACAAATATTCAATGAATCTAAAACCGTGAAGAAGAAATGCAAATTTATAGTTATGGATTTTACAAATTAAGAGTTGTTGCAATATTTTAAACTAAAGTTTCATCCTGAAGTCCGATAAATGGGGAAACATGGAATAATATTGAAACTACATAAAAAATGCAAGTTTCAGCATTATAGATTTGTAAATTTTTATTTCGTAAGTTTGTAAAATGTAAACTCATCCTTGAGCCTCGAAACATAATATTTGGTGAATCTTGGGATCATAGAGTAAAAATGCAACTCTTTAGTTGTGTAGTTTGCATATTTGTAGTTTTTGCAAAATTATAAACTACAATCTCATCCTAATATCCTAATAGGGGAACATGTCATGATATTGCGATGGTAGATAAATAAAGAAAGCTGTGTAGTTTTTTCGGTTCACGCCTTTGCAGTTGTTCCAATATTACAAAGCGTATTTTTATTCCTACAACTTGACAAGGTGGACATGTGTCAATATCAAAAGACTTTTGAGAGGTAAATTATATTTTTATTTTGTAGGTTTACATCTTTACATTCTTACAAATTTGTAATTTTTTTGTATTTCCTCGACCCCGAGAAAGGTGACTAAGCACAAGTAAATCGTGTAAAGATACCACATAGGATAAATTTAAATTTCGAGCCAATGAGAGTTCAAGATAAGTCATTCAAGTGGAATCAAACATGGATGGAATTCATGAAAAATATCACTTTCCCTCCTATTTTCAAGTTTTGGAAGTTCTTTGAATCCCTAAGATTAGAAGAAGACCAAACTTGTGCATTTAAAATGTAAAAAAATTGTTTTGGATCTTTGAAGGCATTCTGGTTGTTATCCTCATCTCAAAGGAAAATTGTGAATTTTTTTACAAATTAGATGTCCATGAATGTAATTAAACCTTGAAATTTTATGTTATTTTGAATTCAATCCCTAATTCATCATTTGGAGCATCATGCATAGATGATGAATACTATTGTTTCTCCAAATTAGATCACCACCCCCTTTCATCTTAATTCATATCATGCCATCCTATTCTACCCATGAAAATCACATCATCTTCATATAGCCAACATGTGTTTTCCGAGACCACATTATCTTTACATATGTTAAATAGGTCCACCTTTGATATTCAATCGTAGCATTAGAATGTCATTTTGTCCCAAGTTGTTCACATCATCCTTTGAATGATGTTCAAAATCATATCCCATCTGTCTCTAGTAGCTTTTCTCCGATGGTGAGTATGTTCATTACTCGTATGAAAAATCATTTTGAGTGAGCATTGTGTCTATAACTATACTTTCTTTAGATTGATTTTCAAATAATTACGGGGAAGATTGAATCATAGTGATGTAGTCACCTTCTTAATTCATTCCTTCAGATGCACTCATCTACAACCAAGGTCAACTATGGAACCAATATGCAATACAACTAATCATTTATTCACCTATTCGGGGAGAGTTCATGGAATTACTTCACCTTAACTCTATCCCCAAGACCTACTATTTTGAGAGATAAGACATCAATTTACCCTTGAGAAGTCCTTAAATCCCATTCCACTTTGTCTATAACTTTATTTCTAGTGGTCCTCCTAGCATGCACTTAATTTTAGTCCTTAGGTTTAGTGTCCTAAACCAATTGAATTAAAAGTATAGAGTGTTATAAATATCAAAAAAATTCTTCACTATAGCCCAATAGGTATAATAGGGTCTCCATGGTTTATTCTACCTTACTTGTTTGCGATACAACTTGGTCTAGTAGACTTACCACTTCTCTTCTTTGTATTATTTTAATTTCAAGATGAAATTTAATCTAAATTAGGTTGTTTCTAGACTCTAAGGTGTTCTTTGGAAATCCTTGAGAGTTTCAATACCTAATTCCACCTTTTTATCTTTAAATGTTGTAATAATATCTTTGAAACCCTTACTAACACACTAGATAAACTCTATCAAAATAAATCCGTCTTGGGTTATGAATTGACCCAAAACTTTGAAAATCTAATAGAGCACATCTTAAACTCTATTTCTACTTATGTTTTTCATTTTTCACTAATGGAAATGAATTTTCTTGCCTTTTCATAATTCTTTCCCTAAATTAGGGTTTGACTCATCTCGGGTTGCTCAAGAAGCTAAAATAAGTCATCTATTGCACTAGGAAGTATCCCAAATCTCACCGTTTGTTTGTTTCGAGGTTCTGTCTGCAGGCTTCCAATAACTTTCCAAATGCTCAAACCATGATAATAATATCTCTTCAAACCCTTGTAATAAAAAATAAAGTTACCCTACCTACACTACTATTTTTAAGGTAAAACCCTTGTTGGCTTTTAGAACCACTTTCATATTATTGTGTCCATAAATTTGGTTTTCTCACCTTCTAAATAGATTTAAATCACAAAAGTTATTCTCCTCTTGATTTTTACAAACTATCAAGGCTTTTCCCTAAGAGATAACACTATGTTTGATCAAGAAACAAGGACATTGAAACCCTACAGTCTTAATTCAAAGAAGAATCACAATGCAAGTTTGGTTTCTACACAAAAATCAACTTAATATCACCACAACGACATAGAATCAAGACCACATATCCTCGTATACTTTACCAAATCAACATCCCATCATATCAATGCACAATTTAATACATCTAAATAGTCATAATATGCTAAAAGACACTATACAGTTCTTGGAGGCCTTCTGATTTCACTTGTCTTTGATGAAGAATTATCTTAACAGAGAAGTCTCTACCCATTTATTTGCATGAACAACCCAATCTTCTTATACTCCGCCTCATCAAGTAAGGTTTAAAATTCCTTAAGTTACCCAAAAATTAGTAATCCTTCAAATGTATGGTTATGGGAGGATAAATCTTTATTCATGAATCTCCTTGTTACTCTTAATGCAAAGGCTTGTATTCATTATTCTACTCCAAAATCGTTATACATTAAATGTTGGGCTCAAAAACACCCCGACAAAACCTCCACACTATTGTAATACATGAACTCTATATAAAGCACATAAATACAAATTCTAAACAATAAAACAATGAGAATTTATCCTTACTAGTTAGAATACTTTAAATCCATTATACACATACATTGTCTTTTATCATTTCAATGCACTAAATCATGAAAATATCACCGTAAGTTGTATATACAAAGAATCTTCACCTTTAACATTATTTGAGATCTTTCCAATTCAAATACCATCCAGATGATGGATTGTAAAATGGTTACAAAACCTTTTATATGACTTTTTGAGTCTTGTAACTTTCTCTTGAGCATTTATACACATTATTTTTTCATATTTTATCCTTCTTTACATTAATAAAAGATTCTTCCTAGTTAAAACCCTATGTTTTAAGAACTAGGACACATTCTTGACATCTTTTAGGACCCCTGAACCTCATTATAGTTTCCACCATCACATTTCATGTGTGAAGACTCCGAGAAATCACTAAAACAACTATTACAATACAAAATTGCCTTCAAGATTTCAATTTGGCATTTTGGAGGGAAATGTCCAAATTTGAATTTGTAAGGCCTTATTCAAACTTGGCCTACCTAAATAACTCAAAGAGACTCTTGAGACTTGTCAATACACCTAGAAGGCCAAAATTGATGACATTAACCTATATAAATACTTGGAAGTTGATGCTCTTGCATCATACTCCCAAAGGGAAAAGAGAAGCTTCCACATACTTGTACTTTCTCTCTTGTTCTCCTTCTTTCTTTCTCTATTTCTAGTTGAAGAGGATCTCTTGGAAATGTTATTTCACTTAATAGTAAATCTACTCCATCCTTACTAATTGTCCTTTACCTTACATAGAGGATTTCTTGACCACACTATTGTTTGTAGGACTATACATAGTTTCTTGTGTCTCAAATTTAATCATATACCCCTCATTTATGGTTAAGTATGTTGCACCTTCATCAATCATGATTGTGACTCTAATAATTTCACCTCCTTTCCATACTTTTGAATCATTACTCTCTTCTCCATTGTTTTGTCTTGAGCCTCACTTATGATTTGTATATCATTATCTTCTAGAACTATTTTAGCATCCTCCTCTTGACTAATTTATTCAAGCTCAATGCCTGATTTCTCCTTTCCTTTATCATACTCTGAAATTTGTACTTGTTTAGTTGCTCTTATGAAATTTTCTAGTTCAATATCTCTCATGGGATCTGTATAGTCTTTATTTCCTTCACTTACTTTTCTCACTTGCTCTTTCCTTTCCCATTTTAACTTCACCATGTTGCTCACCAATTGTTCTTCACCTTCATTCCTGTAACTTATACCGAAAAACAAAATCTCAAAAAAAAATATTAGATTCAAAATCAAGAGGCTTGCATGCCTCATTCATCTCTCTTTTTCTCTTTTCTTTTAGTATGATCTCTTAATCCTGTTTCACTCAACCTTTTCTTATCACTTCTTTCCACTTCATCATCTCGATTTGTTTCTTACTAGACATATCTACTAGTCTTCAAGAAATTTTATATGTTATTTACTTCTTACTTTATCATATTTTCCCTCTCTCTCATAATTATTTTCATGATTTACCTCTTCTTACATTGAGACCATCTCAATCTCTCTAAACACATGACATCCATCACTATCAAATATATTACTCAAATTTGATTTTCGTGGCTTAACAACCTTGCACAATATCCTTTCACACGCTTCTTTACTCGTATCAAAAATTCTTTTCTACCATCATCATCACTAGTCCCGGTGGTTGTTCTTATTCACCTTTGAGGGGTAAAAGTGTGTGGATAGATCCTTTTGTGATATAATAATTTAGGTATTCTTATTTTCATCATACATTTCCTTTATGTCATACCGCCATGGTCTACCCAAGAACACAAGATAGACATCCATAAGGACTAAATCACATAATTTGTTTTCCTTATACCTGCCAATTTGAAACTCAACTTGACATTGTTCCCTGATTAGAATATGGTGTCCTTTCTGCATCCATGAAACTTGATATGGATTGGGGTGCATAGTATTTTTAATCAAAGTTTCACCCCCATATCAAAGGAAACCATATTTTTAGTACTTATACTATCAATAAATAATTTACAAACTTTTCCTTTAGTCTTACATGCAGTGCTAAACAAACAGATTATTTGAGTTATCTCTTCCACTATTTTAATAGGTTTCAAAAGTACTCTTCTACATAATAATGACTCACCTTTGTCTTGTATAATCTGATCGAAAAATCCTTTTTCCTTTCTCATCCATACATTCACCTCATTGCACTCATATGATTTGTGTCTTGCATACCCGACACTAGTAGCATCTTCCTACAAATTTCATTCATCTATTGGCTTCATTCCATTCTTTGCATATAGCTCATCTATATCACCATCTTCCTATGAATTTCTTCCATAATCTCTAACCTTCTCATGAAAATATCCATCATCCTATCCATTCTCTTTTTCCAATTTGACTATTTCATCTCTTTGACCCGCACCATTTTGTCTCTTTTTCCGTAACCGCTTTTAAAACAATATCTTTTTCCTTTCAAGAATTAGATTCTCACTCTAATACCAAAATGATGTAGTCACCTTATTAATTCATTCCTTTAAGATGAACTCATCTACAAGCAAGGTTAGCTATGGAATCGATATGCAATCAAACCAATCATTTATTCACCTATTCGGGAGAGTTCATGGAATTGCTTCACCTTAATTATTTCCTTAGGACTGCTCTTTTGAGAGGTAAGACCTCGATTTACCCTTGAGAATTCCTTCAATCCCATTCCATTATCTATAACTTTAGTTCTAGTAGTCCTCCTAGCATGCACTTTATTTTATTCCTTAGATTTGGCCTCCTTAACTAATTGGCTTAAAAGTATAGAGTGTTCTAAATCTCAATAAAATGCTTCACCGTAGCCTAATAGCTATAATAGGGTCTTCATGGTTTATACTACCCTTGGTTTCTTGTAATACATATTGGTCTAGTAGAATTACCAATTCACAGCACCCCCAAAATGACCTATGGATCTACTTTTCTAAGGCAATGTCATTTGGTGTGAATGCACAACATTGAGCTTTCCCAAAGTGTGGGACCTTTGCAAATGGGGAAAGCTCTCTAGAGAAGGTTGGTTCCTCTTCCTAAACTACTTGCCATAAGCTATTCCAATGTAGGAAAGCTAATCTAATCCTAATCTAACTATGCCAAGGAGACAAAGAGAGAGAAAAGAGGGAAAAACAGAGCCTACACTAAAACGGTGATACACCAGAGAAGGAAAATGTTGAACATCTATCAAAACTGCCATGGAACAAGAAGAGGTGAGCAATGGAAAGGATGGAAAAGTGCATCACAAAACCAAGGATGGATTTCACACAAAAATGTCCCAAAACTCCATGAACATAGCTCCAAAACTTGCAATGAACATCCAAACATGCACAAAATACTGTAGTGAAGAGAGGCAAGAAGGAAACAACCAAAAAAATGAGCAAGGATGGACAAATGCATCACATAACATGTTTTTTATTGCTCAAAGTTTTGCACAAAACATCATTTCAATGGTAAAAGGAAAAAAATGCCATTACAGAGCATGGGAGGAGGTTATAACTCCATTTTCAACCCTAGGGAAGAAAAGAAGGGAGGGTATAATAGAAAGAATGAAAACCTTTACAAATGAGCCAAATTTGGCTTTTAACCATCGAACAAAATGAAAGAAATGTGGAAAACATGGGAAAATCAAATTGAAACTCCAACCACCAAAAATCCCTCCAATCTCACCTACAAAGTGATGGGCTTCATGGACAAACCCATACGCCAAAGTACATTGCTCTGCAGAGCAAGAAAGAGGCCCATACTTCATTAATTTTGGTGGTTGGGGGCATTTTCTACATTTTTTGCATGCCAGAGACGTTTTCCTATTTTTCTCCTATAAATATCCATAAAAAGAAAAAATTGATGCCTCCATCATGTAGAGAATTTCACCAGATTTCCAATGACACCAAGAATGCAAAACTTTGAGCTCTGGATCAAAAGTTATGCCCCTCTGAAGATTTAGGGCAAAAATAGGGCAAAAATGGATTGGTGGGCTGAAACTTTAAAATTTTCCTTTTTTGAATTTGGAAAAATTTCCCAAAATCCCCATGCCCCCCCACTGCTCCACTACCATGGCGCTTCCCTATTCGTTGATGGAAACACGGGCCCAAACCTCGCTTCTATCCTTTGATTTTTCATTGGGAAAATTTCCCAACTTTTCCCCATGTGCTCCACTATCCCAGGGACACGTGTCAGCCCCTCATTGGATGCAGGCATGTGCTTCAAAATTTTCCTTTGGGCCACTAGCCACTTTGGAAAAATTTTCCATTTCCTTCGCGCCTCCGACCCCCGCCACCGACAGGACACATGTCGGCCTCAAAATGCTCCGCGGGCCTTCGGGCCAAAATTTTCCTTTACGCCCCGCTACCCTCTTTGGTGAATTTTCCAACCTGTCTCCACTTCCCCGACCTCCACCACCACGTGGCACCTCCTCATTGGTTGCGGGCCTATCAAGGGAAATTTTCCCCAAAAACTCTGCCGAGCCATAACTTGAGAAATACTTGGAGTTAGGAGGAAAATTTTACCTTTCTGGAAAGGTGAGGAAAAATCCTATCTTATGGAACCATTTCTAGAATCCCTTGAGTTCCTGAAATGTGTAAAATTTGATATTGAAGTAAAAGGAAGGCAAGAATGAAGGAAAGTTAGCCAAAATAAGTAGGGGGCTCATTTTGGATAACAATTTTGGTGACTCAGAGGGGTCATCTACCTGCTAGATGAATGATCAGTAGCCTTTGAAGCATCCATTGGGCATGGAGTCATGAGTAGTAGCCTACAAACTGATCTAAACTTTGAAAACTTCCTCTCTGAGCCACTTGGAAACCCACTAAATGGAGTTGTTTTCACCAAAATGCCACTGAAATGGACTGTGCAAGAGCAAAACCTAGTAGCACCAAAAACTATGTACAAAAATTAAAATCATACATGCTCCAAATGGAACATGCAGAGTGTGCACAAGCACTTCTTCTGCTGAAAGAAAACCTACCTACTCTACTCTAACTGGAAGCAAAGGTGAGCTAAACAAACCCTACAATTGGTTGTGTAAAATAGCTTCCTTTCTTCAAAATGGGCAGCCATGCAACTGATTTGGCACTGAACATGGCTGGTTGGATGAGTGGAAAATCAACAAGAAGCTAGTATTCTACCCAAATCAGCAAGGTGTCAACTAAAAACAAATCCAATACCTCTTTTAGTTTCTCTACATTTGGATTGAAGAGGTATGACAGCTGATCCTTGGTACTTTGTAGCTCATCCTCATGCTTAGAAGCAAGCATGACTAGTTTGTGGCTTCTCCTTTGGCTCCAATGAAGCCAAATACCTTATTGGGAAAGGTATGATCTCATTTGATATGCCCATAGCTCTGAAATTCAACTCCAAGAATGGAGCCTTCTTGTAGACCTCTTTGGATGGATGGTGTGGAAGAGGTGATGGAATTCTTTTGTTGTTTTCCTTCTTCCTCCAATGAAGAACATGGAAGATTTAAAGCTTCCAATCTTGATCCCAAAGAGCTGCTATAAGATGCAAGCTGCTGCAAATGAATGATCTCCTCCATGACAAGTAGGTTCTTGTGTTTGGAATGTGGATGATGAAAGAGAGAATGGTGGAAACTCAACCGGTTCTTCTCCATCAAAACAATCCTCCAAATCTGATAGATAAACTACCTCATTGTTGTCCTACTGCAAATGCTCAACTTCCTCCATGGTGTCCTCTTGATCAGCAACTTGTTCACCATGGTTCTCCTCATCTTCAATCATTGAGTTTGAAAGATCAAACTCTTCTTCAACAATAGAACTCGAGAGAGATGAAGTAGAAAGAAGAACTGAAGGTTCTTCTATAGCCTACTTTGTGCTCAAAGCCTTTGGATCTACACTTTTCTCCTCCACAGCTGGAATGTGCTCCTCTTCTTTTGGATTTGGAGCAGCTTCTCCTTCCTCTGCTACTTGAAGACAATCTTGCTCTTGATTGAACTCTTCCTCTAGCATGAAGTTTTTCAAGTCAAACTCTTCAATCTTTCTGCTCTAGAGGACAAGTTGGGACTGCAAGATCTTCTTAGAGCTTTCTTCCTCCATGGCTGATTGTGCAACTTGAATTGGATCAACATTCTCTTTGGGCAAAGTGCCAACATGGACACTCAACTCTTCACAAACAAACTACTGTTTTTCTTGCTTCACTGCTGCTATAAAATCAGCCTTGTTTGCCACTTGTTCTCCAACTCCAACCTCTTCTGAAGGCTTAACCATCAAGGGGATATTTGTTATCCCAAATTTGAGAGCCAAGCTTACCAAACTTATGATTTTTTCTTCTTTGTTTGGCTCTTCTTCTTGCTGTCCTTGATGACTGATTTTCTGATTTTCATTCTCCCAACATGGATTTGGGAATGCAAGAGGAGGGGTGGGTTGTAACTCAATTGATTTTGCAATTTTTTGTGGTGGTGGAGGAGGTGAAACCTCTTGTTTCTTTGGAGTGGAAGGGTTTTTTTACTCTTGTGGAGGGGATGAATGTTTGGAAGGGAAAAGGACAGAAGAATTGAGATGAGGTGGAAGACTAGGGAATGGAGAAATGGATTCAACACTTGGGGCAGCATTCAATGGGAAGCTTGAAAATTGAAGCCCAAATTGAGATGGTGCTGCTTGAGGAATGGAAAGAGAAGAACCAGATGATGGTGTAGAACTTACCCATTGACAAGGTTGTTCAGCACCAAGTTTATAGGCCTCTATCTCTGCTATCCATTGTGTAAGTTGGGGTAGCATCTCCATCATGAAGTCAACTTCTCTTGAGGGCTGAAGTGTCTTGGAAAAGGGCCTCCCCATGGACAAGGAGTCTCTGCAACCAATTCGAAAGCCTTCATTTGAGTTGTTGCTCTTGATTGCACCATTTTTGCCTCCATCTTTTGGATTTTCTCCACAAAATCAGCATCTTCCATTTGATTGTCTTCATTGCATGTGTACCCTTGCTCTTGATATGCTTCACAACCAAACTGATTTTGGTATTGCTCATATGGGTAAGCATGTTGATCTTGAATTTGATCAAAATGCTGATTTGAAGGAGTTGTAAAACATGTTGGAGGTGAAATATATTGTTGTTATTGTAAATGTGAATTCCATGATGGAAATGAAGTCATGATTGCACAACTTCATGGAATGAAAGAAGATGGAAGAGATGGAAAGAAGAATGGATGAAAATGGATGGAAAATAGGTCTGCAACTCAGAGAATGAGTTATTTACCAGATGGAGTCACCAGATGTGCTTTTGAATATGCCTCCAAAGGCTGAATCCTTAATAGGAACACACCAACCTATCAAAAATAAAGTGGAAGACCTCTAAGGTCCCACTACCCAACATGCCAAAATTATTAGTGAAAATTCACAGCACCCCCAAAATGACCTATGGATCTACTTTTCTAAGGCAATGTCATTTGGTGTGAATGCACAACATTGAGCTTTCCCAAAGTGTGGGACCTTTGCAAATGGGGAAAGCTCTCCAGAGAAGGTTGGTTCCTCTTCCTAAACTACCTGCCAAGCTATTCCAGTGTAGGAAAGCTAATCTAATCTAATCTAATCTAACTATGCCAAGGAGACAAAGAGAGAGAAAAGGGAAAAATAGAGCCTACACTAAAATGGTGATACACCAGAGAAGGAAAATGTTGAACATCTATCAAAACTTCCATGGAACAAGAAGAGGTGAGCAATGAAAAGGATGGACAAGTGCATCACAAAACCAAGGATGTATTTCACACAAAAATGTCCCAAAACTCCATGAACACAACTCCAAAACCTATAATGAACATCCAAACATGCACAAATACCTACAATGAAGAGAGGAAAGAAGGAAACAACCAAAAAAATGAGCAAGGATGGACAGATGCATCACAAAACACGTTTTTTATTGCTCAGAGGTTTGCACAAAACATAATTTCAATGGTAAAAGGAAAAAAAAACCATTACAGAGCAGGGGAGGAGGTTCTAACTCCATTTTCAACCCTAGGGAAGAAAAGAAGGGAGGGAAAAATAGAAAGAATGAACAACCTTTACAAATGAGCCAAATCTAGCTTTTAACCATCGAACAGAATGAAAGAAATGTGGAAAACGTGGGAAAATCAAATTGAAACTCCAACCACCAACAAATCCCTCCAATATCACCTACAAAGTGATGGGCTTCATGGAAAAACCCATATGCCAAAGTACATTGCTCTGCAGAGAAAGAAAGAGGCCCATACTTCATTAATTTTGGTGGTTGGGGGTGTTTTCTACATTTTTTACATACCAGAGATGTTTTCCTATTTTTCTCTTCAAATCTCCATTAAAATACAAAATTGATCCCTCCATCGTGTAGAGAATTTCACTAGCTTTCCAATAACACTAAGAATGCAAAAATCCGAGCTCTAGATCAAAAGTTATGCCCTCTGAAGATTTAGGGAAAAAATAGGGCAAAAATGGATTGGCGGGCCGAAACTTTAAAATTTTCCCTTTTTGAATTTGGGAAAATTTCCCCAAAATCCCCACGCCATGCCACTCCACTGCCACATGGCGCTTCCCTATTCACTGATGGAAATGTGGGCCCAAACCTCGCTTCTATCCTTTGATTTTTCATTGGGAAAATTTCCCAACTTTTCCCCAGCTGCCACTCCAGGGGACACATGGCACTTCCTCATTGGCCATGGGCATGCACTTCAAAATTTTCCTTTGGGCCGCTAGCCACTTTGACAAAATTTTCCATTTCCTTCCGTGCCTCTCGACCCCTGCCACCAACAGGACACGTGGCGGCCTCAAAATGCTCTGTGGGCCTTCAGGCCAAATTTTTCCTTGCGCCTCTTTACCCTCTTTGGTGAATTTTCCAACCTGTCTCTACTTCCCGACCTCCGCCGCCACGTGGCACCTCCTCATTAGATGTGGGCTTGTCAAGGGAAATTTTCCCCCAAAAACTCGTTGAGCCATAACTTGAGAAATACTTGGAGTTAGGAGGAAAATTTTACCTTTCTGGAAAGGTGAGGCAAAATCCTATCTTATGGAACCATTTCTAGAATCTCTTGAGTGCCTAAAATGTGTAAAATTTGATATTGAAGCACAAGGAAGGAAAGAATGAAGGAAAGTTAGCCAAAATAAGCAAGGGGCTCATTTTGGATAACAGAAGTATCCCAAATCTCACTTTGTTTGTTTCGAGGATATTTTTAATATTTTTATAAATTTTCAAATGCTCAAACCATGATAATAATCTCTTTGTAGACACCAAAATTGGGTCACACTCCCCTTGGTCCCTCGACAAATAACCAACTCGAACACACTCACCTAACCATGGCCCCTTTCACCCCACTCTAATATTAATTTAATTTAATTAATTCATGATCTCATAATATCTATTATTTAAATATCCTAAATGAGATAATTCCCACACACCCACCTCACCTATATACTTGATCTAGCCACCTCACCCTAAGACCTATTCTTAGTATGTTGCCATAACTAACTAAGACCTACCTAAACCCTAAAAATCAAAGCCTACATTCTCTCTAACCACATTCCCGCCCGTTAGAAAGGAAGCTTCCATTCTAATCTGCAGAGAAAGATGAATGAGATCTGCCCATTTTAGAAAACCTAGGAAATCCCACCCTAAATGACGCCGGTTGCCTTAAACCACCGCTAGTCAACCCGAAACCATCGTCGAGTTCATTATTTATTCCCAAAACAACCTTATTTTGAGGTTGGAACATTTATGAGAGCAAGGGACGAAACCAGAGCTGCATGCAAGTAGAACTAGCATTCATACACGCATCAAAGCATTCACAACCAACATCAAAAGTGATCACAGAGCCATTTGCATTCGGAACGGGGAAGCACCATCACCACATCAAACTCCATCCATCTGATCAACTGCCATTGCCACCAAGCCATAAAGCTCATACAACAATAAGTGTTTTGTTAACCAACATTCATCCATTTTTGTTTTAGTAGGTTCTATTATAACTATTATCAATTTATACTCCCACTCTCATTCTCCCACCATTTACCTTCATGCAAACTTGATCATTCCTTCACCCACACCATTGAACTACCCATACCCAGTTTTTAAAGATCCTTGAGTATACCTAAGACCTACACAGACCTTGCCATTACCCTCTCCATTTCCATTTAACCTTAGATCTGCCCTCACATCAAGATTCTCGATAAGTTTCCTCTAACTCGATCATCATCGATGCCGTTACCCACAATCGCCATCGGCTCACTTGAACCGACATCGGTCATACTAGGATCGACGCGTCGGTCTTTGTGTTTTAACCCATAGACCAATAATAAAGCCTAAAATCCCCACCAAATACCAAAAAACTGGACTCACGACATCAAAGACTGGTACTCGACAAGAGACCTTGACCTTCAGATTCAATCATAGCTTAGCCTGTTGTGAACAAATTTGCTTATTGTAGTCGAATGAGATACCTAAATCATTTTAACTACAATAGGATTTCATTTATTGTTAACATTGAATTGTTTTAAACAATGGATTGACAGCCTTCTAGGGAGTATCATACTTCGGATCTAGCATACACTAGGTAGTCCACTGCATATATTGTTTAACTTCTATTTGGTGGTCTTGTTTTCTATTTCAGGTAGTTCCTCCTAGCCAAAAGGAATCTCTCATGATTATCTCGTGGATGAAGAAGTCTTACGCGCACAACAACCTTCAACCAAGATTAACATGTATTCCTCCTAGCCCATTTACCCCTATTTGTTTATCGATATTCAAAGAAACACTCCAAGAGGGTAAGTGCAACAAGTTGGGGGACAAAAAGGGGTCATAAGTGGACGTCATATTGCAAATAACAACATAATATCAACTTGTAGGGATTATTAGCAATGCATACACTCAAAATTAGAAAAAATTATATGAATATGAATCGTAGCATCTGGAATCTAGTTTCTAAACTACTATTTTTTTAAAAAATGGACAAGTTTAGCTATATTAAACACTCAAAATTCAATGACTTGGTTTTTTTTTTTAAAACACCTATAAGATTATAGTCCGTTTGCCCGCGATTTGGATGACCAAAAATTGATATATATATTTTTCCTTTGGTGAGAAGTTAGATGCCGCTATCTATCTTGGGATAGATTTTATTTTGTATTTTTTAGCAATATTTTATTTTTTATGATTTTTTCCATGAAAGTGGTCTAAAAACATAAAGAAAACAAAGCACTTTCCGTTTTCCCGCCATAACTTCATCAAAAAATATTGAAATCAAATAATTATTTTTTGAACATGTATATAATTTCACCACGGTTGGGATGGTATAAGTTTTATCACATTTTGACAAGTGAAACAAAATTTGTAGTCTTAAACATAGACATAAACATTCACGGGAAAAAGTGTCTTAAAGACCTACTATTAGTAAAAAATTATAAAATGATATTTATCCTATTCTATTCACTTTAAAATCAATATTTCTACAAAGATAATAGTCTCCCCTACGCGATGGTACCATTTTTATGACATATTTT
Organism: Taxus wallichiana var. yunnanensis; assembly: GCA_018340775.1. NCBI lineage: Eukaryota > Viridiplantae > Streptophyta > Pinopsida > Cupressales > Taxaceae > Taxus > Taxus wallichiana. Next base: position 39,875,025 of record CM031236.1, on the reverse strand, counting down.
TGACTTTTCGGCATGGTTCAAGTCCGTGGAAGACTAAATTTGATGTTTTGCTATTTTTGATGTAAAATTCAGGATTTGATGTTCACTTAATTATCCCCCAACTTGCTGCACTTACTCAAGAATCAAGTGAAACATTTTGGCACGCTCGGTGGGACCATTAGGGTTTCCTTTCATTTATTCATTCCTAGGTGAAAAGTTACATGTTTGTTTCCTTTCTAAAAGGTTCTCACATTAAATTTCTCCCTTAGAATCTTCTCTTCTTTCTATTTGTCTCAAAGCAATCATGTTTTGGTGCTATAAAAATAATTCTTCTTTCCTTTCATTTGTATTGCATTAGTGAAAGATCATACTTTCTCTTGTTCATCTTCTTGTGTCATCAAATTCAATATTTCAATTTGGCCTTAAAAATAACCACATTTCATTCTGCTTTTCTGCATTAGCTCACATAAAATGAGGGAAACATATACGCTGGAAGTCATGCTCACTAATGGTTGAAAAATGAATCATAGAAAAGCACTTCCTTTCTCTTCTTATCTCTCTGAGTCTTATCCAAACATCACAAATTGAAAATAAATACATTATTAAACAACATCTCTCTCGAAAGAAGCTATAGGTGATCACATGACCATGACACAGTGGGCACCCAACTCGTTACTTCTATCGAGTCATTATCTCAGAGGACGGCCCTCCCCACTATAACATACCTAAAACCTCTCCCTTTAGATATATTTCTTTGTAGAAAGCCTTCCTCACCAAAAACTCTATTATGAAGTTCATGAGTTAGTCCTTAATAGCATAAGATGAACAAACATAATAGAAAAAGCACTCTTAGGATTGTATTTTTATTAGTTTTTTTGCTTGGCTTGCATTTTGAGGTGAGAGGCCATGTTCTTCATATTTTATTTTTACTTGCACGCTCCTCATCATAGTTGGTGTATTTCAGCTTCATCTGAGTGTGCTGGACCCTATTTTCATCATTCTAGAATTCTAGGTTTGATTCCACATTCTATTTTTAATCACAACCACTTTTTCTTCATCTCTGTTTCAATTTCATAATAACCGAGTGTCGACCCAAATAACCGTTGTTAGTTACCCTCTCGACTAGTCATCAATTTTACCCAACTGGCATTGGTTTCTATTCTTTTGGTTAACCTACCCAAAAGGACACCTGTTCCATATTCTTTATCATTCAGAGTCTATGTAACTCTCATCATCTTCTTTATCCTAATAAAATTCATCAACATCTTATCTACTTGGTAGATTATTAGCCTTTTTCCTTGTTTTGACAAATTGTCCATTTTTCACAGTGACCGACCGCGGTTACCTGTGACCGACATCGCAGTTTACCCTAATCGGCATTGGTTAGCCTGTTCAAATTTCTAGCTGACATTTTGTACCTAATCTACCTACCACCACATGTTTTTCCTATCTTTTCTATATTTCTATGTCATTTACAGAAATCAGTCCTACCACATCAATACTTGTTCACATGGTGCTGATGCATAGCCAAGAAAACGCCCTCATATTCCACACTAGTTGTCAACCACTCCCACCTAGTCCTTCACCACCTTCTATTTTATCACCCATGGATCCTACCCAACCTATCACTATTGCCACAGGGGACGAGGAGTTCGCACGACTCCTTGACCAAAACCCTGCCACCTTATAGTTCTATCTTTCCCACTCATCCACTCGAGATGCCTTGGGTCAGTTAATATATGGCATGCCCATATCTATCCCCCTAACACTCACTCCTACTTATGCATCAGCCTTTGTTAGCTCCGCACTGCCTACACCTACCTTGCCTCTAGTCATTTCTTAGATAGGCCCTATACCTATTATGACCGCCACATCTACTACATCCATTGCACCCACAACATCCACTGTACCTTCTTCAACCACCCCAAACATCACTTCATCTATGCCTATTGTCTCACATATACCCGTAGCTACATAACCACCCCCAATGTCGATGACCACTACCCCTTTTCAAAACATTGTCCTTTCTATTCCATAGTCCTTAGCCCCCATCGCTACTAGAGTCACCTCGACCCTTCCACCTCCATATATGTACTATCAACAACCTCCCGTTTCATCTATCATTCATTCTGGGTACGTACCCCCTATCTCACTCCCTCCTTCTCAATCTACCTATATGGCATCGCCATATACTAGAATGTCACCTCCATCATATTTCCAACACCAACCTTCTTACGCTATAGGAGGTACCCATACATCACCACCTACTAATTGCCTCATCAAATTAATGATGGACAAGATGCAGACACTAGAGGCATCAATTTCTAGCACATGTAACTCTCTCACCTATGATGATATTTGTAATGATCCCATCCACCCATCCATTCCTATTCGTCCATATCTTGTACATTGGGAAATGCCTAAATTTAACCACTTCAATAACAAAGAGGACTCTGAAACAACACTTGTGGTCTTTTAAACACGGTTGTTATTTGATCACCCATGATGATGCTTTGCTTTTGAGGACCTTTCCCATGTCTCTGATTGGGCCCACATTAGATTGGTATATTGGGTTACCTAGACATTCTATCTTCTCATTTAATTAGGTAGCCCAAGCCTTCTTGGATCACTTCTCCATCAATGTTGTTAAGAAGGTTACCATGACTGACCTCTACTCTACACGTTAATATGACGACATGTATATCATGGATTTTATCGCTCATTAGCATAGCCTAATCAATCAACTCACATTCTAGTTACCAAAAACATAAATCATAGATCTCTTCACTCGGGCTTGTGCTAGACATATCTTGCCAACCCTACAAGTGCCAAAATTTCCAAACCTTCGATGAGGCATTCACCATGGCATGAAAGCTAGAGATTCGGGCCATCGAAGAAAAGAAAATTCAACTACACAATAAAAACTCAGCATTTAAGTCAAATGATACTTCTTCTTCTTTGAAACCATAGAATAATTATTCAAAGGCCAAGGGAACTGCTAATGTAGTGGTACTCAAGGCTGGCCTAGCTCATCCATCAAATCAGGCTAACCCCTCATCTAATCTTTCTCTTGTCCATACCTTTCAATTCAGACGAGAACAATGGAAATACACCCCAATTGGGGAGCCTTATTCTTCTGTCTTAGAAAAGATCATTAAAGTTGGGGCCATCACCCTTCCTCCTGTAAAACCACACACTAGTTTTGATCTTGCTTGCCCCACACCCACGTGGTACAAAGAACACGACTTCTGTAACTATCATTGGGTAAAAGGTCATAGTGATGGTAATTGCATCACTTTCAAGAACATTGTCCAGGAAATGCTCGAGAATGGTGAGTTAACCTTGGATAATCCAAATGCACTTTCCAATCAAAACCTGCACATCTTCAAGAAACCATTTCCTAATCACGCCCCTTCTTCTGATCAAACTAGAGAGACCTCAACTAATGATAGTCATACACGTGAGGTCAATGATATTTTTAGTGACACACAAGTTTCTTCCCAATTACCTCATATATCCTACATAGAGGAAATCCGGCCCAAAGTCCTCCACCTACACATGAACCCACTTCACCTATTCCTCCACCCACAAAGGAACACTCTTCATCTCCTCCCTCACCTATGAAGGAGCCTCCTATTAACATCAAGGTTGCTTTACCTTTGCTTCTCCACTTAGAGAACCATCACTAGCAATACCTCTCGACCCATGGGAGATGCTTGCTTATCTCCTTCACCCATAGAGGATCACCCGTCATCTCATCCACCTATCAAAGATCCCGAGTAGAAATGTCGTTTCCTTTAGGTGACCATTCTCCATCAGCCACTCGGATCCTACGAACATACTTTCGGCTCTCTCTTACCCACATAGGTCAAGCTAGAAAATTCCCTATTTCAAGACACATTTTATGGGAATCACCATTGGATCCACGTCAACCTCACCCATTGCAAGTACCGTTCTCATGGTTAGCCAACTACCCGGATTATGTAGATAGATCCTTACTTTGGGGGCGTCTTCTACTTCTTGTCTCAAGAAAAATACAAATTTCACTCGTTGAAACTTCCACTATGTATCCAAAATATTTCGCCTATCAAACCAAGCAAAACCAAAACTATCAAAAATTCTCCCTCGATACCACTCATGGCTCAACTCACACCTCTATCCATAACTCAACATGCTTCTACATCCAAACCTACACCTACATCATCTTCCCTGCCTAAACCTATTACTACCTTAGGGGTCATCCCAACGGCCAGCCTTACTCATCCACCCATCAAATTAGATTTAGCTACATCCTCCAAAACTAACACCAAACTTAATCCGGCCCCCAAACAGAAGAACCAATCCCCTAGATCTCGTACCCCAACCTTGCCAATCACACCTTCATCACCTTCACCCTTCCGTCTATCTCGAGGACCTCACCTTTCTAACACGGCTAAGAATCCTCCACCCATTTGGTAAACTAAAGATGCATCAGCCCATTCCTCCTCGTAGACCCCTAGCATACCCAAACATGTGACACAACTTCCTCCCACACCTGTAACATTTTTACCACCCATACCTTCCATACCATTGATAACTTCTTCACTACCCATGACACTTCATTCCCTTTCCCTTACACCTCCTACATGACTTGCGTCATCTACCTTCACAACACCTCGAGTTATCCCCATGGGTAACTTGCCCTCTTCCACCATCCACTTTTCCCTCTAGATCTCGTGCGCCCATATCACCTTTACCCAAGAAGGTGCAACCTAAAGGTAAAAATCTGCTACCCTCCAATATGGTAGTCGAGCCAGCCACACACTCTATTACCAGTTCATCTTCCATTCCCTACCCAAGAAAACATGACCAATACCTAAAACCATGCCAACACCTAAAACCATAGCTCAACCCACTCCCCCTCTTGCAAATCCCCTTCCTATAGAATCAGCCGCACCTACACCTAAACCCACATTCACTTCCCATTGTGATCCACTAGCGGGATCCTATGCCAAAATCTTAACCAACCTCCTTAAAACTTCTGTCACCACATTACCGCCTCTTAGACCTTATGACCCACTCAAACCAAAATTGAAGGGGTTCGAAGAAACCAAAATTTTCACCTACCATCATGTGCTAGGACACGATGTAGAGAACTATAAGGCTTTGAAAACTGTTCTTATCTAGTTGTGTCCTCCTAAAGAAAAATTTGACAATGATGACCTACTCGATGAGAACACCATTTCACCAACACTAGTTTCCATAGTTCTTCCCTCATTTCCTACTCAGCGACCAATACCTCCACCCCCACAAATCTTAGAGCCACCTCCAAGATTCTAAATTAACATGGTTCACATTAGAGAACTTTCCAAACCTCCACCCAAATGTCGGTGTGCCCAACTCATCTCACAAGGTTCCTTCCCGCCACTTGGCTTTTGCCCTTCCTATCACTATACCTTTCATGGCTCACCTACTTCACCTACCTCCCCACCTCAAATCAACATGATCCACATTGTTACTGCACACATAAGGAAAAAGGAAAGGAAAAGGAAACCGACCCACCAACCACCCCTATACCCAACATACCATCTACACCTACACCTAAAGTCACTATCCATAGCCCCACATATCCTATTTCTAATGGGGTTACACATCGCACGATGCTCAAACAATTACACCAATCCTCCCTTAAAATTTCCCTATATGACCTCATCCAAACCTCTAAATCCCATCGCCAAGCTCTCATGGAGGTCCTTTAGTCTATTAAGGTCTTACCTAATGACCCTACACCTGTAGCCTCTATTATTACACCTCATCATGTAGCCTCTCTTACCAAATTACCATCTTCTTCTACACCTCTACCCACTCACCAAGTAGCCATCCTCAGCTTTTTAGATGAAGAGATCGCACCACACTAGACCAATGACCCAGATCTATCCCTTTTCATCTCCATCCACATTGATGATATACGTGTACAACGTGTTATGATTGATGGGGGTGCTAACATTAACATCATCTCCTCCCATGCGTTCGAAAAAATGCACATACCCAATAATTACATGCATAAACATCCTGTCATGTTGCATTCATTTAATGACGCTATCACCTCTACACTTGGCACCATCATCCTCCATGTTTGCGTGGGTCCCCACACTATTCTAGAGTTATTTTATATCTTGGGGGAATTTCAAATACAATCTGTTGCTTGGTAGACCACGGATCCATGTTGTGGGCTACGTTCCTTCCACTGCATCGTTGTGTGAAGTTTGAGAATGAAGGACACACTTATACCATTCCAGCTAACCCATCACCTTTCAAAACCTATAACATGCTTTACCGACCCAATGATGTGCTTATACCCATTAAAGTATCTACCTCCATGACCACTTCCTCGTCACCTACACCTCTACTCACCAAAGTCTTGCCGCTACCTCAACCGCACCTATATCCTCCATTCCTACTGTGGCCATGACCTCCTGGTGACACATCCACCTCCCAATCAGCCAGCCGGCTCCACCTTCGATCCAATCTCTAACACACCATCTATCCTAGCCACCCACATATCAACCACCGATCCCTGGAAGGTGTTTTTAACACCTCACTCGGGGGAGTATCACTTATATAATGTCAACACATTCATTACTCCACAAGAGTATGGAAGCCTTCATCTACATCCTCATTATGATCACTACATAGGAGAGCATCTCCTTTATGGTCCTCCCCACCTTCACACCCATCTCACCTATGGGGACTTGATACTACCACTTATACACCGAACCACCATCACAAACCCGTCCATTTTCTTTCGACCTCCAGTCACTCACCACCCATCGATTTTCCCACACCTTCCTACACCGATGTGTGTGGAATGGTTTTTATTTTGGATTTTACAAGTAAGGCCATCATATCTGTTATTCCATGTACTACCGAAAAACATAACGACCATAGTGGCATCGGCTTTTTGAACCACCTACCAAGAAGGTCCACATTGAACTCATTGAAGATATCAACCCTTCTCCACCTTCTTCACCACTATCACCACCCTCATCGCAGAGTCGATGGATCCAAAATCCATTCCTTCTAACTTTTTTTTCATAAACACCATTTCCTTGGGGCTCTCGACTTATCAACGTGCGAGGTGAGGCTCCCTCTTCTCTTCCCTTCCCGTATCCTAAACCGATCAATGACGATACACCTTCTATTAATGTTGTTCGGTGTCAAGATGATGAATATATACTCACCTACCTTGGTGTAAAAGACTCATACATTCATCGGTTGTTACCATATGAGATGAAAACCAACTTCAACGAATCAACTATTGAAATCAACATCCATACTCAAGATTCGACCCGCACATTCTAAATATTGGCCAATCTTTAGATATCTGCTAACATGAAGCCATCACTTTTTTCCCAAAACCATAGCCATTATTTTTCTTGGTCTTACATGGACATGCCCGATTATTGACCCCACCATAGTAGTCCACAATATCGTAACCATTCCCGATGCCAAACATGTAAAACAAAAGCTAAGGAAAATACATCCTCGCATTTTCTTCTCGGTCAAATAAGAACTTCAGCACCTTCTTTCCATTACCTTAATTTTACCCATTGATTATCCTCGATGGATCTCTAACATTGTCCCTATCATTAAGGTGATAGGGGGGACTCTGCATTTTCACAGATTTCTATGACCTCAACCTAGCTTTCCCAAAAGATGACTTTCCTCTACCCAGTATTGACCAACTAGTTGACCTTACCAATGGTCAAGAGATGCTATTACTCATGGATGGTTTCTCGGGGTATAACCAAATCTTTCTTGCCCCGGATGATCAACAAAAACCACATTCATCACCCCTGGGGGACCTTTCGCTATCGAGTCATGCCTTTTAGCCTTAAAAATGCTTGTACCACATATCAATGGGCTATGACTTATGACTTCCATGACATTATACACCGTATATTGGAATATTACATAGATGATCTTGGATAGATCTAAATGCCACTCCTAGCACCTCACTATCTTAAAAACCATATTTTACCATGTCATTAAGTATTGTGTTCACCTTCAACCCAAGAAGTGTGTCTTTGCGGTTCTCTCAGGAAAGCTCCTGGGATTTATTGTCTCCTCACATGGTATATAATTTGATCTTGCTTAAGTCAAGGTAATTCTCAAAATGCCTCGCCCACTAATCTATGGAATCTTCGTAGCTTGTAAGGTAAGTTGCGGTCTATTCACCATTTCATTTTCAACTGTCAATTGGTGTCAACCATTTCATCACCTTCTCAAAAAGGATGTTTCCTTTAAATGGGATGAGGACTACCATAAAGATTTTGAAGCCTTAAAACAATACCTTCTCCAACCACTCGTACTCATTCCACCTAAATACAATCAACCCTTCTACCTATACATCTTGGCTTGAACACTCCTTAGGGGCCATGCTCGCTCATCGCAATGAACAACACAGGGAGTAGGTGGTTTATTACATAAGCCATACTCTTTTAGAATACGAAACCCAATACACCCATGCCGAATTTTTTTCTTAGCCTTAGTTTTTGTTGCCACCAAACTCCACCATTATCTACTTAACCACAAAACCTATGTTGTGACCAACACCAACCCCTTACACTTCATGTACGCCAAACCTTACCAAAATCAACGAGTTGCATGCTGGTTTATGCTTCTGGTCGACCTTGACCTCGAATTTACCCATCAAAAGTCCATCAAGGGCCAAGCTATCATTGACCAATTGGTTGATGCACCTATTTCCGGGGACCAACCCTCTAACTTTGACTTTCCAGATGAGTCTATTGCTACCCTTTCCTTGGACAAATCTGTGTACTAAATGACACTCTTCTTCTAAGGCTCCAAGTGTTAGCGTGGAGGTGGAGATGGTGTTATCCTTATTCCACTTGATGGTGAGCCCATTCCTTTGTCTTTCAAACTTGATTTTGATTGTACAAACAATATTTCGAATACGAGGCACTTGTATTGGGTCTCTAGAGATGCTTATGCCTTAGATGTCAAGTCCATCAACATATTCAAAGTGATTCTCAATTGGTCGTAAACAAAGTCAATGGGGTATACCAATGTCGTAATGAGATAATTAAAAATTATAAACATCATGTGGACATACTTTTGACCACCTTCAACTGTTACGCCCTTCAAACCGTCCCACGTTCTACCAACAAATTTATAGATACCATGGCTTGCTTGGCTTCCCAGATACCCACTTTACCTACCGACTCTAAAATATTTGTCACCATACAGAGAATCCAATCACCCTCTTATTTACCTCATGAAGTTTACTCTATCGGAACCTCGATCTCGACCCGAGTGACCTTTGGTATAAACAATACTCAAACTATCTTTCCCTCTCCATCTTGCCTCCCGACCTCACTCGTAATGGAAAACACACCTTTCTTAAAAGGGTCTCTCATTACGTCATCATGGGTGGCCTCCTCTATAAGCATGACTTTGATGGTATTCTCTTACGGTGCCTTACGAGTTCTAAAATTCCTTATACCATTAAGGAAGTTCATGATGGCATATGTGGAGGTCACTTCAGTGGCCTTGTTGTTGCTAAGTGTATTATTTTCCTAGGCTATTATTGGCCAACCCTTAACCATGATTGTTATGACTATGTTAAGCATTGTGTAAAATGAAAACAACATGCCAACCTTCATCATACACCCAGTCATGCCTTACAGGTCTCCCATGACCTTTGGCCCTTCTCTCAATGGGGTTTGGATCTTGTCGGAGAGATCAATCCCCATTCTTCCTAGTGACATCAATGGATAATCACCGCTACCGAATATTACACCAAATGGGTTGAAGCCATACCTCTCATCTCCAAGAAAGTCGAGAAAATATGTGAGTTCATCAATCATCACATCATTTGTCTATTTGGTGTCCCACATCACCTCATCACCGATAACGGAAAACAATTCAAAAATAAAATCTTGCGGAAATTTTGTGACGCCTTCGATGTCTAGCTCGCTTTCTTATCACCGTATTACCTAAAACCAATGTACCAAGCTGAATCCACTAATAAAACCCTAAATAAAATTATTAAGAAAGTGGTTAACGATCTTTGGGAAGGACTAACATGCGCACATTCCTTTCACCCTGTGGGCATATTGCACTAGTATTCACACTTCCACTGCTGCCACACCTTTTTCTCTACGGTCTACGGTACAGAGGCTGTTCTACCTATTGAAGTCTAGATTCCCTCACTTCACATTTCTCTCCATGACATGCTCAATGATGATGACTTCTACTAGGAGCGTATATCACAACTCAAGTTAGTAGACTAATGCCATCTTAACACTCTTGACCATCTTCAAGTTTACCAAAAATGTATCAAATGTGCCTATGAAAAACATGTCCATGAATGAACCTTCCAAGTCAGCAACCTTGTCTTGAAAGAAAATCAACATGTAACCAAAGCAAAAAAAAAAGAAAACAGGGAAAATTCTCTCCTAATTGGCTTGAACCATACATTGTGACTCATACTTATGGATCGGTACTTATCATTTATCTTCACTAGACGGTAAACCCAAACTCGAGCCCTTTAATGCCTTCGCATCTTCGACCATTCTACTATTGACTTTTAGTCCTACCTCACCTCCTGTCTCTTTTCATGCTCGTCCCTTGAGCACTTTTTCACTTCCTTCCTTTCACTATGCCACCCCAATGATTAAACAAGAATCATGTGCGTACTTGTCACTCTTTTATCTTCTCTTACATATGTGTTCCACGGTGTTGCACATGGCATGATTCTCATGGATACTTTTCATCTGATTTTAGATGAGATGCCATGGTCATTTCACCTTGCTTTCGAATAAGAATCTAATTCTTCACCTTATTCTTGTCAATGACTTAAAAGTCCTCACATGGGATCCAACTCCTTGAGTCAAACTTCCAATAAAAAGATGACTCTGAAAAGGACATCTTTCTCTCTACATCTCTGCTTATAAATATTGCTCCCTCGAAAGACAACTATGTAAAGCCCGCTAAAAAAAAAAAGAAAGAGAGAATTCAAAGCTTCCCGCATCGATCAGCTTCACGAAGACCTCAAGGAGTTAATTTTCTTATCCCATATAGACTTCCCGCATTGATCAGTCTATCTCAAATACAAGTCAAACGAAACATTTTTCATCATGGACTTGCCCATTATGATCTTGGATCTCTTTCCAAAAGGCATGCTACCAAATACCATATAAACTAACCACTTTTCACCCTCTCACCATTTGCACTTTCATTTCCTACCACCTCAAGGGACCTACTGGAACCGTGACATTTGGTGATCATGTGACTACTCTTCACCTTTAGAATAATCAATCATGTAATGTTTTTTGGGTCTTACATTCATCATCCTGTCTAAGGTATGACTCACCCATTATGATCCTTACTAATCAGGTGGATTCCTTGCCTCCTCTTATCTTTTAACCTTCTTAATTAACATATTGATTATCTTATATAGGACTAGATCCTCGATGCTTATCTTCGGGGCAATTTCCCTTTTTCACCACAATCAACTCAAAATCACCCATACCAAAAATACCTAGACTTAATCATGCCTATAACCTGCCAACTCATTCTCATACCTCCTCACATTCTTCCCTAGCTTATGGGAGAACTACATGGGCCTGAGGTCCCTTTTCACCGGGACTATGTAGGCAACACTCCAGAGGCATGGGGCCCTTGGAGGTTAGCTCACCACTCTCTACCCTAACCAATTCCCCTTTCCTCTTCCTAAATCACATTCTAACCTAGTTAGTTTCCTTTTTATATCAATAATTTAAATTTAAACCAAACAAAACAATAATTGCTTTACATTTTTACCATCCTCACTCATACATTCATTAGGCCTACCATTTCCTTACCATTATTATGCATGCTACTATAAAAACATCTCAACGTGAATCATATCACAATTAATTACACAAATTAATGAATTACAAACTCAACCGATTTCGACTCACCAGGCATAAACCAACCTCAACTTCATCATGCCTAAACCATAACCTGACTCCATCCATGCCTAGGACATGAATTCATGCATGCCTAAACCAAAACTTGACCCAATCCATGCCTATGACCTGACTCCATCCCTACCTAAACTACAACCCGACTCCATCCATGCCTAAACCACAACCCGACTTCATCCATGCCTAAACTAGAACCTGACTCAACCATGCCTATAACCTGACTCCACCATGCCTAATACACCTATCCTAAATCCATCTATGGATACCAATCAAATTCTATCAACCATGTATACATCATGCCAAAATAACCATCATCTCTATACATAAAAACATCCAAACATGTGTATCCCTATACATAACTCTCAAATATCTTGGCGTTGTGCCGGTATATGATAAAAATATACACAAAATCTCATATATTGCCTCACCATATTCGACACGTAGGCCAATACATGATAAAAAATAATCAAAACTCTCATATACATCCTCACTATCTTTGGCACGCAGGCCGACATATATCAAAAATGAATAACTACATCACAATGGAGAGATATACATTAGGAATCATCCTCACAAACATCCTCTATTTCCATCTCACCTATCTCCTCCTCCTCCTCGGCTCTTGTCCTACAACTCGCTAACATCTCACCGCCCATCATGGGTCATGGCTAGGTCCCTACTGGTACATCACACGGGGTGGCCTTCAGAACTCGGCCTCGGCCCTAATCTTATCTCGGGGCTCGATGGCCCCCTGTGCTCTCCGCACTATGGGTATGGGATCTAGTCCTCTCACTCGAGGCCTGCTATGCCCTGTAATCTCCGTAGGATAGAAAATCTATCCTTACCGCCATCAACTGGTCTTGATAATACCTGGCCTCACCTAAGGCATCCCACAATCTAACTATCCTTTGACCTGTACTCATCTCGTGGGACCATGTCTCACCCTTCCTGTGAATCGGGACCCTATCCGGTGCATGTGGTTGTGTCATTAGCCTCACACCTTGTGCTATAGTGGGCTTGTAAGGCCTCAATCTGCACTGTGTAGTGGCCAACTAGCCCTGCAAACTTGTAACATACACCTATAGGGTGGCCACCTGCTCATCCTCACCATCTCCACCCTGGGCCATCTAGGCCTGTAGACTAGCCACATGTGCATGCAAAGCGGCCACCTCCACCTCTGAACCTACCAACTACCCCTATACCATCCCCAACTATGTAATCAGGGTCACCACCTACCCCTATAGGGCATCTCTCTGAATAGTGATGGTGGCTAAATCTAGATGCCCCATCTGGGTGGTACTACTCATAAATGAGCAGCCCACCACTATCTCGTATTTTCCGTCACCCTAGCATTATCAATCTTCCGGTCTATCATCTACTCCTCCCACCGTGTTAGTCTGTTGGTTGAGGTAGAGTAGAGGCGAACTCTCCACGTCATCTCTCATATATCTTGTGGGAAGGGTGGCAATATATCTTGTGGCAGCCCAAACTACTGTTTAACCCCTCGTCTCACGGGATCATCTCGTGCTCTCCCAAGCATAGTGCCCTCTATCCATCTAAGTAGCTTCAGGCCATCTAGCTCATTATCCATATGTCTGTATGAGGGATAACCCACATACGGTCTCCAAATAATGTCCATTCAGAAAATCCCTCCAATAACCACCTGTAATATGCTACATCATGAGTAGCCCTGTCTGATCGATGCTCTCCAATCATAGGCACCCATCACCTGTAACCTACCCAAACCAAACCCAGCTCGAATGCATCCACCGGGGCATACCAATCAGAACAAACACACACAATGTGCTCATAGGCCCAACAGTGAAGAATAAATGTGCAACATAAGCTGAACCGACGGAGCCACCCATATGCCCATAACTCTCTATATAACTGCACCAGAATGTTGGTGCCCATGCAAAAGCAGGTCCTATCCATCACCATATCATGCAACACCCCATTAGTGATCGTGGGAATCTCCCACCCTCTGCATCTAGTAGTGCAAAACAATAGACTACCTCCATCAATAACACTACTAGCCTCGTCTCCTCTAGATGGGCTAGGTACATCTCTCCATAACTCAGGATGGCACTGTGAAATGTCATCTCCACGAGTCCCTCACCAAATACTATCAGCATCAACTCCTCATATACCTCTGAGGATATTGAGTATACATGTGTCCCCAATATAGGTAACCACAGGATCCTATACACATCCTCTAGGGTGACTGTCATCTCCCCATCGGTAGGTGGAACATGTTGGTCATCGAATCCCATCTATCAATGAGGGAGACCATCAAACTCGGATGCCAAACTACATGCTAGTAGTTCGACCCCACTTAGGCCCACATCTACCACATGTCACCACTCCTCAACCGTCGTAGCCCCACGAACTATCAAGAGCAGGGGTGGTACCTATCTCACATCCTCAGTTGATCTCTCTCCTGCATCCAACAAAACATCATATTACTACACCTTAATCATACCCACAATCACTCTCGACACCTCACCTATACTTACCACCCTACCTCTCTTTCCCTAGACCTCCTTACCTTCGTATCACATCTTCTATCTACCCACCCCAACCCTAACCCACTATCATTCACCCTTACCTATTTTTACCCCTTACCTATGTTATGATTTTCCCCACAACATCTTCTCTTACCCCTACCTATCTCACCCACCCAACCTAGGACACTTTTGGCCCCTTTTCCCCAAATCATGACCGGTACCGGTTATCTCTAACCGACCCGGTCCCCCATAAACCGGCATTGGTCACCTGTTTTGTGACCGACATCTTGTTTCGAAGCACCACCGATGTTGGCTAACCCTTGATCGGGAAGCCGATCACTATCGTGCTAAAAACCGTGACACCCAAAACCCCTTTCTCTCTTTTCTACCCACCCATTCGGACCTAATATACCCCTCCACCCTCCCTCCCTCATTCACCCAACTACCTCCCTCCCCATTCCTATTTTACCTAATTTTCCCTCCCAAAATTCAAATTCATTTTCCCCCCAAAACATGTTTTCTCAAACCCCGACCTCTAAACCAATCTAACTCACAAAACAAAGAAAGGGATTGAATCTTACCTCATCATGCTGTCGTTGCCATGGTGGCATATCGGGCCACTACACCGGTGGTCCACCCGATCCCTCTCCTGCCTCTTCCATCACCCAATCAACCTACTCACCTCCAACCAACCGAATCGATCAATCTGATCTCGTGGACCCACCTATCGACTACCAATCACCTGCTACACCACTCACCAACTCAGCTCTCCATTCCACATAGACGCTTTCAACCTTTCTCTCTCTCACTTGTCATTTTCTCCTATTTGGCAAGTGACAAATGATTCTGTAAAAAGTGGAAATTTCCTTTTTTATAGCCTACCCAACTTGACAGTGACGGTTTTACCTTGACCGACATCGGTCCCGTGCCCTAGCTTACCATGGTTGGTCCATCGCAACCGCATCAGTTCCTTCAAACCATTGTCGGTTATCCTGCTTAGTATTTTTCTACCCCTACCCCTAATTTTCTGACCTACATCCTTTTTACCTCACCCACACCTAACTTGGACACTTCACTTTATCCTCCTGACCTCATCATTTACTACCTCACCTCATCCTCATTTGGGGACTCATTATTTTTCCCATACCTTGGCCATATTAAATCTTGTGACCTAGTTAGTGGGACTGGAACATTTATAGTGACATGTGACCTCATGTGCTCACTATACCTTGTGGCATTATTACCCGTGTTGATTGACATACTAACCTTACCTTACCTCTTTTTGTGACCGTTTATCCTGACCCAACCTTTGGTGTACCGGAACATACCTAAACATTCTTGCACCTGAACTGCATCATGTTTCCTAACCATATCCTATACCTTGATACCGGAATCACCTTAACCGTGTTTGGATAAATCTATTGACATTAGAAAATGTAGAGTTTTCCCGCTCTTCAACCCGATATCATGCTGCAATTTATACGTGTGCGTGTGTTGATGGTATTACTACCTTTGACCTTAATCCATTACCGGATTACCTAATTTGACCTTTACCCCTTTACCCTGTTGTCCCCTTCCTCTTTGTCACATTCACATTTTATCAAACCACTCACCGATTCTTCCTTCCGCCTCATCGGTTCCTAGTTTTATGGGGATCACCTTCACCCACACATGGGGCAGCCACATCTTTTTTTGTCGGCGTCACTTACCAATATAAGCTACACAACAAAAGGGGAAAAATGTAGACACCAAAAATGGGTCACACTCCCCTTGGTCCCTCGATAAATAACCAACTCGAATACACTCACCTAACAATGGCCCCTTTCCCCCCACTTTAATATTAATTTAATTAAATTAATTCATGATCTCATAATATCTATTATTTAAATATCCTAATTGAGATAATGCCCACACACCAACCTCACCTATACACCTCATCTAGCCACCTCACCCTAAGACTTATTCTTAGTATGTTGCCATAACTAACTAAGACCTTCCTAAAACTTAAAAATCAAAGCTTGTATTCCCTCTAAGCACATTCCCACCTGTTAGAAAGGAAGCTTCCATTCTAATCTGAGAAGAAAGACAAATGAGATCCAAGAAAATCAAGGGGATCTACCCATTTTAGAAAACCTAGGAAATCCCACCTAACCAACGCCGGTTACCATAAACCATCGCCGGTCAACTCGAAACTATCGTCGGTTACCATTTATTCCCCAAAACAACCTTATTTCGAGGTTGGCACATTTTGAGAGCAAGGGACGAAACCAGAGCTGCATGCAAGCAAAACTAGCATTTGTACATGCATCAGAGCATTCACAACCAGCATCAGAAGTGATCACAGAGCCATTTGCATTCACGGAAGCATTCGGGGAAGCACCATCACCACATCAAAATCCATCCATATGATCAACTGCCATTGCCACCCATCCATCAAGCTCATACAACATAAGTGTTTTATTAACCAACATTCATCCATTTTCATTTTAGTAGGTTTTGTTATATCTATTATCAATTTCTACTCCCACTCCCATTCTCCCACCATTTACCTTCATGAAAACTTGATCATTCCTTCACCCACACCATTAAACTACCCATACCCAGCTTTTAAAGATCCCTGAGTATACCTAAGACCTACACAGACCTTGGCATTTCCCTTTCCATTTCCATTTAATCTAAGATCTTCCCTCACATCAAGATTCTGATAAGTTTCCTCTACCCTGACCGCACCGATGCTCGTTACCCAAAACCGTCGCGGTTCACTTGAACCGACATTGGTCATACCAGACTGACGTCGGTCTCTATGTTTTAACCCACGGACCAAGAACAAATCCTAAAATTCCCACCAAATACCCAAAATAGTCTAGAACCGAAGACTCGACAAGAGACCTTGACGTTCAAATTCAATCATAGCTTAGCTTTGTTGTGAAAAATTTGCTTATTGTAGTCGAATAAGATACCTAAATCATTTTAACTACAATAGGATTTCATTTATTGTAAAAATTGAATTGTTTTAAACAATGGATTGACAACCCTCTAAGAAGTATCTTACTTCCGGATCCGGCATACACTAGGTAGTCTCTCGCATATATTGTTTAACTTATATTTGTTAGTCTTGTTTTCTATTTTAGGTAGTTCCTCTTAGCCAAAAGGAAGCATTCATGATCAGATGTGGATCAAGAAGTCTTATGTGTGCAACAACCTTCAACTAACATTAACATGAATTCCTCCTAGCCCATTTACCCTTATCTGTTTCATGATATTCAAAGAAACACTCTAAGAATCAGGTGAAACACTCTCTTTTAACCCTTGTAATACAAAAGATAGTTACCCTACCTTTACACTACTATTTTTGATGGTAAAAACCCTTGCTTTATTTCTAGAATCAATTTCAAATTATTGTGTCCTTAAATCTTATTTCCTCACCCTCCAAATAGATTTAAATCAAGTAAAATTATTCTCCTCTTGGCTATTTACAAACTATAAAGGCTTTTCCCTAAGAGATAACACTATGTTTGTTCAAGAAACAAGGACATTGAAACCAAATAGTCTTAACTCGGAGAAGAATCACAATGAAAGGTTGGTTTCTACAAAATAACCAACTTAATATCACCACAAATGCATAGACTCAAGAACACATCTCCTATATACTTACCCAAAATTAACATCCCACCATATCAATGCATAGTTTCATACATCTAAATAATCATAATATGTTAAAAGACACTATACGGTTGTTGGATGCCTTCGATTTCACTTGACTCGAGATGAAGTCTCCACTAGTTATTTGCATGAACAACCCAATATTATTATACTCGCCTCTTCAAGTAAGATATCACAGTCCTTAAGTTACCAAAATGATAAAAATCCTTAAAATGTATGGTTGTGGGAGGATAAATATTTATTCATGACTCTCCTTGTTACACTTAATGTAAAGACTTGTATTTATTATTCTACTCCAAACTCGTTATACCTTAACTATTCAGGCTTAAAAACACCCATGACAAACCCTCCACACTATTTTAATGTATGAACTCTATATGAAGTAGAGAAATACAACTTCTAAATAATAAAACAATTAGAATTTATCCTTACACCAAGATACTTTAAATATATTGCACACATACATTGTCTTTGATGATTTCAATGCACTAAATCATGAAAATATCATTGCAAGTTGTGTATACACAAAATTTTCACCTTTAACCTTATTGGAGCTCTTTTCGCTCAAAGATCATCCAGATGATGGATTGAAAAATTGTTACAAAATTTTTTATATGCCTTCTTGATTCTTGTAAATTCTTCTTAAGCATTTAGATCCTTTAATTTTTCATATTTTATCCTTCTTTACATCAATAAATGATTCTTCCTAGTCTAAACCCTAGGTTTTAAGAACTAGGACACATTAGTGACCTCTATCTAGAACCCCTAGACCTCATTATAGTTTCCACCATCACATTTCATGTGTGAAGACTCCAAGAAATCACTAAAACAACTATTACAATACAAAATTACCTTCAAGATTTCAATTTGGCATTTTAGAGGGAAATGCCCAAAGTTGAATTTGTAAGGCCTTATTCAAACTTGGCCTACCTAAACAACTCAAGGAGACTCCCGAGACTTGTCAATACACCTAGAAGGCAAAAATTGATGACATTAACCTATATACATGCTTGGAAGTTGATGCTCATGCATCACATAATGTCCCTCCTCCAAGCTACCATCCAGTCCTCTCACCCTAGTTCAAGAAGAGCCAAAAGGAGTAGAAGAATAGACACTTCCTTTTATGTTCCTCAAATTCATTTCCAATACTTGTTCATGGAATAATGTTATATTTTCTCTAACTATAAATGACATATTTAATCATATATCATACTTTTGTAGTTTCTTCTCATAATTGTTGTTGATTATTTAGGGTGTAAAATTGGGAAGCAACACTATGATCATTATTGATTCATAGTTTTGAAATATAAATAATAATAATAATAAGATACATATATAATAATAAAATTTAATCTAGAAAATTAAAAATTAAAAACTAGAGAAAGAAAACAAAAAGATTGAGTTTAAAAGGAAAAGAAAAAGGTAGTAATAAATAAAATAATATATATAAAGGAATTACTCAAATGGGGTGGTGGGTGAGGGATTAAATTTGGTGGTTGCATTGGGTGAGAAAGTGGTGATATGATGAATAAGGGAAATTTATTTTGTCATATGTTACATGTGAAAATAACTTGGTGGACATGTATGTAAAGAATGTGACCATATAATGGGCACATGAACTGTTTGGTTGAATGGCAAAGTTGTGTAGCCTCATAGAATGGATGTCTTTAGAAAATTTCAAGCACATTCCACTTGGCAGGTTTAAAGCCAAATCCATGTTTTTTTCTAGTTTCCTTTATCACGTGCCAAATCTAGGGCTTGGAAATTGTAGCTTGTACTAAAAATGAGAGATTTTGAAGCAGTAGTACAAATTCCTTCAAAACATAAAGGAAAGGGATTTTTAGGTCTTTTGTTGTCTTTTCAAGTGTAATGGAATATTCTATGAAAAATGTGGGGGCTTATAGTAGGTATGTGAATGGTCTAACAAAATACCTAAAAGAAATATGGTCTCATGGAATGCCTTAAACACATGGATTTGTACAAGATAGTTATGAATATTAAAGGGAATGAATGCCTTTGATATTTTCATAGAAAGATAATATTAATAAGAAAATGCTTATATTTATGTTCATGTGTGTGAATGACCTTCCTTGCCTACCTAGTTATCTTGAGGAAACTCTAAATTATCATGTGTTGATAAAGTCTATGGTGGATGTGTTGATTTGTTTTCTTGGTGCTTTGATGAATGGCATTTAATCCAATCCATAAAAATACTAAAATAGGACTTGAAAATAGGGTTGAGTACAAGTAATTTTGTTTGGTGTTGTAGTCATAAGTATGATGGGAGATATGTTTGCAAATATGGAGTCATGCTTAAGAATGTGAATTGTTTGATAAGTTCCCCAAAGAAGTGAGGTCACATGGAATGTGATGCTTACAATAAATGAAAAAATGGATTTGTGAAAATGTGTTTAAGGATTTTAAGAAAATACAATTTTTAATCAAATTCCATGACAAAATCCCCAAATGGAGCTTGGGGCCTCCAAATGCTACCAAAAACACTTATGGATCTCTCTTTCCCTTACACTATATTAAAAATTATTTTTTTATTGATTTTGGTTTTTCATATGTTTGAATAGTAGAAAATGAAACTGGAATGAATGATTCAAACTTTACCCCTTCTAAAAACATTTAAAACAAAGAATTTTACCTCGAAACCGAACACATGGAATGTCATACCAAATAGTTACCGAAAACCTGAAACCTCTAACATGATCCCTATTGACCTAAGAAAACATGAAGGATATTAAATTGAATTAATAACTAAATTTGAAGCTTTAATGAGATGTTTTTCAAATCCCTTTTGACATTGCAGTCACTTGTGGTGGCATTCACGTTTTAAGAAAACATGATCGATTTTGGCTTACGGTTGCCACTTGGATTGGGAAAAATTGAAAACGACCCCCACCTACCTATAGACCTCTGATAGGAGAATTGAAACCAAATCTCAGTTCCACAATAATTCCTTTTAAGTTAGTTACGTGTGTTTTTGGGTCCACCGGTCGTTATACAACGAGAATTTTTGACATGTTTATGATAATCGGCCTCGGAGTCACCTTTGTAAATTGAGACATGTTCATCGTAATTGACTTCTTCCAAATCTGATGAGTTCTCTATATATAGTGTAATAAGTAGGGATTGAAAACACTTGGGATTGAACTTAAAATGAATGGTTTTGGGATCTATTTTGTAAACATTTTAGCCGCTTTGGTCAATCCTCACAAACTTGCAATTTTAGGTATAAAATCCTTTTAAGGATCACATTTGACTAATATATACTTGTGAAACATTTTAATATCATCACAATATTGTGTAGAGTATGATTTAATCAATTATTTGTATGAATAAATTTTTAAATTTATGATTTTTCTCTCTTCTCCCTCTTCTCTCTCTAGATATAACTATGAAATTGTAGTTGGTCTTAAAAGTGCAAATGGTTTGAAAATGTATATGATTTTGAAATGAAAATGGATATGAAATGTAAATAGTTATGATATTGTGAACATAAAAATAAAATGTCTCCAATTATTTATCTCTCTTTCTTTCTCCTCTTTAGAATAAAAAATAAAAGTGCAAATGATTGTGGAAGTGTGAATGTGTGAGGAAACGTTATCTCTCTCTCTCTCTCTCCCCTATCTCTCTATCTCTCTAATTTTTTGTTTTTGAATACTTGAAATTATGGATGCATTGGTTTATGCTTAAGTTTAAGGGTTTTACATACCAGTCCTAAGACTAACCCTGTGTTGGTTATAGGTACTTTAGACAAGAACAAGTAAAATCATGATATGTTGTTATTTATGAGATGGAATTGAAATATTGTACATTGACATTGAATGTGAATATTAAATGAAAGTTAATTAGAGAGAATGCAATATATAAATTAGTGTGTTGAGAACCATTGTTTTCTTGAACTACTATGTTTTAAGCACTATACATGGGAAAACTATTTGGCTTGTATCTATTTGGGTTTTAAACTAAATTTTCAACATCAATATGGGTGACACCTAGTGAGTTCAAGTTAAATCATGTAGAAACCATGTTAACTTAATTAATAAAGAAGATAGTTAACAATGTAAATTGGTAAAAAGTATAGTGCTTACTTTGTGGTTTTTCATGCCCATTTGGATTTAAATAAGTAAAGTTAGTCTCACCCAAGAACCAATATAAGAATATCTGCTCATATGGTAAATATCAAGGTGGTAATAGACATACATTTATTCTTTGGGTACCCTCATGGAATATAACTTCTCTAACTTTTCCTTTAAATCCTTTTAATAGGCCTTGCATGCTTGTAAGTGTGGATGTTGTAGATATTAATGGAATTGTAAGTGTTTGGAAAAATAAATGGTGCGATTTATATGCGATAAACATATTTGGAATGAATTATGGTTTATTCTCAAGAGAATGTCATTATATCCTACTTAACACTTGCATGTTACCTAAGAAAAATTGTTTCTTACCATTAGGAACTCATTTCTAATGGGGTAATAGTGGTTTAGAGAATTATTTAGAATAGATGGCATATAATGGTAAGGTGAAGAGAAATCTTCATGTAGAACACCAATGTGATGTTGAAATCCTCCCTTCCAAGGAAACTAAATAGGGCATGATGTACAAAGGAGACATGAGGAGTATGTTTTATATCTATCCCTCATTAGATATTTTTGTAAGATTAAATTAAATACGAGTTAATACGAGCTAATTTAGGAATCATATTGTAAGAAGTGTAACCAAACATGTTGGAGTAGAAAATACACTAGAAATTTTATTAAGAAACAATTTTAATAAATAAAACATTTAAGACTAGAGAAGGCACTAGCAATTGGAATGAATTTTTTTATTGGCCACATCTAAAGATAAATATTTGTAAGATACATCAATATTAATACATATATACACCGAACCAAACTCACGAAAAAGAGACAGAGAACTAAATAATCTTTCCTAGTTCCAACTAAATAACCTTGTGAGTATAGATAAATGCACTTTCCTTCAAATTGTCTCACTCCAAAAGATGCTTATGATTGTGCTTTCATATAGAGAATTAGTTTCCAAAATTATATAATTATCTCAATGTTTGTTAGAAGAAAAATTCAAGGCTGTATTTTATAAAGCTCTTCTTTGAACATGTGGTATTCTCTCTAATTTTTCTACAATTCTTGCAATGGTCTAATAGGAAGTTGCGATATTTTAACATCCTTATTGTAGTGTATAGAAAGTTACCCTGTGAAGGGTACCATCATCCCTAGTGACTTCAAGAGACATTATACTCATGATGGTTAATGGACTTGAAGGATCGTTAAAATACATCATCGGAAGGACCGTAGAGTGTAGGATGGAAAGTGATTTATGCCTTACAAATTGATCTAGGACCTTGTTTCAGTTTATAAATGTCTCTTGAAACTTGTGTCAATGAGTGACTCCTACCTTGGCTAGTAGATGTGAGAGACAAATTTTGGATGATGAAGAATAGTTTGAGGAGTGGAGTATGATGAGAACTAATATAAAGAGTTCAATGGGGTTGGTAATCTTTTTACGTGTTTTATCTTGTCTAGACTTGCATTGACAACTATAATATGTTTCTTAATCTTACCTTGTCTCGTGATTATCATTCTTAGTGCTTGGATTATGTATGCTCGGGTTACGTGACAAGGAAACATACGCATGCATTGAACATTTTTATAAGAATTAAATTATTTTGGCTTAGAAATAACTAAAGATATTTAATATTAGAGTTGACACACAGTTTGAAACTGGAACAAAAAAGAGTCTTCTTGAAATATGAGTTGTGGGCCCTAACAACTATAATGGTGCTTCCACAAACTACAACATCTTTTGATTACGAGATGAAATGTATGTGAATGTAAAATAGTTAGTTGTATGTCATTTGGAAAAATGTAAATTGTGAAACTTGGTGTGTATGTGAGACCTATACTTGTATCGATGACTATGGTAGTAGTAGTAAATGTGGTTTTATTATAAAAATATGATATTTTTATTGTTGTATTTGAGTGAAAATATGGGCATGAAAATATAGTTACTACTTATAGTACTAGTGAATATACATCTCTAACTTTTAATTCTCGTGATTTTCCTAGAAGTAAATTCCTTATTGTGTATTTATGTATAGTTCTTGTAGTTCACACACTTCTCTTAGAAATTTAGAAACTAATTCATGTAAGACACCTTATCCTTCACCATATATTTTATCATATAGAACACATGCTAATTCTTATAAGAAATCTTATCCTAAGACTTTGAATAGGTTACCCTATATGCATATTACCAATCATGGGTCATCCTACTTTAACTCTTCCATGGAATATACAATGTCTTTTATATAGATAATAAATGAGAATCCTTCATCTCTTATGACACTTTTGGGGCACGCACCCCCTTCACCATCTAATTGTGTTATTACTCTTCACGATGTGTTTATCATGCAATCACTCTCATGGTATCCCTTTTCATATACATAGATGTTTTTAAAAACATTAAAATAATCACATAACACAAAAACATGCAAATATGTGCAAAAATACACAAATAGGACATGGTTATTATTTTATTGGCTAGCTCATTTATTTTTAATATTGTGTGTCATGTTGGTTTGATAGATACCATGCATAATATTTACACACATGCATTTAAAATTTATATTGATCTTGATAAAAGCTATGCACATATTGATACATGATGATGGGTGTTGGATTGGTTCCTTAAACTACTCTTTAGATACACCCCTCATGTTATATGTGTGCTTTTATTTCAATACATTTGCTTTACACCTTCCTCATCATGTTTGGTTATATACATAATGTTTATTTATATCTTCTAATAATAATAACACATATGTATTTTCCAGTGCTAACCTATCTTGATATCTTTGTTTTTATCATAATTTTTTCTATACTTTCTTCTTATACTATCATCACTACTTTATTATACAAATTACTTCCTTGATTGATGACCTTGTTGTTTGAATCCTTTCTTATGGATGAATATTGTCTTATTTAACTACAATTATATGTTCATTTCCTTCATACTATTGCTTGAGTGCCTTGATTTTCTTGTGAAAACATTAGTATCCCACATTTGTGGTGTTACTCCTACATATGACTATGTTTCTATATACTACTACTTACTTTCTCATACACTACTATTTATACTACTATTCTATTACTACTCTAGGTTATGACATGTTTGATTATTAATCTAATTCTTTCATATTATTACTATTCTATTTTATGACACTCTTGATTTATAATTTGATGTTTCTATGTTATTAATTCTCTATATTAGGACACAATTGACAATTTTTAATTTATTGGTTTTACTACTATACACTTGTATTCTTGTTTTTATGTGTTGTATGTTTCTTTCTCTACAAGCCATGATTATCACCATGCATAACCCTTTTTGTAGGTACAGGTTCTCAACGGTGGCCACCATTTCATCCTTCTATGTGATCATATTCATATTATAATACTTATTACACATGGGTAAACATATATTATACACACCCTTGATGATTTCTCACATGTGCCTCAATAGAGGGGGAATTCACCAAGATATATTCTACATCTACAAACATGTTTGAGAGATATGAACAATTTTATACAAGGTTAAAATCCTCATAAACATGAATAGATAATAAAATGTGGTTGAATCCAAAGCATATCATTACTAGATAGTATAGTCAAGACCATGGTATGGTCTTGACAAAGATACATTCTTGAATAGGGTGCATATTATTTATAATATTCAATTTGGACATACATTATTAGATGTTTATAGGATTTTATAACATCTTAGATACATATTACTTTGTTTAGATAATGATACTTGGGTCATGATTACTCCATACCTTCTTTTTACATTATTAAGACTCGATCATAAGAATATGGTTTAGGGGCAAGGGCTTCCTTCTAGTCTATGAAATTTTAGAATCTATACATTCGATTTTAGTAGTACAACATGTTGGGCCTCAGAATATTAGCTAAGTAAAAGAAGGTGCATGGGTGCGTGAGACCTATATGAAGAAGGGAACACATGGAGAATGCACTCGGGGTAGGGTTCTAGTAGGGTTTAGCAGAACACACGGTACATGCGCGTAAGACAAGATGAGTTTTGGGACTTATCCATATTTAGAGTTCCAGACAACACACGTGAAAAACATGACCAATATAGCTTGTGGAGTGGATAAGGTGTTAGCATTAAAGCTATAGGATCAAGAATGGAATATTCCATGCATGCGATGGAAGGATCCAGAAAGACATCATTGCAAAGAGTGGAGAGCTTAGATCAAAGGAGGCATGCTCCATGGGAGGACCACTTGGACACTTGGCAACCAATCTGTTACCTCAGAAGGCATGGTGGTGAAGGAAAAAATCTATATATAGAGATGCTTGGGTAGTAGAAGGTAGTGGTAGTGGTGGTGGAAGAGAGGTCATATTAGAGGGATGGGTCTGTGTTTATCCTTGTAATATGAAGGATGTAGTTTAGTTTCTGATGCATGACCTTACTCTGCATTATTATATTGGTCTGTTATGACCTCAATGAATGTAATGTGGTTATTGAACTCATTAATATGAATATAAGGTTATGTTCTGAAGAATATATGTGTTCATGAGCATAAATCCTAGTGCATTTCCTTTGTGTTATGAATTAGTTTTGTATTCTATTAGATACTTATCTTTTATGGATGCATTGATATGATAACTCATCCTAGGATCTTAGAATGAACACATGGTTCTTTTCCATTCTCTTGCACTTAAGTATCTATCATGGATGATGTATTATTACATAACTCACATAAAGGAGGGATTGACACCCATGCATCCCTCGGGTGAGTGCCAATCACCCGTACATTCCTTGGGTGAGTGCCCAGTTCCCACTGGGTGGTAGGCCAACGTGCATGGGATTAGACTATTGTTCTAAGGGTATAAAAATGACTACATCTTGGTTCCATTGTCAGGACCTCTTTTCAAAGTTGTTGTGAGAAATGACATACATATTGGTCCCTGTGATGTGTGATGACAGAACGTATGACCTTGGAAAGTGTTGAAGCATGGTTCAAGAGCACGGAGGATGAGTTTGCTCAAATATTTAGCATTGGACCTAAGTTCGATGCACATAGATGGGTAGAAGAGAACATGTACCATGAGTTGTATGAGACATTCTTATGTTGTTTTCCAGTAGAAATATATGAATGGATTTCAACATATGCATCCAGATCAAGTTGGTACTATAGATCACATGTATGGACCCAAGATGATTACCAGAGGCTATATGATGTAGATCTAACTTAGACACGTGTTGTTGATCACTAGTGGAAAGGATTCTGACTAGTTATACCTTGGAATATGCCATTTCTACATATTCTTACCCATAAGTTATTGAGTTCAAGTTTATGAGGGAGACCAAAGGATAATTTTTATGTGCTATCCCTTTGGCTATGAAGATCTTGATCATTACCTTAAGTTTAGAGGCATTTCCTATGGCCAGCTAAGATTCTTTGAGCGTTGGGTGAGGAAACTAGGGTGGAGGAATATGGCAGACATTGTGGTTGAAAAGGAAAGGGAGGAGAGATGAATTAAGTATAGTGAAGCTCATGAAAGGAGAGACGACTAAACAATGTGAGGTTGCAATTGTGATAGATCTCTCGGAGGCGATGTTGTGGGAAGGATTTGAGGTTCATGCAGAGGATGTGAAACCCGAAAGCAGCCTATGCTACCACATCTTGGAAAATACGGAGAGAAGCCCCTTGATTTTGATGAGATTTCCTCACATGGATAAAGGAGATCCATCGGTGCACATTTGAACCCACATGATGACCAACCCCTGGCGCTTAGTTTTCCAAATCAAGGGAGAAGTATTGCTAACCCAGTTGGTATTGGTGGGAGTAACCAATCTGCGCCCAAGAGATATAATTTCTCATTCGAACATCCATGGTTGTGAAAACCATTCCAAAGTATTTGGAGGAATTTTCAGACAAGGTAAAAGTACACAAGGTTTGGGTATCACATCTATAAGTGGTGTGGGACACACTCTCGGAAGTGAGATAGTATCACAAACCATCAACGTACAATTTAGTGGGATGTTGGGAACACTAAGCGCGACCACTTGAGGTCATTTTTTGACTACAAGAGGTGGATCTGGTTATATAGGAGCTGGAGGACCTAGTGGACCTAGCGGATCTAGAGGATCTCGGTAGGTTAGGAGGAACAAGATCTCGGTGGATCCAAAGTGGATGCAGAGGAGGAAACACTAGGAGGGAACTAAGGCTCTAGATCGGGAGGACAAGCGCTACATCCACCTTCACAAATATTATTTGAGATGTCTTTGCATTTTCCAAAATATAAGGGTATTGAAGATGCTTTGCAGAGAGAGAATGTCCATAAGTGTGAATTACCATGCCACACAAAGTGATAACTACCGGAGCGGAAGGAAAGTGAGTTTGTAATGACGTTACAAGGCGCGTGTATAGTTGGTATCGGGTATGACCCCCATCAAACAATTGTAGATTACTTTGCATTATAGAATGCCTTCCTAGTAGAGTTCCATATCCTTGAATTTGAGAAAAATAACATCAACACTATGAAGGATATCCAACAAGGAATGGCACAGAGTGTGTGGGAGTACGATGCATGGTTCAAGACTCTCTTATCAAAACTATCCTATGAAATTCACCCTTCTCAACATGATCACTGGTCTGTTGGAGGATTGATAATATCATTAAGAAGGGAGCTATCACACAAGAATTTCACAGATCCCCGTGAGGCCTTGGAAGCTTCCCGCATGCCGAGGTCATCTGTTAGGAGTGTTGATACTAGTGTTAGCCATTTTCTGAAGGCTCAAATTTCTACAATGGCCAAGCAGTTGGAGAATCTTTCTACAAATTCAACACATGAGGTTCATAGTGGGTTTTGGGTGTACATGCTATGAAGTGTAAGGGTATGCAAAGGATAGTTGCCCTCGGAAGTTGGTACATGCCATGGTAATAGATTGTGTGATTTGCCATGGGGATCATGATGCACATAGATGTCCTCTACTACAGTGCACAATCCACAATTTTTTTATTAGAATATCTGTACCTCTATGACCCATGATACCAAGGAATGTAGGCTGATTGATTAGATTCATGATGTTATTGATATTGGTGTGTGCCAGACTAGTCTTGCAAGTAGTTCTAAGGATGATGATCATTGTTATGAAGGGTGTGCAGATGGAGGAGCATGTGGAAGATGTTTTTGTTGAGGATTTCTTGGTTGTAGTAACCATGGAAAAGGAAGAAGTGAGTTCCCATGATGAACCTGTTATAACTGTGGATATATAGAGCATTATAAGCGTGAGTGTCCTAACCTATTGTAGTGCTCATGGTGTGGAAAAAATTAAGTATGCGGAGTGCTCTGAGTTGTTTGAACACATGATCCAACAACACTGGAAAGAAAAAGGCACCGAGATGGTTAGTATAAAGAAATCCTACCCTCGGTGGATGCCAAGTGTGGTGTGCGAATCATGATTAGAACATATGTTGGTAACAACGCAAGTAGAGGCTGAATATGAAAGGGAGATGCCAAGACAGAAACTAGTTGTTAGGGAATAAGTAGTACATGGGAAGTATCCAGATCCTACTCATTAGAAGGAGGTGTATCAAGAGACTATGGATGTGATTTGGAGTTTGCAAGGGGAGATCCAATGTCTAAAGGAGCAATAAAAGTAGTTGGAGCAAAGAAAGAATGATGAGACTTGAAGGATGATCGGATGAAGTCAAGGAAATATGTAGGATGTCAAGGAAAGATAATATTATTACCTTGCTAGGAGAATTACTAAGGAGAAGGTACCACATGCCGTAGAGCAAAGCATGAAAGGAAATTTTTGCATGTAAACCTTCCTCCTCATAGCCTTGACTATGATAAGGAGATTACATTGAATGCGATTGTTGATGGGTGGATCCTAAGCAATATCCTCATCGAAAAGGGGTGGAGGTCAATGTTCTTACCTTGGATGCATGACATAAAATGGGAAGACCCGCACTACAACCTTCTTTGAATGTGTTATGTATGAAAAAAAGACAACGGAAATGCCCATTGGAGTCTTGAAAGATGCGGTTATCACCATCTAAGGGGATAAGTTCACTAGGGACTTTGAAGTCTTGGCACTCACCAAGGCGGATAATTTCCTAGCATTACTTGGGCATCCTTGGTGTTATAAGAACAATGCCGACCTATGGTTTAACAAGGGGTATATCAGTTTTGAGAACAAGGAAGAAAGGGTGATTATCCCTTTAATAGATGGGAAGTCAACACCTATACTGAGCCCTTAGGAGAGGAAGTCCTCGACAAAATCTATGTGCACTCCATCATAGATCCTAAGATAATTCATCCCATGGAGGGAGTTATCCCATTTGAAGATGATCAATCCACTAGCATGGCGTGTGACAATTAGGTGCATGGGACTTATCATTTGATTGGGTGACATTTGAGAGGATCAGTAATAAGGGTAACAAAGGCGCACTCAGTCAAGCACCTAAGAGGGAAGAATTTTCCAAGTTACTCTAGAGGAGCATACCCTAAAATGCTCTTGTGAGAAATGGAGGTTCAGTGGAAGAATGAGGATGAGAGAAGGGGGATGCTCAATTATAACCTTCTCGGAATTACAGGTGTCTTTGGTGGGCTACTCATGTGCAGAACCTCCTAGAATGGCATGAGGTAAGGGTCACATTTTTTGTAAGGTTCTCTAGGAGCAACGCACACAATATGATCCAATACTACCATGGTAAAGAGACCACCTAATTTCATGTCCAAACATGTGAGAAGGCCTGTACGGTAAGCGTAGAAGCATTACCATCTTCATTATGGGTGCATAACTTATATTCCACCTTATAAGGTTGCGTGTGCACATTGTATATTCATTCAGAGATGCATCATCAGACAAGTAACTAGCAGGAGTTGGCAGCTGATCTCATTCAAGCTTTCAAGTATAGGAGTACAAAGCCATCGATAGATAAGGTGTTACAAGTAATCAAGTGCCTTACGATGGGAGATAGTGCTATGGTAGAAGATAGGCTACTAGAGTTGTTGGGTGAGCCTTATTTAGAGATGCACCTCAATGAAGAAGAATAAGAGGAAGTACAACTTGAGCGCACGTGCATGGAAAAATAAAAAGGAAAAATGGTCTATGTAGTAGATGGTGAGGAGATGGAAAGTTTTAATGTTAACCATTATGAAGGTACACAAAAGCTATAGATAGTAACTTGATGAGTGAGCACGCGCCTACCATGAGCCATTGAAAACAAATAAGGTTAACATTGGGATAAAGATAGAACCTAAGGAAGCTATCATTGGGGACTATTGGTTAGAAAAGGAAGTTTCAAAGGTCATTGATCTATTGTGTGAGTTCCAGGATTTGTTCCTCGTGGGTACCATGAACTCAAAGGTGTCCACCATTCCTTAGGGAAATGAAGATCAAGTTGAAGGAAGGTGTGTACACGATCTAGAAGAGGCATTATCAGATGAATCTAAATTTATGTGTATGGGTCAAGGAGGAAATAAACAAGATGATAACATTTGGTATCATTGAGGCTATGGAGGAATTAGAATGGATAATCCCAATGGTCATCAGTATCAAGAAGGATGGAAGAATAAGGATCTGTGTGGACTACAGGGACCTAAATGCAGTATGTGTCATTGATCCTTTCCCAACCCCCTTTATTGAAGAAATTTTGGAGGAGTGGCTGGGTGTGAGGTCTACTCTTTCACGGATGGGTTCTCAGGGTATCACCAAGTCAAGATTGTAAAGGAAGACTAGAGAAAGACAAATTTTTCCACTGAATGGGGAAGTTTTTCCTACACAATTATGCCTTTTGGATTGAATAATGCACCTATTGTGTTCTTGCATATCATGGTATAAGCATTTCAGGACTTCATCCATAAATTTCCTCGGGTATACTTGGATGATTGGACTGTATATGGTTTGGTAAAAGTCCATTGTGAAAATTTAAGGTAGATGTTTGAGAAATGTCGAAAATTGAGGATATCCCTCAACATTAAGAAACGTGTCTTTGTTACTCCCATTTGAAACCCTATTAGGACATATTATATGTAAAGAAGGCTTACTAGTGGATCCCACAAAGTTGCATTTATTGTGAGATTAGGAGAGCCTACTAGTCAAAGTGTAGTGCAGGGATTCTATGGACATACGAGGTAATATAGGAAATTCATCAAGGGGTATGTAAAGATCACCATGCCCTTGGAGGAATTGCTAAGACACAAGAGTGCCTTTCATTGGGGAGAGGTGCAATAGAAGGCATTTAACAATTTGAAGGATAGGCTTGTCACTATGCCCATACTATGCTTTCCTTCTTGGGATAAGCCTTTTCATGCGCATGTTGATGCATCAGAATATCCATGGGAGAAATAATAGCACAACTTGGTGAGGGATTGTTGATCACCCCTTATGTTTTGCAAGTAGGAAGTTAACACCAAAAGAACAAAATTACACAACTACTAAGCACAAGGCACTATTAATGACATACGTGATGCATAAGTTCAAATAGTACCTATTGGTAACACCCTTTATATTCTATATAGACCACGAGGAATTAAAATACTTAGTGAACAAGCCCTTTTTGCAAAGGCACATATGTCGTTGGGTCCTATTATTCCAAGAGTTTGAGTTCACACTTTGGTTATAAAAAAGGAAAGAGAAACTCAAGACTTGAACACTTATAAAGGATTAACTCAGGGGAGGATGTGTAAAGCATTGAGGATACCATGCTGGATGCACAACTATTTAGGTTGTGGCATGCGTCCTCGGACTTGGAAGATATCGCAGTATTCTTGAAAATTGGTGTGGCACCGGATGAGATGAAGGCTTTAGAGAGGAAGCAATTAACAATACGCGTCACACCCTACATGTTGATTAATGGAGATATGTATAAGTTAGGACGTGATGAGGTTATGCACCGATGCGTATTGGAACATGAGTGCATGAAAATTATGGAGGAAGCACATGGTGGGATTGCAGGAGGACACTATGTAGGAAATGCAACCACACAGAATATTCTACTAGTAGGGCTTTGGTGGGAAACCATCTACCAGGATTGTATTGAGTTTTTCAAGGCTTGTGACCATCTTAGCAAAGATCTTGGAAAACTTGGGAAGAGGGATTAAATTCCATTGCGACTAATAGCCAGCGATGAACCTTTTGAAAAATGGGAAATTGACTTTGTAGGGCTAATTTCGCTTCCTGCACAAAGGTTTGGTTTACATTATATCGTTACTTGCACCGATTACGACATGATGGGAATAGGAAACACCTATGAAGGATTGTACTCTAGTGGAAACTGCTAGATTTTTATGGGAGAACACAATCAGGCGATACGGTTGTCCTTTAAGCTTAAAAAGTGATGGAGGTACACATTTCTTGAATGAAATGATCAATATTCTATTAGCAAAATTTGTGGTGGACCATCACAAGACTGCACCTTATTACCCTCAAGAGAGTGGAACCACTAAGGAATTTAACAAAATACTAAGTCACACATTGACCAAGATCTCGTGACATCGGAAGAAAAGATTGGGATGACAAAGTATCATCCGTTTTACGGGCATATATGACAACCTACAAAAGGTTGAACAAGGACACACCGTTTCAATTGGTGTTTGGTGTGGAGGATATTTTTCCATTTGAATTCATGTTACCATCACTGTGTATAGTGCACACAAGAGGGTTGGATGATGAACAAGAAATGGAAGAGAGGATTGATAAGTTGATGCAGTTAGATGAAAGGTGATCACTTGCTAGATGGAGTTAGACTACGGAAAAAGCAAGACAAAAGGCATGGAATGATTTTCATATAAAAAAATAGTTTGAAGTTGGGTAGATGGTGTTGTTATATTATTCCAAGTATCTGTGCCATCTTGGGAAGTTGAAAGTCCATTGGTTGGGACCTTACATCATCTCATACATCCTTGATTAAGGTGATTGCTAGCTATAAGTGCTAGATGGGACAAGATTACCTAGTCATTTCAATGGGAGTAGGCTGAATCCCTACTATAAATAAGTCTTCTTGTTGTTTGTAACTAAGGAAATATTTTTGGTTAGCTTAGGATTTCCCTTTATGATTTTTCTTTTCTTGTGTTTCCATTTCTTGTTGTTGTTTTCTTTCTTTTGTTTCGTGTTGCACCTTATGTGCCAATAACCACATTATTTTCTAAGGCTTTGTTGGCACAGAGGACCGCACATCTATTTTCGTGTGGGGTGGAGAAGTGAAAAGTAAATTATAAGCCAATAATAAAAGTTGAGTGGTCCAGTAGAAGAAATCACATAAGATTGAGAAAGTGTGCAGGGAAACGGTGGATAATGAATTATGGTGTCAAGAAGGCTAAAAAAAGACCACACACAAAGAATGAAGAGATCATACACAACATGAGGTAGGAGATGGAAAACATTAGGTAAAGAATAGAAGAAGTGCTTTCAGCATTGTAGATGCGTGTGTAAGAGTCTTCGGTGAGATTGAATTTTTGCGCACTGAGAAGGTTTTAGAAGGTTTTGTTGGTACCCAATTTTTTTCTCCTTTTAAATCTAAGCAGCATCAAATATATGGCATGAATCTTGAAGACAAATGGATCATGGTGTGTGTTTTTTTGTAGCTGGGGATATGATCTAAATGACACTCATATTTGTGGAGAGATGGATAGCACTCAAATACGACTTGATCTTGTCCTAACTATTTTAGGTTGTGCCTTTCAACCAAGGTAAGAGAACCTATTTTATAACCCTCAAATGGTGAAGGAGATGAAGATATCCCTCAATTTGTGTAAATAGTATGAAAAGGGCCTTGGGAAAATATGATCAACACTCCAAATATGACTTTCACAAGTTGTCACTTCAGATTATGGAGATACTTTCAATGCAAGGCAAGGGTTAATAAAGACATTTTGAAATTCTGATATGTTTTGCATACTTTAGCAACTGGATTTTGATCTTTTGTGGGTATACAAGTCAAAACAGGGGTAAAACAGGGTAGGATTAGTTGTTTTGAATGATTTTTTGGGTGGGAGTTCAACAAGATAGATTGGACTTTGCAGATCCTTGAGGAGCTTCACAACAATGGAGAACTTCAATAATAGAAAGCTTTAAAATAGTTAAAACATTCCTTCAACTAGAAGGTGTGCATCAATGGAGGCCCAGATTTGCACTTTTTCACACAATCTTTGAGATTCTAGCACAAAGGCTTGAGTTAGAAAACCCAATAAAACATCAAAATCTAAGATAAATCACGCCTAAGGTACACCCAAAAGCTTACAAACAATCTCTGTCAACAGATGAAAGAAAAGTGATTTTAAATCGTTTATTTCATTCCCAGATGAAAGCTCTTCTGGAAAATGAAATTGCAGATGCCACTAAACTATCACAAGGATTGAGACTGTGTGATTCAGATAGATTTTGATACAAGATTGCAATAGGAACTAGAACAACTACTTGCAAACATTTTGAAATGAAATAAACACAAAATTTCCAGAGATTTAACACAAATTAACTCAAAGTTTATCAGATTCATCAGCAGGGAGAGTTATTTAAATAATCTCAGAGCTTATTGATGGCTATACACTTGTAACCAACTCAACATGAATGAAAATATGACACAGAGGAAGTTAACTGGTTTCTCTGAAAGTTTTATCAGAAGATCAACTTTTCTCAAAATTTTCTCGTGAAAATGAACTCCTCGACCTTTTGCAAGTCTCAAAACATGTATTATATATCTCTATTACATTTGATCCTTCTTTCCTAAGAAAATAATATCCTATGGCATCTTAGTTTGTTACAAATTCACTCATGACTTTCGAAAGTGACACTTAACCAATTTTGTGAGGAGGAGATGCAGGCATTCAAAAAAGTAAATTATTAAAAATATTCATCATTCCTTGTCATGGGAGCATGTATTCTTCCTTTGGTGCCTGCAACATCTTCCTCTTCCATCATTTCACCTTTACACTTTCCAAATTTGCCTTTGCAACTTTTGGATCTGGTATTTCACGCCTCGCTTTCGAACTGGATAAAATTTCATTTCAAAAGTACCTCAAATCTGCAAATTGAATTTTCAAATTGATTCCATTGATCCTTGAAGGCAAAAATGACATGAATTCGCCAAAAATTTGGTGAAAATTGATGCAAAAATCACATCTCCAAGCTTCCTGGAGCTCAAATGGCAGGCCAAACTAAAAAATGCATAGTTACCATTGATTTTCCTTTCTCCCTTCAATTTGAGCCCTCCACGTGTCACAATGTGATTGGAAATGGGCTTGGGATCACTTTTTGACATTTTAACACTTTTGGAAAAAATAATTTTTTAACATTTTCTCCACCCTCGACCTTTGAAAATGAGCTTGACACATGTCCCAAAGTGGGCCCCATTGGAATCACGAACGATTCTACAC
The DNA here is from genome assembly GCA_018340775.1 of Taxus wallichiana var. yunnanensis. Classification (NCBI taxonomy): domain Eukaryota; kingdom Viridiplantae; phylum Streptophyta; class Pinopsida; order Cupressales; family Taxaceae; genus Taxus; species Taxus wallichiana. The sequence goes on along the minus strand of CM031236.1, from coordinate 39,838,458 downwards.
ATTTCCACCTTTTTTGGAAAAAGGAAAATTTTCCAAAATATCCCCGCATCTCCGCCCTTCCACCCTTTGCTTCTGATATGGGTCCTAGCGGACCTGCGCTCCAAAATTTCATTTTATACCTATTTTGCCAAAAAGGAAAAATTTCCATATTTTCCCCATGGGCCCGTAGTTGTGCCTCTGACCTTGCCACGTGTTCATCTGTGATTCGTTGCGGGGCAGCGCTTCAATTTTTACCTTAACCCATTTTTCCAAAGAGTCAAAAAATTCCTTTTTCCTCCGACGGCCCGCTGATCCACGCAAGCTTCAAATTTCCTCTTTGTCAGGGCCACACTTCCTTTTAGAATTTTAGTCCATTTTTCCAAAAAGGAAAAATTTCCAAATTTCCCCAAAATCTTGAACCTCTCTTTTCCATCATGAGAAAAAAATGTGAACAAGGCATTAATTCAACTTAGCGGGCTGCACCTTTTTCATCACTTTAACATTTTTACCCCAAAAGGCAAAAAAACTTCAAATACCTCTGCAGCTCTACCCCTCCACTGTTTTGACTTTTCTAACTGCCACGTGTCACCCTCTGATTGGTTGAGGGCTGCAGACCTATGGGGACAATTTAGACCTTTTGCCAAAAAACACAAAAAAATGCTAAGTTGCTCGAGCAAACCCGCCGAACCTTGTCCAATCACAAATGGCCACATATGAGAAGATTTTTGAGCTAAAATTTGACGGGCAAAGGATGCCCGTATGACTGTAAAAAAAAATGTAGAAATTGCCAGCGATGCCCAAAATCGATTTTTCCTTCATGGGTGAAGAAATTTTTGATCAAAGGACAAATGGAAAGTGATTCAAAGCAATTTACGACCATGGCAAGGGATTTTGAGGAAAATAAGTATAAATCAAACAATTTCGAGCTCCAAAGGACAGGAAAACACGGGAAAAATGGTAGAGGTGTTTGAATGGGCAAAATTAGGGCAAAACGTAGGGAAAACTTATAGATTCCTTCAAAATGGTGAAAAAATGGAGAAAAAATGAACAACTCAAAGCATTAAACGTAGATACAAGTTGTTTTTCACCAAATGCAAAGGATGGGAGAATCCAAAGCCATTTTTTCTTAGAAATAGGGAAAAAATGCACTTCTCCTTAGCAAATTAGGGCAAGGTAATGAGTTTGCAAACAATCCAATGCACAAGAATGGAGCTACAACTTCACATCATCGATTTCATGAGGAAAAAATGTTTTAGAGCACAAAGAGCAAAGGGGAAACATGGAAAAATGGCAAAGGATCAAAATGGGCACCAATAGGTTTTTCATGCGGGATTGGGTGAATGGGTAAGGGCGCTTAAGGTCGGCCTAGGGAAAAATCTACATTTAATGCTAAGTACGTTTGTAGGTGGTATAGTATTTATTACTTTGGAGAGGAGAAAAAACTATAAATATGAGGTCGGGAAAGTCATTATTTTACCTTGCTATTATGAAGTTGAAGCGCTCTTGTGAACTAGGGAATCCAGAGAGATTTTCGTGAAGGAAGAAGAATCCTAGAAACCTAAGTGTGTGACTAGAGTAGATCTACAAACTAGAGTGGAAGGAGTACACAGCGTGGGGAGAATTAATTTGTAGTGCGCTATCTTTTGGAAGGTTTTCCTAGTTAGGGTTTGGTAGCTAGGGCATGGTAAGAGAAGGATTTCTTCAGAATTAAGCCTTAGAATTGAGTAAAGTAGTAGAGAAGAGCAAGGAGTTTTAAATTTTAAACCAACAAGAAGAATGAAACCAAATAAGGTGACCGTTTCACCAAAGAAATAGAAGGGAAAGGAAAAGGAAAACAAACCGCTACCATCGCTAGCTCCAATGAGGAATGGTATAAAAAAATACAGTATGCAGATGGAGTATTATTGGGAAACGAGTGGGTGTTGCACTTGAGACAAATGGTCATGAGTGATTATAACAATCACATGAGCACTACAGAGAAAGAAATTGTGATGGAGCTAGTTCATCCAACTAATAAGAGGACACTAGATGGAATGACAATATATAGCGATGAGGTGAAGGTAAATTTGGAAAAGGAAGGGCTATTGCAACTGTGTGAGTTGCCTTATTTTGGAAAGCTTGAATGGCTATATTATTGGTTGATGTCACATGTGCATGAAGACCATTTCTAATTTGCAGGCCACAAGATGTGCATAACACCTCAGTTGATATCCAAATTCACTGGCCTGAATTGTGAAGGAGAATCCATAGATGACGATTTGAGTGATAAGGAGGCCATCAAGGAAATAGTAGCAACTTATGACTACAAAAAGGGTTCATGGTACTTTGAAATCAAATAAATTCCATACCTGTTATGAGGATGGCCACATGCTTGGTCACCAAGCTTAATGATCAAGAAATATGGACACAAGTGAACAAGGCATGGTTGAATGTATGCCAGAAAATCTCAAAAGGGACCATCTATAACTTGTCCGCTTTATTATGGATGAAATCATAAGCAACACGGGAAGGAGAAAATATATTATTTGGCAATGTCCTCCTCACCATCATCTTCTCAAATATTGGAGTACCAGATGGGCTAGAAAATTTCATTTGGGAGTATCCAGAAGAGAATCCCTCACCTGCGAAAAGGTTCAAGAAGTATACTTGTGAAACCATGACGGTCACTCACAAGGTGCACCTAGAAAAGTGGTAAAAATGAATGTGTGACACATTCGAGGAAGAGTGGAGAATCCCAGAGTAGTTTCCTGCACTCATGGATAGAGAGGTAGAGTTTGCATTTTATCAACATTTCTACATTGGAAGGTTTATATTGACAAATGGGACTAAGAGCCCATGGTGTAAGCTACCCTTCTCCTTGACCACACAATACTTCCAAGCTAGGGGTCAATTGGTTCAAGGAGACCAAAAGGCTAAGGTTTGACCTTAGTGAAGTCAACCAAGACCACCGTGAGATGTGCCAAAATCTTGTATACTCTAATAAGCTTGCATACATGGAGAAGTATGTCTCCCAAGAATTACAAATGATGAAGTTGATAATGATGCCAATGCTAGAAGGGCTATAACAAGGGTATATCTACGCATAAGGCCTAATTTTGAGAAAGGAACCTATCTGGAGAGTGATGTATCCATTATAAAAGACCCCATAGGTCGGAAAAAGGTTGCACCGAAGAAGAGGGAAAGAGAAGAGGTGTAGGAGAAGAAGGCACCAAGTGTGCAAACTACACAATCAATGGGCGTGCCAGAAGTAGTTGCGAAGCCTATCACTTATACCTACAAAAAGAAGTCCCTATCAAGGAAAATACCCCAAAAGAAGAAGCACCAGAGCATGAAGAGCCCCTCACACATGAAGAGTCACCAAGGAAGATGTCGCCTATTAAGGAAAAGGAGAAAGAAAAATCTTATATACTATAATCACCGATTAGGAAGAAAGCAGAAGGTGGCGAGAAGAGGTAGAATCGGAGGAAACTAAAATCGTAGAGGCCTGCATTGGCAACAGGATGACGACGAGCCTAAAGGAGGTCAAGACCATCCGATATATGATATACATGAATCGAGGAGGAGGAAGATGAAGAGAAGAATGACGAGGAAGATGAAGAGGAGAAGAATGACGAGGAGGAAGCAGAGGATCAAGGAAAGGGGGTGAGCGAAGAGGTAAGCACCAAAATTAGGGAACCCCAAGCCTCACCAAGGAAAAAGTGGAGAAATCCATGGAGAGAGAAGTGGTGGGCATCATTAAGGATTTGGTGGAACAGGAGTTGGAGTAGAGCGCGGATGAAATTTTAAAGGAAATAGAAGAAGAGAGCGTTGGGAAAGAATATGGCAGCATGGGTGGGAATCCCAATTTGGCGGTAAGCTTCCCAAAAGCTACGCAAATAGGTGGGAAGGGTGTAGTGGTAGCACAAGGGAAAGGAATGGGATACATCAATGATCCAAGCAAGGTGCTATGCACATACTTCCAAAGCACCATACCAATAGAACAAATCCTAGCTATGTCTTTGTTTGATGAAGAAGGTGCATATCCCTAAACCAGAAAGATGCTATCTTGGGCATTCGAGTCCCATGTGGATGAACCTGAGTTCAAAGTAAGTTAGGGAGTGCTGATGAAGGTTCCAGAAATAAAAGGAGTTAATCCCTTGGTGAATGCTCAACAATTATCAGATGAGCAGGTTTGTAATGTGCTCAACAAATTTTCAGTTGAGATTGAGGCTAGAATGTTCGGAAGGAATGATAGAGTGAGATTCCTGGAGGAGGAATTGGAGAAGGAAAAGAAGGATCTCGCTGAGAAGAGCAAGGAATTAAAGCAAGAAGATCTTATCAGTGTGTAGTTAAGGCATGAAATGAAAGAGGAGAAAGTAAGGGTGTGTGAGCTACATAAGAAGATTGAAATGATTACGGGTGCTATTATTTTAAAACATCTTGACCTAGCACTTCCCGAGCAAAAATGAATCAACCTTGTAGTTTCTGGAGGATTTGACCTATATCCTCACGATGGAAAGGTGACCACTTGCCTTAGAGTCTATAGAATAAGTGTTAGCACGCCAATAGAAAGAATAGAATATGATTTTTTTCAAGATTTTTTCTTGATATAGTAAACTCCTTGTAGAGGTAAAGGCCTCCGTGCAAGCCATAGAAGATGCATATGAAAACTGCACTGATAGAAATAGAGTGGCAAGCATCCTAGTCACCACACATGAAATGGAACTTAAGGAGTTTCAAGAAAAGAATAAGGGGAATAGGGAAGAAAAATATAAAATACTAGCTGAGGTAGAAAAGAAGTCAAGAGATAACGAGACCTTACGAGGATTGATTAAGAGCCATCTATAAGAACTATACCCCAAATCACCCTGTAGGATAGATGCACTTGATGACTTGGGAAAACAATTGAATAATATTGTTGAAAAAATGAGTTCCAAAGGGGAGGAATTAAGTTTTGAGGAGGTGAGTGCCTTAGTCGGAGACCTCTGTCAACAAGTACAGAGAGAGGTTGACGCTCAAGAAAAGATGGAGGCAGAAATAGGGAAGAATTTCCCTCTCCTTCTTCAAAAATAAGCATTATTCTCCTTCATTCTCTCCATTATTTCATTCTTTCTCCCAATTCTTCATTCCTTCATTAATTTTAATCTATTTGGATCCCACCATTATTTATTCATTAAAGAGAAGTGTTTATGAGGATGGAGAACATGCGTAGTGTGGGGTGATGTTGGGCCTCAGAATATCGGCTAAGTACAAGAAGGTGTGTGGGCACACGAGACCTATATGAAGAAGGGTGCATAAGGTGAAGGCATGTAGGCAGTGGTTCTAGCAGGTTTAGAAAAACACACAATGCACATGCGTAAGACAAGATGGGTTTTGGGACTTAGCCATATTTAGAGTTCTAGACAACACACAAGGAAAGTGTGACCTATCTAGCATGTGGAGTGGATAAGGTGCCACTGGTAGATGTAGGATTAAGAATGGAATATTCCATGCATGCGATGGAAGGATCTAGAAAGACATCATTACAAAGAGTGGAGAGCTCAAATCAAAGGAGGCATGCTCCATTGGAGGACCACTTGGACACTTAGAAACCAATCCATTATGGCAAAAATCTATATATAAAGATGCTTGGGTCATAGAAGGTAGTGGAAGTGGTGGTGGAAGAGAGGTGAAGCTCTGTAGAAATATTATGGAGGATTATATGGGTTGGGATTAGAGGAAATATAGGAGTGATGGCATATTTAGAGGGATGGGTCTATGTTTATCCTTGTAATATGAAGGATGTAGTTTAGTTTCTGATGCATGACCTTTCTCTACATTATTATATTGGTTTGTTATGACCTCAATGAATGTAATGTGGTTATTGAACTCATTAATATGAATATAAGGTTTTGTTTTGAAGAATATATGTGTTCATGAGCATAAATCCTAGTGCATTTCCTTTGTGTTATGAATTAGTTTTGTATTCTGTTAGATACTTCTCTTTTATGGATGCATTGATATGATAACTCATCCTAGGATCTTAGAATGAACGCATGGTTCTTTTCCATTATCTTGCACTTAAATATCTATCATGTCTAATGTATTCTTACACAAATCACATAAAGGAGGGGCTTGGTACTGCGCGTGCCTCAACATAGTGCCCAACACCCCTTTGGGTGATAGGGAAACACACATGGGATTAGACTGTTGTTCTAAAGGTATAAAAATGACTACACAACACATTATCTTGGATTGGAAATGTTGATTCCTTTGAAGGTTTAATTCGATCAACATTCTGACAATAATATGAAATTATACATAGATCTATCTTCAATGATCCGATATGTGGGTTTTTTCAATGTGTTAAAGTGTCTAAGTTATTTATAGGCTATGTTTTCTCTTCTCTCACTACATTCTCAAATGTGTAACTGTAGAATTTGAAACTAGGTACATTTTTGTTTGTAATGCCAAGTTTTACCTTGTATCCTTGTTAAGACAAATTCTCAAATTCAAAATACAATCTCATCATCTCTCTAGTCATTCTACAACTTTATTATCTTTACATTATGCTATGCTAACAATTCTAAAAAATTATTCACTCAAATAGGCATAAAACATCAAATATATTTATTTTAAAAGTTTTAGTTTAGGAGTATATCTCTCTGTGCAACATCATATGGAAGGGTTTGGATGTGGAGTATGGTCCTACCGACCTATGTGATCCTTCCCTTTGTTGGTGCCCATTTTGATCCTTTGCCATTTTACCATAAATTTTCCTTTGGTTTGCATGTTCTAAAATGTTTTTCTTCAAAATTGGTGATCTCGCAAACCTTTTCCTTGATTGGATGCTTTGAAAATCTCATAAACTTATTATTTTTCCCCAATTCAAAAGAAATATACATGTATGCCCTGTTTTGTGCCCTAGTTTTCCAAATCCACGGGCCTCTGTCATTTTTTTTCAACTTTTCTTGGCATTTGGAGCTCAAAGTTATTCATTTCATGCTTATTTCTCCTCAAAATCCTTCCCCATGGTCAAAAATTGCCTACAATCACTTTCCATTTGTCTTTTGACCAAAAACTCCACCCACAAAGAAAAAAATAAAATTCGGGCATATCTGGAAAATTCTGTGTTTTTTGACGATCATGCGGGTGTCCTTTACTTGTCAAATTAAAGCTCAAACATCCCTTCATCTGCTTGTGGTTGGACAAGGTTCAATAGGTTTCTTTGAAAACTTAACGTTTTTTGGTTTTTTGGCAAAAATTTAATATTTCCTCCGCAGCTCCACAAGTCACAAAGGAGGGACACGTGTCGCAGGTAAACAAGGGCGGACGAGTGGGTCGGTTTTTACCTTAGGGCACTTTAGAAAAGTGCGTAGAAACATATAAAATCCCCCAAGGCCCGCATCCAATCTAAGGAGGACACGTGGCAGGTAGGAATGGAAGGCTAGCGGGGGACGTAGAAATTTTTTTGCCTTTTTGGAAAAAAGGGAAAAGTGTTTGAGGAAAGGACCATGGGTCCATAATGGAGCAATGGGAGACACGTGGTGGCTTCAGAGCACAGAGTGGGTCGGCGGGCCGTCGGAGGCAAAAGGGAAATTTTTCCCTTTTTGCAAAATGAGTTAGAGTGAGAATTTGAAGCGTTGGCCCACAATAGAGAAATGGGAGACACGTGGTGGGTGTAGAAGGAAGTGCGGGCTCGCTGGAGGAAAAAGGGAATTTTTTCCCTTTTGGCAAAATGACTTAAAATGAGAAATGAGCCCGCATATCCTCAGTGATAGAGAAGGTGGCACATGTCAAGGACAGAGGTGGAGGTGCGGGCCCGCAGGGAAAAAAGTGACAATTTTCCAAATTTCAAAATGGGTGGAAATGTGCAGAATTGAGCCACAATTCCCATGAGGCCCACCTTTTGCCACGTGTCAGCACCAAATTTCAAGGGCGGAGGGGCGAAGAAAAAGGTCAAAATTTTACATTTTTTCAAAAATTTTAAAAAGTCAAAAAGTGATCCCAAATCCATCCCCAATCATATTATGACATGTGGAGGGCTCAGATTGAAGGGAGAAAGGGAAAATCAATGGTAACTGTCCATTCTTGAGTTTGGCTTCCATTTTTTGCTCCTGGAATCCTGGAGATACGAATTTTGTATCAATTTTGATCAAATTTTTGGCAAATTCATGTCATTTGTGCCTACAAGGACCAACGCAAGTTTTTTTTAGGGATCAATTTGCAGATTTGAGGTGTTTTTGAAATAATTTTTCCCCAGCCCATCCAAAATGTGAAGTATCAAGTCCGGAAGTTGTAGAATCAAATTTTGAAGGGATAAAGATGAAATAATGAAATGAAAGGGGTCTACATGCTTTGAGGATGAACAACATGCCTACACTGATGGATAATGATGAAGGTTTTGTAATGATTCACATTTTTAAAACCCTCGAAACTTTTGTTGCAAATATGTGAAACGTCCTATCTATAAATCATGTTGGAATTTTGTAACAAACTTGATGCTTGACATATTATTTTCTTGGGAAATAAGGATCAAATGTAATAGAATGTTATATAATTCATGTTTTTGACATGCAAGAGGTCGAGAAAATAAGAATTTCATGGGAAAATATGGGAAGAAGCCCATTTTTTTGAGAAACCACTTGAGAACCATTTCTAATTCCTTTTTACATCATATTTGTATCATGTTGATTTTGTTTCAGTTGTAAAGCCATCAACAAGCTCGAGATTGTTCTTATAACATTCCTCTCTTTGATAAATTTGGTCATTCTAGATTATTTTGTGTTGTCTCTTTGAAAAATTTGTATACACTTATGTTTCAGAATGTTTTCAATTTGTGTTTCTTTCTCCTATTGCAATCTTGTGTTTAAAATATCTCTTGATCATACATGGTCTCATTTCTTATTGATAGTTTAGTGGCATTTGCAATCTCACATTCAAGAAGAGCTTTCATCGATAAAGAGATAAACAAATTTAAAATCACTTTACCTTCCTTGAATTCTGAGATTGTTTGTAAACCTTTGGGTGCACCTTAGGTCATGATAAAATAGAGATTTCTAGATACTTTGTTGGTTCATCTGCTTCAAGCTTTTATGGCAGGTTGTCAAAGATTGTGTGGAAGAGTGTAGATCTGGGCTTCCATTTATTGCACATATCTTGGTTGAAGGAGTACCTTAACCCATTTGAAGCATTCTGATATTTAGGTCTTACAAGTTTATGCAAAAGTCCTCAAAAATTTTGGCAAATTCTGGTTAGTCTTGTCTAAAATCTCCCACCAAAATTTCATTCAAACAAACTAATCCTACCCACACTACCCCTGCATAGCAATGTGTGTCAACAAAAGAAGACAATCCATTTAAAAAATGCACAAAGCAAATCAGGATCTTACAATGTCTTCATAACCCTTGCCTTGCATTGAAATTATATCCATAATCCTGGAAGTGACAACTTGTGAAAGTCGATTTGGAGTGTTGATCATATTTTCCCAAGGCCTCTTCATACTATTTTCACAAATTGAGGGATATGGTTGAAAGGCACAACCTAAAATAGTTAGGACAAGATCAAGTCCTATTTGAGTGCTATCCATCTCTCTACAAACTGAAAGGTTAGATCACATCCCTAGCTAAAAAATGACATACATCATGATCTATCGCCTTCAAGCTTCATGAAATATATGTGATGCTACTCGGGTTGAAAAGGAGAATAGATTTGGGTACCGAGTCATACTTGGGGACATCCTTGGTTGATTCCCAATTGAATGTTGATCCATTCTTCACAACTTTGAACATAATGGATAGACTACTTCACAATTGTATGTTTGATTCGGTGCATCATGTAATGTCATGCCTCTAGAAGTCATGAATGAGTTGGATATCAAAGTGACAACATCCTATGGAAAGTGTACTGCCATGGACTCAAGAGAAGTGTCGGTAGTTGGTTGTGTGAAGGGTTTGGTGGTGCAACTTGCATCTTATCCCGGGAGGAATTTAAAATTGGATGTTGTGATTGTTGATTGCCCTGCTAAATGGGGTATGTTATTGTCAAGAAAGTGGGCTGCAAGTGTTGGAGGGAGTGTCCAAATGGATATGTATTTTTCCACCATTCCCATTGAAGGCAGCCTTGTCAAGCTCTATGGAGAAAAGAAGATGTTACATCTAATTGAGGATCCAAACAATGCTTCCTATGAGGTGTTGTTTGCTGATGTTGATGCTGATAATTTTATTAGGTTTGCTAATGGAAAAGAACACAAGATGGATCAATCAAAGTGCCTTGAATAGGTAGGTTCTCCTTGGACCTTTCTCTAAATTTGGAAATGGTGCTGGTATAATTCTGATTTCTCCTAGCTTGGAAGGGTTTATTTTTTCCTTCAAGCTTAATTTTGAATGTACTAAAAAAATTGCTGAGTATGAAGCCTTGTTGTTGGGTCTAATAATTGCATGTAAGTATGGTGTCGGGGACATCATTTCAAAAGGAGATTCAAAGTTAGTTGTCAAACAAATAAGAAAACTGTATGCTACAAAAAATCAGCGGATGAAACAATATAAGCATGCAATTTGGGATCTAATTGAGATGTTTGATTCTTTCAATATTTTGCATCATGAAAGAAGTTTGAATGCTGTTGTTGACAAGTTGGATGTGTTGGGTTCAATATTTGGGAATTGCACCATTTCACCTTATTGTGAGTACATTGTTGAAGTGTTAACTAGGCTGTACCGGTGTCCCCCGACAACATCGGGCATTGGCAAGTGTTTAATGATGATGCTCAAGTGCAAAGGTTCTAACAAAATCAAGGTGAGTTTGTGGATCAGCATATTGATTGGGAACCAATGGTGTGTGTGACTGAAGGAAGAGAGACTTTTTTTGGAAAGGATATTATCCAATTAAAAACTAACACCATTCCTAGAGGTCTTGTTGCACTTGAGTCAAATTTTAGCAATGTTGATTGTATCATCAATAGAAACATGTCTGCCTCAAGGGATGTGGAAGAGCATAACTTGGGAACAAAGGAAAAACCAAGAAAATTTTGGTTGGGCAGCAATCTAAACAAAGAGGAAAAATAGTCCTACCTCCAACTATTGAAAAAATACCAGGACTGTCTTGCTTGGTCTTATTCAGAGCTGAAAGCATATAGAGAAGACTTATTCCAACATGAGATCCCTCTTGAGAAAGGTTCCAAACCATTCAAACAGAAGCAAAGGCCAATTAATCCACTCCTCTCCATGAAAATGCAAGATGAATTGAAGAAATTGAAGGAGGGAGGGATCATTCACTCACAGGTATTCATCTTGGGTTGCAAATCTTGTGCTAGTCAGAAAGAAAAATGGAGATATCAAACTTTGTGTAGACTTCAGAAATTGGAATAGAGATTCATTGAAAGACAATTATCCTTTTCCAAACATGGAAAACATGCTGCAATTAGTGACTGGATCTGAATTGTTATCTACTTGGACGGTTTCTCTAGCTACAATCAAGTTGTTGTCAAGGAGTTAGAAAGATTTAAAACGCCTTTACCACTCGGGGGAACATATGTCTATGTGAGAATGCATTTTGGTGTCATGAATGTTGGGGATACTTTCCAAAGAGAAATGGATGTTGCTTTTGTTGGTTACATAAATGACTTCATTGCAGTTTAGCAGGATGATGTGCCTATTTTTTCAAGGAGTAGAAAATATCACTTGCAACACTCGAAAAGAATGTTGATTAGATGTAGAGAATATGGCATTTCCCTCAATCCAAAGAAGTGTCGTTTTGGGGTACAAAAGGCCAAGTTGCTTGGTCATATTGTTTCAAAGGCTGGTGTCATGATTGACCCTAAGAGAGTAGAAGTAATCAACAAGGTTCCAATTCTAAGAACAAAGGGCATCCAATCCTTCTTTAGGCACATCAACTTCATTAGAAGGTTTGTGTCAAATTTTGTTGAGTTGACTCTTCCTATCACATGCATGTTAAATAAAGATCAAGTTATCAAGTGGGAGGAGGTTGCTATTCAGGATTTTGAAGGAATCAAAGAAGAACTTAAACATGCACCTATCTTGGCAGCCCCATATTATAGGTGTAATGCCTGTGCTTTCCTTCATCTGTTGTAGAAGTAATGATATGAAAAATGGTTTTATCCTATGTTGTTGGAACCCTTGTGTATCAAAAATTAAATGAAAACTTGATATGAACATGTAATCTCAAAGATTGTGAATAAGCTAAGGATAATCTCCTTAGATAAGAACCCCGCTAATCCGAGATCTATCTTAGTGATGAAATTTTTTCACTAAGGAGACATCACATCATTTGTAATGTTATATGTCATAGAATCTTTGGTGTAAATTTAAGCCTTGAAAGTGATTTGTGATTTTTTGTTTATCTCTATTAAATTGTTAACATTATAGTTTTATAACTAAGTTATGTTGAGGCTTTGACAATTTTGATAGTTCACTTAGCGACTTAATTTGGAATGTGATCAAGACTTCTTGTTGGTTTATAATAAGTTTTAAAGTGGCCTTTTGATAATCTGTCCATTTGATGACTAATGCCATCATGATCGTATTTCTAGGGATAAAAGGGCTATAGTCTTGATCAAGGACTTAATTGTTATGAATTAAGGGGCATGAGTATACTGAACAACTTCTTGATTAAGTTAGCATACATATAACAACTTCTTGATTATATATATATATAGCATATATAGATATATAGATTTGAAAAAGGGGGACAATCTAATCCTAGTGGATAGTTCTAAACATAACATGCAAACCTGTTACTTGCAAATCTTGAAGTGAACATAACCTTTAATATTTGAAAAGGGTGTGTGAAAATATTTAGTGTTGTGAAGCCTTAAGGTATATCATGGAATGGCATCCGAATTTTCTATGGCATAAGATGTAGTGCCCACTTTCCTTTGGCACCTTTTATTACTGATCATGATACTGTAGACTATGACAAATATTTTAATAGTTTGATTTAGTATGGTGTTAGATGTCAGATCCTAGATTATTGTTGAATCTGATTATATATAATGCATGGTGATTATTAGAGACACTCATATGTGGATGATGATATACTATTGGCATGGATGTTTAATGGAAGTTATTCAGACGTGTGATTTTGGAGATTATGAATAAACCTAGAAAAGGAAAATTATTTGATGATGACATAGTTGTCGATATAAATTGTAAATGATTTCATTGATTGCCTTGATGACTGTTGTGATTCATATGTATAGATGATTTTATGATTATATTATATATTCATTTTGGACGTTCTGATATGGCCATGAGGCCGAAGGAGGTATTTGTGTTTTGCAGGTTTAAAAATATCACAACAAAACATCGGGGGATTGGAGACCAACCAAAATGGAATTCTGGGTGAATTCAACACGGTCACCATGGCAACTTGGCAACTTGTTTTGTGTGTGTGTTGTATTTTGTTAGGGATTCCCATGGGGGATTACCTTTACATGTGACCGTGGGTTTGTGTATTTTATTAATGTGTTTCCTTTTATTATTGTTGTATGTATTTTATTAAGTAATGTGTTCCTTTCCTTTAAATTAATTAAAATTGTGATGGATTAATGTGGGAATCATATAGTTAAACTTTAAATAAATCAAATTGGGATATGGGAAGTAATTATAAGAGTTGATGGCTGTTGTATTAAATTTTGTAAGAGCTTCAGTAAGTCGATTAGGAGTATGAAATACTCCACCTCCATGGAAATTTGAATTTGACCTTGGGGTTGTTTTTGGAGACTTGTGGGACAAGTAAAAGTTGTCCCATGCCTCTAAATTTAATATATCAACCATACTTATGGATGGACATGTGATTTGTGACTTTTAAATGCAATTTTATTCATCATGTTCTTGTTTTGGATTGCACTCTCTTACATTTTATTAAATAGCCGTCCCTTAAGGTGTGGGCTCTTTTGGAGTGTGTAAGTTAATTTGTCATTTCATTTATTGTGCTTGGGAGAATGGAATTTTTCTTTTGTGTTTGAATTGGAGGATGTGTGATGTGGCATCCTACATGGATCCACATCATCCTCTTCTCTCCCTCTTCTATTTAATTCAAACTCTCTTCTTGTTTTGGGTTGTTAAACCTTTTTGCATTCTTCCTTGGGGTGCATTTTCTTGTGGGAGCTCTAGTTTTTGAAGGAAGTTTTGGAGATAGCTTTGCATGCTTGGGAGCTTTCTGTTTTGGACTGTGTTTTGCATGCATCCTTGGGCACATTTTTCTATGATTAGAGCTCTTGTTGATTTGGAGGAAATTGGAGAGCATTTGATACTTTGGCACTGCTGTTTTGGGACTGTGTTTTTGACATTCAAAGCTTGTTGTGTGGAGAAAATCCTTCCATGGAGAGGTAGGATTTTATTTCTTCCTTATTGCTGTTATTTTCTTATTGTGTTGTGTGTATGGTGCATGCATTGTTTTATTTGTTGGCTGGTTGGGTAGACTGCCTTAGGAATGGTGTAGGAGAAGGCTATGGGGAATTCTTGTGGGGGGCATAAGGGAAATGCCATGGGCATTAGAATTTTGTGGAGGGAGTTTTGGGTTTGGGATCCACCATGGAAAATAAATAGCTTGCATTTCTTACTTGTGGGGGCATAAGGAGGGGTTGGGAGGCATAAGGTTTATGGGTTATGATATGTTATATTGGCGGTATGATTATTTGGTGGATGCCCAATTCCTAATTGGGAGGCATAAATAGCTTCCCTCGTAGTCCTTTCTACTTTGTCTTGCATGATCAAGCCTAAGTTGTGATTTGAATGTTTGTTATTGCAGTTGTAAACTGATGTTTTGTATCGAGTTGTGTTTTAAAAGGAAACATGTATGTGAAAGAATGTTGTGTGTGGAAACCAGTTGTTTCCATGGTTGAATTGCACCTTTTATTTCATCTTGGTGGGGCTTGGGGGCCAATGATGAGGGAAGGCTTCTCCTTTCATTGGATGTCTTGGTTTGGTGGAGAGCGTTGCCTTTCCCCCTCTTTGTTGTGATCAATTTGGAGAAAAAGAGAAAATGAGCATGTTGCTGTCCTGGAGAAAAAGAAAATACAGTTTGATAGTCCCTTGTGGAAACCCATCCATTTGTAATCCTTCCCACTTTGAAGTGGATGAATTGTATAATTAATTGCAATGAGAAAATACTTGTATTGATGAAGAAATATTGGTATTTGAAATGTGAAAGACACTTACATTCTGCTCTGTACATTGGAAAGAAATGAATTATATGTTGTTATTGGTTTCCAACATTGAAATATGTAAAGTTGTTTAATTAAAGTCAATAAGAATTGCAAGTTCAGTTCTCATTTGCATTGTTGTGGTAAAATTGGAAATATCAAATTGGGATTGGAATCTTGTTTAAAAAAATGGAAAAAGAAGAAATGTGTGTGTAAGAATTATATTGCATTGTCTCCTTTGAAAGATATTAAATTTGGACATCAGATTTTACAATTTAACTTGGAAAATATTTGTTTAGAAAAACTAAATGCATTGGATTAGTTTAGAAACTATATGCCACACTTAAATGATAAAATTGACAAATAGATCCTTTAAAAATTTGATCACTGGCATTGTGACTTTTAAAACTGGTAAATCTAAATAAAATGCACAGTTTGGACCAGAATTTAACAATCAACTTGGAAACCTTAAAATCCAACATGATATACTAGTAATGAACTCAAATTGACAAGAATATTTAAGAGAGTAACTCGAACCATTGCAAATTCGAGCTCAATCTCTTCCTCAACCGATTTTTTGTCATTTGTTGGACAAAATTCCAAATTGGAATCAATTGAACAAAATTGACTTTCCTAAAACACTCTAAACTCTCCCTAGACCAATCCTCCATGTCTGTTTGACATGTTGAGTGAAGGAGGAGATCTAATTTAATCAAAATTGAAAGTTGGAAACTTGCCAGTTGGCTAATTAAAAGCTTGCAGATCCTTTTTGTAAAATTGACCCCTTAAAACTTATCAAAAAGTAAAATTGATGTTTTCTGTGTAAATAGGGCATTGAGAGCTTTCCAAAAAGTTTTCATTTTCCAAAAAGTGAGTTCCCTAGAAAAAGTTATGGAACTTTGAAGTTTTTGTGCCTTGGTGGGAAAATTTGGGAAAATTTTCCATGGCGCGTCATGCAACCCAAAAATTTCCTGTCATTTTGGCCTTAGAAATTTTTTTGGAAAAATTTGGGTTCGGGAAAATTTTCCTTTTACCTCCACAGCCATGATGCCAATCGAGAGGCTGCCACATGTCCTCACGGGCGAGGCAGAGGCACGACATATTTTTGCCCTTTGATCTTTTTAAAATTTTGGAAAAATTTTCCAATTATCCTCCGGCCCGTAGCCAACCAGAGGGTGCCACGTGGCACCTTGGGGCATCAGCAGAGGAGGGAGAACTCCATCACCTTTGGAAAATTTTTCTTTGGTGAAAATCACTGAATCACCCTGCTGCTCTGCGCCTCCTCTCTCTCCGCCACGATTTGTGGCATGCCACATGTCTCTGGCGGACCCACGGGCATGTGAAGCCAAATTGGCTTTTCTCCCATTAGGTGAAATGCCCCAAACTCTCCCACCGCCCCACCCTTCCTTCCCTTGTTGCTGGAAATGGCTTAGAGGCTACCATGTGTCCCTGGGTGAATCCGTGGGCGCGGGAGTGTTGTTTGGATTTTTCTCTTCTTTGGGTGAAATGCCCCAAATCCTTCCGCCACTCCACCCCTTCCCTATTCCCCTGACCTCATCGCTTCGGCCATCACATGTCCCTGGAGGACTCGCAGAAGTGTAGGATTTTGATTGAATTTGTGCCCATGTAATGGAAAATCTATTAAAGCCACCCCGTGACCCGCCAAAGGGGATTTTCCCCCTCTTGACATGTGTCCCCTTGGGGAAAATTTGACCCCTAGACTCCACTTGCTCATATCTTGAGTTTCTGGAGGAGTTAGGAGGACTTCTTTATATCACCGGAAAGGTGAGAAAATTTCCTATCCATTGGGAATGGTTTAGGGAAATTTTGGAAGCATTAAGAAGGGAAAAAAATCTAGTTGAAACTCTGAGCCTGTTAGAGAGTTGGGTATGGGGGCAAATTGCTCCCTAAACCTAACTAAAACTTCTAGCCCTAAGTTTTGGACCTTGTGACCTCTAAGAATTATTAATAAAAGAGAAATTTTTTTCTTGTGGATTTGAGTTGTTATGGAACCTATCTGTGGCAACTGTTGCTTTGTAACTTGGTGGTAGACACTCTAAATCAAGTTCTGGGAGTGGGTAAGTGAGACCTTGCTCTGTTGATTTTAAATATGTATTCCTTTCTCACTGCAATTAAACCCTACTCTTGTCTTGATCTTGTGAAATTAAATACCTTGGGTATTTAAATATTTTGGGTCCCTTAAAACTAAAATTTAATTGAAAATGATATAAAGTTGCCCAAATTCAAATGGTAGATGAGGTGGCAACCACCACATAATATCTATACTTCAGTCCCTTAATTGTTTATTGATTGACTCCACCAACTGATTTTGGAGTGAAGTACTTTAGTTGTCTAAATCCTTGCATGGCATGAAGTAGGAGTTTGATAAATTTAAAATGAGAGCTAAGAATAGTTGGCAGCAAGCTCCATTAACTCTGTATTTAATGTCTTTAATGCTCACCTTCCTCGGGAAGTGCGGGAATGGTTTGGGGGAAAACAAGTTTGGTTTTGGTATCGATTCATTTCATTGCATGAAACTCGTAGTTTTCGGCATGCAAGGAGGAAGTTTAGTTGTGTGTTGATGCGAGTTGCATGGAGAAAACAATAGTTGAGTAGTTGGAATAGCAAGTTCCCAGACTCATTAAAATGTCATGGGAAATTTGTGATTTGTTGGATGAAGGAACTCATTTCAAAGGATAGGGATCTTCTGAAGAATCGTGAAAGTTTTTGCAAGAAAAGAAATCACTGGCGTGACAGGCATGATACGCTCTAAACTTTTCATAATTTCTTGCTTTATTTAGTGATTTCACAAAAATAACCTTGTATTGAATGATTTTGCGTTTGTAATTTTTGTGATGTGGAATCATTTAATATTTTCTCTATAGAGTATGAAATGCTATGGCTTCATGATGTATGTTGATTAGAAGTGATTAATTAAGTACAAACTCCAATAAGGTTTATTATAGTGAAGGAAAGAATATAATCTTGAGATGTTTGAGGACTGTTGTTATGGTGAATACTGGATTGAAATGATACACCAACATTGTTGAAATCTTCTTGCAGCTGAGAATCAATTTCTATCCATACTGTAGAAAACCTGGTTTTATTTGTTACCCATCTCTCCATGGATTTGAATAAGTATGGCAAAGGTATTGTGGTATGCTGGAAATTGTTCTGTGTGAGTTTTGTTGTAGATGTATTTTCTTGACCTAGTGTTTGTTGGTTATACATAACTAGGTTTGATTCTTTTAATAAATCTATGCCTGTGGAGTCATGTTGGTCTTGTATGGGGCATCATCTGTACTTATAATCGACCTAGTTTTATTTAAAAATAGGGATGTGTACTAAAAGAGAACAACTAATTTAATATTATCCTGGAGTTGTAGATAATAAGGATAGTTGTGATGATTTTAAGGTCTACCTCTTCGACCCTTGAATAGGTAGTTTAGAATGGTGCCTTTGGTCTACTCTAGAGCCACTATGATGGCATGGATGAATAGTTGAGTTCTCTTATAGATAATTGTTGTATCTTGTTTACAATTTTTGATTGCATAAGTTCCAGATACTTCATTGTATTATATCATGTCGATCTCCTTGTGGCTTTGATAATAATTCTGGAACTATTCGACTTCTTCGATGTTTGAAGCTAGTTATGGAAGGTTGTATTGAGATTTGATTACTATGATGGTTAAGTCCAGCTTGTTAAAATCTCATCACTTATGTTCCATTTTAGCCTCTATAATGGAGGATGGACATTCTCCTGTAAAACCTTGTATGATACTTAGTGAGCTGATCTTCTCAAAGTGTATGCATTAGTTTTCTCGGTTGAAAAGGGTTAAACAGTTCCTTTTATTGAGCACACCGTATCTCAACATATGAGCTGGTAATGATAAGTAGAGTTTGATTTCTTGACCCATTACTCTCTTATCTGTGCTTGTTGGGTTTATGTTTTAATTGTTGGAAATTGAATCCTTAAGTTAGGCTAAAGATTAAGGTTGTCCCAAAATAGGAAGACCCTTGGCTTCAAGGTTGTAAAGTTGGTAGTATTACCCTCTATAGTAAATAACATGGTCCAAGTTGTAGATCACATTGTCTTACTATGCGTTCTATTAAGGAACTGGAGGCATCGATTTTGTATGGTAACCCATTTTGGGAAAAATGGTAAGTTATATACTTCTACCCTTATAATAGATGATAACTAGATTTGTCCTTTAACTAAGTCCATGAGATGTAATAGATCCTCTCCAGGTGTTTGGTTATGATTTGGATTTGTGGTGCTTCCGCAAACCCGGAAGTGACTCTTCTCATATGGAAAACTATACTCGGTTTCATTTATTATTTATGGGGTTTCCTTGACATTTTGAAAGTTCCTTATTGACCTTTCCTGGTTGTGTCATGAATTTAGTTTGTATGATCTAACCTTGTTCAGTAGAATGGGTTAGGAGATTGTTCTTAAATTAGAAGTCTTGATTTATCGAGAATAAGTGGTTGCTAGAAGTTGTATTTCGTGTTGAGCAAACCTTGGGATATTAAATGTTTAGTTGAACTTTTTGGGTTAAGTAACAATTATCTTATCTCATCAACACATAGTACCTCTCTCTCTTCCAGAATTTTTAAAGACTTTGGTGTCTATTAGGTCTTGATATGTTGAAACATATCTAAAAAAGGAATTGAGTACTCCTTTCTACTCTTGGAATGTTCAATAAGTGCTTAAGTTGAGGTAAGTATTATATGTAGCTTGTTACTCAATTTATATTTGATTGCTATATGGCAGGATGCCATGAATGCTCTCTTCCTCTTATCCTCAAGGTTAAATGCTCTAATATTTTATTTCATTATCCAAATGCTTTTGATGTCTTATTATTAATGACTGAACCTTTAGCAGTCCTTATGGATTTATGAAATCCTCTTTAGATCTGTTATGAAGAATTGGGTGATTGCTTGAATGTATTCTTGATATTTATATGGTTACTTAATGGTTGAGTAAAATATTTCAAGCATGCAAGTATGGGATTGCATGAGTGAAATCTTGTTACTCTTATTTGGTAATCTTTATTACTTATAATTCTTATGTATCTTATGAATTGTATGGTTGTTTCTGAGTGACTAAAGTAGTTGTATGTAAAAGTAAGTCTGAAATTGATTCCTTCCATGGTTCATTAAATTGCTTGTTGTTGTCACGTTGTAGAAAGAATTGTTATCTACTTAAGCTTTGAAATATTGATGCATAAAAATAATATGGGTTATTTTTATGAAATAATTAAGTAGAGTATGTCATTATGGTAAGTTGGTGCTTATCATGCTCTATTCTTGTGAACTGACTCATGCTAACAATTTTTGTAGATAAACAAACAAGAGAAGGAAGGGTGAAGTATTTAGTTTTGTATATTATTTTGATCGAGGAAAGTTTGAAGATATGAATGACTTGAATGTTCTTAAATGAATTACATCTTCTTGGAAATGGGAAAGGCTTTGCTACTAAATATAACTATTTTATTCATTTAAAAAGAAAGATTTTGGTCATGCTTAAAGGCATGAGTTGAATTTATCTCATAAATGTAATTAAGTCAGATTTCCTATATATATATATATATATATATATATATATATTTGTAAGTGGATGATTTTCGTAATGATGATTTTTCGATTGATGAGTTATGAGTCATAAATCTATCAAGTTAAGAAATCAGCATCTACAATACTATTGTATTAATCATGTAGTAAGTGCTATACATATCTTATGTGTGAGGCTCTAGGGAACATATAAGGGACTATTGGATGAACGTTGCCTAAAATATCTTGTTCTAAGTAATTATATGTTAAGCATACTTGGAAATAGTTGAGGTTGCTAATGGATAACTACCTCATTATAAAGTGTAATATATCAACCTACTTGAAAAGTGGTGATAAGTTCTCCAGAGGTTTTGTATAGAATGTACACAACCAACAAAAGATATCTAGAAGTAAGATTGTCTAATCTTAATGACCGTTGATAAGAAGGCAGCTGGATTAACATGAAACCATGAAAAGGTTATGTTAATAGATACTTTTGAGCTATGGTTGTTTTATAAACACATGTTAAACTAACTCTTATCAAAGATATAATAATTTATTATTGATCTCTAAGGGAAATCAACTCTAAGTCCTATACAAGGATGCTACACATAAGCTACAAAAAGATGGGCTTATGGTAATCTTACATGACTATACTTTGATTATGGTTTCACTTTTCGGGAATTGCAGATTTGTGATAAATTGTGTTATGGAATATTTTTCTCAAAGAGATGGATTGTTTTTAATTAGGGGTTGTTCCATGATGCATCATTATGAGCACCTATGTATGTCGGATACAATGGAAGTAATATGGAACATGCTTACTAAGTTAAAAGAACATAGCATTAAAATCCCATCCCTAGTCAATATTGTAATTATCTCTAAAGAGAATTAGAGAGTGATATTTTAAAAGGATATGATAGGAAAGATAAATGGGTAAGTGGTTCATAAAATATATCATATAGGATACCTCAGATATATCTTACTTGTTGGAGATAGTAAAATAAATGAACGCTCATTACTGAGCTACAATTAAGAAAAGTGATGTGCTTAAACTGAAAAGAGGATTGGCATTGATAGTCTATGGCACTTAATTCAAGGAATGAATCATACCTAATTACTTAGCTTCATGTAAGTACATCCCCTAGAATATGAAATAAGAAGCATTAGCCTAAATGTTAAAGTGGGATAGTTTTTGAAACTGTAATAATAGTCATTGACATTGATAGTATTGTTTCCATCAATGGTTAACATGGGTATGAGATATTGAAAGGTAATTAAAATGTTATAGAGATTGGGGATCTGGGATCAACTCAATCTGACCTTAGGTATGACCCATTCATGGAGAAGGTGTTGTAAGCCCTAGGCTGTTCTATAATGATTACCTCAAAAACATTAAACACCATGCACCAATATAGAATTCTAGGTGGGTGAACTCACTGCATATACTACACAGTCGTATCCCTATGGTGATGATTGTCACCATTAGGATACTGCCATTTAGCATCTGTAATGAGTTGTCTCATCAAGAGACTGGATTGTAGTATGGTGTTGTCCTAAGTACAAACCTTGATAGAGTTACAAGACATGTTGGACCTACTGGGTATGCACCCCTATATCAACCTATGATGGCTATGGGTAGATATGTGGGTGAGTAACAAGGTGAATTGTTATGAGAACACTTTCTTCCCATAGGCATCACAAGATGACATAGAGGTACGTCTTCATGTAGGTTAAACTGGTTTGTACCTCATTCAAGGCTTGTAGCTATTTACAACATTAACATTTGTGAATCCATATAACTGAACAAGTGAATAAGGTGAGATGACAAGATTCCAATGGCGAGTGTGTTGTCATAGAATCGAGCATGGCATACATGACTGAAAACTTTGCAAAGTGGTGTAAGCTGCTGATTACATTGTCGAGATTTCACCATTATCTAAGATGTGAGATGCCTGAGGATTTCATAGGTGGAACCAGGTACACACTTAGGGTTTTTCACTTATATATCATATCCTATTAAAGGGGAACCCAAAGGATACATTTTATGTATGGCTCATATAGAGCATTG
The DNA here is from genome assembly GCA_018340775.1 of Taxus wallichiana var. yunnanensis. Taxonomy (NCBI): domain Eukaryota; kingdom Viridiplantae; phylum Streptophyta; class Pinopsida; order Cupressales; family Taxaceae; genus Taxus; species Taxus wallichiana. Next base: position 39,815,734 of record CM031236.1, on the reverse strand, counting down.
AGGGAGAATGAGTAGGTTCAACATTCTCTCATATAGCTTGCACATGGTTCATGACAGTTATCAGAAATGGATGGCACTAAGGTTTATGTAGATTTAAATATATGGGTATTTAAATCAGCTACATAAAGTTTATAAAAAAAAAAATTCTAGAGACGAAGTGACAAAAAGTGGATGTTACATTTTGGTATCAGAGCTGAAGGTTGCAACTCTTGGACTTATTGGGTCCTTACGCTAATTAAAACTTTTATTTTGTTTTCAGAATAAAAATGGAAATGGGAAGGATGCACCGAGAAGAAAGAACGGGTCTGATTTTGCTGTGGTTTCAACGGTGCTAAAGTTAGACAAGATTATGGCAATCCTTCAATATACCTAGAATCGGATAGATGCCTTGGAGCAGCTGGTGATGGGTGAAAGTGATAAGTTGGACAAAGGACAACTTAGGTCATGTTGCTAATAAACAATAGAAGAGTTATTTAAATGATGAAATGATCATTGATGGAAAGTTTTGGACTTACCAATCCAAAGATGAACTAAACCTAAAATTGGGGGAAGCATTGGATAAACATGGATCTTCTTCGATCAGATGATATTTGGAAAATCGAGTGGGCTAAAACCAAATCTGCTAGACACTCCCACTCATAAAAATGAAAAGGGTCATAAAAGTGATTATTCTTCTTCATCTCGGAATGCTAAGAAAATTTGGTGGAAAAAGCATAGCAAGAAAATGTGCTCTACCAAAATTAAATTTACACAAAAACTTGCAGTGATAGCCTAGGAAAAAGCATAATACTTGTTGCAAATGGAAAAGTTAAAGGTGGTAAATCAGGACTCTTGGTGGATGTTTCATGTGTGGCAATGGGCATTATGCCAACCAATGTCCTTTAAAGAAGATGGACAAGTCATGAATGATGAAGCATGCTGCAAGGGTAGTTAACAAAGGAAAGGAACATGTATCCCTAGCAGGAGATGGAGAAAATTGTGAAGAGATCCATGAGATTAGTATTCTTCAATACTAAAAGAAAGAAGATATGGGTTAGTTGTACTCAATGAAAAATTGGTCAACAAATGTGAAGCCTAACTCTTTCTGGTAATATGGAATAAAAATGCTCAAATTTTCAGCTTATGTCTAGTTAGGTAGCATTGATCTGAGTGATTGTTCTGTATTCTGTCAAATACTTGATTTACATAATTAATATTTCAATTCCAAGGAACTGAAAATATTATAATCATTTGTTGACCTTTAACAGTGGTTGTAATATATATGTTTATTTTGGTTACTTCTAGGTTATATTACTCAAGTACCCAAAGTTTTGGGGTATCATCACGTTGAAAGGAGGATCTTAGGTTTGGTGATGGCTCATTCTGGGTTGACTCATCTAAAAGCATAGATCATATGAGGTTATATTTAGCTTCTGGTAATATCTTGTATCTCACAAGACAAGATTTCTTTTATATTACCTATCACGACATGATTCCCTTCTATTCACCTATCGTGACATGTTGTGACTATGTGGAAATTCTAGTTTAAGAATTACTATGAACTTTCATGGGTTTTGGGGTTGATTCCAGTATTTTTAGTTGAACCCAGATAAGGGAATTCATACTTCACTAATATGAACCCTACTATAGAAATGTGTGGGTTCAGGATCAAGGGATGTATTGTGAAATCCCTCTCTTGTGATAGTTCCTATGTAACTCTGCATGGCGTCTTGAGCCCTTAGAGTTTCAGGCTTAACTCATATGCTTTATAATATGTTGGGAGAAAGATACGATGACTTGTAAGTCGGAGGACTGTTTAGAGCTTCCAAGAGAATTTCGTAAGTCGTTAAATAACATAAGTAAGTCATTTACATACTTCTTTGTATTAAAGTAAAAGATTTTACAAACAATACACTACTTATTTTGAAACCCTCATGCAAACCAAGAGGAAATTTTGCATGACCTTGGTAATAATAGGATCAATATCGATTCTGTGAATCCACCGAGGAGGTTTAACAATAATAAAAAAAATGTTGTGGATGTCAAAGACTATATTTAATAAGGAAACTTTGTTACTTAACACTTTGAGAGGTTTTGGCAAACTGGTTTTCAAAAAAAAAAAACATTTATAAACTTGAAGACCTCTTGTGTGAGGACAAGAAAATATGTTGTCAGTACTCAGTCATGAGTTAATATTTGTTAAAAAGGAAAATTAAATAAACAAATTTGGCAGATCCATAAGCTTGGATAACCACGTTGACAACATTCTTTGTTTGGACCAGTTATAAGAGATAAAAAGTGTAAAATAGGTTGAGTTAGTTGATAACTGAAATAAGAAATATTCAAGTCCAGTTGAATGAATGAATGTTGGTACCTTATCTTTTGACCTAATGTTGTAGAGTTTTGGAACCTCAAATCAAAATTTCTTAACAAAGCTGAGGAAAGTGATCTGTCTAAATGAACTACCACAGATCCATATGTTGTAATTCCAAGCAGAAAGGAATAGTTTTCCTTAAAGGGTACCAGGTAAGCTTGTTTTAACTATATCCTCTTTGTATATCAAATATATATATTGTACAAAAATGATTTACTTTAGTGAAGTAATCATGAAATAATTCAGACTGCGTGACTATTTATAGTCTGATAAGCTGATGTGCTACTGAATTTAAAGTTTTGAATCTGAAAACCATAAAATTATGGGGAAATAGTAACTATTATGTAGGAATTAATCTTTTATCCTGTGTGGAATTGTTTGATTTCATTTAGCAAGGACCACATCATCGGGATGATGATGCTTTTAAGAGGGGAGGTATGTAACTGCCCGTGCTTTCCTTATTGTTGTCAAAGTAATGATAGGACAAATGGTTTTATCCTATGTTGTTGGCACCCTTGCGTATCAAAAATTAAATGAAAACTTGATATGAACATGTAATCACAGTATCATGAATAAGCTAAGGATAATCTCCTTAGATAAGAACCCTGCTAATCGGGATCTATCTTAGTGATGAATGAACTATTTTCACTAAGGTGACATTACGTCATTTGTAATGTTGTATGTCATAGAATCCTTGGTGTAAATTTAAGCCTTGAAAGTGATTTGTGATGTTGTTTCTTATCTCTATTAAATTGTTAACATTATAGTTTTTATAACTAAGTTATGTTGAGGCTTTGACAATTTTGATAGTTCACTTAGTGACTTAATTTGGAATGTGATCAAGACTTCTGTTGGTTTATAATAAGTCTTAAACCGACCATCTGATAATCTTCCATTTGATGACTAATGCCATCATGATCATATTTCCAGGGATAAAAGGGCTATAGTCATCAGTCAAGGACTTAATTATTATGAATTAAGGGCATCTACTCCTTCGAGTATACATGAACAACTTCTTGATCAATGTTAGCATTGTATATTTATATATACATATATATATATATATATATATATATATATATATATATATATATATATATATATATATATATATATATATACATGTGAATATATATATATATATATATATATATATAGATTTCAAAAAGGGGGACAATCTAATCCTAGTGGATAGTTCTAAACCTAACATGCAAACTTGTTACTTGCGAATCTTGAAGTGAACATAACCTTTACTATTTGAAAAGGGTGTGTGAAAATATTTAGTGTTGTGAAGCCTTAAGGCATATCATGGAATGGCATCCAGATTTTCTATGGCATAAAATATTGTTTGGTCATTAAAAATGATATAACGTTACCCAAATTCAAATGGTTGATGAGGTGGCAACCACTGCATAATATTGTACTTTAGTCCCTTAATTGTTTATTGATTGACTCCGCCAACTGATTTTGGAGTGAAGTACTTTAGTTTTCTAAATCGCCTTGCATGGCATGAAGTAGGAGTTTGCTAAATTTAAAATGAGAGCTAAGAATAGTTGGCCGAAAAGCTCCATTAACTCTGTATTTAATGTCTTTTAATGCTCACCTTCCTCGGGAAGTGTGGGAATGGTTTGGGGAAAAATGAGTTTGGTTTTGGTATCGATTCATTTCATTGCATGAAACTCGTAGTTGCTCGGCATGCAAGGAGGAAGTTTAGTTGTGTGTTGATGTGAGTTGCATGGAGAAAACAACAGTTGAGTAGTTGGAACAACAAGTTCCCAGACTCATTAAAATGTCATAGGAAATTTGTGATCTATTGGATGAAGGAACTCATTTCAAAGGATAGGGATCTTTGAAGAATCGTGAAAGTTTTTTGCAAGAAAAGAAATCACCAGCGTGATAGGCATGATATGCTCTGAACTTTTCATAATTTCTTGCTTTATTTAGTGATTTCACAAAAATAACCTTGTATTGAATGATTTTGCATTTGTAATTTTGTGATGTGGAATCATTTAATATTTGCTCTGTAGAGTATGAAATGCTATGGCTTCGTGATGTATGTTGTTAGAAGTGATTAATTAAGTACTGAGATCTCAATAAGGTTTATTATAGTGAAGGAAAAAGAATATAATCTTGAGATGTTTGAGACTTTGTTATATGGTGAATACTTTGGTTTGAAATGATATGCCAACATTGTTGAAATCTTCTTGCAGCTGAGAATCGATTTCTATCCATACTGTAGAAAACCTAGTTTTATTTGTTACCCATCTCTCCATGGATTTGAATAAGTATGGCAAGGTATTGTGGTATGCTGGAAATTGTTCTGTGTGAGTTTTGTTGCAGATGTCTTTTCTTGACCTAGTGTTTGTTGGTTATACATAACTGGGTTTGATTATTTTTAATAAATCTATGCCTGTGGAGTCATGCTGGTCTTGTATGGGGCATCATCTATACTTATAATGACCTAGTTTTATTTAAAAATAGGGATGTGTATTGAAAGAGAACAACTGAATTTAATATTATCATGGAGTTGTAGATAATAAGGACAGTTGTGATGATTTTAAGGTCTACCTCTTCGACCCTTGAATAGGTAGTTTAGAATGGCACCTTTGGTCTACTCTAGAGCCACTATGATGGCATGGACTGAATAGCTGAGTTCTCTTATAGATAACTATTGTATCTTGTTTACAATTTATGATTGCATAAGTTCCAGATACTTCATTGTATTATATCATGTCGATCTCCTTATGGCTTTGTTAATAATTCTGGAACTATTCTAACTTCTTCGATGTTTGAAGCTAGTTATGGAAGGTTGTATTGAGATTTGATTACTGTGATGGTTAAGTCCAGCTTGTTAAAATCTCATCACTTATGTTCCATTTTAGCCTCTATAATGGAGGATGGACATTCTCCTGTAAAACCTTGTATGATACTTAGTGAGCTGATCTTCTCGAAGTGTATGCATTAGTTTTCTCGGTTGAAAAGGGTTAAACAAGTTCCTTTTATTTGATTGAGCATGCCTTATCTCAACATATGATCTGGTAATGATAAGTAGAGTTTGATTTCTTGACCCATTATTCTCTTATCTTTATGTGCTTTTTGGGTTTATGTTTTAATTGTTGGAAATTGAATCCTTAAGTTAGGCTAAAGATTAAGGTTGTCCCAAAATAGGAAGACCCCTTGGTTTCAGGGTTGTAAAGTTGGTAGTATTACCCTCTGTAGTAAATAACATGGTCCAAGTTGTAGATCACATTGTCTTACTATGTGTTCTATTAAGGAACTGGAGGCATCGATTTTGTATGGTAACCCATTGTGGGAAAAAATGGTAAGTTATACACTTCTACCCTTATAATAGATGATAACTGGATTTGTCCTTTAACTGAGTCCATGAGATGTAACAGATCCTCTCTAGGTGTTTGGTTCTGATTTGGATTTGTGGTGCTTCCACAAACAGGAAGTGACTCTTTCTCTTATGGAAAACTGTACTCGGTTTCATTTATTATTTATGGGGTTTCCTTGACATTTTGAAAGTTCCTTATTGACCTTTCCTGGTTGTGTCATGAATTTAGTTCTGTATGATCTAACCTTGTTCAAGTAGAATGGGTTAGGAGATCATTCTTAAATTCAGAAGTCTTGATTTACCGGGAATAAGTGGTTGCTAGAAGTTGTATTTTTGTGTTGAGAAAACCTTGGGATATTAAATGTTCAGTTGAACTTTTTGGGTTAAGTAACAATTATCTTATCTCATCAACACATAGTACCCTCTCTCTCTTCCTAGAATTTTTAAAGACTTTGGTGTCTATTAGGTCTTGATATGTTGAAACATATCTGAAAAAAGGAATTGAGTACTCCTTTCTACTCTTGGAATGTTCAATAAGTGCTTAAGTTGAGGTAAGTATTATATGTAGCATGTTACTCAATTTATATCCGATTGCTATATGGCAGGATGCCATGAATGCTCTCTTCCTCTTATCCTCAAGGTTAAATGCTCTAATATTTATTTTGTTAGCCAAATGCTTTTGATGTCTTATTATTAATGACTGAACCTTTAGTAGTCCTTATGGATTTATGAAATCCTCTTTAGATCTGTTATGAAGAATTGGGTGATTGCTTGAATGTATTCTTGATATTTATATGGTTACTTAATGGTTGAGTAAAAGATTTCAGGCATGCAAGTATGGGATTGCATGAGTGAAATCTTGTTACTCTTATTCGGTAATCTTTATTACTTATAATTCTTATGTATCTTATGAATTGTATGGTTGTTTCTGAGTGAATGAAGTAGTTGTATGTAAAAGTAAGTCTGAAATTGATTCCTTCCATGGTTCATTAAATTGCTTGTTGTTGTCACGTTGTAGAAAGAATTTTTATCTACTTAAGCTTTGAAATATTGATGCATAAAAATAATATGGGTTATTTTTATGAAATAATTAAGTAGAGTATGTCATTATGGTAAGTTGGTGCTTATCATGCTCAGTTCTTGTGAACTGACTCGTGCTAACAATTTTGTAGATAACAACAGAGAAGGAAGGGTGAAGTATTTAGTTTTGTATATTATTTTGATTGAGGAAAGTTTGAAGATATGACTGACTTGAATGTTCTTAAATGAATTACATCTTCTTGGAAATGGGAAAGGCTTTGCTACTAAATATAACTATTTTATTCATTTAAAAAGAAATATTTTGGTCATGCTTAAAGGCATGAGTTGAATTTATCTCATAAATGTAATTAAGTAGATTTCTATTATATATATATATATATATATATATATATATATATTTATATATGTATATATATATTATATTGTATGTTTTGTAAGTGGATGATTTTCGATTGATGAGTTATGAGTCGTAAATCTATCAAGTTAAGAAATCAGCATCTACAATACTATTGTATTAATCATGTAGTAAGTGCTATACATATCTTATGTGTGAGGTTCTAGGGAACATATAAGGGACTATTGGATGAACGTTGCCTAAAATATCTTGTTCTAAGTAATTATATGTTAAGCATACTTGGAAATAGTTGAGGTTGTTAATGGATAACTGCCTCGTTATAAAGTGCAATATATCAACCTACTTGAAAAGTGGTGATAAGTTCTCAGAGGTTTTGTATAGAATGTACACAACCAACAAAAGATATCTAGAAGTAAGATTGTCTAATCTTAATGACCACTGATAAGAAGGCAGTTGGATTAACATGAAACCATGAAAAGGTTATGTTAATCAGATACTTCTGAGCTATGGTTGTTTTATAAACACATGTTAAACTAACTCTTATCAAAGATATAATAATTTATTATTGATCTCTAAGGGAAATCAACTCTAAGTCCTATACAAGGATGCTACACATAAGCTACAAAAAGACGGGCTTATGGTAATCTTACATGACTATACTTTGATTATGGTTTCACTTTTTGGGAATTGTAAATTGTGATAAATTATATTATGGAATATTTTCTCAAAGAGATGGATTGTTTTTAATTAGGGGTTGTTCCATGATGCATCATTATGAGCACCTATGTATGTGGATACAATGGAAGTAATATGGAACATGCTTACTAAGTTAAAAGAACATAACATTAAAATCTCATCCCTAGTCAATACTGATATTATCTCTAAAGAGAATTAGAGAGTGATATTTTAAAAGGATATGATAGGAAAGATAAATGGGTAAGTGGTTCATAAAATCTATCATATAGGATACCTCAGATATATCTTACTTGTTGGAGATAGTAAAATAAATGAATGCTCATTACTGAGCTACAATTAAGAAAAGTGATGTGCTTAAACTGAAAAGAGGATTGGCATTGATAGTCTATGGCACTTAATTCAAGGAATGAATCATACCTAATTACTTAGCTTCATGTAAGTACATACCCCTAGAATATGAAATAAGAAGCATTAGCCTAAATGTTAAAGATGGGATAGTTTTTGAAACTGTAATAATAGTCATTGACATTGATAGTATTGTTTCCATCAATGGTTAACATGGGTATGAGATATTGAAAGGTAATTAAAATGTTATAGAGATTGGGGATCTGGGATCAACTCAATCCTGACCTTAGGTATGACCCATTCGTGGAGAAGGTGTTGTAAGCCCTAGGCTGTTCTATAATGATTACCTTGAAAACATTAAACACCATGCACCAATATAGAATTCTAGGCGGGTGAACTCACTGCATATATACTACAGTCGTATCCCTATGGTGATGATTGTCACCATTAGGATACTGCCATTTAGCATCTGTAATGAGTTGTCTCATCAAGAGACTGGATTGTAGTATGGTGTTGTCCTAAGTACAAACCTTGATAGAGTTACAAGACATGTTGGACCTCCTAGGTACGCACCCCTATATCAACCTATGATGGCTATGGGTAGATATGTGGGTGAGTAACAAGGTGAATTGTTACGAGAACACTTTCTTCCCATAGGCATCACAGGATGACATAGAGGTACATCTTTGTGTAGGTTAAACTGGTTTGTACCTCATTCAAGGCTTGTAGCTGTTTACAACATTAACATTTGTGAATCCATATAACTGAACAAGTGAATAAGGTGAGATGACAAGATTCCAATGGTGAGTGTGTTGTCATAGAATCGAGCATGGCATACATGACTATAAAACTTTTGCAAAGTGGTGTAAGTTGTTGATTACACTATCGAGATTTCACCATTATCTAAGATGTGAGATGCCTGAGGATTTCATAGGTGGAACCCAGGTACACACTTAGGGTTTTTCACTTATATATCATATCCTGTTAAAGGGGAACCCAAAGGGATACATTTTATGTATGGCTCGTATAGAGCATTGAGGGAGAATGAGTAGGTTCAACATTCTCTCATACAAGATGCACATGGTTCATGAAGTTATCAGGGAAATGGATGGCACTAAGGTTTATGTAGATTTAAATATATGGGTAGGGTGATCAAACTACGGGAGTATGACATGGACATCCAAACCACAAAATTGGTAAGAGGTTTGGGCTCTTGCTAAGCTCATGGTCGAGAGCAACTTGCGAGAATGTGGAAGTAAATGAAGTAGAGGAAGAAATGGAAGATGTTCTTGAGAAATTGGTAAGTTTTGAGTGGTACAAGGATATAATCTTTTACCTCGAGACACTTATGCCATCCCGATCATTTAAATAAAACTTAGAAAAGAGCCCTCAAGCTGGCTTCTCAAAAATACATCATCACCGACTTTGGGTGGCTTAGAAGAACCTTGAAGATTTCCTCTTGAAATGTGTAATTGAAGATGAAGCTCCCAAAGTAGTTTTTGATTTCCATGGGGAGTTTGTGGAGGACACTTTGCTTTGGAAGGGTTACAACACACAAAGTTTTGAGATCTCGGTTATTGGTGGCCTACCCTATTCAAAGATACAACCATGCTAGTTAGAAAATGTGAGAGCTGCCAAGCATTTCTCGGAAGAATGAAATCTTCAAGCTCCCTTCCTTTGCAGCTGTATCATTTGAAGACCCTTTCAAATAGTGGGGGATGGAATTCATTGGTGAGATCTTAGACCCTTCTAGTGCTAGACATAAATGGATCCTTGTAGCCATAGATTACTTCACCAAGTGGGTAGAGGAAATCCCCACCAAAAAAGTAACACACCAAGTTGTTATGGACTTGTTGTTGAATCATATCATATGCAGATTTGGTGTGCCAGTCAAAATTGTTGCTTGATAATGCCATGTGTTCTAGAGCTAAACCATTGATGGAAATGTGCAAGGAGTATGGAACCAATTTGACTTATGCTTTAAATTATAAACCTCAAGGAAATGGACAAGCTGAGTCCAACAATAAGAACTTATTAAAGATCATTAGGAGAACCTTGGAGTTGAACAAGAAAAAATGGGGTGAATAACTGAAATTTGTAGTTTGGGCTTATAGAATTACTGCCAATAGATCTACTAGTAAGAGCCAATTTGAGTTGGTGTATGGAACTCAAGCTCTTTGTACTTACATCTGCAATTATCTTCTTTTCAATTTGTTCAACAACTTGAAGATCAAGAGGTCAATCCATATATGAATAAGCGATTAATCAGTTGTTGATTTGGATGAGGAAAGAAGAGCATCCCACTAAAGGCATGTAATATTTAGAGAGAAGTTGAAGAGGTCGTTTGACAAGAAGGTAATTCCTAATGATTTCAATATTGGAGATTGGTTTTGTTGTAGGATAATAAAAATGAAGATAAGGGCAAACATGGTAAATTTGATGCATTATGGATGGGACCTTACTCCATTAATATCAGAATTGGTCGAGAATACATTTTTCTCAAAGATTTAGATGGGGAATCACTTGAAGCGCCTATTAATGGTAGGCATCTAAAGCATTTCTTGGATTAATCCCCAAATTTGAGGTATGCACCAACTTGTACAGTGTATAGTGTTTGGTTTTTGCTCTGTTTTGGTTTTTATCGGTTTGTGGTTTGCCTTGGTGTGTAGCAGCCATTTTTTTTAGTTTCTCAGCTGGTTTTTTGGTGGCTTTAACTCATGAATTTGTTTTCCCAATGGATTATTTTGGCACTTGGTCTACTTATTTTTCTTATGGCACTCACTGGGAATGCCCATCCCTAAGCAGGAGCCGATGTTGGTCCCCATTTTGATCCTCTGCCATTTTGCCATAAATCTTCCTTTGGTTTGCATGTTCTAAAATATTTTTCTTCAAAATTGGTGATCTACAAACCTTTTCCTCTAGATTGGATGCTTTGAAAAGCTCATAAACTTATTATTTTTCCCCAATTCGAAAGAAATATACATGTATGCCCTGTTTTGTGCCCTAGTTTTCCAAATCCACTGCCTCTGTCATTTTTTCCACTTTTCCCAACCTTTGGAGCTTGAAGTTGTTCATTTCATGCTTATTTCCCTCAAAAATCTATCCCCATGGTTGAAAATTTCCTAAAATCACTTTCCATCTATTTTTGACCAAAAAATCCTTCACCCACAAAGAAAAAATCGAATTCGGGCATCTCTGGAAAATTTTGTGTTTTTTGACGGTCATACGGGTGTCCTTTGCCCATCAAATTAAAGCTCAAACATCCCCTCATACGTGGTCACTTGTGGTTGGACAAGGTTCGTGGGTTTCTTTGAAAACTTAACATTTTTTGGTTTTTTGGCAAAAATTCAATATTTCCTCGTAGCTCCACAGGTCCCAAAGGAGGGACATGTGTCGCAAGCAGAAACAAGGGTGGACGGGTCGGGTCGGTTTGTGCCTTAGGGAACTTTGGAAAAGTGCGTAGAAATGGAGAAAATCCCCCAAGGCCCGCATCCAATCTGAGGAGGACACATGGTAGGCGGGAATGGAAGGTTGGTGGGGGACTTAGAAAATTTTTGCCTTTTTGGAAAAAAGGGAAAAAGGTTGAGGAAAGGGCCATGGGTCCACAATGGAGCAAAGGGAGACACATGGTGGATTCAGAGCACAGAGTGTGTCGGTGGGCCATCGGAGGAAAAAGGGAATTTTTTCCCTTTTCACAAAATGAGTCAGAGTGAGAATTTGAAGCGCTGGCCTACAATGGAGTAATGGGTGACATGTGGTGGATGTAGAAGGAAGTGCGGGCCGCTGGAGGAAAAAGGGAATTTTTTCCCTTTTGGAAAAATGACTTAAAATGAGAAATGAGCCTGCATATCCTCAGCGATAGAGAAGGTGACACATGTCAAGGATAGAAGCGGAGGTGTGGGCCCACCGGGAAAAAGGTGAAATTTTTCCAAATTTCAAAATGGGTGGAAATGTGTAGAATTGAGCCATGATTCCAATGGGACCCACCTTTTGCCACGTGTCAACACCAAATTTCAAGGCGGAGGGGTAGAGAAAAAGGTCAAAATTTTACATTTTTAGAAAAATGTGAAAAAGTCAAAAAGTGATCCCAAATCCATCCCCAATCATATTATGACACGTGGAGGGCTCAGATTGAAGGGAGAAAGGGAAAATCAATGGTAACTGTGCATTCTTTAGTTTGGCCACCATTTTTTTCTCCAGGAAGCTTGGAGATACAAATTTTGTATCAATTTTGATCAATTTTTGGCAAATTCATGTCATTTGTGCCTACAAGGACCAATGCAAGTGGTTTTAGGGATCAATTTGTAGATTTGAGGTGTTTTTGAAATAATTTTTGCCCCAGCCCGTCGAAAACATGAAGTATCAAGTCAAGAAGTTACAGAATCAAATTTTGGAGGGATAAGGATGAAATAATGAAATGAAAGGGGTTTGCATGCTTTGAGGATGAAAAACATGCCTCCACAATGGATAATGATGAAGGTTTTGTAATGATTCACCTTTTTTGAAACACCTGGCAACTTTTGTTGCAAATATGTTAAACATCCCTATCTATGAATCATGTTGGAATTTTGTAACAAACTTGATGCTTGGCATATTCTTTTCTTGGGAAAGAAGGATCAAATGTAATAGAATGTTATATAATGCATGTTTTTTGACATGCAAGAAGTCAGAGAAACTTAGAATTTCATGGGAACATCTGGGAAGAAGCCCATTTTTTGAGAAACCACTTGAGAACCATTTCTAATTCCTTTTTTCAACAGATATGTATCATCATTTTGAGTTGGTTTTAGTTGTAAAGCCATCAACAAGCTCGAGATTGTTCTTATAACATTCCCCTCGATAAATTTGGTCATTTTGGATTATTTTGTGTTGTCTCTTGGAAAAATTTGTATACACTTATGTTTAGAATGTTTTCAATTTGTGTTTCTTTCTCCTATTGTAGTCTTGTGTTTAAAATATCTCTTGATCATACATGGTCTCATTTCTTGTTGATAGTTTAGTGGCATTTGCAATCTCACATTCAGAAGAGCTTTCATCTGATAAAGAGATAAACAAATTTAAAATCACTTTACCTTCCTTGAATTTTGAGATTGTTTGTAAACCTTTGGGTGCACCTTAGGTCATGATAAAATAGAGATTTCTAGATACTTTGTTGGTTCATCTGCTTCAAGATTTTATGGCAGGTTGTCAAACATTGTGTGGAAGAGTGCATATCTGGGATTCCATTTATTGCACATATCCTAGTTGAAGGAGTACCTTAACCCATTTGAAGTATTTTGTTGTTTAGGTCTTACAATTTTCTGCAAAAGTCCTCAAAGAATTTGGAAAATTCTGGTTAGTCTTGTCTAAAATCTCCCACCAAAATTTCATTCAAACAAACTAATCCTACCCATACTACCCCTGCATTGCATTGTGTGTCAACAAAATAAGACAATCCATTTACAAAAATTCACAAAGCAAATCAGGATCCTACAATGTCTTCAGTAACCCTTGCCTTGCATTGAAATTATCTCCATAATCTGGAAGTGACAACTTGTGAAAGTCAGATTTGGAGTGTTGATCATATTTTCCCAAGGCCTCTTCATAATATTTACACAAATTGAGGGATATTTTCATCTCCTTCACAATTTTAAGGTTACAAAATAGGTCCTCTTACCTTGGTTGAAATGCACAACCTAAAACAGTTAGGACAAGATCAAGTCCTATTTGAGTGCTATCCATCTCTCCACAAATCTGAGTGTCAGTTAGATCACATCCCCGACTACAAAATGACATACATCATGATCTATCTACCTTCAAGCTTCATGCAATATCTTTGATGTTGCTCAGGTTGAAAAGGAGAATAGATTTGGGTACCAATACCCTTCTCAATCACTAACTTTAATTTTAATTATAAATCATTTTGTAGGTCATTTCACATTCCTAGTGTAAGTATTATCATAATATCTCACCTATAAAATACTATATAAACAAGTCATTTCCACTTTATAACTCACTTGTAATTTTAAAATATGTTATTGAAAACATCATAACAAAATATGTCAAAGGGTTCATAAATATTCTAATCTCAAATATAATTCATCTAGGGTAGTTCCTACTAAAATTCGGAAGCACTCAAGTAGGTCAAATATTATAGCTTCATCCATTTCCAATCATTTAAAGGTCACAGAGCCATGTTTTAATTAGGTCACATAGATGATTTGCCACATATAACTAGTACCTCATTGGGTACATTCTACACTATGTAGTTAACCCACTATCTTTGTGTCAAGAGACAAAAGGGCACCTCTAGGGGTTGGTTATATTTACACACTTGTACAAGAACATGGGAGAAATACATGAGGCTTGATTCCATATTAAATATATGTTATGAATAACTATTATTGATTAAGGATCTATGATTCTAACCACCCTGAGTGGTCTAGCATTAACACGCATATGCACACACACACAAACTCATTTTTCTAATTTTATTTGCTAATGATTTGATGAAGGGTTATGTAAAATTTTTTGTGTTTCTAATTTGTTGTAGATCATCATAGTTCATCCCGAGTTTGTGAAAAGATGAGTGACACACAAAGAGAACTATTTACAAACAAGTGAATCCCATAGAAATTTTTAGATATTAATTATCTTCTAGTCTAAGACTATACATCCATTTTCTTGGAATCTACAACTCCTTCCTAGACCATAATGATGTTGTATGGTCCTACACATGTATGTTTTCTAGTTCTATAAACTTATGTATAGAATCAAGGATCCTAGACTCACATATTCCTCTTCTTATCATTACTAGATCATTCCGAATATTCCTAATCAATCTAATTCTCTCCATCCTATTGTATTTTGAAAAAATTACTTATTATTTATCAATTGTTTAGTTCATTTCAAGATGGAATACATTATTTTAGTCATATATAATTATGTAAGAATTTGGTTAGATCAAAATAGTATACCTATTTCTAATCCTTATAATCTTCTTAGGTAGTTTAACCCATACAAAATCAAAGATGACGGAATGGATATGGAAGGAGAAAAAAACCATAAACTTGAAGTGTTGATTAACCTTCAATATAACCCATAAAAAATCTATATCATCCAAACAATCGCTAGAAAGCTAGTGATTAACCTAGTGTAATTGCTTGTGTCTTTGATGACCAAAAATTTGTGTTGTAGGCACCAATAAACTTAAAAATAAGATTTTAAGTTTATTGACTATTAAAACTAAATACCTATAATGAAAAAAGTAAAAAATCTTGCATTAAATGCAATAATGGAGTGTTATGGTGTCATGATTTTATTAACAAAAAAGCTAAATTTTTGCATACAACTCAACTTGCGAAGTAAGTCAAACCCAAAATAAAACCATGAATAATATTAAAATATGATGCAGCCTAGAATTTACTAGATAACACCCTAGTCACGTTGGCACATCACTCGGTTTTTATTTGACCGAGCTCATCCGAAGTGCGCAAAGGTATCGGTCCCTCTTTAGGGTTGTTGTAGCAAGATGTTAGCATGATGAAGGAAGAAAAATATAGATTCATAACTAATCCATCATTATACAATGCATGATACCCTTATTTGTATTAGTAAACAAGTTTAAACAGTAATCATGATTGAATCAATAACATGCACTACTCAATTACACATAGAATGACACTTAGATTCAGCCAATATCTTCCATCTATTAATAAATATAGAAGCTCCTTACAGTATTGTCAATCTATACTAATGCACGTATGGATCTGATATAGTAATTCAGTCATATGCATATATCTCTATACCTCCATACATCCATCACACATACATACACACTCTTTGTATATTCTCTGTTACCCTCATCTACTATGTACCTAACATCATATATATATGGTGGGGACTTTCCCTTCACCACTTATCTATTCTAGAAATAGGCCACATGCTATTAATACCCACACGCTGTTTACAAGCATAGCCACACATGCAAGTGTGCTATCTATAGACATCTTGTAGTTAACTGAGGTGTCAATCCTATTCTTAGCTCGTCTCCATGCAAAATGCTTCGATCTGCTCCTCTAAAGATAGAAAATGCATGGCACGCATGTCTCTACATCGTTGGTGTGTTCTGCATGCCATCTTATAAAATAGGTCTTCATGCTCAAAATTAGCTAAGTCTTGAAAGTTGAAATTGTCTTACGCATGTGGGTCCTTCCTATATTTTTGTGCCCTTGGTTCTCGGGGCCATCTATCTATGCGGACTCCTTGTGTGATCTTTGACAAGTATTATTTGATCAATATTACCCCACACTAATCTCAATGTCTTCGCAATAATGGGTATCTCCAAAAATTTAAGTAAAGAATAGAAGAATGGAAAGAATAAGAATGAAAGAATGTAGATAAATAAAGAATTTCTATGAGGTTATGAGGCAGCCTCCTCTGTATCAGTTTGAAGTATCAACTCTGGATACTCCTTTATTTCGGCCTCCAAAACCTACCATTTAGTGAGTGCTTGTTCTACTTTTTCTAGGATGTCCACAACAATGGATTCCAACTCATCCCTCACAATCTCTCCTTTCTCATTCTGCAGAACTAACACAACGTTGGACATTGATGTCATTCTCCCTTCTAAAAGATCCATCTTCTACATAATTAGCTTCCCAAGCTCTTCTAACCAAGTCTTGTGCAGATCTTGTGCTCTGCTTAGGGCCTTGTGCTTATGTTTAACCACTGACAATCTTTTTGCACGGCCCAATGTCTCATCCTTCATTGCTTTTTGGACCTCATTTTTTTCTTCTAGGGTCTTTATGTTGATAAGCACCTATGGAGCTGTGCATATGTTTAAAGCTGGTTTGCTTTCTTCAATACTTCCTATAATGCTTGTAATAACCCTTCATAAGATGTAATCTTTCACATCATTGATGCTTTCTCTGTTTGGTATCTTTCTCGAGCTTCTTGGCTTGGCATGCACTGAGAGGTTCATCTTCAAGTACTAAGTCCACCAACTTTCCTAAATAGTGTATTGTCGAATGAAATGTTTGTAGTACCTTGGCCTCCAAGTGTGGCCTTGCTCTGATGACATTGTCCCCAATCTCCTCTACAATGTTGATAAATACCTCATTTTTATTCTGTATGAAGTCCCTCTCTTGCATTATGTGTGTTATCTCTGCATCCTTTGTCTTCATCTCCTCATGCAATGCTCTAATTGTTGCAGCTTTGTCCATGTTTCTTCTAGCCACCTCAGCAGAAACCTTCACCAATGCGTTGCTGACCTACTCATCTGACATGACAGTAGGATTTACTATCATGTGTCTAGCTTGGGGTGCCTTCTTTAGTCATTGCAAAATGCATGACTCTTCACACACATCAAAGTCAAGCTCATCCATGTGGGTGTGCCTTCGACCATGATATTTTATTTTGGGTGTACACAATTGCCATATCCTCATCCATTAGCTCCCAACCAAATAAATCCTTTTGTTTTATCGTGCTCTAGAAGCGGGCGTGGACATTTTTTCCTACATCCTCTACATAACCCATGGATGGTGGAATGTACTCTCCACTTGTTCTTCTAGACCGTTACTGCTTAGGGACTTTAGCTTCCAAATTTGGGACTTGTGTCTCCATATCTTGAACATTCTATGAAGTCTATCTCCTCTTCTCCTCTTCTTTTTCCTTTGATTTCTCACCATTTCTTGTATGTTCTCTCGGAAGTGTAGGAGAATTAGGTGCAATTTCCTTTGACTCTTTTGCCTCCTCATTTAACTTCAGTTTCCTCCTTCTTTACACAGTTGCCTCCTTTTGTGGAGATATCAGGTGATTTACACATAGTGGTTGGGAGTAGCACCTTGGGTCCTTGTTCAACTAAACACCCTCTTAAACCTGTGCTCCCCTTGGGTGCATTCAAGTCCTCATCATCCCCCTCTTGTGGTTGAGGTGGTGTAGTGGCACGCTTAGCTTCACCCTTATTTGTAGGATGTCTCCTAACTCTATGCTCCAAACCCCCACTTTGTCTTTTCGCTCCTCCTCCTCATCCTCCACTTTAATTTGATCTATGGGCTTAGGTGTTGGGATGTTCTCCATTGTATGCTTTCCCTTTGGTGGTGTTGGAAGTGTGAAATAACCTTCCACATACTTGTTATTCTCCATCTTTGGCTTCAGCTAGAGATACACCAATGCTGCCCCCACATCTGCTACAACTAGACTTATTGGCTTAATATTCAACACCTCTGAAATGATCCTCTTTGTATAAGCACTTTTGCTAGGATACACATACTTCTTCCTCAACATATGGTAGTCGTAGTCTACCTTATCTGCATTGAATACCAATTGGCATGTGTCTATGAATCTATGAATAGATGATTGGAAATACCTTGCAGTGAATGCATAAGGAAATTTACACCAAGAGCTCCAGACTCCATCTTTCATTGGGAAATTTGTGATGGAGAAATGCTGATATACAACAAACTAAAATTGTTTCCCTACCACTTTTGGTAGGTCCTTTGGGATGCACCACTCTTCTCCAAATGCCACACAGAGCCTATCATACCATTTCTCCGCCCTTTTCTTTATGTCATCTTTCATGGCCCCTTTACATAGATACTTGTTGAATCTTTCATCTGGCGACTTGTTCTCCATGGGGTATTCCCATACTTTTTCCTTTGGTTCGTTTGGTACTCCAATCTCGACGAATACTAGTGATAGTAGAACAACCCCAAAGCTGATCTTCCCTCCTGTGCACACTTCTTTGAATATTTATTCTACAATATAGCTGAAATGTTGTAGATTTCCCCTTTGAAATCTTACGCGCAATGCGCAACCACATAGTCTTCACCTATGACCACCGCTCCTGATCATTCAACTTTGTAACAAGGTGTGTTGCAGCTTGCACAACTGGATAGTTCTTTAATTTGTCTATATCCATTCCACACTGAGACCCTTTAGGTACCCCAACTCCTATACGGGATTTAAAATTGTGGATTTATCTACAAGATCACTTTTTATGTCCTCTCATGTGGCCTTCAAACTCGGATAAGCGTAGATGAGATTCTAACTCTACGTCCTACAAAGTAGAAGAAGTCCTTGTGCACCCTGCTCATGAGCCACTGATACAAGGGCTCATACTTCCTGAAATATGGAAGCTCATATAATTAGTAGACCCCAATTCTCTTTAGAAGATTCTTACCTACATCATCATAAATTGGCATGTCATCCGCCATATGCTTGTTCATCCTAGCAGTGAGCAAGGAATCAAGCTCCTTCTTGTTCTCCAAAGTCTTGTGATTGTATTCACTTACTTTTCTCTTTCTAATGGGTGAATCCCATTCTTGGCTGATGATGAATCCTTCTGGATATTGCATTTCTAAAAAATGGCTTTTAGGTGCCATCTCTTCCTCCTCAACAACCACCTTCTTCTTTCCTTTTATTGCTGCTTGTAGATGCCTTCTTAGGTGCCATTTTTACCTTGCAAACATCTCCTCTTTAACTATGCAACTTTACAAATCAAACCCTATCTCGATTTAATCATGCCCTAGGTGGAAACTTTGTAACCTAAATATTTTTGTCTCCCTGCTTCTCTCAAACCCTTCACCACTTTGGGACATAAGCCTCTTTTTGCCTGAGATCTAGTTTTCACGCTTGGTTTCACACCCTTTGCACCTTAACCCGATCACTCGGCTCTTTGCACTTGACTCTTTCCTCAAATACTATTAGTTTTAACGGTAAAAATTAATTTGCACTCCATCCTTATATAGGTTTTGTCAAAATTGATGCATTTATTTCTCCTTCACCTACCAAATATCCCCTCATTCATTGGCCAAATTCATTCATTCCACACGACACATCTTCGTGCCCTAGCTATAAATGTCTAGTGCACCTTCCTACCCTCTGGTCATAGACTTCTCTTCGGTGCATGCCCTTGAACCCAAGTAGCTCATCATTGTACCGTCTCTGGTAGTTATCATGGCCTCCACTAACCTCGCGTTATATTATTCTTTCATTCATCTCCATCCTTGGTAACTTTTGAGAAGTAATCTTATTTTGTCTTAAAGCACACCTACGAAGCTTATTCCTTTCACCTTTTAATTCCCACAGTATTTTACTTAGATAACTACAACCACCCCACATTAAAGGTATGTGCAGTCCTCTACGCATAAAAATTCTTCATATAGTAATTAGCTTCATGCGCACAAGCGTGCTTATTACACAAAAACAACTAAATTGACAAAGCATAACGACAATGAAGGAAATACATTAAGGAAATACATAATTGAAAACCTAATATAAATGGCAATACTACCTTATTACAAACACCAAGAAGACTTATTTATAGTAGGGCTTTAACCTACTCTCGTTAAAGTAACCGGGTAGCTATGTTCCATCAAGTGCTTCTAACTGGCAAGCACTTGATTCAAGTATATAAGTGATGACATATGGCCCCAACCAATGTACCTTGAGCTTTCCTGGATGGTGCAAGAACTTTGAGTCATAAAGAAGTACCATTTGTCCAATCTCAAATGTCTTATCCCTTATGTTTCTTTCATATCATGCCTTCTACCTAGCCTTTTCACGCTTCGACTCCATTATGCTATGGCTCGAAAATCATCTAGTTTAATCATCTTCTCGATACTCTCTTCTAAAGCTTGTTCATCAGCTAGACCTCTAGCACACACAATGCACAAATAAGGTAACATAAATTCTATAGGAGAATAGCTTCCACACCAAACACCAAGCTGAAAACAGTGTGGATTTTTTCAATCTCTTGTAAGTTGTTCTATATGCCCAAAGAACGGCTGAAATTTTTTTATCCCAATCCTTTTCGTCAACATCAAAAATTTGTTTAAAAGTCTAGCTCAAAATCTTGTTGAAGGCCTCATCAGTTCCATTTTCTAGAGGATGGTATGGTGTAGTTTTATGGTGTGCAACAATAAACTAACCTAATAGGATCTGGATTGTCTTATTCAAAAGTGTGTACCTCTATCACTTGTCAAGCTTACGAGACATCCATATCTTGTAAGAACATTCTCCCATAGAAGCCTACCTATTGTAGCTACTCTTGTATAGTCCTTTGTAGGTGCTTCTTCTACCCACCATGTGAGATAATCTATGTAAGTAATGATATAGTACAATCTAGTCATGCACGTGGTCAAGCGAAATAGGTCCCACAAAGTCGGTTGCCCATTTCTTGAGCAGGTTGAATTACTAATTTCTCTCAAGGCATCTCATCTCTTTTCCTTGGTTTTCCTAGGCATTAAAAATAATCACATGCCTTAAAATATTCTTTACTGGTCCTTATACAATGTCTCCCACCATAATTTAGTAGGATCTTAGGCAGTCGCATCACCTATATAAGAACTCTCTTTGATAACACCATGAGCTTCTTCATAATATCGTTATGCTGATGCTCTAATACATAATGACGTAATACTTCATCTCTACCTAGCTTGTAAATGTCACCACTGTGATTAACATAAACGGTGCCATGCATATAGCAAACTACTTATTTTCTAATGCTTTCATTCCTTCTAGTGTCATACCTATTCGTAGAGGCAGACAACAATGTCTTCTAATTCCATGGGAACACATTATAACCTATATAACTATGCATCCGGCATGGTTTATTTAATTGTTTGTGAATCCTCTCCTAAATTGATTCTAGATAAACGGTCTGGTCTAGATTTGATTTTCCCTAGCTTCACCACAATTGTGAAGTCAAACTCTTGAAATAGAAGCACCCATCTGCATATGTACCCTCGTAAGACGTGCTTGTTTACCAAGTAGTTCAATGCCATGTGATCTATATTAAACAAAAATAGTGTTGCTAACAAGTACTAGCAAAACTTGTGTAATGCATAGATCATTGACAAAGCTTCGCGCTTTGTAGTTGTATAATTCCGTTCAGCAGGAGTCAACTTTCTACTAGCAAAACATATTAGATGATCTACAATACCTTCGCCAGTTGAGCTAACACAATGCCAATGGCCATGCCAGAAGCATCCACATGCACATGAAATGGTTTATCCCATGAGGGAAAGCACAGAATGGGTGCGGTAGTAAGTTTCTCTTTTAATATCTCAAACACGCATTGTTGCGGTTCTCCCCAATAAAATGTACCTTTCCCCTTTAGTAACTCTTCCAAGGGTGCAGCAATTTTGGCATACCCTTTGATGAATTTTCTATAATATCTTGTATGACCTAAAAATATGTGCACCTCACTTTGACTGGTAGGTGCTTCCAAGCCTAAAATGACTACAACCTTGGCTAGATCAACTAGCAAACCTTCCTTACAGATTATATGTCCTAACAATATCCCAAGTGGCATAACAAATATGCATTTATTGATGTTCAAAGAGATACTCAGCGTATGCCTCATTCAAACATTAAGCGCTTGATTGTCACAATGATCTTTCAAAAGCCCATATCTTGTCAATCCTCTAGGTAGACTGTAAGAAGTTTTTGAATAAAATATTTAAATTCTGAACAACTATGCACGAGAATACAACAGGAACATTTTTCAATCCAAAAGGCATCACAGTATAGGCAAAACTACCCCATTCAAGAGTAGTAAATGTTGTCTTTTCTTGATCCTCCCGAGCAATCCTAACACGATGATACTCAAAAAAACCCATTTGTGAAGGAATATGTTTCATGCCCTAAAACTCCTAGTATTTCCACGGTGAATGGCGAAGGGAATGGATCTGTGATGTATGCAACATTTAGATCCTTGTAGTCCACACATATTATAATTCGTATGTCCTTCTTGATACCGAACACCATTGGACTAACCGATTGACTCATCAAGGGGCTTGATAATTCCAGATTTCAACATTTTATCAATTTCTTATTTTACCTTTTTCATTAATATTTGGATTCATTCTATAATGTTTCTTTATAGCTGGTTGTGCACCGTCCTTAAGTTTTATCTTCATTTCCCCAATTGATTCATGCACACCTTTAATTTCATGATACCCTCGAGGGAATAAGTATTGATAATCCCCAAGTGACTCGATGATCTTTTCTACCTCCGAGTCTAACCAGGTAGTCTCTAATTATAACCTCCTTAGGCTCAGCCTGCGAACCTATATTCACCTTATTTATATTCATGGGTTCATGGTAGGCACATGTATCCTTGTATGCAATGTCCAAGACCTCGCAAATTCCCATTGTGAATGTTCAATATCCATATTATCAACTTCCTCATCATCCACGATGTAAACCATCTTTCCTTTCTCTTTCTCAAGGCAAGTGTGCTCAAGTAGTATAGATTCCATTTCTTCTTCCTTTTCAAAACGTGCTCTCGGACTCTACCTCACCAAATAATTCCTGAATATGCTCTCCTACTTTTGCACTATCTCCCAGAGTTAAGCGCTTGAAAATTTTTAATGCCTCTTCTACGGGAGGTTTAGTCGAGAAGTAGTTAAAGGTCTGGATCATTCCTATGGTCAAATATTGCTAGTTCCCATTCTCTCTATGTAGTTCTGCATATACATACCAGGCACGTGCACATCCTTGTAGCGTAGAATACAATCTATGCACCCAAAGTGAAGGTGGTAATGCTTCCTATCCTACTGTCCAGATTCTCTCACACTGCTGAATGTGATGCTGAATAGGTTGATCACCATGATAAGTGTAGATCTATGTAGGTGCATTGTTCCTTATAAACCTAGTAGACAAAGTGACTCCAATCTCTTCCCAGTTTATAAGATTATCTCTGTGTACTACCCACCAACGTGCTACCATCCCACACAAGGTATATACTAACATATCTCTTCTCTTAATTTTATCTATCCTTTGTGTTTCCATGGCCTTCAAAAATGCGGGAAGATATTCTTCACTTGTATACCAAGTCTTGTCTTTACCTATCTGTCAAATCGAATGAAGTCCATTCTTACGCGCAATTGCGCTTTTCACCTCGTGCCCTACTAATTCATATATACCATGAGCCCAATTTTTGTAGGTAATACTCATAGTATCACGATAGAATAAGAATCCTCCCACTTTGTAGGATGCATTCTTTTGATGGTTCATTGACCTCTGGGTCGAATAGCGCGTACATAAATTTTGTTTAAGTCCTCCTCACTTAGAGGCTCACATAACATATGGTGTAGATTTCCCATATGTCAAAAGTATCACAACTCTTTCCTCCTTTTTTCAAATTTGATATACCCCTAATTGAATCTCAAGTCATCATTATTCACATAGCACCAAGGGTGTCCAAGAAGGGATGGAAATTTTTCGCTTACGTAAGTGTTAATACCTCAAAATCCCAGTGAACTTGGCCCCTTGTATAGTTATAGATGCATCATTGAAAAATCCTATGGGAGTGTCCTTAGTACGGTTTTCCATAAATAACACATTAGATCTTTGGCTATAATGGAGGGCTCCCCATTTGTACCCATGCATCTAATGTAAGCACATTTACTTCTGCACCTGTATCGATCAATATGTTGCTCAATAGCCACCCATCCACAACAACATTCAAAGTAATTTATTTTTCATAGTCAATGCTATTAGGGGGAAGATTTGCAAGAAGAATCTATTTTCCAGTCTCAAAACTTGTGCATGGAGTGTTCCCTTTAAACCAACTTACTTATATTAAAATAATGTGCTCTTAGTGTAACATCTTACACACCTCCGTAGATCATCGATATCAATTTGGACTGTCTCTGATGCTTTCTTATGCTCCTTTAGGTACTGTATCTCACCCTAAAGATTCCTTAGCACTTCCATGGTATCCTGGTAAACTTCCTTCTGATGAGCAAGATTTGGGTACTATCATCACCAATCCGGCACTATGATAATTCTCCACCGGGAACTCCTCATACTATGATTATTTACTAATGCACAACTTTTAGTTTGGTGGATGTAATCTAGAAACACAACAACAAACATAACACAAGAATACCATAGACTATGATACGAAGGAATGATGACAAATCTGAAATATAAGTGTAAATTATAATATCAACATGAAATTGTTACAATCTCACCCATGAGGTACTTCAAGTGTTACTAACTTCACTTGCCTTCCAACAATAACTATGGGAGAAACTTCACAATTACACCTCTTAATGGCTTCCTTTACACACTTACTCATACAATATTTCTCACTACTTCCTTCTATACTAAATGAGGGGGGTGGCCTCTTTATTTATAGAACTTTCAGGCTTATCTACCTTATCTCTAAGATAAGATAAGAAATCTACTCTGATGAATCATATTCCATACCTTAACTCTTATCTTTACATGTAAGTTTATCTTTTAAGATAAGATAAACCTTATCATTTCACATGGGTTCCACCTTTTTAGAATTTTTACAAATAAAATACACAAAATATTTATGACATCACTCCTTGTCATTATTACTAATATAATATTTCTAATTCCTAATCATGTAGACCCTACTTCTCTACTTACCCTAACTTTGACATTTTAACATTACCAAACCACTTACGACAAATATTTACTTTTTACCACAACATTCCTATTGTACTTTGATTGTTACCGTACTATACGTTATTGGTGGCATCGTCATCCGTCGGTCCGTTATCTTCTATCAGATGATACTACTAATTATACTTAACAACATCCTATTCCTAATACATACATTAATGAAATAGAAATTACGGAGGAAAATTTTAGTGTCGACATCTTCCCCCTTCCTAGTTTCTACTACGTCCTCGGAGTAGATTATTCAGTGCTTGGAAAATCTTTAACTTGTCGTGGTTGACCCATTTCATAATGGGAGTTCCATCCAATTCTCCGGTCGATATGTACCATTTTCATGCACAACTTGCTATTTTGTAGGGCCCCATCCATTTGGGAAGAAATTTTCTTTGCCTTCTTTTTTGTATTTGGAATCATATACTAGAACCAAGTCATTCACTGAAATGGAGACCAACGGATCTTTTAATCAAAGTATTCCTTCTACTTCATTTTCTTCTTATAGCTTGTATCCTTCACTATTTCTCTCATTTCATCTAGTAAATGAAGATGTACCAACCTTTCTTTTACTGAATCACTTTCATCCATCCTTTAATTTTTCATAACTCTCACAGTGGGAATATCAAACTCAATAGGAAGAACAGGATCAATGCCATAAGCCAAATGAAATAGGAAGTATCCTGTTACTGACTTTGATGTTGCCCTATATGCCCACAATGCTGCATGAATCCTTTTATCCCACTTATGTACTTACAAGGCTGCATCTTTTGCTAGAATTTGACACAACAACAAAATTGTTCATTCCACTTGTGCATTTGTGCTTGGCTTGTATGTTGTTTCCTTCTGTGCTTAATAGAAAACTTATTGACTAGGGATTCTACCACCTCATTAATAAAGTGGCTTCCTTGATCTATTACAATTTCTAATGGACAACCAAATCTGGTGACAATGTGTTCATATATGAACCTTGCCACTTCATCTGTGGAAGCTGTTTTCAATGGCCTAGCTTCAACCCACTTGGTTAAATAATCTATGGCAACTACAATATACTTATTTTGGCATGGGGTAGTTAGAAGTGGACCTATAATATATATTCCCCACTTTTCAAAGGGACCAAGTGGAAGAATAGGTCATAATGGAGCTGATGAATTCTTATGGTTACCATGTGTTTGACAAATATCACATGTCTTACAATAATTATAACAATCTCTAAAAAGAGTGGGCTAGTGGTAACCTGCATCCAAGATCCTTCTTGCTGTAAGTTGTCTAGAGAAGTGTCCTTCACATGTACTATTGTGGAATTCTTCTATTTGCTCCTTCCCTTGATCACATCCAATTGCCTCTTGTCTTGTCCATCGAGGTCCTATTCGAAATAATACTCCATGTAGAATAGAATATGAATGGTGGATTGAGTAATCTTCCTCTTAGTATTTGCATTGGCACCATCAGAAAACTTGAATTCATTCAGATAATTCCAAATATCTATGTATTCAATAGGGATTGTGTCAAGGGATAACAATGTTGCATCTGGGAAATCATCATCATCACAAGATGAACCTAAACCATCATAGGATTGAGAGAGTGCATATGCATTTACATGCTTCTTTCCTGGCCTATCTATAATATCAAATTCAAATTCTTGTAGCAAAATTATCCATCTTGCTATCCTCCCTGATGGGTTAGGCTTATTTATAATATATTTTAGAGCACGATGATCATTATAACTATAAAATTTTACCATAGCAAGTAATTTCTAAACTTTTTTACAACAAAAATGATAGCTAGAGCCTCTTTTTTAGTTACAGTATAATTTACCTCAACACTGCTCATTTGTCTGCTCCCAAAGTAAACTAGATGATCATTCCCATTTTCATCATTTTGGCTCAGAGTACTTCCTAGTGCTGCATCTGAAGCATCAATATACATAATGAATGGCTTGCTCCAGTCTGGATTCTTTAAAATAGGTGAAGACACCAAAGCCTCCTTCAGTTGTTCAAAAGCTTCATGTGCCTTCTTTCCTAGTTCATAAGTAACATCCTTCTTCAAGAACTGGGTTAGTGGTTGTGCAATCTTTGAGAAATTCTTGATGAACCTTCTATAGTAACCCACATGGCCTAAAAATGATCTCAACTTACTTCTATTCATAGGAAATGATAACTCTTTAATTTTTGAAACTTTATCAAGATTAGTACCAATACCATCTCTGGATATAATATGCCTTAACAAAACACCTTGAGAACATCCAAAGACACTTTGTAGGGTTTAGTGAGGCTTGTGCTTCATCTAACCTTTGAAATTTTGTCTCCATCAGTGTGCGGGTGGTCCATCTTGCTCCCATAGATGTAAAAATCATCCGAGAAATACTCGATGAAGTTTCCAATGTAGGGTTCAAACACCTTATTTATCAAAAGCGTTGGAGCGTTTCCGAAGCATTACACAACCCAAAAGGCATAACTCTATAAGAAAACGTTCCCCAAAGAGTGGTGAACGTGGTCTTTAGCTAATCTTTATATGCTATACAAACTTGGTTGTATCGACTATATCCATCGGCAAAACTATAACACTCTTGGCACTACTACTTCCGTCAAGATCTGATCTCGAGAATGGAAGAGGGTAATGATCCTTCTTTTTGCCTTATTGAGATTCCTATAATCAACACAAATGCGTAGCTTTGCCATTTTTTATTGAGATCACAATGGGAGAAACCCATTCGAATTCTCCACAACAAATATGAATCTTGCATCAAGCAACTTATATGTTTCTTCTTTTACAATCTTGGAAAAATTAGGATTAATTCTATATGACATTTGTTTTATGGGCTTAGCACCATCTACTAGCTCAATAGAATGGTCTACCCAACTTACTTGATGGAGTTCCTTGTAATCAAAAGTGAATAGGTGTATGTACCTTGAAATATTTGGAGGTAGGATTCCTTCTCACTCTCCATCACAACATCATCAATATTTATTTGTTGGAGATGATCATTAATTTCTTCTTCAGTTAATAATATGGGTTCATGAGTCGGTGTGTGACTGGGAGGATATCCATGACTCAAACATCAACCTCACTTTCTTCATCTTCGTGTCCACTTCATTGGTACTAGAGTAATCGAGAGGATGTCCAATCATCGGTTTCATCACTCGAATTCACAAGTTCTTCCTTATGATGTTGAGGGATAATGTTTATCTTCACCCTCTCTCTACCACGTCCAAGTGTCATGAATCCTTCATTCCAGTAGTTTCTTTCATGAACTCTCCTTATCTATGGCCTTCCAACAACATTGGGTACACAAAATTACCATTTTTCATCACCGAAATTCTACCACACATACAACACCCATAACAAATAATTCCACATTTGAAACAACACCTTTCGGTTTAGGTTTTCCTTTATTTAATGACCTTAACATAAGTGTTGAGGGCGATCAATTTTAAACCCAACATATTCATTACGATTCGGTCATTACATTAAGCTACAACACCTTTATCAACTAAGACATCATGAATTGAAATACCATTACATAATACCTCACTTGTGGGCGTAGGGATTCACCTCTGCCTCCAAAATAGAGACCTCAACCTCCTTCCTTCATCAAGCATTGAGTCCACTTCACAGCTCCCGCCTATTCTCGAGAAGACATAGCCAAAAGTTTACCATATGTAATATTTGCAGGTCTTTTGGACATATCTTCAGAGATGGAGTATGGTCCTTGTCCTGTGATATTAGAAAATCCTGCACACCAAACTTTCTTCTCCTATGTTTCTTACTAGTTTCTCCTTTCATCTTCTTAGGATCATTTCCATCTTGGTTAAAATTTTCTTTCTTTCTTTTTGTTACAAACACATCTACTTCATTATTTATGCTTCTATCTACTACATCAAAATAATTCACAGTTCTTTTCCTTTATCATTATCTCCTATACCAAATGTAAAATCTCTATTTGGACAATTATACTTGTAATGAACCTTTTATGGCAACCATAACATACGACTTCATAAATATTTCTTTTTGAACCTCTATCTCCTCCCGAGAACTAAATTCTTTTCCTTGAAGAAGATTAATAGTTAGCGACCCATCTTCTGAGAAAATCTTCATACTCGGTAGATATACTAGGAGAAATATTTGTGCTCACCGAGAGTGGTTGTGGATTCGGACCAAAAGTGTTGGTCTAGGATCTACCTTAGCAACAATTTCTTTGGGCTCTTCTTCCATGTTTTCTTCTTTCCTTTTTATAATATCCTTTGCTTGTTCGAGGGTCACTAGGTGGTCATACTTCACTCATTGTCGATCTCTCGGCTTCATCCAAAGAATGAAGTGCTTACAGAGGAGATTATCCACACCATTCATTGACCTATCCGGTAATCTTTCCTTCGGATTTGGGCATCGAGCTTCCTCCTTAGCTCTAGAACATGAGCATGATAATCCCTTATCTTCTCCTTTCCTTGGGATAGATTTTGATATCGATCATGAGATCTGCATATTTCTCATTGTTTACCAAATTATTCAAGAAAACTTTCAGTTAATAAATCCCATGAGTTTTTCACATTATCACCTAGTGTTTCAAACCACCTAAGGGTTGAACCATCCAAAAAGGTAGGAAAAAATTTAGTCCATTGTTCCCTTCTTATGAGGCCATTACAAATGCAAGATTGTTTAAATTTTTGAATGAAAGAGAAAACATCTTCATTAGATTGGGCTGAAAAAATAGGAATCTTCCCCATTTTCAAAAGTAACCACAATGAAATACCAACCCACAAGTATAATCAATAAGACTTATGTGCACAAATAATTGGAATCACTATAATAGAAAGTGACTTTACACCTTTCTACAGTAAAATAGGAATGACCATTGTAAACTATGGTAAAACTTATTTTCTTGTGGTAAAAATTGACTTTTTACTATGATAAACACTATAAATACATTCATGGTAAAAAGTGAAGTTTCTTGTGGTAAATACTATTCACAACAAAAAGTAAAGTTACTATGGTAAATACTATTTATGGTAAAAGTGACTTTACCATGGTAACTACTATACACAGTAAAAACAAGGTTACTCTCGAAATTATTTTTGACTAAGTGTGGGATATATCTCCAAAAAATCCACTAATGAGGAATGGTCTCGCAACGGAACTAAAATGTCATCACCACTATTATAATTATTCGGCACTATGATAATTTACTAATGCATAGCTTTTAGTTTAGTGGATGTAATATGGAAACACAACAACAAACATAACACAAGAATACCATAGACTAT
Source organism: Taxus wallichiana var. yunnanensis (assembly GCA_018340775.1). Lineage (NCBI taxonomy): Eukaryota > Viridiplantae > Streptophyta > Pinopsida > Cupressales > Taxaceae > Taxus > Taxus wallichiana. Next base: position 39,784,931 of record CM031236.1, on the reverse strand, counting down.
GATATGAAGGAATGATGAAAAATCTGAAATATAAGTGTAAATTATAATATCAACATGAAATTGTTACAATCTCACCCATGAGGTACTTCAAGTGTTACTAACTTCACTTGCCTTCCAACAATAACTATGGGAGAACTTCACAATTACACCTCTTAATGGCTTCTTTAACACACATTCTAAATGATGTCTTCCTTTACACACTTACTCATACAATATTTCTCACTACTTCCTTCTATACTAAATGAGGGGGGTGGCCTCTTTATTTATAGAACTTTCAGGCTTATCCACCTTATCTCTAAGATAGGATAAGAAATCTACTCTGATGAATCATATTCCATACCTTAACTCTTATCTTTACATGTAAGCTTATCTTTTAAGATAAGATAAACCTTATCATTTCACATGGGTTCCACCTTTTTAGACTTTTTACAAATAAAATACACAAAATATTTATGACATCACTCCTTATCCTTATTACTAATATAATATTTCTAATTCCTAATCATGTAGACCCTACTTCTCTACTTACCCTAACTTTGACATTTTAACATTACCGAACCACTTACGACAAATATTTACTTTTTACCACAACATTCCTATTGTACTTTGAATGTTACCGTACTATACATTATTGGTGGCATCATACTGGCAGCGCCGTTATCTTCTATCGACGCTACTACTTTATTATTAACAACATCCTATTCCTAATACATACATTAATGAAATAGAAATTACGGAGGAAAATTTTAGTGTCGATAGTACCTTGCATGTAAAATCCCCTCCTTGGTGATCGTAGGCTTTTTGTACAATGCCTCTCTTACGTAGCGCTACTCATGGTGCATGTAGTAATCTTCACCCTTATGACTCGAGGGTGTTGTTATCATTGGGTATCCACTAATCTTCTTTTGCACGTTGGATTCTAACCATCCCGGTTTCTTTTCACTTTTTTCCACTTTTCTTTCTTATAACGCTTACTAGATGCTCATATAAGTTTGGGCACTCTTCATAGTTATGGTTCTTTCCATAAAAAGAACATGTAATAAGACGAGGAAATTTATGCCTATAGTTGTAAGGAGATCCACACGTATAACATGTTCTATGAGAGGAATCACGAACTTCCTCCACCACGGCCTCATCCTCCATATCCACCATGATATCCACGTCTCGATTCCATGACCTCCTTCAAAATGCCCCTCATTTGTCATAGTGCGTTTGATTATGATCCACGATCACGGTGCTCATTCTTACCCTTATAATTATGTTATAGATCATTGACCCCAATGTTTATAGCATCATGGATCGACCAATTAACCAAAAATCCTCGAGTATCATGGGTCGTGGACCTCAAATCTTGCAAAAGAAAGATACATTCTTCCTTATCACATGTTGTAATAAAGGACAATGACTAGCATCATGATTAAAATGGCAAATATCATAGTCAATAGTGATGATCATAAATCTAGGAAACTATCCTTGGTGTGACCTTCATGTTGCAAATCAGCATCCGGATGTTGTAGTTTGATCATACTAAGCATTGAACCTGACATTGAATCCTTTCCCCAAGTGTGGAACTTGTAAAATGGGAAAGGAATCTCTAGATTAGAGGATGGTTCCTCAACTCCTCTGATCAGATTTATCACTTGCAAGTTATACAAAGGTTTTCAAATTCAAAATCCTATTCTAAATTCCAAAGTGGACAGAGATGGAGAATGCAAAAAAAAAATTGAAACTAGTGCTAATAAGGTGATACACCAAAGGAGTGGTGAGCATTTTTTACTTCTGCAGATTGACACAAATCATGGAAATGCAACAAAACATCATGCACAAACTGATGACATGTAATGAAAGATCAGAAAGGAAGCAAACAACACAAGCAGAGGATTGAAACTCATTCACAGAGCTTGCATTGTCATTTTTAATATCAAAATACATGCATTACAACACCTGAGAGGAAAAAAATAGGTTGCAGTTCTTAGAAAAGGTCTGATATTCCACCAAATCACTTCCAAGGTGAAAAAAGGAGCCTACTATACACAACAAATGTTCAACCCTTTGAAAATGAGCCAAATCTGACTTTTACAGTGCAAGGGATAAGCCCAGGAGAGAGAAATGTGGGAAAACATGGAAGGGATTCAACCATTGACCAAAACATGATCAAACAACATGGGCATCCTTACAGGCCCATGCCACGACATTTTAGCCATCTTTGGGAGAGAATGCGAGCCATTCTTCATTAAAAGCGGTGGTTGAAAGCGTCATTTTACATCCATGACCACATGCCGAGGTGTTTTTGATTTTCTCTCTCAAACTCCATCAAAATGCAAAAATTACCCCTAGAATCTTGTAGAGAATTTCACCAGATTTCCATTGATATAAAGAACGTGAAAAACTGAGCTCTAGATCGAAAGATATGGCCATTTAAAATTTTAGGGCAAAACAGGGCCAAATTGGATTGGCGGCGAAAATTTGAATTTTTCACCCTTTTTGCATTTGGGAAAATTTCCCAAAAATTCCCCACGCTCCACCATTCTAGTGCCACATGGAATGTTTTTATTAGGAGTGCGGGCCCATCTGCTCCATTTTTCATTGTTTTCCCTTTGAAAATTTTCCAAAAACTCTTAATTTGGCCGATGAGTTGAGGACACGTGGCATGTGCTGATTGGCGCGAGCCTTTCCCTGAATTTTCCATGAGCCGTTTTGACCATTTTCGACCTGGACACATGGAGAAACCCCATTGGGTGATGCAGCTCTCCCTTTGCCCCTTCAAATTTTCCATGCGGGCTTGGCTTGAATTTTTGGCACCACCTGGACACGTGGCGAGATTCCATTGGCTTGCATTTAGGGGGCGGGATTTTCCCTTTGGAAAATCCTTTGTTTTTCCTTTGGGAAAATTTCCCAAATTCTCCCCTTCTATGCCATTCTAGGACATGTGGCAACACATTACTGGCTGCGGGCCCTTGGGGCAAATATTTTCTTTTACGCCAACACTTTGGGAAAAAAAAATCCCAATTTCCTCCCACGCCTGCAGCTCGACCCCAGGGACACGTGTCGAAACATGATTGATTGGCGGGGCGCGGGCAAAACTCTTCTTTGAAATTTGGTGAAACACTTTAGCAAAAATCCAACTTCTCCTCGCCCTCCGAAAATCCCATGCCATAGGACATGTGGCACATTATGATTGGGCGCGGACCTTCCCTTCAAAATTTTCCATGCGCAACATTTAGCCAAATTTTCAAATTTCTCCCCTCTGGACACGTGGCATCATCTCGATTCGTCGGGCGGGCTGCGAGGAAAAATCTTCCTCTTGAAATTTTCCAAAACACTTGGTAAAAGCCAAGTTTTCCTCTAACCCCCACCACTTCCTTGGACACGTGGCGGCATGTCATTGGCTTGGCCTTTGGGAAAATTTCCCACAAAAACTTCACCCTTGAGCCATAACTTAAAAATACATGGAGTTAGGAGGAAAACTTTACCTTTTGGAAAGCTGAGAGAGAGCTCTATCCAATGGTGTCATTTCAGAAAGTTTTGAGTGCCTAAAAAGCAAAAAATTATGACTGAGGCACAAGAGAGGGAAGAATGAAAGGAGTTAGCCACAAAATGAGCAAGGGCACATTTTGGATAACAATTTTGGTGACTCAGAGGGGTCATCTACCTACTGGATGAAATTACCAGTTGCCTGAAGCAATCCATTGGGCATGGAGTCATCGAATTCTCTGTTTAATACCCCAACTGACTAGAAAACTGCAAGGAGGAAGATGGAATATCACTTGATGGAGTAAGGCCTGCAAACACATCTCCCAGGAACAACAAGCTTGTGCCAAAGCACTTAGGGAAAACAAACTAACCTACAGCAAAACAATGTGCACAAGAACTTGGAGGAATGAAAACCTAAGCTGATATGTACAAGGTGGAGAATTTCCTTCAATATCAATGCTTTAGATGGATTCCATTGACTGGAATCTACAGTTCTTCGCCATCTAATGAAGACAATTGGAAAGCATTGTTGTCCTTACACTTTGTGACCATGTATGGGCCACTCCAAATGGCATCAAATTTTGAATGCCTTCCCGGTTTTCTCTATCTGCATCCCATTTTAACACTAGATCTCCAACTTGGAAGGATCTATTCTTGGCCTTTCTATCAAAGGTCTTCTTTATCAAAGCTTGATCCTTCTCCATTGCTTGGGATGCTTGATTTCTGATTTCTTGGAGCTCCATCAATTCTACATATCTGACTTCCATGGGCTCAAACTCCAACAACTCCAATTGTTTCATGAGTTCCAATGTTGGCAACTCAAGTGACATGGGCAAAATTGCCTCTCTTCCATAAACAAGCTTGAATGGAGAGTTACCTGTAGATCTCTTGGGAGTTATCCTATCATCCCATAAGGCTGATTTCAATTTAGTATGCCAAGACCTCTGATTTTCATCAAGAGTCCTCCTAATGATCCTCAACAAGTTCTTGTTTGTAGACTCATCTGGCCATTACCCTGAGGGTAATAGTTTGATGAAGTACTTAGGTAGATCCCATTCTTGACAGCCCATTCAAGTCACCTTGGACCCAATGAATGCCAATGCATTATCTGATATTATTGTAGTAGGTATGCCAAATCTAGTTGTTATTCCCTCATAGAAATCTAGGATGCTAGATTCATTTGCTTCCTTGAGTGCTACTGCTTCAGTCCACTTGGTGAAATAATCTGTTGCTGTTAGAATCCATTTGTGCCCTTGGCTTGAATTGGGATTAATGACTCCAATGAAGTCTAAACCCCATTGCATGAATGGCTGGTCAACTGAAATTGGATGCAATGGAAGGGCAGCTAGCCTCTCTTTACCTGTGAAGAATGCACAATTCTTGCACCTCTTGATCCATGCATAACAATCATTGAAAATCTTGGGCCAATAATAGCTAGCCCTCATGATCTTTAGAGCTGTCACTCTTGGTGCAAAATGACCACTAGCTGGTCCACCATGGAACTCTTCCAACACCCTATGAATCTGATTTGTACCAATGCATCTTAGTAGTACTCCATTCACATCTCTTTTGAACAAAACACCATCAACAAGGGCATATGGGACAGCCTGCAATCTGAAGTGTCTTCTTTTGGTCTTGTTCATCTCTGGAGGGCATAGACCTATGCTTAGGAAGTGCATTATGTCTTGGGTCCAGCAAGGAATGGGGACACCATTATTTTCCTCTTGAGTGCTTCCTTGCTCATGGTTGTCTTGCAACGCCAAAACAACCTCCTTCTCATTGCATGCTTCCTTTTGTTTGCCCAAAATCAGCTGCTCACACAATCCTTTTCCTCTTACCAACTTGGTGACTTTGATCTCAATGTCATACTCCATGACACGAGTAATCCAACCTGCTCTCTTTTCATTCAAGTCTTTGTTGAGGAGGAAGTCTTTAACTCCCGCATGAGAAACCAAGCAATTGGACCTTATTGTTTGAAACTAGATGCTTGAATTTCTTCAAGCTCTTGATTACTGCAAGAACATGCTTCTCAATGAAAGAATATCTCACCTCATAGTCCTCCAGGCTTTGGCTAAAGAAAGAAATTGGCTGCTCATCATTGTCTTTGTTCTGTTGTACCAAAATTGTAGAAATAGTATCATCACCCCAAATGCATAGAGGATGAAATCCTTGGAGAAATCCGGGTTGATGAGAGTTGGGGCTTGAGAGATGGCTTCTTTGATTGCTTCAAAACTTTCCTTGCCTTCTATTGTCCATTTAAAAGCCATGCTTTTCTTTAACATCTTGGTGATAGGCTTGACAAGGGTTGCAAAATTTGGGACAAACCTCTAAACAAAATTTATTCTCCCAAGAAACTTTGGAGGGCCTTCTTGTGGCTTGGAAATGGTAGTGCTCTTATGGCTTCAACTCTTTTTGGATCAATTGCTAATCCTTCTTTGGAGACAATGTGGCCAAGGAGTTTTCCTTCATGGGCTAGAAAAATACACTTTTTAGGATTCAAGGATACTCCAAATCTTCTGCACCTTTGGAACACTTGTCTCAAATGAAAGAGGTGGTCTGCTGTTTTTTTGAAAAATAGTGATATCATCAAGATATATCAGCACTATGTTGTTAATCAAATCCTTGAATGCCATGTCCATTGCTCTTTGGAAAGTAGCTCCAGTGTTGGACAACCCAAATGGCATTTTCCTATATGCATAAGTTCCCCATTTGGTTGTAAAGGATGTCTTGAACTGATCTTCTTCCTTCACCATAATCTGATTATACTGAATAGAATAGCCATCAAGTAATGAAAACCTCTCAAAGCCGAAACAACTTGCAAAATTTGCTCCATAGAAGGAAGTGGATAATGATCCTTGAGAGATGCTCTATTCAAATCTCTAAAGTCAACACACAATCTGATTTCCCCACTCTTCTTTCTTATTGGAACCAAGTTGGCTACCCAACTAGAATGCTTGATAGGGAATATGATTCTTGATTCTATCAACTTATTCAATTCTTTTCTCATGAGAGGCTCCATGTGTGGATTGACTGGCCTTTGTTTTTACTTGATGGGTTTAGTACTTGGATCTAATTCAATGGTGTGTTGAGCTAACTCGGGATTGAAACCTTTCAAATCTTCATAGCTCCCAAGAAAACACATCGGGAATTCTTGACAAAGTTGTATGAACTCATACCTTTCTTGTTCGATTGTCATCTTACCAATTTGGAGTGATTTGCCTTCTTCTAACAAGATGGACCTTTGAATCTTCTCCCTTGACTTGGATGTTTGCTTTCTCCTTCCTAAACTAGATCATTAGGATTGAAAATGGACTCCAAAGTAATAAGTCCCTTTGGTAGTTTGTTGGTTCTCATTTGTACCACTTGGTCACCATCTTTGCTGCTCCAACTTTTCTGATTTTTAGTTGAGAACTCAGCCTCTTCTTGCAAGAAATGGATGATTTGTTGATCATTTTCAAACACTTGCCAACTTACATTGTTTTCTGGCATTGAAGGCCTCACAATCACATGGATGTTTGGCTATACCTTGTCTTTTGAATGCTTTCAACAACGTCAAAGGCTGCCCCAACTGCTGCAAGCTTGTCAGCAGCTTGGTTCTCTTTTCTAGGAATGGATTTTATGCCAAAACCCTCAAAATATTCAATGAGGTCCCACACCCTGTTCTTGTAGCATTTGAGTAGATCATTCTTGACAGCATGTTGCCCCTTAACTTGGTTGATAATCAACTCACTATCACCAAAGACTTGCAAGTTCTTTATTCCTCTCTTGATTGACCAATGCAATCCTTGTATCAAAGCTTCATATTCAGCAGTGTTATTAGAGCATGCAAACTGAAATCTAAAAGCTGAATAATACTTAACTCCTTGAGGTGAAACAAGCATAGCTCCCCCTCCTGCACCTTGTCTACTCCTTGATCCATCAAAAAACAACTGCCATACCTCATTGTCATCCTTGTGGTCTGGCTTGGTGATGCTAGGAATAGGCTGATTTTCTTCATGCATGCAATAGACTCCTAACTTCAGATTCTTCTATTTCTTGATAAGGATCAAAAGCATGCACCTTGTTTGCCCATTCATCAAGAGTTAGATCTAGGATACTTCCAACCTTGGTGTCAGCTTCATCAGTGCTTGGATAATCCTCTTGATCAAACGTTGAACAATTGGTATTGATTTGACTTGGAGTGTAAGGCTCAATGTGAAATTTTGAAATAGGTTCAGATCTGATTGTGGCCTTAGTTCCATATCTTGTTACGAAAAAATGTGTGACCAATCAGTAAATAAGTAAACTCCAATCTTGGCTATGAAATCCCTTGATAAACATAGGGCAAAGAGTGGTGGAAGGTCTATTACTGAGACATCTTGCAAAACAACAATGTTGGGGCATGGCATGCAAAGGTAAGACTCAAGTTTTTTATCACTCCAACTATTGTTACTATTGTCCCATCCAATTGCACTACCCCTTTGGATATGACTTCATATTAAATTCCCAACTGATCAGCTATTTTCTTGGGCATTACTGAACTACTTGCCCCGGAATCAATCATGCAATTGTGTACTAATTGATTCCCAATGATCAATGAAACATAGAATGGAGGGGTTTCAACATTTTACCTTATTGTCCTCCATGATTCCCCTCTTGTATGGGGAAGCATTTGTGAGCACCTTCTCTTGCATTTGGACCTGTTGATTTGAAGTTGACCAATCCTTCATGGCAGCTTGTAACAAATCTCTTTGGCCTGGGATAGATAGTGATTCCCACATTGATATGTTTACATTTGTCTTCTTCATCTGATCAATGATATTGAATGGAGATGAAGCATCTCTCTCTCTTGTCCCTTGGCCTGCACATTCATTCCTTACACATGGGCAGCAAAAATGGCATTTGGGTTGGCTTAGGAGCTATTTTGGGTAGTCCTTGCATGTTTGGGATTGAATTTTGTTTGCCAATAGTTTGTGGAGTGATAGAAGATTGAGAATTGCTTGGGGATAATGGTTGTTCTTCACCCAAATTTCTCCTCTTTGACCTTGTGTTGGCTTCATGACACTTTGGGAAACCATTTGATTCATGCCACAAAAATCTTCTTCTGCCGGTTTACAAGTGTGGTATCATTTGGAGCTGATTGTTGCTTTGGAATGTTTCTTGTTTTGGTTGGAATGTTTCTTGACTACCCTCACCCTCCACACCGGTTGTTGTCACCATTAATGCTTGATTCAAGGCACCGTTGAAGCACATGGATTGGTTATGAGGTTCATTGCATGGGAAAACCAATCATACTCTTGAGATATATTGTTTTACTAGCACTAATGCTTTAGAGGGAAGATGTAGCATTGGGATTATAGGGCTGAAATGGTCATTTGGCGGAGACCTTGCTTGATTTAGATTTGCAGCTGGATTGGGTGGTCTTTGGGGTTGATATGGCTACTGTTAGGCTAAGCTTGAGGCTGGAAAGGAAGGTCTAAAACCTTGGGCTTGCTGCCTCTTGAGTGTAACCAGCTCATTACCTAAATTTTGCAATTACTTCATGACTTCTTGAAGTTCATTTGAGGCACTAGAAGATGAAGTAGAAGCTTCACTTGAATTCTGGTTTCTAGGAGTGGGAATAAGAGCTAAATTAGGTATTTGATTAGTGTTTGGGCTCTCTAAACTTGGAAACAGTGGCATTGGAGGCCTAAGAGCTAGCTTTCCAGCTTGAATCAAACAATTTTCAGCTCTAATAGCAATGCTATAAGCAATGGGGATAGTTGTGCCTCCCATGGACTGAATTAACATAGAAATATAATAATTTAAAGCTTTGAGGTAATAAAGAAAAGCACCTTCTGCTATTGGCCTGACTGCCACTGGAATTCTCTCCCAAGTCCTTTGAAATCTGAAATTAAAATTAGTCAGCTGCTCATTGGGAGCTCTCTTGATGGTTGTCAATTGCTCCAAAAGGGACAAGTTGTCTCCCTTCTCTCTGAACTGCTCATGGAGGGCTATGCATAGCTGGTTCCAATTTTGAATAGAACCTGAGGCAAGACTCTTGAACCATTGCAAAGCTTTCCCTTTGAATGAAGATGCCAGTAATTTGACAGCAACTTGCATCTCATTAATTTCATGGATTGCACAAATGTTAGCAATATCCTTAACATGATCACCAGGAGTGGTTTGATTCTCTCCAATAAAGTATGGGATGTTCTTCAATGTTGCAACTGGAATTGGATTTTGTGCATTAAGAGCAAGTGGGCTGCTGCCAGTGAAGTTGACATAGGGGTTGTTTTGTGCCATTCTGATTGGCCTCAAAACCCTTGTTGATTGAATGAAAGGCCTACCAGGTGGAGGAGTTTAAAGAGTTCTGTTTGGTGGAGATGGCGACCTTTGAATTCTCCTTCCTCTTTACCTTCTTCTTGGAGATAATTGTAGATATTCAAATGGAACCTCTTCTTCTCTAAGCTCTTGACCTTGTGGTGATTCTTCTCATGAGTTTTCGGCATGTACTTCTAAAACCAGCTGATTCTTCTTCTTGGAGTCGCCGGATGTGCAATTTAGGGCACTTTTAAGCAAGAAACTTGCAACAAATGCAAAATAATTTGTTGCAATGAAGATGAAGACCTCTAAGGTCCCACCGGGTGTGCCAAAACTGTTGTTACAAATCAGCAGCACCCCTGGATGTTGATCAGATTTCTAGTTTGATCATACTAAGCATCCAGTGTGATTGCACAACATAATCATTTCCCCAAGTATAAGACTTATAAAATGGGAAAGGAATCTCTAGCTTAGAGGCTGGTTCCTCAACTCCTCTGATCAGATTTATCACTTGTAAGTTATACAGAGGTTTTCAAATTCAAAATCCTATTCTAAATTCCAAAGTGGACAGAGATGGAGAATGCAAAAAAACTGAAACTAGTGCTAATAAGGTGATACACCAAAGGAGTGGTGAGCATTTTTTACTTTTGTAGATTGACACAAATCATGGAAATACAACAAAACATCATGCACAAACTGATGACATGTAATGAAAGATCAGAAAGGAAGCATACAACATAAGAAGAGGATTGAAACTCATTCATGAGCTTGCATTGCAATTTTTAATATCAAAATACATGCATTACAACACCTGAGAAAAAAAAATAGGTTACAGTTCTTAGAAAAGGTTTGATATTCCACCAAATCACTTCCAAGGTGAAAAAGGGAGCCTGCTATACACAAAAAATGTTCAACCCTTTGAAAATGAGTCAAATCTGGCTTTTACAGTGCAAGGGATGAGCCCAGGAGAGAGAAACGTGGGAAAACGTGGAAGGGATTCAACCATTGACCAAAACGTGATCAAAAAAACATGGGCATCTTACAGGCCCATGCCCTAACATTTTAGCCATCTTTGGGAGAGAATGCAAGCCATTCTTCATTAAAAATAGTTGTTGAAACATCATTTCTATCCATGACCACGTCCAGAGACATTTTTCTATTTTATCTCTCCAAAATCAATCAAAATGCAAAAATTATCGAGAATCTTTGTTATCACCAAATCACAACACCCCTCTGTTTATACAAGTGCATATACTTGAACTCACGGTGTGATTGGATAACATGGGTACTATCTCCAAGTTGTGGGACTTGCTACTTGAGATAGACCTCTAGAGAAAGCTGGTTCTTGCTCCTAAACTACCTGCCACAATCTACTCTAATGCAGGGGAAACTAACTATTCTAATCTAAATTTCCAAGGGACCAGGGAGAGAGAATGCATAAAATGAAATCCTACACTAAAGTGGTGATACACCAGAAAAGGAGGGTGTGAGAGTAGTCTTCAAATGCGTGAAATACAGAAGCAAAGTGCACACTAGAAGAGGTGATGACAGTTCTCCACAATCTAGCAAAACGCATTCACAAAAATATTTCAAACATACACAATGATAATGGATCCCTGCATGAACATAATAATAGACACAATATTCTTGTAATCAAGGTTGAAGGGGAAAGAAGAATGCAAGAAAACACAGCAGGGGAAGATACATCCACAAACTTATATTTTATTGCTTCATGATATGCACAGTTCAATCTATTACAAGATAAGGGCCTGGATCACCATGTAAGGAGTCCAAAACAAGGGCTGTAACACATCAGCTTCACAAAGCAATTTTGGCAGAGCTTTGCTACAAAAAAATACCTCCCTTACAATGAGCCCAACACTCCAATTTATAGAAAAAATGAGAAGAGAGAGAGAGGGGAAAATGAAAATCCCGAAATATGTCCTTCAACCACTTGTAAGAGGAATTAAATGGAGTAAAATTATTGTATATTACTTGCAAAAAGGCTCCCCATACTATCCCAGGTGCTGCAAAGTAGAGAAAGAATGATGACCATGCCTCTTAATTGCACTCCCAACTACCAAATAAAACATTGTTATGAACCCGGCCACGTTTTATGAAAAATCTCCATCAATATCTCATCAAATATAGAATTTCTTGATTTTTTTGCATCAGGATTGGAGCCACGATTCCAACGGTACCAATTTTGTGTGATTTCATTGAGAAATGCAAAAGTTATGGCCTTCTGAGTGCGGGCAGCTATTTTGGGTCAGCGGTGTTTTCTATCATTTGACGGGAATGAGCATTAACCTGATTGGAACCAAATATGTTACTTTTATTTAAATATACCTACCCTTGTTAAAAATAAGAAATCTAGTTTTTTTGGAGTAGAGGACATCGTGCTTGTTCCAGAAAGTCCAATTTTGTGAAAATCGGAGCTCGGAGTCAAAAGTTATGGCCGTTTGAAGTTTCACGGGTCAAATGTTGACTTTTCTTCTTTGCCTTCGGCCGTTTCGGCTTTCGCATCCCTCGCGTACCGATGTCCCAAGCTGTCCCATGGACCACCTGGGACACATTCTCCCACATCGGCTGATTTGGGCTTCCTTGTCCCTGCTTGCGGCTTTTTCGCCTTTTCGCGTCTCACACGTCCCTCGCATACTTTTGTCATTTGTCCAGGACAAATATCTCGAGCGCGCCGAAATGGGGTGTTTGAGCAAATCAGCCGATTCACGTCCCACACGTACTTTTGTCATTTGTGCCGAAAACCACGTGAAACAAAAAGACTTGATGATTTTTCTTGCTTTCGGCCATTTCGGCTTTTCACGTCCCTCACGTCCCGATGTCCCAACTGTCCCGCGGACCGCCTAGGACAAAATGTCTGACTTAGCCAATTTTCTTTGTATTTCGGCCCCAAGCTTGGTATGGCAGCTTAATGACGACCGCACTAGTACGACCCAAACCCTTGGACCGAAATGCTTCAAAATAGTCCCTGACCTTATTTTGCATTTTTTCCATTTTTTCTAACTCGTTGGGATTTCTTCTTGGATGGGAGAGTTAAAAAAGCCGAGGGGACCCCAAAAACATGATTTTGGGCCTCAAATCAATCTACTTGCTCGGGAGTGACTGAATAATTTGATGCATGTTATCAAAATTACCTTGAGAGTGAATTTTGGATAACAATCTTGTGAGAGAATTTCACTGACTTTCCATTGATATAAAGAACGTGAAAAAATGAGCTCTGGATCGAAAGATATGGCCATTTGAAATTTTAGGGCAAAACAGGGCCAAATCAGGTTGGCGGGCAAAAATTTGAATTTTTTCACCCTTTTTGCATTTGGGAAAAATTCCCAAAAATTCCCCACGCTCTGCCATTCCAAGTGCCACATGGCACATTTTTATTTGGCACGGGCCCATCTTGCTCCATTTTTCATTGTTTTGCCCTTTGAAAATTTTTCCAAAAAACTCAGTTGGGCCGATGAGTTGAGGACACATGGCATGTGCTGATTTGGCATGGACCTTTCCTTCCTGAATTTTCTACGAGGTTGTTTTGACCATTTTCGACCTGGACATGTGGCAAAACCCCATTGGTTGCGGGTTTTCCCTTCAAATTTTCCATGCGGGCTTGGCTTGAATTTTTGGCGCCACCTGGACATGTGGCGAGATTCCATTGGCTTGCATTTAGGGGGCGGGCTTTTCCCTTTGGAAAATTCCTTCGTTTTTCCTTTGGGAAAATTTCCCAAATTCTCCCCGCCTCCGCCATTCTAGGACATGTGGCAACACATTACTGGCTGCAGGCCCTTGGGGCAAATATTTTCTTTTGTGCCAACACTTTGGGAAAAAATCCCAATTCCCTCCACGCTCTGCGGCTCTGACCCCGGGGACATGTGTCGAAACATGATTGATTGGCGGGGGCAGCGGGCCAAAAACTCCTTTGAAATTTGGCAAAACACTTTGCCAAAAATCCAACTTCTCCTCCACCCTCCGAAACTCCCACGCCATAGGACACATGGCACAATATGATTGGGCGCAGACCTTCCCTTCAAAATTTTCCATGCGCAACACTTAGCAAAAAATTTTCAAACTTCTCCCCTGGACACGTGGCATCATCTGATTCGTCGGTGGGCCTGTGGGGAAAAATCTTCCTCTTGAAATTTTACCAAAACACTTGGTAAAAAACCAAGTTTTCTCGACCCCGCCACTTCCTTGGACACGTGGCGGCATCTCATTGGTGAGGGCCTTTCGGGAAATTTTCCCACAAAAACTCCATTGAGCCATAACTTCAAAAATACATGGAGTTAGGAGGAAAAATTTACCTTTACGGAAAGCCGAGAGAGAGCTCTATCCAATGGTGTCATTTCCAAAAAGTTTTGAGTGCACGAAAAGTAAAAAATTATGTCGAGGCACAGAAATGGGAAAAATGAAAGGAGTTAGCCACAAAATGAGTAGGGGGCACATTTTGGATAACACTTCCACTTCACAATCTATACACCAAATTCTTGAGTACGTTTCATGGGCTGAATTTTCGATAGCTTCTCTAGCTGAATTGTCATAGCTGCAATATTTTCCTCTAGGAATGGACTAACGCTAGTGTCAATGCTCCAAACTACCTCAACATACAAAGCTACTTCCAGTGCTTCACACGTAACAGTGTATGTCTTATGTGACAACACCCTTCTAAAAGGTTTAATCAATCCTCTAACAAACCATTGTGCATGTTGGATAGAGTGAATATCATAAGATATCTTAGATAGAAGTGTCTTAAAATGAGCATCATACTCATGTACACTCTCACTAGTGCCTTGGTTGATATCCTTGAGCGCACTTATACTCTTCTGCTCAAACTATGAGATATGGAACTCTTTCAAGAAATCATCCCTCAATGCTACATAATCCATGCAAGTTTGATCAGGGTCAAACTTCCTATACCAGCTATGTGCACGTACCTATAATGTAGTAGTGAATTAAATTTCCTTATGCCTAACATGATCATGATCCCTTTAGCGTGCCACAAGATTTTACACATAAGAACATGTTCAATAGCATCCTTTATACCTCTATATTCCGGGAGATGAAGAGACATCTCCATATAGATATTCTATGGTTATTGTGGACCTTGACCACCTGATCTAGAACCCCCTGTGTTCCCTTTACCTCTAGAACCACCAGATCCACTAGAACTAGAACCATCTATACCACCTGATCCTCCACCTATAGCTAGAATAGGACCTATAGATGTACTCCCTGTTCTCTCGACAGTAGTACTATACTGAACCCCTACAGTCTGTGAGGTAGTTTCACTTCTAGAGGTGAATCCAACATTCTACGTGCTCACATTCTATGTGGATGATGTGCCTAAGAATGTTCCTCCAAATAACATTGAAGCTGTCTATCCTACCATTGATGTACTTGATCCCTGACTTACTCTTGCTCTCCTACTTCCCAAGTTAGCTTGTTGGTTACTTGTCGTACTAGATACTGAAAAACCAAGCACAAGGGCTAGGTCACTAGGTGGATTAAGATGCATGCCCATGGTCTAGGTAGTCTCTATTGGTGCACTTTTGTGTGAGGCCGAGGGGGGATCTCTATCATGCTTTCCAAGATGGGGGAGTTCCTAATGCTCTGGCTCCACGTCTTCTACGTGAGCTATAAATCCTTCACAAGCCATCTCTCTCCTCAACACCATACTTTCTACAATGGAACACTACTTCTCTATCTCCCTCTCACATGCCTCATTATACTTAATCCACATTTCCTCTCTCTTCCTCTCTACCGCTAGGTCTTTCATCTTTCACCAAACCTGTTCCTGCCCTCACGCGTGGTGAAGTTTAGTTAGCCATCAGTTTACTCTCTAGGTTCAAAGTTACCATCAAGATCTTGATCACCAGTGGAATACCTTGCAAATATGTTCCTCTTGGATACCACAAAAACTAGAATTCAGCTACCTCCGGGAAAGGGTACGTCAAAATTGAATATTCTAGAATATAACTGTTTAGAACACCACAAAACCACATATCCACAACATGACTCCAGATCATATCAGCATCATAAAGGGCATGAAATTATTCCTATGTCCAGACAAGAGTGTGATACCTCCAATTTTATGAGATGCATAGGAAGTATGCCACTCGTATAGTTCTACTAGAAAGATAGTGAAAATCTCTCATATAAGCTATCATATAGATTTTGTTCTACCCAAGTGCGTGTGTTAAACTCGGATCCACTTTGTTTAATTGTCATGTGTAGTCATTTTTACCCAAGATGTAGTCATTTTTACCCCCATCAAAAAGGAAAGAAATCCCATGTGCACTGGCCTATCACCCGGCGGGTGTTGGGCGCTCACGAGGCATGCGCGGGTGCAGAGTCTCTCTTTATGTGATTTTAATGGGGAATATCATCTATGATCTCGAGTGTAAAATATTTTGAAGGGAATATGATAGACAAGCACCATAGAGTACTTTAACGAGATCCTTGCAGTCATTCCAGACATAAAGTACTTTAACAGATAAAAGAACTTACACCAATACAAAAAGGAAATCATACAAGTATTCATACTAGTTCATAAACATAAATGAGAAAGAACTATGAAGAAGGATGTATGTATTAGAACCATTAATGCTCATATTCATATCAACTGGTAACCTTATTACATTCATTAGGCCATTACAAAATGTCACAGAAAGGTAGACCATAGTCATGCATTATAACTGGACTCATATAACTAGGCCTACAAAAGAAAATTTATAATTCCCAACCCCGATACATTCTTTCCTACCCTTATTTTCCCAAACTAGTAGAGTCCTTGTAGTATTTCTGTAGAGCTCTACCCTTTCTCTATATGTTCAGGTCTGTCTTTTACTTCTATAGGAACTTGTATATATAGCCTCTTTGATCCGCCAACTCATTCTCCTATGGCCTCAGATCTATCGCCAAGTGTTTGAATGTGGTCCTCTAGGAGCGCATGCTCCTTCAGCTTGATCTCACCACTCCATGCCATGATGTCCTTCTAGAAGCCTCTATCGCAGGGTATATTCCTTTTTGGGAAAACTTGTCGCCAGTGGCACCTTATCCACTCTGCATGCATAGTCGGGTCACATTTTCCTCGTATCCTACCCAAAATGCCCAATATGGCTAAGTCCTGGAACCTTGGCTTTATCCGCATGTGTGCCACGGGTTTCCTTAAACCCTTCCCTAAACCCTTTCCTACGCACCTTCTCCTTGCATGCCTTTCTTCAACTAGGCCTTGCACGCCTACGCACCCTTTTATACTTAGCCAATATTTCAGGGGCCCAACATCACCCCACACTACGCCTGTTCTCCGCCTACGGGAACACTTCTTAAATGAATAAGGAATCATAGCTAGGCTTACGCCTTGGAAAAAGAATAAGGGGATGAAGAGTCTGGGAAAGAAGAAATAATGGGACATGTTGGTACCCAAATTTGTTCTCCTTTTCAGTCTGAGCAGCATTAGAGATATGGCATGAAGCTTGAAGTTAGATAGATCATGATGTGTGTCATTTTGTAGCTAGGGAGGTGATCTAACTGGCACTCAGATTTATGGAGAGATGGATAACACTTTGAAAGGATTTGATCTGACCCTCACTATTTTAGGTTGTGCCTTTCAACCAAGGTAAGAGAACCTACATTGTAACCCCCAAATGGTGAAGGAGATGAAGATATCCCTCAATTTATGCAAATAGTATGAAAAGGCCTTGGGAAAATATGATCAACACTCCAAATCTGACTTTCACAAGTTGTCACTCCCAGATTATGGAGATATTTTCAATGCAAGGCAAGGGTTACTAGAGACATTATATGATCCTGATTTGCTTTGTGCATTTTTGTAAATGGATTGTATTCTTTTGTTGACACACAATGTAATGCAGGGGTAGTATGGGTAGGATTAGTTTGTTTGAATGAATTTTTTAGTGGGGTGTTGACAAGACAAACTAGGATATATCAGATCTTTGACAACCTCTACAATACTTGAACAACTATCAGATAAAATGCTTCAAATAACGAGAAGAGGCATAAATGGAAGCCCAGGTTGCACTCTTTACACAATATTTGAGAACTTACCATAAAATATTGAAGTAAATAACTCAATTAAACACAATAATCCTTGATCAAACCATGCCTAAGTTACCCCAAAGGCTTACAAGCAATCTCTGTAGTCAAGGAAGGTAAAGTGATTTTAAATTTGTTTATCTCCTTATCGGATGAAGGCTCTTCTAAATATGAGATTGCAAATGCCACTAAACTATTAACGAGAAATGGAGATCCTATGTGATTTCTAAAGACTTTCAATGCGAGATTGTAACAAGAACAATTAAAACTATTTACGAGGCATTTAAAAATGATAATGACACCATATTGCCCAAAAAAACACATTAACTCAAAAGCTTGTTAGATTCAATAGCAGGGGAGAGTTTCATGAAAAATCTCGAGTTGTGTGATGGATATACACTTGTAACCAACTCACATACATGAAGATCCAACATAGAAGAAATTATTTTGGTCCCATTGGGATTGTACTTCAATTCTACGCATTTTGACCTTTTTTGGAAAATTGGAAAATTTTCACTTTTTGCCCCGTGGGCCCGCACCTCCGATTTCTCCCTCGCCACGTGTCTCCTTGTGATTCGTCGTGGGCCAGTGCTCCAAATTTTTATTCTAAGCCTTCTTTGCAAAAGGGAAAAAATTCTCTCCTGCCTCCGCCATCCCGCTGACCCGCTTTACCCGCCACGTGTCACTCATTAATTTGCTTACGGGCCTGCGGCTTAAACTTTTGCCTTAACTCCTTTTGCCAAAAATGGGAAAAATTTCCCATTTCCCTCCACAGCCCGCACTTCCCTCTAACCCTTCATGGACACATGTCCACCTGTGATTCATTCATGGGGGATGCTAAAAAAATTTCATTTTGAACTCCTTTGTGAAAAAGGAAAAAATCCCCTTTTACCTCCACAGCCCGCACTTCTTTCTACATCTGCCACGTGTCAAACTATGGCTCCTTTGTGGACCCACGGGCCTTCCCTTGCCTTTTTTCCCCTTTTCCAAAAGGAAAAAAAAAAATGCCTAAGTTCCCCCACAAGGCCCACTCCTCCCCTTCGTATAAGAACATGACACGTGTCCCCTTCTGGTTGGCTGCGGGGATTCGGGCAAAATTTTGACTTAGGAAATTTTGCAAAATAAAGCCAAAATTTTCAAAGGAGATCCAACTCCCCACCTCTCCTTGGCCAATGAAAACCCGCCACGTTGCCAATACCTTCGAGGATGAATTTGTGAGGTAAATGACACTTTGTATAGAAAATTCAAAATGCAAAAATTCAAAGGATGCCCTAGAATTCAATTTTTTCACCAAGGATGGCAGATTTTTTGATTTTAAATCAACTGAAGCATGATTTCCAAACATTTTCAACCTTGGGATTGGATTTTCAATTATACACAAGTATGATTTGATCAATTTCAATTTTTCCATGATCTGGAAAAGGGAAAAATGACATAGCCCGCAAAATTAGAAAAACTAGGGAACATAAAAGAGCAAACTTTGATTATTTCTTTAAATTAGGGAAAAACAACAAGTTTGTGAGCATTTTTAAAGCATTTATTTGGATGGGATGAATTATAGACCATCAAATCAAAGGATAAAATGTTTTTGAGGAGATACAAATTTGAAAATTTAGGGCAACATGGTGCAAGGTCAAAAATGGCACCAACATCGGCTCCTGCTTAGGGATGGGTACTCCCAATGAGTTCCACAAGGAAAAAACGTAGACCAAGTGCCAAAATATCCATTGGAATTTGAGGACTTCAAAAGTCAATACGCAAGGTAAAAACTAGAACCATCCTTCAAAAATGAGCTAAGAAACTGACTAGAATGGTTGCAAGAACAAGGGAAAACCACACACCAACAAAACAACAAAAAAAAGTAGAAAACAAAGACTATACAACTGTACAATTGGTGCATACCTTAGATTTGGGGATTAATCCAAGAAATTCTTCAAATGTCTTCCATTAATAGGTAGCTCTAGTAATTCCCCATCTAAGTCCTTGAGAAAGAAGGTATGTTCACCAATTCTGATATCAATGGCATAAGGTCCCATCCATAATGCATCAAATTTTCCATGCTTGCCCTTGTATTCATGCCTACTATCCCACAACAAAACTAGATCTCCAACATTGAAGGATCTAGGAGTGACCTTCTTGTCAAACAATCTCTTCAATTTTCCCCTAAATCTGACATGCCTTTGATGGGATGCTCTTCTCTCCTCATCAAGCTCAATAATCTGATTGATCCTTGATTCATATGAGCCAAGCTCTTGATCTTCCAAGTGTTGGGAAAACTAAAATGAAGACAATTGCAGGTGCAAGGGCAACAAAGCTTGAGTTCCATACACTAATTCAAATGGGATTTTACCAGTAGCTCTTTTAGGAGTTATCCTATCAGCCCAAACTGTAAATTTT
Organism: Taxus wallichiana var. yunnanensis; assembly: GCA_018340775.1. Classification (NCBI taxonomy): domain Eukaryota; kingdom Viridiplantae; phylum Streptophyta; class Pinopsida; order Cupressales; family Taxaceae; genus Taxus; species Taxus wallichiana. The sequence goes on along the minus strand of CM031236.1, from coordinate 39,764,714 downwards.
AATTGTTCACCCCATTTCTTCTTGTTCTACTCTAAGGTTCTTCTAATTATCTTCAAAAATTCCTATTCATTGGACTTAGCTTGTCCATTCCCTTGGGGGTTATAGTTCAAATAATAAGTTAGATTGACTCCATATTCATTGCACATTGCCATTAAAGGTTTGGCTCTAAAGAACATGGCATTATCAGCTACAATCTTGACTAAGACTCCAAATCCACATATTATTTGATTCAATAAGAAGTCTATAAATATTTGGTGTGTTTCTTTCTTGGTGGGGATTTCCTCTACCCACTTTGTAAAATAATAAGTGGCTACAAGGATCCACTTATGGCCAACACTAGAAGGATCTGAAATCTCACCAATGAATTCCATCCCCCATTGCTTGAAAGGAGCTTCAATTGATACAAGATGCAAAGGAAGGGAGCCTGAAGCTTTCAGTCTTCCAGAGAAACGTTGGAAACTATCACATTTTCTAACCATCTAGGTTGCATCTTTAAAGAGAGTAGGCCACCAATAACCATTCTCAAAATATTATGTGTTGTTACTCTTCCAGCAAAGTGTCCTCCACAAAATCCCCCATGGAAATCAGCAACTATCTTGGGAGCTTCATCTTCAGTTATGCATTTCAAGAGGACACCTTCAGGGTTCTTCCAAGCCAGCCCAAGGTCTATGATGATATATTTTTGAGAAGCCAGCTTGAGGGCTCTTTTTTTATTTTTATTTAAGTGACTAGGGAAGCATAGGTGTCTGAGGTAGAAGATCACATCCTTGTACCACTTAGAACTTACCAACTTTGCAAGCACATCTACCCTTTCTTCCTCTAGCTGATTCACTTCCACATTCTACAAGTTGCTCTCAGCCATGAGCTTAACAAGGCCCAAACCACATACCAACTTTGTGGTTTGGATGTCCATATCATACTCTTATAGCTTGTTCACCCACCTACATATTTTTCTTGAGATCTCCATCTATGATAAGATGTCTTTCACCATGGTGTGGGGAACATAAGCAATAACTTTTGAACTCAATATATAAGGCCTAAAAATTTTGTTTCTTTCACCAAGGCAAATGCTTGTTTCTCCATGATTGTATACTTCAGCTCAACTGCTTGTAAAGCCTTACTAAAGAAGGCAATAGGCCTCTCAGCCCCATTCTCATCCTTTTGCAGCAAAACAGAAGCAATGGTATACTTAGAGGCAAAGGAAAAGATTTGGAAAGGCCTCTTATAGTTTTGAGCTGCTAAAACAGGTGCATGTTTAAGTGCATCCTTAATTCCTTCAAAAGCTTGAATGGAAGCCTCCTCCCACCGATAAATTGGTCCTTCTTTAGCATGCTTATTATTGGAAGAGTCACCTCAACAAATTTGGAAAAAAACCTTATAATAAAATTAATTTGACCAAAGAAAGATTGGATGCCTTTTCGCTTCTTGGGATAGGTACTTTGCTGATTGCTTCCACTCTCTCGAGGGTCTATCATAACATCATATTTTGACACAATTTGACCAAGTAGCTTGGCCTTTTGCATGCCAAAATGAATCTTCTTTGGATTAAGAGAAATTCCATACTCCCTACATCGATCAACATCTTCTCCAAGTGCTGCAAATGATCACCTCTCTGCCTTGAAAACATAGTCACATCATCTTGGTAAACTGCAATGAACTTATTGATGTAACTTGAGGAAAAAGCAACATCCATTTCTCTTTGAAAAGTGACATCAGCATTCACCAAACCAAAGGGAATCCTAACAAAACATATGCTCCCTAAGTAGTAGTGAATGTTGTCTTAAGTCTTTTTGATTCTTTGACAACCACTTGATTGTATTCGAATAAACCATCCAATGTAGAAAGCAACTCGAGACACTGTCACAAGCTGCAACATATTTTCCATTTTGGCAAGGGATAATTGTCCTTCATGGATGCTTTGTTTAGATTTCTAAAATCCACACAAAGTTTGATGTCTCTGTTCTTCTTTCTGACTGGCACAAGGTTTGCAACCCAAGATGAATATCTAGTGGGCTGAATAATACCTCCATCTCTCAACTTCTTTAACTCCTCTTGCATTTTCATGGAGAGAAGTGGATTAATTGGCCTTTTCCTTTGTCTGAATGGCTTAGTATTGGCCTCAAGAGGGATCTCATGTTGAAACAAGTCTTCTTTATATGCTTTTAGCTCGAGAATAGGACCAAGCAAGGTAGTCTTGATATTTTTTCAAGAGTTGGGCATAGGACTATTTTTCCTCTTTACTTAAATTGCTGCCCAACCAAATCTTCCTTGGTTTACCATTAGTGCCCAAGTTATGCTCTTCCACATCCCTTGAGGTAAACATGTTTCTATTTATGATGCAATCAACATTGTTAAAATTTGACTCAAGTGCAACAAGACCTCTAGGAATGGTGTTTGTTTTCAATTGGATAATATATTTTCCAAACAAAGTCTCTCTTCCTTGAGTCACACACGTCATTGGTTCCCAATCAATATGCTGATCTAAAAACTCACCTTGACTTTGCAAGAACCTTTTCACTTAAGAATCATCATCAAACACTTGCCAATGTTTGATATTATCAAGGACACTGGCCTAGTTAGCACTTCAATGTTGTATTCACAATAAGGTGAAATGGTGTAATTTCCAAATCTTGACTTCATACTTTCTGTCATGATGCACAATATTGAAAGAATCAAACATTTTAATTAGATCCCAAACTGCATGATTATCTTGTTTCATCTGCTGATTTTTGTAGCATATAGTTTTCTTATTTGTTTGACAACCAGACTCGGAATCTCCTTTACAATGATATCCTTGACACCATACTTCCATGCAATTCTAGACCCAACAACAAGGCTTCATACTTAGTAATGTTGTTACTACATTCAAAATTAAGCTTGAAATAAAAATAAATTCTTCAATCTAGGAGAAATCATAATTACTCAGCACCATTTCCAAATTTGGAGCAAGTTCCATCAAATAACAAGGTCCAAGGAGAACATACCACCTCAAGGAACTTTTATTTATCCATCTTGTTTTCTTTTCCATCAAAGCAAAACCAATGAAATTCTCAGCATCTACATCAGCAAACAACACTTCATTGGAAGCATTGTTTGGGTCCTCAATCAAATGCAACATTTTCTTTTCTCCATATAGATTAACAAGGCTGCCCTCAATGGGAATGGTGGCAAAAGACATATCCATTTGGACACTCCCTCCAACACTTGCAACCCACTTTCTTGACAATAACATACCCCACTTGGTAGGGCAATCAACAATCACAACATCCAATTTTAAATTCCTCCCTGGATAAGATGCAAGTTGCACAACCAAATCTTTCACACAACCAACTACTGGCACTTCTCTTGAGTCCATGGCAGTACACTTTCCATAGGTTGTTGTCACTTTGATGTCCAAATCATTCATGACTTCTAGAGGCATGACATTACATGATGCACCAGAATCAAACATACAATTGTGAAGTAGCTAGGAGCATGCTAGAAGCTTCTAGAAGCACATCATGGGATAAAGTGGAAAGCTCAGGCCTGGAGAAGCATGCTCGCATGGAGGACCACATTCGGACACTTGGCACTGATCTGAGGGTGCTGGAGGGTGAGTTGGTAGTCAGAGAAAGCTATAAATATACAAGCACCTAGAGAAAAAAGAGAGAGACAGAGAGTATGGGTGGAGCTCTGCAGAAATACTGTGAGGACTCTATTAGTGGATAGTTGTATTGGGAGAGAATGCATTAGGCTTAGGGATTGTAATTTTTTTTTTGTAGCTTAGTTACATAAGTCCAAAGTGCAATGCATGACTGTGGTCTTGCTTCTCGTGACACTCTGTAATGGCTCAATGGATGTAATGAGGTTACCTGTTATATATATACATGAATATCAATGATTCTGATGCATACTTCTCTCTCATGAGTTCTCTTTCCTTTCATGCTAAGTATGGATGCTTGTATGTTTCTTTTTGAAATGATACACATATGGATTTTGTTAAGTACTCGGTCTGAAATGACTGCAAGGATCTAGAGGCCATTCTGAGCCCTATGGTTCTTGTATGTCCTAACTTCCCTTTTAAAATCTCTTACACAAATCATAGATGATGTTTCCCACTAAACTCACATAAAAGAGAGACTGCACCCGCATGCGTGCCTGGGTGAGCACCCAACTTTCGTTGGGTGATAGGATAGGCATGCATGGGGTTCCTTTCTTTTATAATAAGGGTAAAAATGACTACATCTTGGTTCCATTTCCAGGACCTCTTTTCAAAGTTGTAGTGGGATTTAGCATACATCATGATCTATGTAATGAGTAATGACAGAGTGGTTAATGTTGGAAAGTGTTGAATCATGGTTCAAGAGCACAGAGGATGAATTTTCTTAGAGATTCAGCACTGGACTTGAGTTTAATGCACGTAGATGGGTAGAAGAGAATCTCTACCATGATCTATATGAGACTTTTTTCTATTGTTTCCCAAGTGGAGTGTATGAATGGCTCTCACCTATGCATCTAGATCAAGTTTGCATTATGGATCACATGTGTGGACCCAAGAAGAATACCAAAGGCTATAGGATGTAGATCTGATGTGGACCCATGTTGTGGATCATTGGTGGAAAGGAGTATTGGCTAGCTACACTCTGGAGTATGCCATTTCCACATATTCCTGTCTCGGAGGTTGCTGAGTTTGAGTTTTACGTGGGAGCCCAGAGGATCATTTCTATGTGTTGTCCCTCTGGCTCTGAAGATCTTGATGATTACCATGAGTTTAGAGGCATTCCCAATGGCGGCTAAACCATTCTGAGTGTTGGGTGAGGAAGCTAGGGTGGAGGAAGATGGCAGATGTTGTGATGGAGAAGGATAGGGAGGAAAGATGACTCAAGTATGGTGAAGTGCGTGAAAGGGAGATTGCTAGACAATGTGAGGTTATAGGTGTGATGGATGTATGGTGGAAGACATGTTATGGGAAGGATTTGAGGTTCACGTAGAGGATGTGGAACCTGAGTAGTCTGTGTGACCCCATCTTGGAAAGTGCGTGAGAGAAACCCCTTCGGCTTTTGATGAGAGTTTGTCACATGGAGAAAGAAGAACCATTGGTGCATGCATCTGAGCCCACCTAGTGACCGGACCCTGGTGCTTGGTTTTCCAGATCAGGGGGATAATATTGCTAGTCTAGTTGGTTACATTGGAGGTGATCGGTCTATGCCCAGGAGGTATAATTTCTCGTTTGGGACTTCTATGGCTGCAAACACCAACCCAGTGTTAGGAATTTTTGGGAAAGGTATAGGCACACAAGCATTTGGTCTCACATCTGGGAGTGGCATGGGGTATACTATTGGTAGTGGGGCATTGTCGCAGACCGTAGGTGCATGTAACTCAGTGGAACTGTGGGGACCCTTGGCATGACCACTTTAGGACCTGGTGGGCCTGGTGGATCTGGTGGTTCAAGAGGAGTAGGAGCTGGTGGGTCTGGTGGATCTGGTGGTTCAGGACCTGGTGGGCCTAGTGGATCTAGTGGTGGTTGGACCTAGTGGACTTGGTGGATCAGGTGGTGGAGGAAACACAGGTGGAAACCAAGGCTCTGGCTCAGAGGATTTGGGCCCCAACCACCCCCACAAGTTTTCTTTGAAATGTCTCTACATTTTCCCGATTATAGAGGTATTGAGGATGTTATGGAACATGTTCACAAGTGTGAACTACTATGGCATGTGAAGGGTATCACAACCCCAGTAATGGAAGGCTAGTTAGTTTACAACCACGTTGCAAGGGCGCGCGCATACTGGTATAGGAAGTATGACCCTCATCAAACAGTGGTGGACTATACTACTTTAAAGAATGCATTCTTGGTAGAATTCCACATTCCTGAGTTTGAGTAGAAGAGCATCAATGCTTTGAAGGAGATTCAACAAGGAATGGACAGAGAGTGTGTGGGAGTATGATGTGCTTTAAAACTCTCTTGTCTAAATTATCATATGATATTCACCCTTCACAACATGCTCAATGGTTTTTTGGGGGTTGATCACTCCTTTTAGAAGGGCCTTATCTCATAAAACTTTTTATGCACCCACGTGAGGCATCGAAGCTCCCCCTACATGCCAAAGCTATTGGGTAGTAGTGTTGATACTGGTGTTAGCCCATTCTGGAGGCTCAGATTGCTTGCTATGGCCAAGTAGTTGGAAAAATTGTCTGTGAACTCAGCCCATGAGACTCGCAAAGTGGTTTGTGGTGCATAGATTGTGAAGTAGAGGGGCACGTTAAGGATAATTTCCCCCAGGAGGACAGTATGCACTGTGATAGTAGATTGTGAAATTTTTCATGGGGACCATGATGCAAGTAGGTGCCCCTTGCTTACAAAGCATGCAATCCGGAAGAATGTATCTTGTTATTACAAAATTTACACTTCTACAACCCATGATACTAAGGACTGTAGGCTCATTGATCAGATCCATGAGGCCATTGATCATGGGGTGTGCCAAACCAGTGTTGCTAGTAGTTCTAAGGGTGATGATCACCATTATGAGGAGTGCGCAGATGGAGGCATGTGTGGAAGAGGTTTTGAGGAGGGTTTTGTGGTCATGGAAACCACCATGGAGGAGGAAGGAGTGAGTTCCCACATGGAACCTATTTCAATTGTGGATCTACTGAGAGCATTACAAATGAATGCCCAGACCTGTTGTAGTGCTCATGGTGTGGAAAGAAGCATAAGTATGAGGAGTGCCTGGAATTGTTTGAGCATATGAATCAACAGCACCTGGAAGGACAAGGGCACTGCAATGGTTAGTATTAAGAAGGAAGATATATAGTGGATGCCTCTGGGTAACATGAGATGTAGGTTTGGAGCCTATCTTGGTAACAACAAGGGAAGAAGCCAGCCACATGCAAGAGAGATACCAAGATAGAAGAACCTGGTTTCAAGGGAGGAGGTCATTCATGGAAAGTATCCAGACCCCGCACATCAAAAGGAGGTATATCAGGACACCATGGATGTCATTCGAGAGCTTACAAGGGGAAATCTAGTGTCTAAAGGAGAAATCCAGGAGGGAGGAACAAGGAGAGTCGAGGTGCCAAAGGATGACCTGGATGAGGTCAAGGAGGTGTGTAAAATGCTAAGGCAAGAGAATATCATTCCCTTGCTAGGATCATGGTTGAGAGAGAAGGTACCACGCATGTCGGAGGAGAGCGTGAGAGGTAGGTCTTACATGCAAACCTTCCCCCTCACAGCCTTGACTATGACAAGGAGATCATGTTGAATGTAGTTGTAGATGGATGGCTCCTCAATAATATCCTCATGACACATAGCACGGAGGTTAATGTTCTAACTTTGGATGCATGGCATCAGATGGGAAGACCTACATTACAACCATCTTCGAATGTGTTGTATATATGGAAAACAAGACTAAGGAAATGCCCATCGGTGTCTTAAAGGATGCAACTATTACTATCCAGGGAGCTAAGTTTACTGGGGACTTTGAAGTCTTGGTGCTCACCGAGGCAGACAATTTCCCAACACTACTTGGGTGCCCTTGGTGTTACAAGAACAATGTGGACCTTGGTTCAACAAAGGGTACATCAGCTTTGAGAACAAGGAGGAATGGTCATTATACCCTGGCTGATGGGAAGTCGACACCCTATATTGAACCATTGGGGGAAGAAGTTCTAGACAGAGATATATGTGTGCTCAATCAGAGACCCAGAGATGATACACCCTACTAATGGGGTTATCCAGTTTGAAGATGCTCAGTCAAGTGAGTGATACCACCTAGTCTAGCATGTGACAATTGGGCACATGGGACTTATGAATTGATGGGATGGTAGTTGAGAGGGTCGGTGACCAAGGTAACAAAGGCACGCATGGTTTGGTGCCTTGGAGGAAAAGAACTACCCAAGTATTCAGGAGGAGCCTTCCCTGAGATCTTTTCAGAAGAGGTGGAAGCTCAGTGGAGGGATGGGAAGGAACGAGAGAGGGATGTTAAGTTATGTCTTGCTCAACATAGTGGCTGGTGGTGGGCTACACATCAGAGAGCCTTTTAGAGTGGCACGAGGTAAGAATTTCTCTCTGTCAGATTTTCTAGGAGCAATGTGCCCACCATCATCAAGGACTACCATGGGAAGGAGCCCACCTCTTTCCATATCCAGGAGTGTGAATGGGTCTGGAGAGAAGGTGTAGAAGCTTTTCCACCATCCCTCTAGGTGCACAAGTTGTATTCTACACTACAGGGTTGTGCGTGCATGCATGGTATATTCATTCGGAGACACGCCGCTAGACAAGGAATTGGCAAGAGCTCATGGTTGACCTTATTCAAACCTTTGAGTATCGAGAGTACCAAACCATCATTGATAAGGCCTTGTAGGGTATCAAGCACCTTACCATGGGGGATAGTGCCATGATGGAGGATAGGCTATTGGAATTACTAGGTGAACTAGGATTGGGGGTGCGCTTTGAAGAAGAAGTAGAGGAAATAGAAGAGTTACAACTTGAGTGCGTGTTTGGAAAAAGAAAAAGGAAAGTTGGTGTATGTGATTGATGGAGAGGAATCAGAAAGCTTGGATGTTAACCATTCTGTAGGGATGCGTGAGGTAGTGGACAATGCAGATACTCATGCATGTGCGCCTACCATGAACCCTTAAAGACAAAGAAGGTTAACATCGGTTTAGGAGAAGAACCTAAGGAAGCTATTATTGGAGACTACTGGTCAGAGAAGGAAGTTTCTAAGATCATTGATCTATTGTGCATGAATTTGAGGATTTATTCCCACGTGGGTACCATGAGCTCAAAGGCATTCACCATTCCTTGGGGGAGATGAAGATAAACTAAAGGATGGTGTGCCCGGTTAGGAAAAGGCCCTACCGGATGAATCCCAATTTTACGTGTGAAGGTTAAGGAGGAGATAGAAAAAATGATAGCTTCTGGGATCATTGAGGTAGTGGAAGAATCAGAGTGGATAAGTCCGATGGTAATCAACATCAAGAAGGATGGGTGGATTAGGATCTGCATGGATTATAGGGAATTGAATGTAGTTTGTGTCATTGATCCCTTTCCAACCCCCTTCACTGAAGAAATTTTGGAAGGAGTCACTGGGTGTGAAATCTATTCCTTATGGATGGATTTTAGGGTACCACCAAGTCCTGGATTGCAAAGGAGGACCAGAGAAGATGATTTTTCACCACTGAGTGGGGAATTTTTGCATACATGGTCATGCCCTTTGGGTTGAAGAATGTGCCTACTTTTTTTCTCGCGCATAGTGGTGCAAGCATTCCAGATTTCATACATAAGTTTCTTCAGGTCTATTTGGATGATTGGACAGTGTATGGTCTAGTTAAGGACCATTGTGACAATTTAAGGTTAATGTTTGAGAGGTGTAGGTAGTTGAGGATATCCCTCAACATTAAGAAGTGTGTGTTTGCTACACCCTTTGGGACTTTATTGGGGCATATCATATGTAAGGAGGGCTTATTGGTAGATCCCACTAAAGTTGTAGTTATTGTGGGGTTAGGGGAGCCTACTAGCCAGAGCGCAAGTGTGCGTGGATTCCTTGGGCATATGGGCTATTATACAGAAATTCATTAAAGGATATGCCAAGATCATCGTGCCTTTAGAGGAGCTGCTTAGACATAAAAGTGCCTTCCATTGGGGAGAGGTGCAACAGAGGGCATTTGATACATTAAAAGATAGGCTTGTCACCACACCTATATTACATTTTCCCTCTTGGGACAAGCCCTTTCATGTCCATGTAGATGCCTTAGGGACCACTATTGGAGCAAGTGCTTGCACAACCAAGTGAAGGGATTGTTGATCATCCTCTGTGTTTTGCAAATAAGAAGTGACACCAAGAGAGTAGAACTATACCACAACTGAGCAGTGAGGCATTGTCGATGATCTACACTTTTCAAGTTTAGGTAGTATCTGCTGGCAACACCCTTTGTGTTTTACAATCGACCACATGGCATTAAAGTATTTGGTGAACAAGCCTATTCTACAAGGGCGCATATGTCGGTGGGTGTTGTTGTTTCAAGAATTTGAATTCACCATTGTAGTGAAGCCTGGGAAAAGAAATTGTGGGCCTGATCATCTATCAAGAATTGATTCAGGGGAGGATGTGCAAGAGTATTGAGGAAACAATGCCAGATGTGCAACTATTTAGGTTATGGTGCGTGCCCTCGGATTTGGAAGAGATTGCAATATTTTTAAAGGAAGGTGTGGCACCGAAGGAATGAAGACATTGGAGAAAAATTAGTTGGCCATATACACGCCACGCCCTACATGTTAATCAGTGGAGACTTATACAAGTTGGGACGTGATGAAGTTTTTTGTGTGTGTGTGTGTATTAGAGCATGAGCCTGGCCATCATGGAGGAAGCACACGGAGGAAGTGGGTGGGCATTATGTAGGTGATGCCACCGTGTAAAATATTAATGGTAGGTTTTGTGGTGGGAAACCCTATACAAGGATTATAAAGACTATTGTAAAGCATGTGACCATTGTCAACGCATTGGAAAACCAGAAGGAGAGATGAAATGCCTTTGCACCCTATCCCTAGCATGGAGCCTTTTGAAAAGTGGGCAATAGACTTTGTAGGCCCTATTGCACCAAAGTGATGCGTAGGACTGGGTCATGTTATGTCATCACTTGCATGGATTATCTGACAAGGTGGGCAGAGGCAGCCCCAACTAAAGATTACACAACAGCCACAATGGCAAGGTTCTTGTGGGAGAACATTATCACAAGGTATGGATGCCCATTGAGTTTGACCAATGATAGGGGTATGCATTTCTTGAATGAGACCATGAGGATCCTATTATCAGAGTTCATGGTGGCTCATCACAAGACTACGCCCTATCACCCACAAGAAAATGGAACCATGGAAGCATTCAACAAAATATTGAGTCATACCCTGACCAAAATTTGTGATGTCGGAAGACAAGATTGGGATGAAAAGTATCAGTAGTATTGTGGGCTTATAGGACAACGTATAAAAGGATGAACAAAGCCACACCATTTCAATTGGTGTTTGGCATGGAAGTTTTTTTCCAGTTGAATTTATGTTTCCTTCTCTGCGAATAGCACACGCAGAGAGGGTTAGCCAATGAACAAGCACTGGAAGAAAGGATTGATGAGTTAATGAAGATGGATGAGAGATGATCACTCGCCAGGTGGAGCCAAAAACAATAAAAAAAGCAAAGCAAAAGGCTTGGCATGATCGCCACATTAGAAACAAGAAGTTTGAGGTTGGGAAGATGGTTTTACTATATGATTCCAAGTTTCTACGCCACCCTGGGAAGTTAAAAGTCCATTGGTTGGGTCCTTACACAATCTCATACATCCTTGATTGGGTGCATGCCAGTTACAAGTGCTGGATGGGATGAAGTTTCCTGGACACTTCAATGGGAGTAGGCTGAAGCCCTACTATAAATAAGTCTTCTCGGTGTTTGTAAATAAGGTAGTTTTTCCAGTTAGTTTAGAAATTTCCTTTATGCATTCCCTTTCTTGTGTTTCCTTTCACGTTGTTGTTTTGTTTTTTTGTGCCTTGGGCACTAGTAACCTTATTGCTACTTTGGAGAATTTGTGAGTGTGCAAGAGGACCACACATCATTTTAAGTGTGGGGTGGAGTAATGTGAAGGAGTGCATGGTTAGAGTGCCAAGGAAGTGTATGTTAAAAATCCCTTGTTGAATGGCCGGTTGAAAGAGGTGTATGGAGAGAAAAGATGGAAGAAGGATGGTTGGTGCCAGGATAAAGCTACTTTTAGATCCCATGTACTAAGGAGGAGAAAGTGCATTAAGCAACATGAGGTAGGAGAGAAAAAAATAGGATAGAAGAAGTGCCTTTGGTGTGGGTTTTACATGCATAAGAGTCTCCTGTCGGGTTGGATTGGTTTGCACGCCAGAAGGTTGGAGGAGTTTTCATGCATGTTGGGTGTGTGAGTGAAAGTGCTGAAGATGGGATTTGTTTGAAAAAGCCTGCATTAAATGAAAAAAGTATGGTGGTAGGTGAAGTAGCATTTAATGCTCAAAAAGGGAAAAGCTATAAGTAAAGGGTCGAGGCACTTTCATTTTCACTTTGTGAATAGAGAGAGAAGTGATTTTTACATCTATTACAAACTAGGGTTTCCAGATTTGATCGTGTGAAGAAAGATCTGAGAGGTTGAAGCATGAGCAAGCTAGTTTGGATTTGCAAACTAGAAGGAAGGGGTTTCATGGGCATGAGAAAATTTGTGAGGAGGTGCCATCTTGTGGAAGTTTTATCCCAGTTAGGGTTTGACAAACTAGGGCATGGGTTCAAGAGGTTTTTCATCACAGGTTTGAGATCTGAGGCTGGAAGAAGTGGAAGAGTAGAGTAACAAGGAGGGAGTGAAGTGATAGGAGGACCTCGACAATGGCACCCAAGAAAGGAAAGGGAAAGGGCAAGGCAAGGCCAAGCAACAAGAACCTGACGTGAATATGAATGAAGAGTGGTATGTGGAGATGTAGTACCCAGATGGGGTAATGATGGGTAAGGAGTGGGAGTCCCACCTGAGGAACGTGCCTGTGAGTGACTATAACCATCGAACATGAACATGATCGAGAAGGAAATGACACTAGAGTTAGTGTGCCCATGAGTAAATGGACACCAGAGGGCTTGCCCATCTACAATGATGATGTTAAGGTCAAGATGGAGAAGGTAGGGTTGTTGCAACTCTATGAGTTGCCCTATTTTGGAAAACCACTAGAGTGCCTATACCAATGGCTAATGTCATGAGTACATGAAGATTACTTCCATTTTGTAGGGCAAGATGTGCATTACTCCTCAACTCATCTCATAGTTCACATGCCTCATATGTGAAGGAGACAACTTGGAGGATGACCTAGGTGACAAGGAGGCAATTCAGGAAACCATCACCGAATATGCCTGCAAGAAGGGGTCGAGGTACTATGACATCTCAGACATCAAGGACCCAGTGATGAAGATGGCCGCACATCTGGTAACAAAGCTGAATGGCCAAGAGAGATGGACCCAGGTCAATAAACCATGGTTACATGTTTTGTAAAAGATTACAGAGGGCACCATATACAACTTGTCTACATACATCATGGAGGAGATTGTTAGTTGTGTGAAGGAAGGTGACAGAATCCTCTTGGAAATGTCCTACTAACCATCATGTTTTTAGAGATTGGAGTGCCTGACGCATCGAAAAATTTGTATGGGAGTACCCTACCGAGGATCCTTCACCCATGAAGAGATTGAGAAGTATGCATGTGACACAATGACAACACCCCACAAGGCGTGACTAGAGAAGTGGTATACGTGCCTGAGGAATGTTTGGGGTAGAGTGGAGGATTCCCAAACAACTGCCAAGTAGTCACTAAAGGAGAAGCTGAATTTGTAGTATACCAACATTTCTTCTGGGTAGGTTCAGGCTAATAGATGAATCATGGAGCCCATGGTGCAAGCTTCCCTTCACTTTCACAGCTCAATACTTCCAAGTGGGAGTAAACAGATTCAAGGAATCCAAGAAGCTAAAGCTGGAACTTGGAAGCCTGGATCGGGACCATAGAGAGAGTTGCACAAAAATTTGAACTACCCCAGTGGCAAGCACACGTACATAGAAAGATACGTATCACATGAAGTATAAAGATGACTAGACCAATAACATTTCCCATTACAGGAGGATCCATGGCATGCGTATACCTCCGCATAAGACCAAAGTTTGAGAAAGGGTGTACTACCTAGAGAATGATGTCTCCATACCTGAAGATCCCATGGGTAGGAAGAGGCCCACGCCCAAGAAGAGGGGAAGAGGTGAAGAAGCACCAAGTGTGTAGACTACTCAAATGGTAAGCATGCCATCAATGAGTGCCAAGCATAACACCTACATGCATAGAAAGAAATCACCGGTAAAGGAAAAGACACTAGGAGGAAGAGGTGCTAGAACAACCCCTCACCAAGGAGAAGTCACCAGAGAAAGAAGAGAAGGTTGAGTCCCCTATCAAAGAATCACCTCTCAGAAAAAGTAGAGGATGGAAGAGGAAGCTGACTCGGAGGAGACCGAAAACTTGGAGAAGTACATGGGTGGAAGAGAGGATGAGAGTGAAGAAGATGACAATGAGGAGGATGAGCCTGAAAGAGACCAGGAGCCACATGTCTTCAAGCATGTATGATTCAGAAGAAGAGAGTGGAGAAGAGAAACAGGAGTTCGTGTTTCATGCGGTGCAAGGGCACACAGGATGGGGAATGCACCTGGGACATGGGAAGGAATGAGGAGATTGGCACAGAGAAGCAGGAGCCCATAAGCTTCACAAAGGAGTAGATAACTGAGGTAGCAGAGAGAGAGGCAAAGAAAATGCTCGAGGCCTTAGTAGACCAAGAGTTGGAGCAATGTTGACATAGTGCTAGGAGGAAGGAAAAGAGGAAAACATTGAAAAGGAGCATGACAAAGAGCATGGGAGGAGGTCCCGCTCTAATGGTGAGTTTTCCCAAAGGTGCGTGTGCTCGGGTAGGAGGACCCTTGATATAGAGAAAAGACAAGTGATGGGCTACGTTGATGACTCAAAGAAGGTGCTACGCACGTGGTTCCAGAGCACTGTACCCATAGAAAGGATTTTAGCCATGGGGTCATTTGAAAAGGAGGGGGCATGTACCCCAGATGAAGAAGATGCTCTCTTGGGCATTTGAATCCCACATTGATGAGCCAGACTTTGAAGTCTACCAAGGAGCAATCATAACAAGTACCAGAGTCTAAGGGAGCCAATCCCTTGGTAAATGCCCAGAACTCTCGGATGAGTAGGTCTGTAATGTGCTCAACAAGGTCATGGTCGAGACAGAGGCTAGGCTCTTTTGTGCACAATGATAGAATAAGAGTGCTAGAGGGAAAGCTAGGGAAGAAAGAAGAGGAGATGGCTGAGAAGGCCAAGAGCTTGAAGCAAGAAGAACTGATCAACATGCATGCAGCTAGCTGAGGTGTGAGCTAAAGGATGAGAAGACAAAGGTGCAGGAAGTATACAAGAAGGTGGAGTCTATCAAGAGTGCCATCATTTTAAAGCACCAGACCTAGCGCCACCCGCGTAGAAGTACGCATCCACTCTGGAATGCTTAGAAGATCTAACACATGTGCACCTCACCATGGAGAGATGACCTTTGGCCCTAGAGTCTACAGAGGAAGTGGCCACGTGCTTAAAGAAAGAGGACAAGTTGAGGGTGGTAGCAGCTCATTGCTGAGTATAGCAAGGTGCTCGCAGAGGTTAAAGTCACTACCCAATCTGTTGAGGCCACATATGATACTTTGTGCAGATAGGGATAAGGTAGCAAGCACCTTGGTCACCACACATGAAGTGGAGCTAAAGGAGTTCCAAGAGAAGAATAAAGGAAATAGGGAAGAGAGGGACAAGGTTCTTGCCAAAGTAGAAAGAAAATATGAGGCAATTGAAACATTAAGGGGTTCAATCAAGGCCCGGCTGAAAGAACTATACCCTCAGATTACAGGAGGATGGACACGCTCAAAGACCTGGGCAAGGAGATGGAGAAGATCATTGACACTTTGGGGCACCCAGGAATTGGCCTAAGTTTTGATGAGGTGAGCACCCGATCGGTGACCTCTGTCAGAAGGCACAGAGAGGTCGACATATGGAACAAGCTGGAGGTAGACTTATGGAAGGATTTTCCTAGCTTGTTGAGTTAATGCCCCCCCCCATTCTTCCTTCTTCCCCAATTCTTTCATTCCTTTATTCTTTTGCAAAATGTAAGACTACACCTTGGTTCCTTAAGGCAGCATACATCTTGGTTAAGTGGAGTGTTTCCATGGATGGAGAATAGGCATAGTGTGGGGTGATGTTGGACCCCTAGAATATTGACCAAGTATGAAGGTGCGTAGGTGCAAGGTCCCAGTTATGGAATGGTGCAAGGAAAAAATGCACAAAAGGAGGGTTTAAGAGAAGGGTTTAAGGAAGCCCGTAAGTGTGCGATGATGACGAGGATAGAGCCAAGGGTTGGGACTTAGTCAATTTGGATGTCCAGAGTAGAACACGTGAAAAGCATGACCCGGTTGCACGTGGATAAGGTGCCAGCCTGGTGACAAAGTTGGCCCAAGAAGGAGCATGCTAGAAGCTTCTAGAAGCACATCATGGGATAAAGTGGAAAGCTCAAGCCTAGAGAAGCATGCTCACATGGAGGACCACATTCAGACACTTGGCACCAGATCTGAGGGTGCTGGAGGGTGAGTTGGTAGTCCAGGAAAGCTATAAATACAAGTGCCCTAGCAGAGTAAAAAGAGAGAGAGAGAAGAGTATGGGGAGAGCTGCAGAAATACTATGAGGACTCTGTTAGTGGATAGTTGTATTTGGGAGAGAATGCATTAGGCTTAGGGATTGTAATTTTTCTTTTTGGTAGCTTAGTTACATAAGTCCAAGTGCATTGCATGACTGTGGTCTACTTCTCTGTGACACTCTGTAATGGCTCAATGGATGTAATGAGGTTATATATATATATGTTATATATATACATGAATATCAATGATTTTGATGCACTTCTCTCTCATGAGTTCTCTTTCCTTTCATGCTAAGTAAGGATGCTTGTATGTTTTTTTGTCATACATACACATTATGGATTATGTTAAGTACTCAGTCTGAAATGACTGCAAGGATCTAGAGGCCGTTCTGAGCCCTATGGTTCTTGTATGTCCTAACTTCCCTTCTGAAATCTCTTACACAAATCATAGATGATGCATACCCCATGATCAATGGCCTCATGGATATGATCAATAAGCCTACAATCCTTAGTACAAATGGGTTCAGAGGTGTAGATCTTACAGTAGCAAGACACATTCTTGGATTTCATGCTGTAACAAGGGGCATCTATTTGCATCATGTTCCCCATGAAAATCTGGAAATCCACTATCACTGTGCGTATTGTCCTCTAGGGGCAACTATCCTTGACATGCACCTCTACTTCACAATCATGCACCATAAACCACTACGAGTCTCATGGGCTAAGTTCACAAATAAATTTTATAGATTTTTAGCCATAGTAGAAACTGAGCCTCCAAAATGGGCTAATACCAATGAAGAGGAAGAGACAAATACACAACAACGAGAGAAGTTTCTAGCACCTCACGCAGTAAGATGTGAAAGTTTTATGTGATAAGGCCATTCTAAAAGGTGTGATCAACCCCCAACAAACCACCGAGCATGTTATGGAGGATGAATATCATATGATAATTTAGACTCGGGGAAGAAGTTCAACATTAGACAAGAGGGTTTTAAAGCATGCATCATAGTCCCACACACTCTAGGACTGCCATTCCCTATGAATCTCCTTTGAAGTTGATGCTCTTCTATTCAAACTCAAGGATGTGGAATTCAAGATAAGGTGTTCTTTAAATTAGTATAATCCATCATGTTTAATGAGGGTCATATTTTCTATAATAGCTATGTGCACACCCCTACAACGTCATTGCAAATTGACTAGCTTTCCACTCCGAGGTTGTGATCCCCTTTGACGCCATAACACTCACACTTGAAGAACATGTTTTGTAGATCTTCAATACCTTATTAACTGGAAAATGTAAAGAAATATCAAAGAATACTTGAGGGGGTGGCTGGGGCCCTTGTCCTCCTAAGCCAAAGCCTTGGTTCCCTCTAGTGTTTCTCTCGCTCTAGGATCCACCGGGTTCACTAGGTCCTATGCCTCATGAGCCATTAGATCCACTAGAACAACTAGGTCCACTAGGTCATATTCCCTCGACCCACACGAGATCTACCAAAACCACTAGGTCCCTGTAATAATAGTCGTGTCATGTGTCCCCATGGTTCTATTAAACTATGTGCATAGATGGTATGTGATAATGCCCCACTACCACTATTGTACTCCGCGCCACTCCTAGACGTGAGACTGAAAGATTGTATACTTGCTCCTTATCCAAAGACTAATCGAATACTTAAGGAATATACATAGCCATAGAAGTGGGAACTAAAAAATTGTATGCACTAGGCACGAGACTTATCACTTCCATTGATACCAACTACATCAATGATATTCCTTCCTTGATTTGGAAAACCAAGTGCTAGGGTTTGGTCACTAGGTGGGTTCAGATATGTGCCAATGACTCTTCTCTCTCCATGTGACAAAATATCATTAGAAGCCGAAGGGGTCTCTCTTACGTGTTTGCCAAGATGGAGTAGCACAAACTACTCAGGTTCCACGTCCTCTACGTGAACCTCAACTCCTTCCCACAACGTATGCCTCCATAGATCCATCACACTTGCAGCCTCATGTTGTCTATAAATCTCCCTTTCACATGCTTCACTATACTTGAGCCGTCTCTCCTCCCTTTCTTTCTCCGTCGTAATATCTACCATCTTCCTCCACTCTAGCTTCCTCACAAGGTGCTCTTAATGGTTTAAAGTGTTACCATTGGAAATTCCTCTAAACTCAAAGTAACAATCAATATCTTCATTTTTAGAGGATAGCCACGCAGAAATGATCCTCTCAGTGCTCCATGAAATTTAAATTTAGCAACCTCAAAAAAAATATGTGGAAATAGCATACTCCAAAGTGTAGCTAGCAAACACACTCTTCCACTAATGATCCACAACATAAGTCCATGTCGGATCTCGCATCTTATAGCCTATGGTATTATTCTTGGGTCAACACACGCAATCTATAAATCTAGTTTGATCTAGATGCATATGTTTAGAGCCATTCATAGAGTTCTATTAGGAAGCAACATAAAAATGTTTCATATAAATCATGGTAGAGCTCTCTTCTACCCACCTACATGCATTAAATTCAGGTCCAATTTTGAATCTCTCGAGAAAACTCATCCTTCGTTCTCTTGAACCATGATTCAACACTTCCCCGAGTTAAACGTTATGTCATTACTTGTTACCCAGATCATGATGAATTCCATTTCCCACTACAAATTTTAAAAGAGGTCCATTAACATAACCAAGATGTAGTCATTTTTACCCCATCAATTAAAGGAAAGAAATCCCATGCATGTTGTCCTATCACCCGGTGGAGAATTCTGGGCTCTCACCGAAAAAGCAGGCAGTGGGTGTCAGTATCTTTTTATGTGATTTTAATGGGAGCATCATCTATGATACGAGTGTAAGATATTTTGAAGGGAATAGGACATACAAACACCATAGAGCTTAGAACGGCTTCTAGATCCTTATAGTCATTCTAGAGATAAAGTAATTTAATAGATAAATGAACTTGCACCAATACAGTAAAGGAAATCATCCAAGTATTCATACTAGTTCAAATAGTAAACATAATCGAGAAAGAACTATGAAGAAGGATGTATGTATCGAACCATTAATGCTCATATTCATATCTGGTAACCTTATTACACACATTAGGCCATTACGAGAATGTCAAAAAAAGGTAGACCGTAGTCATGCATTATAACTCTGGACTCATATAACTAGGCCTACAAAACAAAATTTATAATTCCCAACCCCTAATACATTCTTTCCTACCCTTATTTTTCCCAAACTAATAGAGTCCTTGCAATATTTCTGCAGAGCTCCACCCTTTCTCTATCTATTTAGGTCTCTCCTTTACTTTTGTAGAACTTGTGTATATAGCCTCTTTGATCCACTAAGTCATTATCATTTAGCCTCGAGATCCATCACCAAGTGTCCGAATGTGGTCCTCCAAGAGCACGTTCTCCTCTGGCTGAGCTCACCACTCCATGTCATGATGTCCTTATAGAATCCTCGACTAACGCAGGGTATATTCATTCTTGGGCCAACGTATCACCGAGGATGTACCTTATCCATTGCGCATGTGCATTGGTCATGTTTTCCTTGTATCTTTCCCAAAATTCTCAATATGGCTAAGTCTTGGAACCTTGGCTTTGTCCGTGCGCGTGCCACAAGTTTCCTTGCACCCTTCCCTAAACCCTTTCTTGTGTTCCTTCTCCTTGTACACCTTTCTTCCACTAGGCCTTGCGAACCTACGCACCCTTTTGTACTTCAAAAGCCAATATTTTGGGATGGGGCCCAACACCATGCATATTCTTCCTAATTGTGTATCCATTCCTCAATACTTTCTAGAGTTATCTCGAGTGCACGTCTTCATCACGAACCATCCGAAAATAAGCGAAAAATAGGTCCCTGACAACGGAACCGATGATGTAGCCTAGAATTTACTAAATAACACCCTAGTCCCATTAACACATCACTTAGCCTTGATGAGCACTCACCCAAAGAACGCAAAGGTACCTGGTCCCTCTTTAGGGTTGTTGTAGCGAGGATGTTATCATGATGAAGGAATAAACATATAGATTCATAACTAATCCATTATTCTATAATGCATGCTACCCTCGGATCTATGAGTGAACAAGTTTAAATAGTAATCATGATTGAATCAATAACATGCACAACTCAATTACACACAGAATGACACTTTGATTCAACCAATATCTTTCATATATTAATAAATATGAAGCTCCTTACAATATTTTCAATTCATACTAATGCGCATATGGATCTGATATAGTAATTCGGTCATATGCATATATCTCTATACCTCCATACATCCATCACACATACATACACACTCTCTATATATTCTCTATTACCCTCATCTACTATGTACCTAACATCATATATATATGGTGGGGACTTGCCCTTCACCGATTATTTATTCCAGAAATAGGCCACACATTATTGATAGCCACACACCATTTATAGGCATAACCACACATACAAGTGTGCTATCAATAGACCTCTTGCATTTAATTGAGGTTTCAATCCTATTCTTAGCTTGTCTCCATGAAAAATGATTTGGTCCGCTCCTCCAAAGATAGAAAATGCATGGTGTGCACGTCTCTACATCGTTGGTGTGTTCCACACACCATCTTTTAAAAATAGGTCTTCGTGCTCAATATCGGCTAAGTCACGAAATTTGAACTTGTCTTACGTGCGCGGGTCCTTCCTATCCTTCCACGCCCTTGGTTCCAAGCCTTCTATCCCTTACGAACTCCTTGTGTGATCTATGAAAAGTATTCTTTGATCAACAAAATACTCATAAATTAATTTTATAATTCTATTTAACTCAATATACTCATGCAATCCATGGATAAATTCAACATGTAATAAGTCTTTCTCATAATAGAATTATGAAAGTTAGGCATGCTCTCCACGGTCCCTAAAATATAGAGATTCTAAAAAAGTAGCATATTTTTATTTATTATAACTAAGAATTTTCTTCCCATATCTTTGGGATGACTACACAAGAATTTGTACTTATTTGAAAATTGATAGTTGATAGTCTATTTTTTAGCTATTTTTAAATAAATCACTTTGAAAAATATCTTATTTGGTCCTACTTGACTAAAAAAACATAAATAGTTTAAATAAATACTAAAACATCCTAAAATTTTATTTCTAATGTATTGCTAAAAATAGAAATGATGTAAATTTAATATAATTTCAAATGCCAAAGTTGGCATTGTTCCCAACATTTCCCCTTTGATGTAAAGTGACGAAATTGTTATAATCTTCTTAAGTATTCTAGTTATGTGCTTCATCAATTCCTTTGTGTTTATATCATTATTTTGATCCTATATTATTACATTATCAATGAAAAATATTTATCATTGACCAATTCTGTGATAAAGTGATGTTTGAGCTCAATGTGTTTGGTTCTAGCATGGAAAATTAGATTCTTGGATAATTTTATTGTACCAATGTTGTCATAAAATATCTATGTAGGCTCAATTTGATCCTTTTTAAAATTAATTAGAGTCTCCTCAGCCACATTATTTGTGTGTAATATGATGTAAGGGATGCATATTTAAATTTAATAGAGAATAATACAATAGTATCTTGTTTCTTTTAAGTCCAGAAACCATACCACTTCTCAATGTGAAGTAATAACCAGAAGTAGAATTCCTATCATTAAGAGAAAATACCCAATATGAATCTAAGTATCCAAAAATACATAATGAATTTTTTTTTTTAATTGAATACCATGATCATAATTCCATTCCCACATATATAAAAAGTATTTTCACATCTTGTATTTGTTTAACTAAAGGCATGCCCATGACTCTAGAAACTAATGAATCCCTATAAGTTATATTGAGTCTAATTATAATAAGATACATAAAACTTTCCACCATGCTTATAAAAATATTCTTATTAGTTAAAGGGATTTCATCCTCTCTTTTTTTCTCCACTTGTAGTT
Source organism: Taxus wallichiana var. yunnanensis (assembly GCA_018340775.1). Classification (NCBI taxonomy): domain Eukaryota; kingdom Viridiplantae; phylum Streptophyta; class Pinopsida; order Cupressales; family Taxaceae; genus Taxus; species Taxus wallichiana. Next base: position 39,742,566 of record CM031236.1, on the reverse strand, counting down.
GGGATATTCATAGCCATAAAATATTTAAGATTTAACTTCAAAAACATATCTTGGACATACTTTATTTGACAAATAAGTACTTCCTCTTTATTTTTATGGATTTACATAGAAAGAAATTTCTTATTAATTACAAGATAATTCATCTCAAATTCTTATTTCATAGCTTCCTTGAAGCTATAAAACATCTCCATAGAGCTACCTATGAAGATCAAATCATCTACATAGAGGCAAACATATAAAACATTAGAACTAAAAAGTTTTATGTAAAGATTTGGGTAAGTTTTAATTTTTACAAATCCTTGTTAAAAAAACCAATTATCAATTCTTTAGTACCAATCTCTTGGATACTTCTTGATCCCATAAATTCCCTTCTTCAATTTGTATACCCACAATTCTTTATCCTTTACCTCAAAACATTGGGGTTTCTCCACATACACTTCTTCTTCAATGACTTCATTTATGAATGAACTCTTTACATCCATTTTATGTATTTTCTAACCCAAATATGGGTAGAAAATAAAATCATTAATATTATATTATATTTTCTTGCAACAAGAGAATAAGTCTCCTCATAATGAACACCATTAGTTTGGCAAAGCCTTTTGCTATAAGTCTAGCTTTTCGTTTATCAATTTTGCCATCACTATTTACTTTGGTCTTGTAGGTCCACTTAGTAATAATGAAATCCTTATCAACATGAGGCTAAACAAGTTTTCAAGTATTATTCCTCTCAATGGAATCCATCTCAAGTTTCATAGCATCAACTGACTCTTTCCTTTGACTAAATTCTTCAAAACTTCTAGGTTCACTAGCCATATAAGACAAAGCAAAAAAGGTATTTGCAACATATACATCATCAAGAAATTACCTTTTTGATGTCGCATCCTTATAATCGTTATCAAATAATTTTGATCCAACATTTTATTTTTTGGATGTAGATTCAATAACTTGTGCTTACTTAAAGTTGTTGCGGATGGATGGCTAGTCTCTTGTAAAGAGATATTATTGTCTCTGTAGCATTAGAAACATGTGTAGGAATTTTCCCGATCCTAAAAATATTATTCAAGGATTGGTACCCCTTCATTTATTAACCTCTTCGATACACTATCAAGAGCATCATACATCCCATTCTCAAAAATATTAATACCGCTTGAAACAATGAAGTTTTACTAGTAGGATTATATAACATGTATGCTTTGATTTTATCACTATAACCAATGAAAATATGATATACACTCTTAGGATCCATTTTTAAAAATATTTTGGCTATGAAAATGAACAAAAAATAAACAACCAAATACCTTTAAATGAGATACATTTAGTTATGAACCATTTCAAGCCTCACAAGGTGTCTTGTCTTTGATTTCCATTGTAGGACTCTTGTTTATGATGTAAATTATATTCTTTACTTCTTAAACCAATTTTTTTCCATGTGATTATTTTCTAAAATAGTCCTTGTTAATTTCATTATGGACCTATTCATTATTTTTTCTACACAATTTTGTTGTGGTGTGTAAGGATCTATTAACTGCCTCTTGATGCCTTGTGAAGAACAAAACTCAAAACTTCATTAGAAAAAAATTATCCACCTCTATTTTTTCTTAGGGTTTTTATGGAATGTCCACTTTATTTTAAAATACAAATATTTGAAATTTATAAAATTTAAAAAATCTCCACTCTTCTCTTTTAACATAAAAACCCACATAAACCTTGTAGCATCATCAATGAAATAAATGAAATACAAATTCTTACCATAACGTTTTCAATATATTGGTACACATAGATGTAAATGGATTAACTCCAAAGGTTTTCTTTCTCTCCATTTTCTAATAGGGAAATATTCCTATGATGTTTCCCAATAATACATGACTTGCATGCAACATCATTCTTTGAATCTATCTTGGGAAGACCTCTTACCATACCCTTTATGTCAAAAATATGCAAACTTTTGAAACTGATATGACCATATCTTGAATGTCACAACATGTTAACATCCTCAATGGTGGACAAGCAATTACCTTCCTTAATAAAATTTATACTTAGTGGAAACATCCTATTATTTTCCATATAGGATTTTCTAATGAGTATATTTCCATACATCTTCTAAAAATTTGAACAAATTCCATCTTTAAAAAGTAGTTTAAAACTCTTTTCAACTAGTTATCCAACACTAATCAAATTATGATTCAAACTTGGAGAAAAATACACATAATTAATTTCACCCTTACCTTTACTTGAGGTGATTTTCATGCTACCATTTCCTTCAATTTGAATGGATTTTTCATCCCCTAAATGCACTTGACTTTTGAAGGTGTCATCTAGCATGCTAAAACCCTCTTTTTGACTTGTCATGTGATTTGAGCAACTTGAATCAAGAAAACATATTTTCTTAGCTTCCTATTTTCCAATATTAGACATGAGAAAAACATTTGAGTACCATTTCATATCTTTTTTTCATCTTGGATTTATTTATTCTCATAATCTTGATTAGCTTAATTATTTAATGACAATTTCCTATAATATTTTATAAAGTGTCTAGGTTTTTTACAATAATGAAAAATAAAGGATTTATTACTCTTTTATGTGAAATTTTATTGTTATTTACTCTTTGAATCGAGTTATTTGAAGTTTTGGATTGATTTTTTTGTTTCTTTTTTCCTTTTCTATGGAATTCTAGCCTTGGTTTCAAGTACATGCTCTAGATTTCTTGCATATATATTCATCTTATCCTCATGGGACAAAAGAGAACCTACTAATTCATCAACACTTGTAGTGTTCATGTCCTTACACTCTTCAAGAGTGATCACAATATGTAACCATCTTGGTGTCAAAGATCTCAAAATATTTCTAAAAATCATTTTATCTTCAATGGTTTCTCCATAAACTCTCATTCTATGAACCATATCATTTACCCTTATACAAAAATATACGAAACCTTTAATTTTTGACATTATTACATTTTTAAAACAAATTTTGAGAATTTGGGTTTTGATTATCTTCCCTTAATAGATGTTTGATACGAAGTCTCTAGTTAACCCATGATTCATGAGAATTTTTGCAGCCAATAATTCTTGGGTAGATGTTAGGATCTATAACACTTTGAAGATAAAAGAAGGCTTGAGCATCTACCTTCTCTTCATCCCTTTTTACTCTCTTATAATCTTAAGAGAGAGAATTCCAATAAACATGTGGTTGATACTTATTGGAAATATTTTTCAAACTCTCTTCAAAATAATAATTCTCTCCAACTAATCCCTCACACTTAAAGTTATCTCCTTTAAAAATAGGGATAGTCATAGAATTTGAATTGATGAAAGCCATTGATTGTAGAACCTTGCTATGATACCAAATAAAATATGATGGAATGGATGTTTAAGGAGAAAAAAATGATAAAATGGAAGATTTGATTAGTCTCTAATATAACCTGGAAAGAATCTCTATATCATCTAAACAACGACCAATAAAACCAAGTAATTAAGCTAGTGTAATTGTTTTAATACTTGATGATCAAATTGTGTATTGTATGCACCACTGAACCTCAAAATAATATTTTGAAGCATTTTGGTTATTAAATATGAATACATGCAATAAAAATTAGTAATTTTTTTTTCAAATATTACAAGAACGGATTACTTTATGGTGCCATGCTTTGGGCCATACCATTATTAAAACAAAAGGCTGAATTATCCACTTACAACTCAACTTGAAAATAAAGTTAAACTAAAAATAGAACCAATAATAATATTAAAATAATCCTAAACCAAATTTATACTTCAATTTAACTCAAAAATAGACTCATGCAATCCATGGACAAAGTCAACATGCAAGAACTTTTTCCTGGAATAGAATCATGCAAGCTAGACATGCATTCAAAGCCTAATCATAGCACTCTCCTAGAGAATGTACCAAAAGGTTCCTAAAATATAGCTATTATCATAAAATTAGAATATTTTTAGTTATTTTAACTTAGAAAGTGTTTCCCACCTCTTTGGGATGACTACACAAGAATTTTTACTTATCCAGAAATTGATAGTTGACAATCTATTTTTAGCTTTTTCATATATTTTTAGGAAATCACTGAAAATCACTTATTTGGTCCTACTTGAATAAAAATACATGACTGAAATAAATAATTCCTAAAACATATTAAAAATATTTTTTAGAGTATTTCTAAAATATAAATGATCTAAATTTAGCAAAATTTCAAATGCCAAAATTGGCATCATTCCTAACAATAAAAACCCCTAAAATATAATTAGCATATAAACAAGAAGGTATCAATGTGGATAATTTATTTTTTAGGTTTTCCTTCCTTCTCAAAAATATTAAAAAAGGGGCACTTTGGTTCCTTTTACATCTCTTGTTTTGGGTTATACATGACATTCTAGTCTCTCCTTTTGCACAAATTAAGGACTGGTCACCCTTAATCCTTTGACATCACAAAAACTCCAAGCCTCTAAAGAATGAAAATAATGGGATTTCCTCCTCCAAAAAACAAAAATGTCTTTTCCTCCATGTTTTTGATATCAATTTCTTACTTTCACAATTTAAAAGTTGCCAAAATTATCTATATCTATATTTATGGTTTAGTTTCTATCATCATAGACATTGACAATATTTTATGGTGCAAATTTCATCATGGATTTCGCTCATACAAAAACATCAAAGAATAATTTTTCAAATGAAGATAAAGTGTGATTATACCCTTAGTTATGTTTATCCTTTAAGCCTATAATTTTCAATTACAAACTTAAAGGGGGAAGTAGATAACAAAATTTAGCAACTTATCTGTTTGCAATGAAAAGTTTGATTATATTCCCTTACTAATACAAATGCTAACCTTTGTAATCTAATAATCCTATATCTCTAGGTCTTTTGCGACTTTCATAAATATAATTTTTTTTCGTAGTACATTTGGGGAATAAATTATCAAATCAAATTAGTAGAAAATCTCTATACTTCATGCCACAAATTTATGTTTCGCTTTGCATATCTCCTATCCATAACTATACAAAGAGTTAGCATGTAGGGTCTGGTCTTAGCCACCCTGTATGGTGTGGTCATTTTATATTCTCTTATTCTAATGTATCTTATCAATGTTCCCTAGAATCACTCATCAAGACATGCCACATATTATACTCTAGGTGAATTTAACTATTTCATTTACTATGATTGACATAGTGTGCAATAATTCAAATCAAATTCTAACATGTGAATGTGGAATAACTACATATTAGTTATAAATGAAGGAAATACACACACAAGAGAAATATAAATGTAATAATAGACTATAAATATATTACTGAATCAAAATAATAGACCTAAATTTAGATTATAATGAAGAATAGCCATTTGTAAAATTCCCTTACATTGTTGTATACCTTTTAAAGATACTATTAGATTATTGGTCCATTCTTCTTCCATTTCCTATCAAAAGAGAACCTTTGCATTCTATAATTGTACTTAGTGAGTATTATATATCCCCTATTTTTTATATAATCTATTCTTATACCTTAGGTGTTGTGTAATATACAATAGATCCAAAATTCATTCAAGTAATATTTTTACCAACACTTTCTCATACTTAAATAGTTGTCTCGTCCCTGAAAATGATTTTTATAGAATAGTTGTCTCGTTCGTAGAAAAATATTTTAATAGAATTTATAGGGTGTTATATCATATTATTTCATCTTTCCTAATATTAATTATGTTGGTAATTGATATAATATTCTTGCGATCAACATAAGGGGTGTCATTTGTTTTCATCCCATGTACACTATTTAATATCCCTAATGGTGTAGACACAAAAATTAGGTCACACTCCCCTTGGTCCCTAGTCAAATAACCAGCTCAAACATACTCACCTAACCAAGGCCCCTTCCACCCCACACCATTATTAATTTAATTAAATTAATATATATCCTCACAATATTTATTATCTAATTATCTTAATTTCTACCCCACCACCTCACCCTAGACCTATTCTTGGCATGTTTCCATAACTAACAATAACTAAGTATTACTTGCCTTAATGAGCTAAGACTTAGTCTAACCCTAAAATAAATGCCTAAAATCTCTCTAACCACATTCGCACTCGGTAGAAGGGAAGCTTCATTCGATCCGTAAAAAACAAACCAACTTGGCCCAATAAATTAGAAAGATCTGCCCATTTTAGTAAACCTAGAGAATCCCACCTTAACCAATACCGGTCGGACCTAAATCGACGCTGAGACAAGATGGAACCATCGTCGATTACCATTTATTCACCTTAACAACCTTGTTTTTGGGTTGGCACATTCGAGAGCAAGAAGACAAGAAGAGAAGCGCATCAAGTAGAACCGGGGTCTTTTCATGCACCCAGACATCTATAGCTAGCACCCGGGATAGCTCCATAAGTATTGGCACTCACGGAAATATGCGGGAAGCATCACTATTGCACCAAGCTCTATTCCATCAAATGACCATCACCACCACCCAACCATTGGACTGCTGCAACATTGGTAGGTGTTTTTATCATTAATAATTTCCATTCTTATTCTACTCATAGAGTTGTTACCATTTTTGTTGTCATTCTTCTATTAACATTCTCATCACTCCATAGCCTTCTTTCGACAAAATTAAAAAAACCTCACCCACCTGTTTATCAGATCTCCTATCTTGACCCTTCCACCTATTTGAGTGTTCTCAGTATTCCCATATACCTCGCCATATCCTTCTTTAGCCCCATCTAACCTCATCTAGACTCTACAATAAGGTTTTCATTGAATTCTTTGTCACCCTCTTTGTATCAACGTTGATTACCCATAACTGTCATCAGTCTCCCTTAATCTTCATCGGTTATACCCAACCGACATTGGTCTCTATGTTTCATACCCCGTGTCAATTACAGAATCAAACAACCCTTTACCAAATAACTTAAAAACCCTAGAACCTAACCGGTTCTAGTACCCTGACACCTACCAACCCTTCAGATCTGAGTATAGCCTAGCCCATTATATTAGATTTTCTTATTGTACTTGAATGAGATACCTAAATAATATCAACTACAATAGGACTTTAATTATTTCTCGCATTAATTTTTTTTAAAAAGTGGATTGACAGCTATCTAGGAAGTATCACACTTCCTAGAAATAACATATGCTAGGTATTCCATTGTCATATATCATTTAAATTCTCTTTTGTGGTCTTGTTTTTATTACAAGTAGTTCCTCATAGCCAAAGGGAATATCTCATAATTAGCATTGGTTCAAAAAGTTAGAATGCGCACAACATCCACTAACCGGACAACAATAACATGTATTCCTCCTCATCCCTTACCCTTATCTATTTCGTCATTTAAAAAATTAAAGAAAAAGGTGAAACATTTTGCACACCGGTGGGACCCATCGGGGGTTCTATTGCATTTTCTTCATTCCTAGGTGAAATTTATGTGTCTATTTTCCTTTAAAAGGCTTACACATTAACCTTTTCTCTGGTAATCTTCTCTTCTTTCCAATTGCTCTAAAAGAAACATTTATATTGGTGCATTAAAAATGGAATCATTCTTCTCTCTTGCTTTACGCATTTAGTGAAAGAGGATACCCTTTTCTATTCCTCATTTGTTTCATCAAATGTAATTTTTTTATTTGGGCTTAAAATTGGTTACATTACATTCTAATTTGCTACATTTAGCTCACATTAAAATGAGGGAAACCTATAAGCTAGAAGTCATGCCCAGTTGATGGTTGACACAAAGAATCGTAGAAATCACACACACTCTCTCTCTCTTTGTCTTACAAACTTGCACAAAATTGAAATATACACATCTTTCTTAAATAACATCTTACCTAGGAAAAATTGTCCATGATCACATGATCAGATTGGTAGGTACTCCCCATCTCATTACCTCTATCGAGTCATTATCTCAGAGGACAGCCCCCCTCCATAACATACCTGAAACCTCTCCTTTTAGATATCTTTCTTTGTAGGAAGCCTTCCTCACCAAAAACTCTATTCTAAAATTCATGAGTCAGTCTTCTAAATAACATAAGCTCAATACATTAAAAATCACTTGTTAGGAGCATGTTTTTAGTGTTTGATTGACGTGTGTTTTGAGGTGTGAGGATACGCTTCTCCATTTTTCCATTATGTTGCCTTACACACTCCACAATCACAGTTGGAGTATTTTGACTTCTTCTGAGTGTGTTAGGACTTCATTGCATCATCTCTAGACCTCTGGGTTGGTTGTTTATCTCATTAAAATTCATAACAATCCATTTTTCTACATCTTTCCAATTTTCACAGTAACCGGCATCGGTTACCCCTGATCGACATCAGTTTTGTCTTAACCGACATCGGTTTGCTATTCTTTTGGGTTAAATTGCCTAAAAGAACCCTTATTTCATTTTCTTTCTTTGTCGAGCTCATGTGAGTCTCTGTACTCTCTCTTCTTTGATAAACAGTCATCATCCAACTTGTTCATCTAACCGTCAATAGTATTTACTTCATTTGGTAAAATTGTTCCTATTTCACAAGAATAACCATCTTGGTTACCCCGAACCGAGATCGGTCACCCTTAACCGTTGTCGGTTACCTTATGATGAATCTTAGCTAATGCATTGCCCAAATTTCACCTATAAACACCTATTTTCTTCATTCTTACTTACGTCCCCTGTGTCATCTATAGGATACATAATCACACGATATACACCCATTCACATGGTGTTAACACGCGATCAAGCCAACACTCTTATATTTCATGCGAGTTGTCAACCACTTCCACCTAGTCCTTCACCATCATCGGTCCTATCACCCATGGATCTAACCTTACCTACCACAATTTCTGTAGGTGATGAGGAATTTACATGATTCCTTGATCAAAATCCCATGGCAACCGTCACAATTCTACCTTTCCCACTCTTATACCCAGGACTCCTCAATTCGGTTGATATATCGACATGCCTATATCCATCTCTCATGCCTATATCCATCTCTCGGCCCCTAATAATGTGACATTACCCTCACTGCTTCACCCCTAGTAGTTTTACGATTCACGACCCATACCCGCTATGACCTCTACGTCTGAGTATCACTTGCACCTATCATATCTATTGTCCCCTCATTAACCACCCGTGCCATAGCCCCATCCATAACCATTTTCTCACAAATACCAATTGCAACACAACCTCCCATGGTGTCGGTTACCCATAATCCATTCCATAATATTATCCTTTCCATCCAAAAACACCACCCCAATCACTACGAGTCATGACGACCATCCCACCTACATACACATACTATCAACAACCCCATATCTCGTATGCTACCCATTTTGGATACATACCCTCTATGTCAGTCCCATAATCTAAAACTCCCTATTCAACATCACGATACAATGGAATTTCACCCATGTCAAAGGTTCAATACCATCCCCCTTATGCCATAGGAGGAACCCTTCCACCACAACCTACCAACGAACTTATAAAATTGATGATGGAAAGGATGAAAACACTAGAAGCATCAGGTTTTGGTTCACGCAATTATCTCACCTATGATGAAATATGTAATGAGCCCATTCATCCATCCATCCTTATTTCCCCATACGTTGTACATTAGTAAATGCCAAAATTCAACCATTTCAATAGAAAAGAAGACCCACATCAGCATTTGCGGTCTTTCAAACATGGGTGTAACTTGATCATCCATCACAAAGATTTACTCCTACAAACCTTCCCAATGTCCCTGATAAGACCAATATTGGACTGGTATAGTGGGCTACCAAGACACTCCATCTAAATGTTTAATCAAGTAGCCCAAGCCTTCCTAGATAACTTCTCTATCAACATTGTTAAGAAGGTTACCATGACTGATCTTTATTCCACACGACAGTATGACAATGAGTCTATCGCTGACTTTGTCACTCGTTGGCACAACCTAATTAACCAGCTCACATTTCAATTACCTCAAGCTGAACTCATAGATTTTATTACTCGGGCTTATGCGAGACACACCTCACTGACCCGATAAGTACATACCTTTCACACTTTTGACGAGGCATTCACCATGGCATGGAAATTGGAAATTTGTGCTATCGAAGAGAAGAAAATTCAACTTCATAAAAAGAACATCGTGTTTAAATCAAATGATGCTTCTTCATCTTCAAAACCCCAAAAATACTATTCAAAACCCAAAGGATCTAATAATGGCGTAATTCTCAAGGTTGGCCCCCTCATCAATCAAACCCATCCAAACCTCCTTCTAATCTCTCTCTTGTCCAAGCTTTCCAGTTCAAACGAGAAAAAAAAAGTACGCTTTGATAGGAGAATCTTATTCTTCTGTTTTGGAAAAGCTTATTAAGGCTGGTGCAATTACCCTTCCACCTATAAAACCACATACTATTTTTGACCTCCGCTGACCCATGCTCGCGCATGGTATAAGGAACATGAATTTTTTGCAACTATCATCGTGCAAAGGTCATAGTGATAATAGCTACATCACGAATATCATCCAAGAAATGTTAGAAAGCAGAGATCTAGTCTTGGATAGCCCAAATGTGACCGCTAACCAAAACCTACACATCTTTAAGAATCCATTCCCTAATCATGCCCCTTCTTCAAACCAATTTAGTGACACTTAAAACAATGATAGTAATTTCTGCGAGGTCCACATTATTTTTATGACATACGGTTGCTTCCCAATTTCCTCATGTTCCTTCCATAGATGAAATCTAACTTGAAGTCCCCTACCTACACAGAACCTATTTCATGTACTCCTCTACCCACGAGAGGAACCCTATTCATTTTCTCCTTCACCTATGGAAGAGCCTATAATTAACATCCCGCTTTTAACCTTTCAAATTTCCAAGCGGTTGTAAGTGGCACCTCTCCTTCTCATAGGAAATACATGTTCACAACCTAGTCCGTCATAAGGAGAGTCAACCTCATCTAGCCCATCCTCTCCTCTACCCATATAGGATCCTATAGAAATACCATTTCCTTTAGATGACCATTCACCAATGGACCTTCAAGATCCCACTGATATGTTTTCGGATCTCTTACCCACAGAGTCCGAGGCTAGCCATTTCCTGTATCTCAAACACATTTTACAGGATTACCACTCAATCCATGTCATCCCCAATTACATCAATACCATTTTCATGCTTGGTCGATCACCTAGACTATGTCAATAGAGCCTTACTTTGGGTATGCCTTCTACTTCATGTTTCGACACAAATGCAATCTGTCCTTTCTTTGACACCTCCAATATCTATCCAAAAGTGTTTGAGTGACCAAACCAAACACAACCACGACTATTGCAACGCCTTCCATGTCACCACCCATGGTCCAACTCACACCTCTAAACATAACCCAACATACATCTACACCCAAACACCTATCCTCGCCTATATCATCTCCCTTTCCTAAACCTATCACTACCTTGGGGGTCATACCGATAGCTAGCCGTACTCACCCACCAATCAAATTAGATTTAACCACATCTTCCAAAACTAACGCTAAACTTACCCGGCTCCTAAAAATAAGATCCAATCTCCTAGGCCTCATACACCAACCTTACCTACCATGCCATTATCACCTTCACCCCTTCCGTCCATCCTATGACCTCACCCCTCGACCCTAGCCAAGCAACCCCCGTCCACTAGTAAACAAAGAACCCGAAACCCATTTCCTCATCACAGACCTCTAATATACCCAAGCAACCCACACAACCTTCATACTCACCCATAACTTTCTTACCACCCATACCTCCACTACTGATCCATAACTTCTTCACTACCCATGACAATTTCTTCTCTTTAACTCACACCTCCTACCCAACCTAAACCACCCACCTCCATAGCATCTCGATTACACCCATGGGTAACCGGTTCTCTTCCACCATAGGTTTTTCCTCCACATCTCATACACCCATGTCATAGTTTCCCAAAAAGGTGCGACCTAAAGCTCGAGAATCCGCTACCTTCCAATAAGGTAGTTAAACCTATTTCAATCCTTTTTATGTATAATCGAAGACCTGAAATAGACAAGGATGTATAAGGTTTACCTGTTGTTTGGTTGATGGGTGGAATGCATATGTGTTGACTTCCAATCTTGGTCGATCATGTGAACTCCTTTTTGGCTAGGAAGGACTACCCTGTAATAAGAAAACAAGACCACAAGAGAGAGTTAAACAACATATGTAGTGGACTGCCTAGTGTATGCTAGATCCAGGAAGTGTGATACTCCTAGAGGGCTATCAATCCATTATTTTATAAATTAATACTAAATGAAAAAAGCATGTAAATAAATGGAATCTAGTGCTAGCATTCTAATTTGGGTGCCTCAAGTTGCTATCAGTGTTGATTCAATTAAATACTAAACTATGTAGGTAAAGAGGTGGTTAGGGTACGGTTACAGGTAGGTTGGGTAATCTGCGAGTCATAGACGAGGGTCCTGGGTTGGGGTTGGGTAGGGTATTGTAGGTGGTTTGGGTAAACGGTGGGTTGTTGGTCTAGTCTGTGTTAGTAGACATAGAGACCGACGCCGGTCGGGTATGACCAATGACGGTCAAGTATGGACCGATGCGATCCACTATGGAAGTGACGGATGGTCGTAATGAGGTGTTTTGGGTTCTCTTAGGTTGATACAAAGAGTTGGAAGTGGTGCTGGTGGGATGAGGGTAAAGGGTAGGTTTAGGATGGGTGTGTTTTAGGTAGAAGATATGGAGCTAACAGATGGCAAGATGACCAACATGGTCGGGGGTAGACCGACCATGGTTAGGGTTAACCGGCGATGGTCGCTAGTCTTTGGGTTTGAGTTTGGAAATGGGTATTAAATTGACTTCTGTGACTGGCCGGAGGGTTGATAGAGAGTGGAATAGGGTGAGATAAGGTTAAGGTATAGGTGTGGGCTGACAAGTAAGATTGAAATGGTAGGAGGGAAATAGAGAAATACAAGTAGGGAAAACACCAGTGAGAGTTCTACTTTGAGTCCAATGCTTGCGAGAATCGGGATCGGTGATGGAGAAGAGTGATGGTGAGCATTGGGGATGTGGGTTGGTTAGTTGGAGAACTCTTTTATGAGCCGATCTGGTTCAAGTTCTTCCAATGGATGCTCTCACAAAGATTTCTTACGAATGCTTCCACTGATGGTCTCAACTAGGAGTTCCAATGGCCTTGTTGTTTGATCGGTTTCTTGTGAAGATGTCAATTCCAGTGCTAATCCACCAGAATGCTAATGATAATTGACAAACCAAGGAATTTCAATGATCCACTAACCAAAAATGATCAACCAAAATGACAACCCTTTGGAAAAATCCAGGACTAGGTATTTACAAATGATTGGTGTCGGTCCCACTTGGACCGAAATTGGTGTTTGTAACCAAAATTGGTTATGTCGGGGATATTTTTCTGGAAAATTAAGGAATATGCCTTCCCCACTTGATTTTGAGTGGTGGAGCACATGCGTCCTCTGCCCTTAGCATGGGTAATAAGACGGAAGGGGTCCTATGAGTGGAGTGGCCACTATTAGGGTTTTCTAGAAGGGTATGGGCTAGGTATGGGCAAGGTATGGGCAAGGTGGGGAGTGGAATGGTGAGGTGGAGGGGCAAGTGGGGTAGTGGAAGAGTGAGGTGGAGGGGCAAGTTGGGTAGTGGAAGAGTGAGGTGGTTGGGTGAGGTGGCCGGTCCAGTGGCATGGTGAGGTGGCTTTGATGAGTGGGTAAAGGGGGAATTTAATTAATTGATGTTAATTAAATCCTTGGGTGTGTGAATGAGGGTCATTTGTGATGTGCGAAAGGGGTTGTGAGTGACCAAATTAGGGTTAAATTGATCACCTATGTAGAATGTGGTTATTAAGTTATTTTGGAGGAAGATGATGAAATGTGACGTGTTTTGGTGTCTACATTTTGCCCCTTTTTGTTGGGCATCTGTTGTGGTAGGCGACGCGACAAAACAACGGTTGGTTTTTTCCCCATGTGAATGTAGGGTGAGAAGGTGGATGTTGGGTGCCCCAAATAGGGGCCTAAGTGATCCCCCCCTCAAATCGGGCACCGACGATGAAGAATAGAGAGAGTCGGTGGGTGGTTTGATAGAGTATGGTGATGATGAGAGGTAAGGTAGGTGAGTAGGTAGAGCATTCAAACATACACACATGTTGTAAAATGCAATGAGGTACAAGGGTTGCTCAACATAATAAATTTATGTCAGCTAAGGTCACAAGGGTCATCCAAACATGGGTTATTGAGGTCAGTATCCAGGGTAAAGGATACGGTCCGGGAACTCAACGAGGTAAGATGCAGGAATGCATAGGGTGGTTCAGTACATCCAAAAGGTCAAGGTTTTTTTGGACAAGGGTCATGGCCATAGGTAAGGTAAGGTCATAAGGCTGAGAAAAATAGGTACCGTCATCACAAGATGCAACAAGTGAGGACATGAAAATATCCACGTAATCAATGGGTGGGGTAGGTAGGCATAGGTAGGTAAGTGGGTGTGGGTAGGGTAGTGTCAATCAAGCGTACATACGTGCGAGAGATTGTGACACGGTACCATGGTGAAGATATTTCAAACTCTACATCATCCAAGGTCGATCGGGTTATCCAAACAGGGGTTATTGAGGTCCAGTATCCAGGGTAAAGGATATGGTCTAGGAACTCAATGAGGTAAGATGCAGGAACACATAGGGTGGTTCTGGTACATCCAAAAGGTCAAGGGTGTTTGGGTAAAGGTCATGGCCATAGGCAAGGTAAGGTTGGTAGGCTAACAATGTGGTAACAACATCGCAAGGTAGAGTGAGTGCATAAGGTTGATGGTCACCCCAAGGGGGCAGGTGTGGGTAAAGGGTGCGGGAAAGGGTCAAGGTGGGCTCTGGGTGATGTGAAAGAGGTTGGGGGCCAAGGTGATAGGGTGAAATTGGTGGAAAGTGGAGGTCAAGGGTAACTAATGCTAGTCAAGGATAACCGATGATGGTATAGGGAAACCAACCACGGTAAGGTATGTCACATGATTGATTTCGGTAAGGGAAAACGACACCGATTAGATGGGGGTTTTTATAAAAAGGAAAAATATGTAGTTTTTGAAATCATTCGTGATGGTAAGGTGAATGGGTATGGGTAGATAGGCAGGGTCAATGGGTACGGGTAGATAGATAAAGTGAGTGGGTATGGGTAGATAGGTAATGTGCATGGGTGAGTAGAAAGTGGTAAGGTGTGAGGTCAAAGGTATGAGTGTGTGTGGGTAGGGTGATGGAGGTGAGGTGTGGTGTGAAATATAGATTGATAGGTGGAGGTAGGTGTGGGTGAGAGGTAGGTGGGTGGTGAAAGGTATGATTCCAGCTCCTTCCCCACATTGACACTTAGATCCGTCAAAGAATAAGGTCATTTGATAGTGTAGAGGTTCCTCGGTAGGTTTGTCAAGGGAAAGGGTAGCAATGGATTCATCAAGGAATTCAAAGTTGTTGGGTTGGTGGTTAGAGAGTGGGGCATTAGCCAGTTGATCGGTGATAGCCTGACCCTTGATTGATTTTTGGTGAAGAAAGGTGATATCCAGATCAATGAGTAGCATGAGCCATCGTGAAATGTGTTGGTTTTGGAATGGTTTAGCATACATGTAATGCAAGGGGTTGGTGTTGGTTATGATGAAGGTAGTGTGGTTAAGTAGGTAGTGGCAAAGTTTGGTGGCCACAAAGACTAAAGCAAGGCACAAATTTTCTGCGTGTGTATACCTAGTCTCATAATCCACAAGAGTACGGCTTATGTAGTAGACCACTTGTTCTTGTGTTGGTCATCACGATGAGTGGGTATAGTGGCCAAGGAATGGTTGATGGCGTCTTTGGGAGAATGGTTGATCGTCTTTGGGAGGGGTAAGCACGGGAGGCTGTAATAGGTATGCTTTCAAGGCTTCAAAAGCATTGTGACAGTCCACGTTCCAATGGAAGGTGATATCCTTTTTAAGGAGGTGGTGAAAGGGTTCACAACGATCTGATAATTGAGAAATGAAGCGACGAATAGATTATAGTTTTCCTTGTAAACTAAAAAGTTGGCGGAGGTTAGTGGGTGGAGGCATCTTGAGGATGGCCTTGCTTTTGGATAGGTCAAATTTAATACCTCGTAAGGAAATAATTAATACCAAGAGTTTACCTAATAGGACGGTGAAGACACACTTCTTAGGTTAAAGGCATACGCAATATTGGATGAGATGGTTGAAGATGATTTTTAGGCGGGTAAATGGTCGGCGGGACTTTTGGATTTTCCCAAAAGGTCATCGACGTAGTCTTCCAAGATGTGATGCATGATGTCATGGAAGATATAGGTCATGGCTCGTTGGTAGGTGGTGCCTGCATTCTTCAGGATAAAGGGCATGACACAATAGAAGAAGGTCCCCCGAGGGTAATAAAGGCATTTTTTTGTTGATCCTCGGGGTGAGTAATATTTTATTATAGCCCAAGAACCCATCCATGAGAGATAGCATCTCATGTCCGGTGGTGAGGTCAACCAATTGGTTGATGCTGGGTAGAGGAAAGTTATCTTTAGGACAAGCTAGGTTGAGATCTCGAAAGTCGGTGCATATGTGGAGTCCCCCCGTTGCTTTGGTAATGGGTATGATGTTGGAAATCCATTACGGGTAGTCGATGGGTAGGATGAATGAGATAGAGAGGAGGCATTGGAGCTCTTCTTTGATGAGAAGAGAAATGCATGGGTGCATCTTACACAACTTTTGTTTGATGGGTTTAGAATCGGGTAAGGTGACGATATTATGGACCATGATGTTGGGGTCAATACTAGGGCATATCAGCGTATGACCAAGAAAAAGCATTGCTTATGGTCACGGAGGAAAGAAGTGTAGGCTTCTTATTCAGCAGAGTCCAAAGATTGGCCTATCTTTAGAATGCGGGGTCATCCGATGTGTGGATGTTGATGTCGATAGTGGATTCATTCAAGCATGTTTTGGGTTTTAGAAGGTAGTGTGTAGTGGAGATAGGAGTCCTCTGCACCCAAGTAGGTGAGAATGGAGTTGTCATTATGACATTGGACAACATGAATAGAAAGGGTGTCCTCATCAATCATCTCAGGATAGAGGATGGGAAAATAAGTAGGAGCCTCGCCATCTCATTGAATGGTGAGTGGGCCCAAGGAAATGGTGTTTATGGAAGAAAAAAGGTAGGAGGAATAGAATCTAGGTCTATAGACTCCGTGGGTGAAGTGGGTGAACTAGGTGGGGGACTGTGAGGTTGAGGTGCCTCTATAATGAGGTTGACATGGGATTGTTTAAGCACAGGCTCAACAAATCCCACCCCACTACAATCCTTGTGCTTGCGAGTAGTGCAAGGGATAATAGTGTGATGGCCTTGTTCATAAAGACCGAAGCCAAAACCCTTCCAAGCACAACGATGTAGGAAGGTATGGGCAAAATGTGGGTTGGTTAACGAGGGAAGGGTGGTGGTAAATGGTAGGGTTGGGGTTGGTGGTTCAGGTGTGTAGGTGGGAGTGTCGATACCTCCATAGGTCAGATTGGTGCGAAGGTGTGAGGGTCCATAGATGAGAACCTCGCCAATGCGGGGGTCATAATGGGGATGTTGTTGAAGGTTTCCATACTCTTGTGGGGTACGGAAGTGTAACATATATGTGGAGAGATGTCAATGTTGTAGAGGCAATACTCCCCCAGTGTCAGGTGTTGAAAAACACCTTCTAGTGGGTTAGTATCTGGGATACGAGTGGTAGGAATGGATGTTTCCATGAGAGTTTGAGATGAGGTGGTTGTGGGTTGTGGAGCAATGGATGGTTCTACAAGGAGCTGTGGTGGTAGTGATAAGAGGTGATGTAGGGGTTGAAGAAGAAGCAATAGAGGTAGTGGCAGCAGAAGTGGGTGCGAGGTGGGAGTGGTGATAGGTATGAGGACATCATTGGGTTAGTATAACATGTTACAGGTTTTGAATGGTGAAGGGTCAGTGGGAATGGTGTAGTTGTGTCCTTCATGTTCAAATTTGAGACACTAGTGAAGGGTGGAGGGGACACATCCCATGACACGAATCCAAGGTCAGCCAAGCAACATGTTGTATTAGAACTCTCCTTCTAGGATGTAGAAGAGTTTGGGGATGCTACGGGGACCAACATGAATGTGTAGGATCATTGTCCCCAAGGTGGTGGTTATGGCATCGTTGAAAGAACACAACATAATCAGATTGTTATGCATGTAATTTGCGGGAATGCGCATTTGGTTAAACACATGAGAGGAGATGATATTGATGCTAGCTCTGCCATCGATCATAATATGTTGAACGCGTACATTGTCGACATAGGTAGAGATGAATAAGGTGGGATTAGGATCCTCTGTTTGGTGAGGTGTGATCTCATCATCGGAGAAAGTGAGGGCAGCCACCTGAGATGGGGTGACAGGTGTCGAGGTGGAAGGTGAAGAAATAAGGAGGCCACGTGGTGTGGTGTGATAATGGATGCAACTGGTGTGGGGTCATTGGGTGGTACCTTAATGGATTGTAGGACTTCAATGAGGGCCTAGCGATGAGACTCAGAAGTTTGGATTAGGTCGTATAAGGACATCTTGAGTGGTGATTGATGGAGTTGTTTGATCATGGCATGATGGGCTTTCCCATTGGAAACAGGGAAGGTAGGTCCTCGGATGGTGATTTTTGGTGTGGGCATGGGTGTGATGTGAGGGATAGTGGAGGCAGTAGGTTCATTTTCCTGGTTTCCCTTTATCATGTTGAGCCGAGTGGCTATTCGAACCATATTGATTTTGAATATGGGTGGTGGGTAGGAATGGTATGATATGTGGGGAAATGATGGTTGAGCTGGTAATGGTGTAGGTGGGGTGATTATGGGCGTAGGAGGAGCTACATCTGTGTCAATAGATCATCCTTAGTGAAGAGTTGTAGTAGGAGTGTTTTGAGAGCTTGGCAGTCCTCACATTATGCCTTGGTGCACGATGGTAGGTGCAGATCTGGGAGTCATCAAACCATTTTGGTTTTGGTTTGAGTGGGTCGTAGGGTTGGATGGGTGGTAAGGTGATGTGGGAAGAGGTGAGTAGGTTAGCCAGGATAGTCACATAGGATCCTGCCATTGGGTCACACGGTGAAGCAGGTATGGTTTTGGATGAGGGACTCGGTAGTGACTTAGAGGTGGGTGCAAGTCATGGTGTGGGGATGGTCTAGGTAGTTTGGGTATGTTTAGGTTTGGGTTGGGGTGTGGGCCGCACCTTGTTAGGTAAGGGTGTAGTGGATGATTTGGTTTTGGTTTAGGTGTCACTTTGGGAGGTGGGGTGGTCAGCAATGTAGGATGATGGTGTGATGAAGAAGGTTGTGCCAATGGTGGGAGAGGATGGGTAATCCAAGGTGAGAGGAGTGGCGTTGTGGAGGTAGGGGTGATAGATGGTAGTAGTGGTTGGTGTTGCCTAGTAGGTAAAGGAAACTTCGTAGGGTTGGGTAGAAGAGGAGGTGGTGATAAGTGGGGCATTTGTTGATTTTTGGTTGTATTGGGTATATGCAAATTTGTAGTTAGTCTGGATGGATGGGGACCCAAGAGGGATGGTAGTGGTGAAGGGGACAAAGAGGTAGTAGGTGGTGCTAGTATCGACATGCATGGTGGTTGTGTTTTGGTTTAGTAATTGTGGTTCAGAGGATCTTTGTCTCGGTGGTGGAGTAATTGTGGTGAGGGGGTGAGAGGGAGTGGTTAGATCAATTTTGATTATTGGATGGGTAAGGTTTGATGTGGGTCGTACCCCTAGGATTTGAGAGATGGTGAAGGTTGATGAGGGGTTGGGAAGTGAGGATGTAGATGATGAGGGTATGTGTGTGGTCAGAGGCAATGTGGGAGGTGTTGCAGTTTTCTCTGTGGGTGGGATAGGTGTAGATGTTGCCACTATTGTAGGGTAAATAGTGGGTGAGTCGGTGGGTAAGGTCTGCATCTGTGTGGAGATGGGGATTTGAAGGCATTCCCGAAGTAACAAATGATCAACATACTCCTGGAGGGTCCCTCGAATGGGGTGATGAAGAGAGGAAGGGGATGAGGGTGGATTTGGTAGTAATCCCTGTAAATGGAATGGATATCTGGGAAATAGGGAGCCCTCTACATTTGATTCTATAGGAAGGAGAGATGAGAAGAGATCATTTAATGTTGTAGGGGCTGGTAGTGGGTCGATTGTTCTTAGAATGGGATCTTCTTTGTGGGGAAGTGTGGGTAAGGTAGATGAAGAAGGATCTTCCTCAAAGTGTGGTGAGGTGGGGGAAGAGGAAGGTACTTCCGACTCCTTGATGAGTATGGTAGCAGGAGTTGATGGCAATTTGTCATGTATGAGAGTAGGAGAATCAATGACATGGTCAGCTATGATGTCCGAAGAAGATGAATCTATTTGTATTGGATTAAATTCTATTGGTAATGGGGAAGATGGTGATGATGTTGGTGGGGGTAAAGATGTTTGTTTAAGGAGTTCTTCTGTATACATGTGGGGGGTATGGTGTAAGTGGTATGGGTAGGACATCGAAGATGGCATGTACCTCTCAAATATTGTCATTGTCGACGATATAATGGTTGTGTTGGGTGGGGGTGTATGATTAGGAAATGGTTTTTGGAAGATGTGAAGGTTTTGGTTTGCGGGTGCATTGGGGTTGTCTAGAACGAGATCTCCTCTATCTAACATTTCTTGGACAATGGTTTTGAAGGTGATGTAGTTGTTGGTATTGTGCCCTTGGGTACGATGGTAGTCGCAGATTTTGTTCTCCCTATACCATGAGGGTATCGGGTGGGTAGGATCAAAACCAGGTGTGGTTTGATAGCCGGAAGAGTGATAGCCCCTGCATTCAGGAGTTTTTCTAGAACAACAGGGTATGGTTTAGCAATGGGGGTATATTTCTTTTGTTCATTTTTAAGAGGAATGTTTGTACTAGCGAGAGGTTGGGTGGAGGTTTTGGTAGGTTCGGGACCACCGCATGGGTGGAGCCTTTGGATCTAGGAGGGTTGGTGGTGTTTTGGTAGTGGAAGAGGGTTCTTGTGGTTTAAAAGGAGCGCCTTTGTTGCATAATTGAATCCTTTCTCTTCGATGGCTCAGATTTCGAGCTTTCGGGCCATGGTGAATGCCTCGTCAAATGTATAAAACGTCTAGATTTGTAAGGTAGATGAGATATGGTGAGCACAAGCTCGGGTAAATAACTCTATTAGTTTGGTCTGTGGTAAGGGAATGTGAGTTGATTGATTAGGCCATGCCAATGAGCAACAAAGTCTATGATTGACTCATCCTCATATTGACGTGTGGTATACAAGTCAGTCATGGTGACTTTCTTGGCTACATTGATGGAGAAGTGATCCAAAAAGGCTTGGGCCACTTGGTTGAAAGAGAAGATAGAGTGCTTAGGTAGGGCACTATACCAATCGAGAGCAGGTCCATTGAGGGACATGGGAAACATTCGCAATAGCAGAGCGTCATCATGAGCAATGAGGTAGCACATGTGTCTAAAAGACCTTAGGTGTTGCTGTGGGTCTTCTTTGTTATGGAATCGGTTAAATTTTGGCATTTCCCAATGTGGGGGGTATGGACGGATAGGAATGGAGAAATGAATGGGCTCATTACAAATCTCCTCATAGGTTAGAGATGTGCGCAAACCAAAAGAGATGCCTCTAGTGTGTGCATTTTATCCATCATCATTTTGATCAGGTCGGGGGTCGGTTGTGATGAAGGTTGACTTGCAAGAGGGGGAGGAAGGTAAGAAGAATATGATGTGGAAGGCATCACGTTGTGTGAAGGAGCCCCGTATGAGAATTGTGGAGGTATGTGTGAGGAGAAGGATGAGGGAGGGTAATATGTTGAATAGGAGGTAGAGGCCACGGGTGGAGGTTGAAAGTGGGTGTATAGAGGAGGGGTCGGGGTAACCACCCTAGTAATGGGAGGAAGTGATTGGGGAATAGACAACACTAAATTTTGGAGGGGGGTATGGTTTGCCGAGACTGGTGGTGGTTGAGATGGAACAGGTATGTAGGTAGTGGTCAGCGTGGGGCTACTTGGACTAATGGCCATGGATGTGGGCATGGTAGGTGCCACGAAGGGTGAAGACGTCAAAGGTGTGGTAAATGTTGTATAGGGGTGGATATCATCGTGGTAGGGTCGAGTTGCGACACCACAGGTGGTAAGGTTGACGTAGATAGAGCTAAGCTAGATGTAGTCAGCATGGAGGTAGGTATGAGAGCAGGAGGGATGGACATGGGCATACCATAGATAAGTTGGCCCGAGGAATCCCAAGTGGAAGCATGGGCTAGATAATGTTGTAAAGCAGCTGGGTTTTGGTCCATGGTAATCATGCGAAGTCCATATCACCCATACTAATGCAATGGGAGATTGGGGTCCATAGGGGATGACACGAGAAGGGGGTGATGGACTAGGTGGAAGAGGTTGAAGGATAGCATGGAACACAAGTGCATTGGCTTGGTTACATGTCAACACCATGTGAAAGGGGCATATATTAGGTAGTATTGTACTCTGCAGATGATACAAGGGGTGGATATCGTCATGGTAATGTCACATTGCGACACCATAGGTGGTAAGGTTGACATAGATAGAGCTTAGCTAGATGTAGTTGGCACGGAGGTAGGTACAAGATTAGGAGGGATGGACACATGCATGTCGTAGATAAGTTGGCCCGAGAAATCCTGAGTGGAAGCATGGGCTAGATAATGTTGTAAAACATCCAGGTTTTGATCCAAGAATCATACGAAGTCTACATTGCCCATACTAATAGTAGCAGGGAGACTAAGGTCCATAGGGGATGACATGGAAGGGGGTGATAGACTAGGTGGAAGAGGTTGAAGGCTAGCATGGAACACAAGTGCGTTGGCTTGGTTACGTGTCGAACCATGTGAAAGGGGTGTATATCAGGTAGTACTGTACTCTGTAGATGATACAGAAAGTAGTAGGGATAAAGAGAATGGGTATTTGTAGGTAGATGGGGTAAATGTGCTAGTTAAGAACCAACATAGGCTAACCAATGCTAGTTAGGGGTGACCAATGCCAGTTATGATTAACACGCCGTTACTAAGAGATAAAGAGGGGCCTATCAAACTGAAGCAACAAAATGATGATGACCGGGTGTGAAGGTTCTTGTGACAAATTTTTGGCAAGTGTATAGAATATCTCAAAGCGAGACAACAAAGAAACTGAAAGAGGGGTCTCTTGGGAAATTTAACCCAAAGGAAGCAGACCGACACCGGTATGGTATGACTAATCTTTGGTGGATAGTAAAACTGATGTCGATTCTTGTGAAATTGAAACAATAATGAAGAAAAGATGGTTGTGAGTTAAAATTAGATATGGAATCAAACCTAGAATTCTGAGAATGATGAAAATTAGGTACAGCACACTCAGATGAAGCTAGAATACACCAACTGTGATGAGGAGCATGCCAGGGAAAATAAGAAGATGAAGAACATGACCTCTCACCTCAAAATGCAAGCCAAGAAGAAACACTAAGAAAAATACGATCCTAAGAGTGATTTTTCTATTATGTTTGTTTAGCTTATGCTATTAAGGACTAACTCATGAACTTTAGAATAGAATTTTTGGTGAGGATGGATTCCTATGAAGAAGGAGATCTACAAGGAGAGGTTTCAGGTATGTTATGGTAGGGAAGGGACTACCTCGAAGTATGACTCAACGAAGTAGCGAGTTGGGTGCCCATGTCGTGCCTGCGATCGTGTGATCACCTACAACTTATTCCGGTGAAATGTTGTTTAAGAATGATGTGTATTTTGAATTTTTGTGTAGTTTGGTAAGACTCAAAGAGAGAGAAAGAGAGAGAAAGTGCTTTTCTATGGTTAATTAGTCAACCATCAGCTGGGCATGACTTCCAGTGTATAGGTTTCCCTCGATTAATGTGAGCTAATGCAGACAAGCTAGAATGAAATGAAGTTGATTTTAAAACCCAAATCGAAATATTGGATTCGATGACACAAAAAAATATGAATAGGAGAAGGGATGCTCTTTCACTAATGCGATACTAATGAAAGGAAAGAAGTGTTCATTTTAAAGCACCAAAATATGATTGCTTTTAGACAATAGAAGAAGAGAAGATTCTAGGGAAGAAACTTTAATGTGAGAACCTTTTAGAAAGGAAACAAACATACAAATTTCACCTAGGAATGAAGAAATGCAAGGAACCCTAGATGGGTCCCACCGGGCATGCCAAAATGTTTCTATCCTTTTTGCGTACAATTGGAGACTGAAATAGATAAGGGTGTAGGAGGTTTACCTATTGTTTGGTTGATGGGTGGAATGCACGCGTGTTGATCACCGATCTCGAGAGATCATGTGAACTCCTTTTTAGCTGGGAAGGACTACCCTGAAATAAGAAAATAAGACCACAAGAGAGAGTTAAACAACATATGCAGTGGATTGCCTAGCATATGCTAGATCCAGGAAGTGTGATACTCCCTAGAGGGCTATCAATCCACTGTTTTATAAATTAATATTAAATGAAAAAATCATGTAAATAAAAAAATATAGTGCTAGCGTTCTGATTTGGGTGCCTCAAGTTGCTATCAACATCGATTCAATTAAATACTAAACTATGCGGGTAAAGAGGTGGTTCAAGTTTGGGTAGGTTGGGTAATCTACAGGTCACAGATAGGGTCTGGTTGGGGTTGGGTAGGGTATTGTAGGTGGTTTGGGTAAACAAAGGTGGGTTGTTGGTTTGGTACGTGTTATTAGACATAGAGACGGATGTCGGTCGCGTATGACCGATGACGGTGGTCAAGATATGGACCAATGTCGATCCACCGTAGAAGTGACAGAGGGTCAAAACAGAGGTGTTTTGGGTTCTCTCAGGTTGATACAGAGAGTTGGAAGTGGTGCTAGTGGGATGAGGGTAAAGGGTAGGTTTAGGATGGGTGTTGGGGTGCTTGTGAGTGGTTTTGGGTGTGTTTTAGGTAGAAGTTGTGGAGCTAGCAGATGGCAGGATGACCAACGGTGGTCAAGGTAAACTGACCATGGTTAGGGTTAGCCGGCAATGGTCACTGGTATTGGTTCCAAGTTTGGAAATGGGGATTAGGGTGCCTTCTGTGACTGGCCAGAGGGTTGATAGAGAGCGGAATGTGGTGAGAGAAGGTTCTGGGTGTAGGTGTGGGCTGGATAGGTAAGATTAAAATGGTAGGAGGGAAATAGAGAAACACAAGTAGGGAAAACACCAGTGAGAGTTCTACTTACTTGGAGTCCAATGCTTGCAGAATCATGAGAAACTGATGGAGAAGAGTGATGGTGAGCATTGGCAACATTGGTTAGTTGGTTGGAGAACTCGTGTTCGAGCCCAACTGGTTCATATTCTTCTAATGGATGTTCTCACAAAGATTTCTTGGGAATGCTTCCACCAATAGTCTCATTTAGGATTTCCAATGGCCTTGTTTTTTCAATCAGTTGCCTATGAAGATGTCAATGCTAGTACCAATCTACGAATGCCTTTGATAATCGATAAACCAAGGAATTTCCAATAATCCACCAACCGAAAATGATCAACAAAATGCCAACCCTTTAGAAAGAGCCGGATCAGGTATTTGCAAATGACCGATGCCGGTCCCACCTAACCAACATCAGTCAGACTATAACCGACACCGGTTATGTCGGGGGATTTTTTTTGAAAAGTGGGAATATGCATTCCCACTTGATTTTGATTGGCGGAGCACATGCGTCATCTACCCTTAACATGGGTAATAAGATAAAAGGGGTTTCTATGAGTGGAGTGGCTACTATTAGGGATTTCTAGAAGGGTATGGGCAAGGTATGGGAAAGGTGGGGAGTGGAATGGTGAGGTGGAGGGGCAAGTGGGGTAGTGGAAGAGTGAGGTGGTTAGGTGAGGTGACCGAGTCCAAGAAGCATGGTGAGGTGGCTTGATGAGTGGGTAAAGGGAGAATTTAATTAATTGATGTTAATTAAATCCTTGGGTGTGTGAATGAGGGTCATTGTGATGTGCGAAAGGGGTTGTGAGTGACCGAATTAGGGTTAAATCAATCACCTATGTAGAATGTGGTTATTAGGTTATTTTGGAGGAAGATGATGAAATGTGACATGTTTTTGGTGTCTACAAAACCAACCAAGCCTTTTGTCACTATCTCTTCTACCTTTCCGTACCCTAAACCAATGCCCGTAAGACCCAATACTACTCCACATATCAAACTAGTGGACCAACCCATTCCCCCTCCTATAAATCCTCTTATATCATAATTAGTCGTACCTATACCCAAACCCACATTCACCTCCCATTGTGATCCACTAGTAGGGTTCTTTGCTAAAATCGACCAATCTCCTCAAAAATTTTGTCATCACATTACCACCTCTTAGAACTTATGACTAACTCAAGCCAAAACCAAAAAGGTTTGTGAAACCAAAATTTGTGCCTATCATCGTGTGCCTAGACACAATGTAGAGAATTGTCGGGCTTTAAAAACCACTCTTGTCCAATTGTTTCCTCCTGAAGAAAATTTTGATGATGACAATCTTTTTGATGAGGACACAATTTCACCTTCACTAATTTCCATAGAACTTCTCCCATTACCTACTCAAAGAACCAAAATTTCCACCCCCACAACTCTTTGATCCACCCCAAGATTCGAGATCAATATGGTTTATATAAGAGAGGTTGCCAAACCACCACCAAAATGCTAATGCGCCCTAATAATTTCACAAGGATCATATCCCCACTAGGTTTTGTCCCTCATACCGCTATACCTTTCATGAAACACCCTCTTCATCCACATCCCCTCAGATTAACTGATCACATTGTGACTCGTGCTCGAGAAAGACAAGGGTAAGGAAAAAACAACTTACCCATCAACCAACCTGTACCCAACATACCAGTGTACCCATACCCAAAGTCACCATTTGAGGTCCCTGCATATCCTATTTTTGATGGGGTCACGCATCACACAATGCTAAAACAACTACATCAACCCCCAAAAATTTTTATATGACCTCATCCAAACCTTAGAGTCACATTGTCAAGCCCTCATGGAGGTCCTTCAATCTATTTAAGTCTTACCAAATGACCCCTAACCACGTAGCCTTTCTCACTAGGTCTTCACCTTCCTCTACACCTCTACCTACTCATCAAGTGGCCTCCCATAGCTTTCTAGATGAATAGATCACTCCCTTCATGTACAACAATCCCAACCCCGCTCTTTTCATCTCTGTCATTATAATAATATATTCATATTATGTGTTATGATTGATGGTGGTGCTAGTATTAACATCATGCCTCCCATGCATACGACCAAATGTGAATACCTACAAATTACATGCATGGTAACCTGGTTATGCTACATTCATTCAATGACTCCATGACCTCTACCGTAGGTACCATCATTCTCCACATCCATGTAGGTCCTTACACTATCCCATAACTTTTCTATGTCCTAGAAGGGGAGTTCCGAGTATAATATGTTGCTTAGTCGACCTTGGATCTATGCCATAGGTTTATGTCCCATCAAATTTACACCACTACCTCAAATTTGAACATGAGGGAAATAATTACACAATCCCTACCCACCCATAACATTTCAAGACCTATAACATGTTATATCAGCTTAGTGACGTTCTTGTACCGGTCAACGCATCTTCCACTATCACTACTTCACCTTTACCCACAAGCCCATCCACCAAAACTACCACTATCTCTACTACATCTAACCTTGTTATCCCCATTGTAGTTGTAGCTTCTACTGCTAACACACTTGTTTACCCATCATCTAACGAGCCATCTATCCCCGCTACCCACATACCAACTACTGATCCCTTAGAAGGTGTTTTTCAACACCTTACTCTAGGGAATACCGCCTATACAACATCAACACCTTCCTCACCCCACAAGAGTATGAGATTCTTTGTCAACACTCCGGCTATGACATCGGCATCGGTGATGTTTTCCTTATGGCCTCGCCACCTTCATCGCAATCTAATGTATGGGGACTTGATATTGCCACCTACAAACCGAAACTCCATACCAAACAAAACCATTTTTAATGACCTACACTCCCTCACTAACCTTTGCTTTATTCACACTTTCCTCCACCAAAGTGCATGTGGAAAGGATTTGGCTTCGAATTTTACAAACAAGGCCACCATACTGTCATTTCCTATACCTCTCGTAAACACAATGACCGTAGTGGCATTGGTTTTGACTCTCCACCCTCTAAGAAGGTTCACGTCGACCTTATCCAGGATGAGAAATCTTCCCCATCTCATTCACCCACATTATCATCTTCACCCACAGAGTCCATAGACCCTGAATCTATTCCTCCTATTTTTGTTTGTAAACACCATTTCCTTAGAAGCGGTGACCTATCAACACAATGGTGAGGCTCCCTCTTCTCTCCCATTCCCGTATCGACATGATTGACGATGATACACCTTCTATTAATTTTTTTAATGTGAGGACAATGAATCCATCTTGATTTACCTTGGTGTGGAAGATTCTTATATTCATCGATCGTTGCCTTACGAAATGCAAACCATGTTGAGCGAATCAACCATCAAAATAAACATTAACACTAATTCAAAGCACATCGGCCAATCCTTAGATGCTACTAAACATGAAGCATTCACCTCTTTCCTTCAGGACCATAGCTATGCGTTCGGTCTGGTCATATGCCAATATGCACGATATTGACCCAAAAATCATGGTTCACAATATCATAACCATTCTTGACGCCAAACCCATCAAACAAAAGTTTTAGAAAATACACTTCCACATTGTTCTTGGTCAAATAAGAGCTTCAATGCCTTCCTCGGCTTCTTTTATCTTACCCATTGACTATACCCAATGGATTTCTAACATCATTCCTATCACAAAGGTGAAAGAGGGACTCTGCATTTGTACGGACTTCCGTGACCTCAACCTCACCTATCCCAAAGATGATTTCCCTACTGAGGCATTGACCAAGCTGGTTGATCTCACTACTAGCCATGAAATGCTATCGCTAATGGATGGTTTCTCAGTGCTACAATCAAATATTACTAGCTCCTGAGGATAAACACAAGACTACCTTCATCACCACTTGGGGGACTTTCTGCTATTGAGTCATGCCTTTTGGCCTCAAAAATACTGGTGCTATGTATCAATGAGCCATGACTTACATCTTCCGTGACATCATGCATCACATACTAGAATATTACATAGATGATATGCTTGCCAAATCTAAACATAGAACTGAGCACCTACTTTTCCTTAAAGTCATCTTCAACCATCTCATCAAGTATTGTGTGTGTCTTCAACCAAAGAAGAGCATCTTTGCGGTACTTTCTGGAAAACTCCTAGGTTTCATTTTTGCTTTACATGTCATAGAAGTTGATCCCACTAAAGTGAAGGGTATCCTAGAAATGCCTCCACCCACTAATCTCTATCAACTTTGTAGCCTACAAGGAAATTTTCAATCCATTCGTCATTTTATCTCGTAGCTTTCTAACTGTTGTCAACCATTCCATCATCTTCTCAAGAAAGATGTGTCCTTCAAATGGGATGACGAATGTCATAAAGCCTTCAAACTCTTGAAACAATACCTCTTTCAACCACTAGTTCTCATTCCTCCTAAGGATGACCAACCCTTTTACCTATATATTTTTTCCACTAACCATTCTCTAGGTGTCATGTTTGCTCATCGTGAGGACCAATACACGAGAGCAAGTGGTTTATTACAAAATTCGTACCTTTCTAGAGTACGAAACTAGATATACCCATGCCGAAAAAACTCTACCTAGACTTATTTTTCATGGCCACTAAACTCCGCCATTACCTACTCAAGCACAAAACCTTCATCATTATGAATACTAACCCATTACGAATACTCGACCCATTACACTATATGTATGCCAAACCCTATCAACATCACCATGCCAAATGCTGGCTCATGCTTCTTGCCAACCTCAACCTCGAATTCATTCATCAAAAGTCCATCAAGGGGTAGGCTATCACCAACCAATTGGTGACGAACATATTTATGATAATTAACCATCTTACTTGACTTCCCGGATGAGTTTATAGCTACCCTTTCCCTAGACGAACCCACTTACCAAATGATACTCTTCTTCGATGGCTTCAAGTGTCAGTGTGGTGGTGGGGCTGGTGTTATCCTCATTCCTCTTATTGATGAACCTATGCCTTTGTCTTTCAAACTTGATTTTGATTGTACAAATAATATTGTTGAATACGAAGCACTCGTATTGGGTCTCTAGGCTACTTATGCCTTAGATGTTAAGTCAATCAATATCTTTGGTGATTCTTAGTTGGTCATAAACCAAGTCAATGGTATATACCAGTGTTGTAATGAGATACTTCAAAAGTATAAGCATCACATAGACATACTTTTACCACCTTTACATTTATTACATGCACTTGAGACCACCCCACGTTCTACCAATAAATTTATGGATACCATGGCCTGCTTGGCTTCTCAAATACCTGCTTCATCTGCTGACTCTAAAATATTTGTCACAATACAAAGGCTACAATCACCCTCTTATTTACCTCATGATTTCTACTCTATCAGAATGGTTTCCCTTGACCCACATGACCTTTGGTATAAGAAATATGCAGACTATCTTTCACTTTCCATTCTACCCGCCAATCTCACTCATAATGGACAATGTGCCTTTCTTAAAAGTGTCTCCCATTATGTCATCATGGGTGGTCTTCTTTACAAGCATGGTTTTGATGGCATTCTCTTATGCTACCTTACAAGTTCTAAAATTCCTTACACCATTAAGGAAGTCCATGATGGAATTTGTGGAGGTCACTTTAGTGGTTTGGCTGTTACAAAACACATTCTTTGCCTAGGTTATTATTGGCCCACCTAAAACCACAATGTTGTTATTATGTCAAATTTTGCGTAAAATTCCAACAACATCATAATATTCATCACACACCTAGTCATGCCTTATAGGTCACATGAGACCTTTGGGCTTTCTCTTAATAAGGTTTGGATCTTGTTGTTGAGATCAACCCCCATTCTTCCCAACGCCACTATTGGATTATAACCGCTATTGATTATTACACTAAATGGGTAGAGGCCATTCCCCTCATTTCTACAAAAGCCAAGAAAATATGTGAATTCATCAAGCATCATATAATTTGTCGCTTTGGTGTTCCTCCGCCTTATCACCGATAATGGAAAAAAAATCAAAAATAAAACCCTACGCAAACTATGTGATGCTTTTGGCATCCAACTCAGTTTCTCATCACCTTATTACCCACAAACCAATGGTCAAGCCAAATCAACCAATAAAACCTTGAACAAAATTCTTATGAAGGTATTCAATGATATTGGGAAATATTGGCATACACACATTCCTTTCACCTTGTGGGCTTATCATACTAGTATTTGCACTTCGACTACTGCCACACCCTTTTCTTTGGTCTGATGCACGAGGTTGTCCTACGTCTCGAAGTCTAGATTCCATCTCTCTAGATCTCACTACAAAACATGCTCAACGAAGATGACTTTCGTGAGGATTGTCTAACACAACTTGAGTTATTAGATGAGCATTGTCTCAATGCTCTTGACCATCTCCAAATCTACCACAAACGTATGAAACATGCCTATGAAAAACATGTTCATGAGCGAACCTTTCGGATCGGTGACCTCGTTCTGAAGGAAAATAAACATGTAACCAAGGAGGATAAAAGTAAAAGGGGAAAATTTTCTCCTAATTAGCTTGGTTCCTATATCATTACCCATGCCTATAGATCAAGTGCCTATCATTTTCTTCACTCGAAGGTAAACCCAAACCTGAGCCCCTTAACGCCTTGTATCCTCGACCATTTTATTGTTGACATCAAGTCCTATATAACTTTGTGTCAGTTGATATCTCATCCCTTGAGCATTTTTCACCCTCCTTATTTACTGTTTTTGATGATCCTTGACTCAAAAAGAATCATGTGATTCCCGTCACCTTTCCACCCTATCTTCAATATGAGTACCACAACTCTACTCGTAGCATGATTCTCATGGTAATTTTTGTTTTCTTTAAGATTGAATCCCATGATCATTCATCACTCGAAACCATCTCTTTCATAGTTAATTTTTGTGTGCTAAGGTCTTGTCTTCTAAACAGAACCTAATCTTCCTCTATATTATTGTCCATGACTTAAACGTCCAAAAACAAAAAGGGATCTGTGTACATGTATTCTTTTTCCTAAGTTAGATTGAAAGCAAGAACTACCACCTAAAATAGTTCCCTAACCTAGCTAGAAACAAGAAAGAGTACCATCAAGATGAAGAAATGAACAAGGCCTACACTAGCATTATAACTTTGAAATAGTGAAATCAAACATAATGCAAATTAAGAACTCTATTCTTCTAAATTGCCTAATTAAATCAAATGGACCTATGTAGTCCAATGGCAATCAACAATATTGCTTTCTTTGATCCTTCAAGGATGCTTGGGTGTGAGGCTTAGCTCTTCAAGATGGATGGTGGAGGGCTTGAGAATGGCAAAAGGCTTTTAGTGCAAGACTATGTGCTTTCTTTTGCTTTCTCAAGGGAATTAGGTGTAGGTATAAAGGTAGAAGGAGGGCTCCTTATATAGCCCAATGGATAAAGGAAACAATTCATCCCTTTGCATGTGGGATAAAGATAAAACATGATTAGGAATGGATAAGGTTGCTTTATTAAAGGTAACCTTACTTTAGAAAGGTTTAATATATGCTTAACAAGTCATGGGAGTTGGGGTGTTTTAATTAATCAAAGGTGATTAACTAATAGGTAGGTGTAAGCTTATAGAATCTAATTAGAGGAATATTAGTATGATTTACGATATTATGAGGGGTTTAAATAAATTAAGTATTGATTTATTAGTTAAATGAAGTGGAAGGCTAATTAATTAATAATAATTAATTAGTCCGGATAGAAGGGTAAATAATTAATGGAAGGTCGTTAATTAGGTTATTAGTTGGATAGGTGACTTAATCAATTAGCGTATTGTAATTAATTAACGATAATAAGATGAAATATGAGCGCTTTTGATGATATGTCGTCGATTTGTGAGAAAGAGGATAATTAATGCAATTTAAGTATTTAAATTGCTTGGGCATAATTATGGGTGTCTACATTTGCCCCTCTTTGGGGTGGCGTAAGTGATGCCACTTCAAAGATAGTAGATGGGTGGAATTTTGAAGAGGTAGAAGAAAAATTAGTAGAAGTGAGAGATGCCCCCTCGAGTGTCGATGGGGTGATGAAAGAAGACGATTGACGATCGAAAAAGGTGAGAGATAGATAGAAGAATGGGAAGAGGCAAGATGCCCCAATAAGATGGAAGAATAGGGGTGAGAGGAAAGCGATGCATAAGGAATATGGAGGAGGGGAGAGAAGAGCTTAGCCTCTAGCCGTTGTGTATTGGAACAATTTCGGTGTCATCATATTTCCATAAGAGCTATGTCATTGGTCCTTATGAAAAATATAAGCATATGAAAAAGGTAGAATGACATGAAAAGCCATACTATGAACAATTGTCTATTTCGAAAACACCAACTCCATGCAACATACAAAATGTAATGCAATACAAGAAAGTAAACAAGCTAAACTAATAGAGAAACATAATATAATGTTTTTATTATCGAGCTTCAGTTACGACCTATGAAAATTAACGACAAGGGTTAATGATGGTACCCAAAGCAAGGATACATGCGAGGGGAATAACGAAGCACGATTAGGTCTCGATGGAAAAGCAATGTGCACTACAAAACAAGATGCAGAAACTTTTTGTGCCCAAAGTACAAACCAAGTAAGAAGCATAGCTTTTGTTGATGGAGGTAGATCAAGATGATCCGCAAGTTGCACACATGAAAAAGTGAGAACCAAAGAGTGACATTTTGTAGGATGATTTTCAATTTTTAGAAGTTTTCTGAACATATTTGAATGTTTTTGATGATTTTTCTAACATATTTGAATTTTTTGGTTGATTTTGAAAGTTTTATGAAACTATGTACAGGAAGACAAGTAAGCGTGGATGCCCCTAGCGATAGATGGGATGTACAAGGGAATAAGGCCATGTGCGTACTAGAAAGGTGAAGATGCAAAAATTCCCCAACGATTAGGTGGGAGTATTCAAAGGTAAACTCTTCACGGGTAGAAGTGGGACCCAAGGCCATTATGGATAGGTTCAACATGATGGTGAACGTAAACCAATGAAGTGCTAGGAAGAAGCAAGGATTCCCCTGTTGTTGCAAATCAAGTAGCACCCCTGGATGTTGATTAGACTTCTAGTTGACATCTTGGGCATACAATGTGATTGCACAACATTGAATCCTCTCCCCAAGTGTGGGACTTGTAAAAAATGGGAGAGGAATCTCTAGATTAGAGGCTGGTTCCTCAACTCCTCTGATCAGATATATCACTTACAAGTTATACAGAGTTTTCAAACTCAAAATCCTACTCTAAGTTCCAAAGTGGACAAAGATAGAGAATGCAACAAAAATGGAACTAGTGCTAATAAGGTTATGCACCAAAGGAGTGGTGAGCATTTCTTACTTACGTTGATTGACATAGTTCATAAAAATACAACAAATCTTCATGCACAACCGATAAGCTGTAATGGAGGGTCGAAATGAATCAAATAACACAAACAAAGGATTAAGACTCATGCACGCAGAGCACTGTATTGTCATTTTAACATCAAAACCACTTGCATTACAATACGAGAGGAAAAACAAATTCTGATCTTGAAAAAGGTCTGATTTTTCCATAAAATAACTTTTTGGTGAAAGAGGAGCTTGTAATACATGAAAAATGTTCAACCCTTTGAAAATGAGCCAAATCGGCTTTTACGTGTAAAACCACGACCTCGGGAGAGAGAAACATGGGAAAAACATGGGAGAGCTTCAACCACTCGACCAAAAACGTAGTAAAATAGCATGGGAATCCTTACAGCCCATCCACGACATTTTTCGCCATCTTTGGGAGAGAATGCGAGCCATTCTTCATTAAAATGGTGGTTGAAACGTCATTTCGTCCATGACCATGTGCAGAGGCATTTTTCAATTTTCTCCCTCTAAAATTTATCAAAATCAAAAAATTACCCTAGAATCTTGTAGATAATTTCACCAATTTTTCCAATGATATAAAGAATGCAAAAATTGAGCTTTGGATAGAAAGATATGGCCGTTTGAAATTTTAGGGCAAAACAAAGCCAAATCAGTTAGCAAGCAAAATTTTTAAATTTTTTACTTTTTGGTCACTTGGAAAATTTTCCCAAAATTCCCCACACTCTATCATTCCAGTGCCATGTGGAATGCTCGATTGGTTACGGGCATCTACTTGCTTCATTTTCCATCGTTTTCCCTTTAGAAAATTTTCCAAAAATCCTCGACGAGCCAATGATCCGAGGACACGTGGCAGCAAGTGCTTGATTGGGCGCGGGCCTATCTTCCTAAATTTTCCTTCACTTTTTACCATTTTTCTGCTCGACACGTGGTGAAACCCCATTGGATGTGGGCTTGCCCCTTCAAATTTTCCATGTGGGCTTGTCTTGTATCTTTTGCCGCCACCGGACACGTGGCAAGATGTGATTGGTTCGCGTTCAGGGGGTGATTTTTTCCTTTGAAATTTCCTTCCTTTTTCCTTTGGGAAAATTTCCCAAATTTTCCCCGTCTCCTGCCGGTCCGGGACACATGGCGGCATCTTACTAGATGCAGGGCCTAGGCAAACATTTTTCCTTTTCATTTTAGCTTTTGGGAAAAAATCCCAATCTCCCCGTGCTCCGCTACCCCGCGTGCCCATGGACACGTGGCGTAATATGATTGGTCGGTGGGGGCAGCGGGCCAAAACTTCTCCATTCCCTTTTTGCCAAACATTTCACCAAAATTCTAAGTTCACCCCCACCTCTCCTGTTCCGGCCTCCGGTGACACGTGGCAAAATGTGATTGGGCGCGGGCCCTTCCCCTAAAATTTCTGCATAGCACCAACACTTAGTCAATTTTTTCAAATTCCTCCCATGGAAACGTAGCAAAATCTGATTCGCTGGCGGGCCTGTGGGGAAAATATTCCCTTTTGAAATTTTGCCAAACACTTGGTAAAAAACCAAGTTTTCCTCCGACCCCCGCCACTTCCTTGGACACATGGCGTCATCTCATTAGCCACGGGCCTTCCAGGGGAAAATTTCCCACAAAAACTCCACCAAGACATAACTTCAAAAATACATGGAGTTAGGAGGAAAAATTTACCTTTATGGAAAGATGAGAAAAGATCTATCCAATGGTGCCATTTCTAGAAAGTTTTGAGTTCTGAAAAGAAAAATATATGACTGAGGCACAAGAGAGGGAAGAATGAAAGGAGTTAGCCACAAAATGAGCAAGGGGTACATTTTGGATAACAGCCCCCAGCGTAAGTTAGCCTAAAAGCATATGATAGAAAGGAAGGAGAAGATAATTTTTGTGGAAGGGGACAAAGGTGCCCAAAAACATGGCAAAAAGTAATCTTATACACATGGATGTTCTGAATGAAGTAGAAGAACGATGTGAATGATATGAATGTAGCTTAGAAGCCTCACGATGAAGAAGTGATTAGCCAAAGGAATAAATCGTGAGATGAGATATGGACTAGAGTAAGAGTCTGAAAAAGGTCCAAAAAAGACACTTGGTAACATACTAATCCTGTTTACTCATAGAGATCCAGTGTGTGCACATGGAATTTATTACCTCTTGAAGTGAAGATTTAATAGACAACAAGTGAAGAGACCCTAGCCAATGTGTAGGAATGATTTATTGTGAAAGGTGATTTTGTGAATGGATGGTGAAAGGATAGCCGTACATTGCTCCGCTACCAGCCAGGCATCCATAGCCCTGACAGAGATGTATTTGATTCTAATCACAACATTTCTCTACTACCAGTTAGGTGTCCATAGCCCCGATAGAGATTATTGGAAATACCCCAAGAGAGAGTAATATATCAATTTTATTTTGCTTTGTAGCTTTTAGCTTTTGATTTTTGATTGATTTTGATTATTTTTCTTTCTAAAAACTTTTTTAGCTCTCTTGTTTACTAAGGTGTTAAGAACCACCGATGGTTTGATGGAAGGAGGTGGAAGTGCTTACGATGACGACATTGGCTAATGTCAACAAATATGTCCAAAAGTTCTTCGTAACAAGTTTATTAGATGTTGAATGTGATACAATCTCTAAGAGGTTAGTCATTCTTTAATTTACCAAGGTGATAAAAGACCAGGTCAAATAGATACCATAGATATAAATGTCATAAAATGCATGCGAATAAGCTAACCAAAATATCAACAAAGGGATGGAAATGGTAGGAAGACTTCCGAGAAGAATAACAAGGAAGGGAAGAAAGAAACATCCATGTGTACACAACACGATTGCAATGTTTGATCTTTGTACCTTTGATTTTTGTTGTGCTTTCTCATGTTTTTTTGTATTTTTGTATTTTTCATTGTTTTTTATTTTTAGATTTTTAATATTTTTAAGAGGTTGGACTAACAAAGTCACTTTGTGTGGTAAGATCCAACAACATTGTTTGCGACTTCTTTGATAAGGGAAACTAGGCGCATTTGTTTATCGAGAATGATATTATCCCGATCTCGATGATTGAGGTGAGTTCACACTCAAAAATGATCTGTGATTTGTTTTGAAACATGGGTTTCATATGTGGGAGTTTAAGTTCCCTATCCAGTTCCCTATCCATAGCTTTTTTTCACTTTACGCCATACTTGATGGGTACGTTGGTGTGCATTCTAGAATCACGTTTGATTTTGGATTTTATGGTCATTAGAGTTTTTGGTATCTTTGAATCTCTTCATATTTTGTATCTTGGCTTGATAAAGAACTTGTCTGGGTTTCTTATAAGCTAATGCTTGACTTGTCTGATCCTGAGAAGTGGGAGAAGAACGTGGACATTTAGAATTGATGAGAGGAATGGTAGTGGGCTTGCCACAATCTTTGGTAGAAAAATAATGAGATTGATGAAAAGGATATGGTCCAAGGATTGAAGAAGATGGGCTACTGGGAGGTGAACCATAGATAGAAGATGAAGGGCTACTAAGATGTGGCCCAAGAATAGAAGAAGAAGAAGGGCTACTAGGGCATGACCCATAGATAGAAGATGAAGGGCTACTATGATGTGGCCCAAGAATAGAAGAAGAAGGGCTACTAGGATTTGACCCATAGAAGTAAGATGATGGACTACTAGGATGTGGCTTAAGAATAGAAGATGATAGACTACCCGGGGGTGATCCATACATAGAAGATAAGGGGCTAGTTAGACGTGTCTCAAGAATAGAAGATAGTGGACTACTTGAAAATTTCCCACAAATAGTAGAGGGAGGGCTACTAGAAGGTGACCCAAACCTAGATGAAGATGAAGGGATACTTGGAGTTGACCCCATAAGATACTGTGATTGAGGAATTATGATAGACAAACAGTGATTGGGTGATGAGAAGATAGGCCATGGATCAATGTAAAACCAAGGAGTTTCATCACATAATGAAGAATGTGAAAATGGAAGAATAAGAGGAGGATCAAGTTGGGTGATTTGAGGCTCTTCCTCTATTTCTTGATAAAAGGAATTAAACTTTCCCTCACAATATGTAGACACATTGAAGTCTAAAGAGAATCCTTGCTCATAATCTGCTAAAGGAATATCTTCATGTGCCCCTATAAATGCCATAATTATTTCTTCATTCTGAAAGAGATCAATCGGTATGAGTTGTTGATCGACCACTAGGGGTTGATTGGAAGAAAGAGGTTCACTTGGTGTGGAAGACTTAGAAGATGTTTGATGATGATTGATAGAAGAAGATGTGTAGATAGATGTCTCAGGAGTAGAAGAAGGTGTTGTGGACCTACCTACATGATGGTATATCATTTGTGAACTAGTAGGATTAATTCCAAATTTTGTAGATTGCGATGCATGGGTCGATTCATATGTTTGACTAGAAGGACTTTGAGTCACATGAATCTTCAAAGAAGGAAGAATTAGTGGGGGTGATTGATGAAGAAGGTCTTATGAAGAAGGGGAGGACCATGATTCAAGAATCATATTGGATGAATAATAACAAGGGTCCTGCAAAGAAAGAGAGGACCACAATTTGAGAATTATATTAGATGTTTGATTGGAGGGATTTGGAGTCACATGTATCTTCAAAGGAAGAAGACGTCATTGAGGTGATTGATAAAAGGGGTCCTGTGAAGAAAGGGAGGACTACGACGTAGGAGTCATATTAAATGTATGATGAAAAGGTTCCTGCGAAGATAGGGAGGACCATGACATATGAGTCACATTAGATGAATTAGGAGTAAAATTAGATGAATCCAAATAGTATTTTAGATTTGAATCATCAGAAGATTCAGAGGAAATATTTGGATTGGAATCCTCAGAAGAAGAGGAAACGTTTGGATGGGAATCCTCAAAAGAAGAGGAAATGTTAGGATTCAAATTAGAAGAAGAGTGGGGGGAACTCAAATAATAATTTGGATCGGACACGCCCAAATCATACCACCGACTATGAGATGAAGGTGGGGAACGAATTACCCGTATGGGCTCTCTAGCACAAAGAACCAAATGAGGTTTATATGTAATGGGAATATTTTGATTTGAATTGCTAAACCTAGATTCTATATTTTTGTAAGTATGGGGAACCGCGTGATAGTCGGTCATTTTGGTGGTGTTTTAAGCACAAATGTCTAGATCTAGATAGTGTAATGGAACTCCTTCAAAGGGAAGGAAATGACATGTTGATTGGGGAAGCATAATGACAACTAGCTAGACATTTTGTAATTATTGATATGCGTGCATGATTTTTCGAAGAAGTTATAAGGAAAAGCAGACATCGTGATGATGCAATATTGATGAGATTGAAAGGGATTGTCTTAGAAAATAAGTTTTCTGAATGAATAATCACAAGGAAAAATCATGCAAGTGTGAAACACAAAGCCAATCAACAAGGAAATACACCATATGAAAATGTGATGCAAAGATGATCAACACAACGTCAATATTTACGTCAAGCTCGAAATGAACAAGGTGTAAATATTAACAAAGGGTAGATGTGAATCCCAATCAAAGGATACCATGACAAGTTTAACAACCAACAAGGCCTAAATGTTAAAGGGCGAGGTTTAAAAATGTAAGCTACGTAACCACACCAATTGGACACGTTTATTGAGCTTGAGCACTGAGAAGTGAGATATTAGTGTCAAAGTGGTATCGCAACAACGTAAAAAAGTAAGTGACACCCTTAAATATTTGGGACAATGTTTGAAATCAAACTAAGTCAAATTTTA
The DNA here is from genome assembly GCA_018340775.1 of Taxus wallichiana var. yunnanensis. Lineage (NCBI taxonomy): Eukaryota > Viridiplantae > Streptophyta > Pinopsida > Cupressales > Taxaceae > Taxus > Taxus wallichiana. Next base: position 39,702,328 of record CM031236.1, on the reverse strand, counting down.
CTAAGGATGTGTTAAAACATGGGCAGCATAACGCCACAATACAGACACTTAGATCATGTTTATGAGAAACGTGATGTAAGTATCTTAATTATGTGTAGACAATACAAATGAGGTAACATGTCAAAGGGAGATAAAATGATGAATCATTCCTAACTATTATGTTGATCCTGATGTGCGTATCAAGATCAAAAAGGCTACCAATGATATAAATACGTCTCCACACACTTTAGACATTTAACTTACCCGACCCATGCAAACATGGATGGGCGTAAATGCACAAAAAAAGTGGCGAAACAATCGATCGGTAATACGAGGTACTCACCCTTATTTTGATCAACAAAATGTCAAAAGAATGTGTAGGAAGTAAAACAAAGTGGGGATGAAAAATGTTGGCCTCACTTTGGCAGAGTTTTGCCTTGCCTTAAGGCAAGTGAAAAACTAAGTGAAAGTAATGCGTCACACGTTTCACGATGAAAATATGGTTCACAACTCAACATTGTTTTAGAATGGTCAAAGTGGGCTCCTGGCCAAATAATATCTTCCTAGGTGGTTCTCTCATCCTAGGTGTTACAAAATTATCCATGAGCGGGATGATTTACCCAAATAGTCCCGACTATCTTGGGAGTATCTCGACTTTTCCCCCTTCAAGCACAGTGGGTAGTAAATGCATCCATCATGTACTTAAAAGGGTCGTGTAGGGACAACTTGTAATGCTATCTTACAAAGGAATCACTAGTCAGGTAGGTAGTGCGGAGCACTTCCCATTTTGTCCACAAGGTTCCCTCTTGCATGGACTACTTTGGGGTTCCTAGAACCACCCCCATTGTTGTAGCTTAAGGCATTATGCCAAAGGGTTATGTTCCGATTGAGCGAGAGAGGGTCGTACCCTTTTCCAAAACTCTGTAATCTGATGTTTTGAATATGTTGTTCTTTTTATCTTGTTTAATTAGGTGTGGTTTACTTGAACACCTTTTGGCAACCTGTATAACAACTGTATTAGTAGTTTTTGATTTTGTTTTGATTCCTCCTTTCTTTGACAAGAGTTTTTAGGTCCTGCACTCAAGCGTTAGTAGTTCTCCAATAAAATCACATTATTTAAAAGAGGATTAAGAGTTGCTTTTGATTCTCAAGATCATCTAAGGATGCAAGAGAAGATCATGCACAACAAATAATCCAACTAAAAGGTAAAGAAAATATTTTCAATCAATGAAGCATACAAAATTCTTGATAAATGTTCATTCCCTAAACCAAAAGTGAAAGATGAAGTTTTTAATTTACCAACTGTTATAAAATGAAGACTAAAGTTGCTTTTGATTCTCAAGATCACCCTAAGGTGAAAGAGAAGATCATACACAAAATTTATCCAAACTATATAGAAATGGAAAACTTTCAAATCAAAGGACCATTGAAAAATGCTTTGTAAAAGATTCATTCCCTTAACCAAAATGAATAATCAAATTTCCAAGTTTAATCCTAATGTTAAAAATATAGAGATCAAAGTTGTTTTTATTCTCAATTTCACCAAAAGGTTCAAGATAAGATCATACACACGCTTTGGTATAAATCGAGTAAGCATGGAAATACAACATTCATCAAAACATTAGACATGTTAGAAAATGACCAGTTTTAAACTAACAAAAAAACTAAAATTTTTGTAAGTATAAATCCTAAATTTATGTTTTCATTACATATTTAACTTCAATACCTTTCCAACACAAAAAAATGGAGTCATTTCGAGTTCGGGAGCAAAATTTATGGCCTTCGGAAGATGGGTTACGCATATGCTCTTATGCTCACGGGTATGCACTTGACATGCACTCAAAAAATGTCAAAAAAACGTCCCTTAATCTACAAAATGGGCAAATTTTTCCAACCAAGATTCAATTTTGACAACAACCCATCACATTAATATATGAATAGAAGACTCAACGCTATCAAACATTAACATACATGCTCAAGAATTTAAAATTTTCAAGAAATTGACAAAACTAGCATGTAGAATGATGAAAAAGTAAGCTCTAAAAATGAAAACATGATGAAATCTTGAAATTTTCTCACCAAGATTAAATTTTGACAGCAACCCACCACATTAAAATGTAAATATAAGACTCATCACTATCAAACACTAACCTACATGCTCAAGAATTTAAGATTTTCAAGAAATTGACAAAACTAGCATGTAGAATGTTGAAAAAGTAAGCTCTAAAAAAGAAAACATGGATAAATCTTGAAATTTTCCCATCAATTCCAAATTTGATAGCACTTCACCTCCTTTATACCTACAAGGAAGACTCAACACATGCAAACTCAACAAAACAAGTTAAGAAAAATAAGTTAGATCAACATGTGTAAAAGAAAGTTAGTAACCAAAAATGAAACTTAACTACAAAAACTTGAAATTAAGTGCAAAGGACAATGTAGTAAGTCCCACCGGGTGTGCCAAATGTGTACATGTATTCTTTTTCCTAAGTTATATTTAAATAAAAACTACCACCTAAAATAGTTCCCTAACCTAGCTAGAAACAAGAAAGAGTACCATCAAGATGAAGAAATGAACAAGGCCTACACTAGCATTATAACTTTGAAATAGTGAAATCAAACATAATGCAAATTAAGAACTCTATTCTTCTAAATTTCCTAATTAAATCAAATGGACCTATGTATTCCAATGGTAATCAACAATATTGCTTACTTTGATCCTTCAAGGATGCTTGGGTGTGAGGCTTAGCTCTTCAAGATGGATGGTGGAGGGCTTGAGAATGGCAAAAGGCTTTTAGTGCAAGACTATGTGCTTTCTTTTGCTTTCTCAAGGGAATTAGGTGTAGGTATAAAGGTAGAAGGAGGATCCTTATATAGCCCAATGTATAAAGGAAACACTTCATCCCTTTGCATGTGGGATAAAGGTAAAACATGATTAGGAATGGATAAAGGTAACACCTGGATGTAGTTACTTCCTCCTGAGCATACAAGTGTTGATATGTGATTTCTTTTGCAAAAAGGATGTGTTCCTTTGATTGAGAAGTCATGCTTGATATGTACTGTATCTTCTTTGAGATTCCAGATCTTTGACTGAGTCGGAATGTGATTGGACTCTTTTATTTCTTTCATTTTACACCTGAGTTTAATCTGATTTTGGAATGAATTATGGAGTTATCCATCTATAAGACCTAGCCTTGGATCAGTGGTATTGATCCAAGTGGTGCTTTAAGTTTATTCGTGATGAATTAAAATTATAGACCTTAAGCAGTCAGTAAGGTCCGGATGCGGATGCATTGAATAAGCTAGTCCGGAGTATAACTCAGGCTGATCATGTTAAATGAACTGGTGCCAGATATCGTAATATATCTGGAAGGTCTTGATCGTGGACCAGGTAATAATTCAGTTACATTTAATTCACTAGCCTATTGGCAGTACAGGAGTGAACCCTGTTCGTGAATGTATGTGGTAGATTCTTTTTCTAAGCATTTGAAATGTTAAGGACTAACTGAATTTATTAAGGTTAGTAACCTAAAACTAAACTATAACCTAGGGGTTAGATTAGTGTTAATCTAACCTAGACCTAGGCTAAGAGCTAATGTTCTAAGTTAGTATCTATGTGCAAAGTGGTTAGACTAGGTGTTATCCTAAATCCTAACCTAAGTTACTAACCTAACTATTGAACAAGGAGGAAGGGGACCTTTGGAAGGGTGCGAACCATGGGCGGCAGTTTCTATGTTATTAAATGCATGGATAAGCATGAGGGACAGGTAATTTGGTGGAGGTTTTTAAAACGGCTAACTAGAGCCGACGTGGCAGGTCGCCAAAGTTGGAAATGGTCTTTGATGTGCATTTGTCCATCGCCAACTATGGCGGTCGGTGGCAGTGGAGATTGAGTGGGAAATTGGGAGTAAATGCAATTAATGAACTCGGTAGTCGAGCTCGAGTTTCACGGGAAGGCAGGAAAAATGGAAAGTTAGTAGTTTATTGGGTTTTGCATGCGCTCCGGTTTTCCTTCTGTCTGTTCACTGGTTCTTCGCACCAGTCTTCTTGGTGTTGCATGGCAAGTATGAGCGTAACTAGCTCTTTCCTCTGGCAAGGAAAATATATAAGTCATGGAAATAGCAAATTTTTGTTGGTGGCTCTAACTTGGAAAAGGAGGAGAAGGTTCGAGCTCTTTCAGTGGTCTGCTTCGAAATTTTAAGCAAATAACCAGGCATGTTAGGCCCTAACCTTTAAAAATCTTGCTCTCTTTCAAATGATTTCATTAGAACAACTCTGTTCAGATGATTTTTGGAATTAGATGATTTATATGGTAGCCTTGTGTGATTTTGTCACTGTATCTTCTTGCTGGTTCGATTTTTCAATTTAAACCTTGATGGGTGTATTTTATTTTTCGAACTGTTGCAATATTTCTTGGTGTTTTGCATTCCGGCTTTAATTTGTGAAATATATATGCAAGAATGTGTACTGGGCTTGCTCTGTGAGAGCCCATGAATTGTTCTCTTGATGGGTACAGGCTACTGTTGATACTTGTTGTCAATGTTTACTGTCGATACTTGTTGTTAATGCTTACTGTTGATGCTTGTTGTTGATACTCGTTGGGAAGAATACTGATGGACATTTTGTTCAGTTTAATTGGACTTCTTTGTAACTTCTGTCGAGGTTATTAAGGTAGTGGTTACTGAATCTTGTTGGGTTTCGCTTTGATTTTTAAAGTTATTTGTGAATGGATAACTTGTTGTGTTACAGTATTTCATTGCGACCTTGTTGAAGTTGTTTTTCCCTTGCATTGTGGTTATGGGATGCAACCCATTGATAGTATGCAATATATATATTTATTGTATTCGAAACGACTCTGTGGAATCCATTGAATGATTCGTGTATTATGGACCACTGTTGAAGCTATATATACATATATTTGAGTATTGGTAATTTGATTTTGTTGGAGTCCTGAAGGAGTAACAGGTATACGACCTATGTTATTTTGTAATGAATTTTTGGTACAGACTCTTGAGTGTATTTACGTTTCCTTTCTGTGTAAGCTTGTGCGAAAATATTGAAGAGGCTCAGTTGGATTCTTTGTTACGAAATCAGTAATTAGCTTTTGTATAAGCCTGATTTTGAATGTTTACCATTGTTGGCACAGTTGGGAATCATTAATTATTATTTATCTTGTATACTGTTACTCGGGTTCAGTTGAATCCTTGACAGGTAACTATAGTATCTGCCTCTATTTAACCTGATTGGTACACTTGTTGTTTTTGGCACTGTTGGATTCCTTGAGTATAGTTAGATATCATGTAACTTGGCTCTGTAAAAGTGGGTCGTGAATACCACACTTCAAACCCTGAATGCGTCCAGATGAGAATACGGTATGTCATGTTTCCTTTCTGATTATTCCAGTTAGATAAGGTTGTGCATGTTGCGGGAATTCTGTGTGATTATCTCGGCATAGTCTTAGGGAAACATCAATTGCTTAATGTCGAGGAGTCTATTGTTGACTGCGATAAAATTGAAGCTCTTTGATTTCGACCTTGGGTCCGAAAGCCTTGCAGTGTTTATTAGGGACTAGAAGGGGGCTGTAGGTTGATGTGTGGGATTGTAGTCGTGTTTACGTATTCTGTTGCATGACTATCCTGCCTTGAGCTTGACTGAACTAAGAGCCGTCGACTGCACCTCGACAGGCGATGTGGTGAATATCTTCTTGTTTTCCGCTTCATGTGGAAGGTCTTGTGGAGTCTGTTGGTAGAGGGTCATCACTGTTTAGCGTGAGAGCTACTGTACTGCTGGATAACTATAGTAGTTGGTTATATTTGATCTTTAACAAATCTGTGGTGCTTTTGATGGTCTCGTCTGATTTATTTGCATGTGTTTAAGGTGAATGCCTTGCTCTTGGAAAGACGGTACAGTCATGAGCTAGTTCTGAAGGAAATATGTATGATTCGTTTATTTCTCTTCTGTTATAAAGTATAGGTTGATATAATTGTTTATCTAACTTTTGGAATTGTTCTATCATGCTGATGGAATCATGAAAGGTTATTTATTTATTATGTTGAATATATAATCCGTCTGATGTTGTTGTCCTTGGGATTCAGATGGATAGTTGGTTAGATGCATTTGTCTTCTTGGTCACTAACGTTTTGATGAAATAATTGAAAAGTATCTGAGACTATTGAGTGACTATAATATGAGCTACGCGTTTATAGTCATGTTGTTTTACAAAAGCATAGTCTGAAATATGTTTACTTGTTTGGTGATTTGATCTCATTTAAACAGGGTGTTTAATGAAAACAATTGATGGATTGCAATTGTTTTAAGAGTTAGTGCTTATCATGCTCAGTTCATCGAACTGACCCATGTTGACAATTTTTGCAGATGGATGCCGTAAGTGGTAAAAGCACGCAAATCTGATAGGATGATCAGATTGTTTAAATTTGATTTTATGTTGAATTACAGCTTAATTTTCTAAATGTACTATATGAGGAAAGATGTTCTTTTTCCGTTGAGCATTGTATCAAGTATGCTGAATGCATAAAATGTATTTGATTAGTTCTGAAGGAAATGGAAATAGATAATTGATACTTATATGTTTGCATCCGTATCTTGATAGTTTGACCTTCTTCGGTTCAAATGATCTAAAGAGCATTGTTATTATTGTTTATATTGGAGACTTTTGTGATTATCAATGTAAGCTTGCAAGAATATGTGACTGAATACTTATGATTGTTTAGTAATTCTAGTGTGTTCTAACTAAAGCTAAATTGAAATATAGATCACTGTCTTACTGGAAGCTAGGGTCAAAATAAACCTAAGCAGAACGCTAAACAAGCTGAATTAAATTATTAATTCCTAGTCTTGATTAAACCAGGACAACGTGTAATTGGAATCTTAATCACTATATCTCGATACTTATAAGTAAGATATAAATTCAAATTGAGAACTGAATTAAACCTAAATAGGGTTCAGATGGCAATCTCATGTGAAGATTTTGGGTTATTGTCCAATTTCGTTGATATAGAATTAAGTAAATTCTATGAACTCCTTGATGGGACCTTAGTCTTAATGACATCTCTGTGCAAAGGGTTTTATTAAGAAAGGTCATTCTAAGGTGAGGAACCCAGGGATCGGGAAAGGCTAACCTTAAGGGAAACGTCTTTTAATGTAATTTAAACTCAATGTGCGTAACGCTTATTAATAAGTAGATCTTTTCGAGGCGGATTTAAAGGTTGACGGCACAAGTCAACTGCAGGGTTGTACCTCCGAGAAGATTAGGATCTTCTCAAAGTTACAACAATGCAGGTGACTTATGACGACACCCTTTGCATTGATCGCTAAGATTTACACCTTGAACTCGAACAGGTTACTCTGGGACCGATTAGGAATGTGGTCACGTTATAAGGCTGCCTAGGAGATTTGGGGTATCTTGACACACTGGTTTAACTAGGGTTGAACCAGTATGTCATCGTATCCCTAGTCCTCGTGGGCATCCATATAACGTTATCACCTTACTAATCCGTTTCCGAGTGATTAAGTTGGTATAGGAGGGACTGACAGAAGTCGGTATAAGACATTCTACATAACATAAGAATGGGGTGAAGGACGTATTCCAGATTGACGAGTATGCCGTTAAGGAATACGAGACATAAGCAGTATGTTTCAAATCTTTGGCCAAAGTATCGCAAGCTGCTGATTGCGTTGTCCTAAATCACCTAGTCTAAGGGATGAGATGCCGATGAATAATGGTAACAATTATTCAGATAGGTTCCTTGGACAGAGCATTCTGATTCCCAGAATAGGGAAGAGAACCGCAAGAGTGGGGTGTTAAATAAAAATGCCAACTCTTATCACTCATGAATAGATCGGTAGATTACCGAGTCATGGAATGAATAGATCGGAGGTACTCCGAGTCATTACAGTGGCATATGGTTTTCTGTTATAAGAATGGTTATTTGATTTGTGAGTTCTAAATTATGTATTTAGAACCAGGATGCAATTATCAAAAAAAAAAATGACTTGTTCTAATGTATAAAAGGAGGATGTTACACTTTTGCTTTCTCAAAGGAATTAGGTGTAGGTATAAAGGTAGAAGGAGGGATCCTTATATAGCCCAATGTATAAAGGAAACACTTCATCCCTTTGCATGTGGGATAAAGGTAAAACATGATTAGGAATGGATAAGGTTGCTTTATTAAAGGTAACCTTACTTTAGAAAGGTTTAATTTATGCTTAGCAAGTCATGGGAGTTGGGGGTGTTTTAATTAATCAAAGGTGATTAACTAATAGGTAGGTGTAAGCTTATAGAATCCAATTAGAGGAATATTAGTATGATTTAGGATATTATGAGGGGATTAAATCAATTAAATATTGATTTATTAGTTAAATGAAGTGGAAGGCTAATTAATTAATAATAATTAATTAGTCTAGATAGAAGGGGTAAATAATTAACGGAAGGTCATTAATTAGGTTTTGGTTGGATATGTGACTTAATCAATTAGCGTATTATAATTAATTAATGAAAATAAGAGGAAATATGATTTGCTTTTGACGATATGTCGTCGATTTGCAAGAAAGAGGATAATTAACACAATTTAAGTATTTAAATTCTTGGGCGTAATTATGGGTGTCTACAAATACAACTCTATGAGTCAAACTCCCAACAAAAGATGACTCCCTCAAAAGGGACATCTCTTCACTCTAATTCCACCACTATCAATAGACTCGATCCCTTAAAGGAAAGCTATATAAAGTCATTACAAAAATATAATAAATATTCAGAAGCTTCCCACATCGATTAGCTTCACGAAGACCTCAAGGAGATAATATATTCATCCCATCTAGACTTCCTACATCGATCAGTCTATTAAAAACAAACAAATGAAGAAAAAGATGAAATTTTTGTCATGGACTTGCCTATTCTTGATCCTAGGTTTCTTGTTCTGAGACACATTGTCGTACACTAAGTTACGCTCAATCACCCATTCTCACCTCCTTTCCTTTTTGCCTAATTCCCTCTTTCTTGAAGGGACTTATCATAAACGCGACATTTTGTGATTATGTGACTTTCATCACCCTTCTAACGGTCCATTATGCAATGCCTTTAAGATATTTTGTTCATGAGCCCCTCTTAGGTATGATCAACTCATTAGGGTTGTTATCAATTAAGTGGCTCTTTTTCCACCTCTTACTATTCACCTTCCTCATTACTTGTTGGCTATCCTACTGGTGCTAGATTGTCAACACCTATATTTAAAAAACCACTCAACCATACCTATGACCTAAATTCACCCATGCCTAAACACCTATCAATCCATTCCTTTCCTTCATCACAATCTTCCCTAGCTTATGGGAGAACTACATCGTCCCGAGGTCCCTTTTCGCCCGAGACTATGTAGGCAAAACTTCGAGTTCATGGGGCCCTTGGAGGTTATCTTGGCCACTCTCTACCCTAACCAATTCCCTCTTTCCCTTTCCTATTCACATTCTACCCTAGTTATTTTCCTTTCTATATCAATAACTAGAAATTACACCAAACAAGCAACAATTGTTACACATTTTTACCATCATAACTCATACATTCATTTCATCATGTCTACAATTTATGTACCATAATCATACATTTTATTACAAATCATATTAACATGATCCATACCATCATTAATTGCACAAATTAATGAATTAGAAACTCAACCATGCCTAAATCAACATGACTCCATCATGCCTAAATCAACCTAACTCCACCATGCCTAAACCAACCTAACTCCACCATGCCTAAATCAACCTAACTCAACCATGCCTAAATCAACCTAACTCAATCATGCCTAAATCAACCTAAATCGACCATGCCTACAAAAACCCGACTCGATAGGGCCTCCAAATAATGTCCATGCTGGACAACCCCTCTAGAAATCACCTGTAATAGGCTACATCGTGTGTAGCTCTAGTAGATCAACACTCCCCAATCACATGCACCAATTTCTTAAATCCCACCCGCACAAAACCTAAATCGAATGCACCATCCTGGGGCATATCAACATGATGCACACACACAATGTGTTCATATGCCCAAAATGGAGGAGGAAAGTACAACATAGGATAAATCTCCATAACCACCCATAAGCCCATAACTCTCTGTATAACTGAACCAGGAATGCGGTACCCATGCAAAATGAGTCATGTCCTCCACCATGTCATATAGAACCCCCATCAATGATCATGGGAATCTCCCACCCTCCACATTTAGCAGTGTAAAGCAGTAAACTTCCTCCATTAGTAACACTACCAACCTCATCTCCTCTAGATGGGCTTGATACATATCTCCATAGCTCATAATAATGCTATGGAACCTCATCTCCACCAGCCCCTCACCAAACATGGTCAACATCAACTCCTCAGAGGCCTCTAAGGAGATAGAATACACCTACATCCCCACTATCGGTGGTTGCAGGATCTGTAAGCATCCTCAGGGTCACTTTGTGATCTCACCGTCGGTAGATGGAAGGTATTGGTCATTGAGTCCCATCTATCGATGAGAGCAACCATCAAACTTAGCTCTGGACTATGTGCCGGTAGCGTCTAACCCCAATCAGGCCAACCTCTGCAACATGATGCTAGTCATCGACTATCGCACCCCCTCGTACCTCCATGAGCAAGGGAGGTACCCTATCTCTCATCCGTAGCTGGTCCTTGGCCTGCATTCAACCAATCACACACATTATTAAAACTTTATTTTACCCAACATTGACCTTCAACCCCTCCCTTCTTCCCTTCCCCCACTCGCTATCTATTTTACCCACTTTACCTAACCTTTCCCCTTACCCTTCCTAGACCTCTAGCCCTTTTACCCTAACCGAACCGGTTACTCCTTACCGTCCGGTCCATTATAACCGGCACCGGTTCCCCTCATCCCTGACCGATGTCGATGTAACAAGACCAACATTGGCCATACCTTAACGTCGGCTTGGTCACATTATTGTGCAAAACACGAACCACTTATTTTCTCCCCTCATTTCTCCTAGACACCTACCCAAACTTCCCCCAAATCCCCCAACCCTATTCAACCTACTTATGCCCTTTTCCACCCCTTCTCTCACCCATTTTAACCACCAAATTTAAAATTCTCTACCCTACCCACACCCCCTGACCCATATTCCCTTCTACATTTAACAACAATACATAGAAAATATTAGCTCTTACCTCGTCTCGGCATCACCTCCATGGGGGCACTACTAGTTATTGTGTTGGTGGTCCACCGACCCTTCTCCTACCTCCGCCATGTCAAATCTCTACCTCACTCCTCCCCACCAATCACCTCACTCTACCCGATCTCGTGGACCCATCTACCTGGCTCTCCTCTCCAACCGGATCTCTCCACCTCACCTTGGTATGGTCCCACATACTTCTCTCACGACAAATCACACTCGTTGAGCACTCTGTCATTTTCAAAAGTTAAAATCATATAAATGAATCTATATAGGTTGAATTTTTCCTTTTTATATACCCACATCGACCTGACCGGTGTCGGTTATACCCATACCGACATTGGTCTTGTGCCCTAGCACATAATGGTCGGTTGTGCCTAAACTGACATCAGTCTCGTGCCCTAGCCAACCATGGTCGGTTTACCTAGACCGTCATCGATTCAAAGATGACCGGCATCAAGCACGGTCATACTCCTCTCAAATACCCTTTCCCATTTTTGCTCCAACTTAACCAACCCAGCCACCATTTGACCTTACCCATCCTTGCCGCAACTTACCTCCAAACCAACATTACCTATACTTATCTTTAATTATGTTTAGGGACTTGTTCTTATACCCATACCTCAGCCCTACTCATTCCGTGACCTCGATACCTAGACCCAAAACATTATTAATGACTTATGAACCCATGTGCTCAAAAGTATACCTTGTGACATTGTTACTCGTATAGTGAGCACATACCTATACATTCCTACACCTAACTTGTGATGTGCTTCCACACCATATCCTATACCTTGGATACCAGAATGACATCAACCTTGTTTGGATAAACCTATCGACATTAGACAATGTAGAGTTTGCATTCTCTTTAATCTGCCGTGCCACGGTTTATACGTGTGCATGCGCTCATTGTCACTACCTTTGACCCTAGCCCATTACCTTGATTACCTGATTAGACCTTTAACCCATTACCCCCATTTTCCACCTTCCTCTTCATCACATCCACCTTTTATCAAACCACTCATCGATTCTTTCTTCTACCTCATCAGTTCCTAGTTTGAGGGGGATCACCTTCACCCACACATGGGGCAACCACATCTTATTTTTTTAGCATCACTTACCAATACAAGATACACAACAAAAAGGGGAAAATGTAGACACCAAAATTGGGTCACACTCCCCTTGGTCCCTAGTCAAATAACTAACTCAAACATACTCACCTAACCAAGGCCCCTTCCACCCCACATCACTATTAATTTAATTAATTAAATTAAATTCATATATATCCTTGCAATATTTAATATCTAATTATCTTAATTTCTACCTCACCACCTCACCTAGACACCTCATCCAACCACTTCACCCTAGACATGTTCTTGGCATGTTTCCATAACTAACAATAACTAAGTCTTACTTACCTTAATGAGCTAAGATTTTGTCTAACCCTAAAATCAATTCCTAAAATCTCTCTAACCACATTCCGGCTCATTAGAAGGGAAGTTTCGTTATGATCCGTGAAAAGAAACCAACTTGGTTCAATAAATTAGAAATATATTCCCATTTTATTAAACCTAGGGAATCCTACCTTAACCGATGTCGGTTAAACCTAAATCAACATTGGTCAAGATGGAACCGTTGTCAGTTACCATTTATTCACCTTAGCAACCTTTTTTTTAGGTTGGCACATTCGAGAGAAAGAAAACAAGAAGAGAACTACATACAAGAAGAACCGGGTCTTTTCACACACCCAGAAATCCATAGCCAACACCAGGACAAATCTAGAAGCATTGGCACTCACTTTAAACGCGTTCAGGAAGCATCACTATTACACCAAGCTCCATTCCATCAACCAATCATCACCACCACCCAACCATTGGACCTGCAACATTGGTAAGTGTTTTTATCATTAATCATTTCCATTCTTATTCTACTCATAGAGTTGTTACCATTTCTGTTATCATTCTTCTATTAACATTCCCATCCCTCCATAGCCTTCTTTCTGAAAAAATCAAAAACCTCACCCACCTGTTTATCAGATCACCTATCCTGGCCCTTCCACCTCTCTGAGTGTTCTCAGTATTCCCACAGACCTTGCCATCTCCTTCTTTAGCCCCATCTAACCTCACCTAGACTCTACAATAAGGTTTTCATTGAATTACTATCACCCTACTATACCGATGCCAGTTACCCATAACCATCGTCGGTCTCCCTTAACCGTCGTTGGCTATCCCAACGAACATCGGTATCTATGTTTCATAACCCATGCCAATTACAGAATCAAACAACCCTTTACCAAATAACCTAAACAACCCGAGAACCTAACCCCTGACCGGCCCAAGAGACGACACCTACCAACCCTTCAGATATGACTATAGCCTAGAACATTATATTAGATTTTCTTATTGAACTTGAATGAGATACCTAAATCATATCAACTACAATATGACTTTACTTATTTCTCACATTAAATTGTTTTAAATAGTGGATTGACACCCATCTAGAAAGTATCACACTTCCCAAAACTAGCATACGCTACGCATCCCACTGTCATATATCATTTAACTTCTCTTTTGTGGTCTTGTTTTCTATTTCAAGTAGTTCCTCTTAACTAAAGGGAATCTCTCACAACTGGAATTGGTTCAAGAAGTCGAACGTACACAAAAACCACCAACCACCAATAATAATAGGTATTCCTCCTCATCCCTTACCCTTATTTGTTTCATCAATCGAAAAGTAAAGAAAACGGTGAAACACATGGATTTTGAATTAAGGAGTCTTTCCAACAAACCACCCTTTTAGGTTCTAAATATTTTGAAACTCCTCATAAATCAACCTTTCAAATTTTCCATTTATGTGGGTCAGTTACATAAATCTATTCAAATTTTTCTCAATTGATGGTTCAAACTTTTACCTCGCTTATAAAATTATGTTGCACATGAACCTATTTTTGCTTCTCGGCTACTTTGATGGGGTTGGTTTTATCTACACTACTTGAGTTGTGGATGGATTTGGTAGTACTTATACTTCCTTGATAATTTAGAGCATGATATTGGGGATGATGTATTTTTGGGGTATTCTTCATTTTTTCATATTCAATAGGAGTATTTACAAGTCTTCTTTGTATAGATGCAAATCTATGAGATATTCATATATAATCTAATCGAGTACAATTATAGTTGTACTAATACCATCATGATTTCAAAAAAACATCTTCTTTTTCATTTTTGCAATTGGTTCTTAAAGAGAGATGGAATTATGTATGTCCTAAATTAATCCTTATACAATATCCCTCATTCATTGTGTTTATACCTTGGTGAAAGTATTGTGTAGAATATTACACTCCCACTCTTGGAATCTATCATTGAAACTATATCGAGCCTACAAGGATTCTTGGGGTTCTTTATCTACCTCTTAATCATTAGTCTCTATTATCATATGTGTCTGCATTATTTTTCTATGGCTGATGTGATATTTGTTTTCTCTCATTGTATTCTATGGCTATACATTCCAAACTAGTAAATCAAATTTTATTTTCTTCATCTTTTTGGAGTAGGTTGATGTATTCCTATGTGATATAAGAATTACATATTCACTTCCTTTTATGACTGAATGATTTATTCCTTCACTTGTGCCACAATATCCTACACTTTAATTATCCATGTAACTTTACTAATGAAAATTTTTAGTTATATTTGTTCACTCATGAGTTAGTCACATACAAATTCCATGACTAGTTTGAGACAATTGTTCTTAATTTGAGTTTTAAGGATGTGTAGTGTTTTTCTAAGTTTTCCTTCTATTGATCTAATTGTATTGCTACATCACAAAAATTTCATTTAACATGGAGTGTGTGTGTGTGTGTGTGTGTGTGTGTGTGTGTGTGTGTGTGTGTGTGTGTGTGTGTGTGTGTGTGTGTGTGTGTGTGTGTGTGTGTATTTGTTTGTAATGGCACCTTCTCAATATCTACCTCAACATTGTTGGCCATGGCTTGTGAGGTTTTCATTTTTACACTCATCTATGTAATCTAAGGGACTATTTTACATGCATACAAGGAGGAAAGGATAATATTTCATATTCTAATTTGTGTAGTTGGATATATTGTTCACTAGAATGTCTGGGTGTCTCTTGGTATATGCTTTTCTATGGTAATCACCTTTGATATAGAGCTTCCTACCTACATGTTTCTATCCTTTGGATTTTACTCATTTGGAACACTAACCGTTTGTACATGATGGGTGACTATTAATTGTGCACTTTCTATTAGATATGAAAATTTACATTTCCTTTCTATTTTGATTAGTGTCATCCTTTTCTTACACGATTACTTGATCCTTCACAATTTGTGCCTACTCTTCTACATATGATTTAGCTTCAATAGTCCATTTCTCCTCTATAAATTTATTTTCCTACAACTCTTCTTCTTATTTCTTCTTATTTTTCTACTATTCTTATACATTTACATTATCTTTTACATATTTTTCTTGTCTTCTAATTCCTTTATTCTCTTTTCTTCCTCTTCCTTCTCTTTTTCGTTATTTGCATTTATTTTTTGGAGGATTTTGTGAGATTTATCTTATGCATTTTTTTCTATTATTTCTCTACTTTCTCTTACTTACACTTATTCTCATCCTCATATTTTTTGTCATATTTCTCTTGTTCTACTTTATTTTCATATTCCTCTTTTGACCCCATCATAATCGTTGATATTATTCTTCCTTCTTAATAGATTCCTTGGAGGTTTTCTTCTTTTCATGTTTTTCTTTTTTTTCTTTCTAAGAATCCTCCTACCTTTTTACCTCTTCATATTTCTATTTTATCTTCCTCTTATGTAGATTGTATAGCTTGAGGTATTTGTACTAGAGAAGTTTGTGCAATAAGCATCATGGCATTTATTTCTAATTGTTTTGGATTTGTACTTGTTTCTTCACCATCAATAACTTATAGAGGACTAGATTTGAATGTTAGATATGGGAGAGGAGAATTCCTAGTTACAATATATTTAAGGACTATTATATTTAATCTATTATGATCCTTGATGTTTTCCCTCTTTCGTGCACAAAATTATTTTTCTTTGGTATATTTTTATCATTTCTTATGATTTTATCTCTTGATCTATAGATGTATTCTTCTAATAAAGTCACCCTTATTCTTTATATCATTCCCTAACCTAGAAGCTTAAAATATTATTTAATTCATGAGCTATCCACTAACCTAAATTGACTCATCTTTGATCTTCTCTAGCTATGTGGAGTGATTGGTACTTCTTCTTCAATGTTAGTAAGATCAATTATTTACAAATGTGTCTCTTCTTTGATGTCCAACTCTACTTATTTTAATCTCTTGGCAATTTTAGTTATCAATAGGTCCTATGCTATGTTTTCTTTTTCTACTTTGATTATGGAGTTTGGTATGAGTGATACTTGTATCATTTGTTCATCCTTGAGATTGTGTGCTACTGCTTGTGTTATACTTATATAGTTATATGTATACCACTCACTTTATTATGGTAAGTAAGTTTTGGGGCCATTTTCTTTGGCGTAATAATGCACACTTTGTTTATGCTAGCTTTGTAGTTTATAAAATCTGAGTGTTACAAACTAGTTGAGTAATCTAGGATATTTCTCCACTTGAGGGTTGGCTTTTTTGGGATTTACAATATTCTTTTCATTTCTATTTTCTTATATTTTTGGTTTTCTAGTTGGTACCTCCCATGTGTTGTGGGTTCTACTACATTTGTTTCTTGTGTGGATGTTACATGTTTCAATCATCTTATTGTTATTTATGACAATTGTTCAATGTGCAATGGTTGAACATGTGTGATAATCAACCCATGTTTTTTCTACTTAATTCTACCTTAGTTATATCTAAGTCAATGAATAATGTAAATTTTTTTGGTGTGTTTAGCCTTATCACCTTATGAATGAAAAGTGATGTTCTCATGAAACAATTTTAACTCACCCCATAATGTTGTGTAAGTGTGCATTTCCTTTTGAATTCTTGGATTTGCACTCGGTGTTTATCTAATTGTTTCAGCCATAGTCACATCATCTAATTATCATCCTATGTTATATATGGATTTAATGGAATATAATTAAAAATATTTCATGTGAGTGAAACAAATCATTTGCTTCAATGATTCTTTGAATTTATCTCCAATGTGTAAATGATAACAAGATTACTATCCACTAGTATATAAATGTTTTTTAGAAAATTCAAAAAATGTTTTTACACCGATATTTATTTCTTAGGTAAGGACTTTAGGTCATTTAAATTCATCATCCTATTCCGACATCTACATTACTATGTCCACTACACAAAGTGATGCTTGCTTCATTCCTTGGGTTGTATGCTTAAATATTTCGAAACCATTTCAGCCAAAAATCTAAGTGATTGGTAATTTCTACCAAAGGGACCCCCTTCCCTTTACACAAATTCCCATATGTGGTGGTTGTGTTTTGGACCATATGTTTGGTCATTTTATATGACCGCATGTATGTTCCTCTATTAGGAAATTTGTTGGCTTGATCAAATTTAGCGGTGTTGATGGGAACTACATCTTGTGTGTTTAACAAGATTGCATAAATGTTGGGTGATCTCCCAAATATGAAAAAAATTCTAGTCTCCCAATTTTAGTTCCTAACAATGGGTCCTTAACTACCAATTTCCCTCTTACTTCCTCATCATTTATCGTAGGTATCTAGGATTGATTTTAAGACCCCTCCCCAAAATTCCTAAAGATTCCTTGGCGAATCTATGAGAATGAATTTAAAAATGATGGAAAATATGAAGAAAATGGGTTTCGAAAAGTTTAATAATGGTGTCGGTCGGTAGCATTTTTTGACTAACATATATGTTGTTGGCTGACAGTATATGATGTTAACTAAAAACATATGTAAATTTTTGAAAAATAATTTTTGACAATAACAGTTAAAATGACCAGCTTGACGAAAATTTTTCCCTCCCAAAATATGGCATAAAGAAAAAAATTCCAAAAAACCAATTTTTGAAAAAAACAATGCACATTTCACTAATTTTGAATGGGAATTTTTTTATGTTAGTAATTAAAATGATTGTCTCAATGAGAAATATGTCCTCCCAAAATATGGCGTAAGAAAAAAAAATCCCATACTCTTTTTTTTATGACGAAATCATTACCGATCGACAATAAGGAAAAATGCTATCCTCATGGATGTTCCCACCCAGTAAATTTTGTGTGTTGCTTCACGGTAGCATTTTTGTGTTGCCACATAGTAACATTTTTTATGTTGATGCATGATAGAATTTTTGTGCTACCGTGTGTCAATGCAAAGCGCTACCTTACGAAACACAAAAATGCTACCGCACAATAACGCAAAAATGTTGTTGCATGTAGCATGCTTTTGTTACCAAGTAGTAGCATTTTTGTGCTGCCACACTTTGTAGTAGTTTTTGTTAACACACAACTTGTACTTTTATCTTTTCACAAGCTTACTGACTTTTATATTCATCTTCGAATTTGGATATCAAACTTAATGAGTTTTGGAATTATATTGTATTACTACATTATGGAGAATTAATCCTATATATAATAGTATATTATAACATAATGGTGAATATACCAACATTGGTCGGCCCTTAGTGAAACAAATAGGTAAAACTAGGGTCAAATTTATTTATGACCCATAAAATTTTGGCAAACCTCTTACCATATGGTAATGAAAAAATTGGTAATTTAAAATTTTAAAAATCCTAATATTTGCCATTTTATGAATATTCGCCCCTAAAATGAACCCTTGGTGTCTCTTCTCACCAATATTATGCAACCCTCTCTTATAGATCAAGATGGGGGAATCACTCCATTTTTTCTATGATAACATTGCATTAATTTACACATATTTGTTTCTACATCACTTAAGGTTAAGAATGTAATACTTTTCTTTTCCATCCGACCTTGAAATTTTGGGCTAATTAGGAAAGTAAAGGGATCTATCATTTTTTCTTTGTCTATTTCTTTATCTTGGAAACCTATCTCTCTTAGAGTTAAAATTCTTGACTCAATTTCTCATTATGTTATATATTCTTAGATAACACATTGCTTTGGGTTTGAAACATACCTCCTTTTATATCTTTTTCTCATGTGAGGTATCCATTTTCCATTTTTTGTGACTTGATCTACCATCTTAATTGTACTTATATATTGGGGATTTGGTATTTGATCTGCTAAATTTCCTTTTTATTTCACTTACTATGAAATATTCTCTATTTGATGGTTCATCCATATAAAAAAATTGAGTTGGAAAGCTTATTACCTTTTTTGAATTAGTTTTGAATTTTTTTCTCTATGTTTTGATTTGTCTTTACATAATTTTCCTAAACTTATTCAATTCATTTGGTTTCTTCAAATTTATTTCCTAGTTCCACAAATTTTGTTGGTTGATTACAATTTTTTGATTTATTGATTCATCTCCTTCTCCTACACATATTAACCATGAACTTATTAATTCTACAAAATTTATAGATATCATGTATTGCATGAATTTGGAAATCATATCTTAACATTGTGTGAGGGGAGCTTATTTATTTTTATTCTTTTATGTGATCATTATTTTTAGGTCTTAATCATTCTACCATTTATTATTCCTAGTAGAAAATTTCCCTATAGGTCTTATAATACAAATGTACCATGTTTAGTTAAATGATGAATGATATATGGTCCTTTCCTTGAATGCACACTTTTTTGGGTACACTTTGAAACTAATTTTATAAGATAATACAAATTTCTCTATTTTTAATTCTTTGGCGTGCAATTTCCTTTCATGCCATTTTTGACTCGCTTATGAGATTCCTAGTTCAATTACATAGTCATCATGTACTCCATTTTTTTCAATCCAATAACTTGTTTTATATGAATTTATTTTCTCCTAGCCTTATTATTATAGTAATGCACAAACTTGGTAAAATATATTCCATCGACGTAACCAATTTTATACCATTACTAGTTAAAACAGATAATTCCCTCTACTATATTTATAATTTATGCTATAATCTAACAAGATTACTAGTGCTATTTTATCCTCCCTATTAGATTTATGAACATCATATATTTTTTTATCCTCTTTTTAATAACTTTGTTTATTTCTTATGCTTTCCCATTTACTTGTGTGTGGCATGATATATTATAGTTGTGTATAATCATTATATTTTTGTAAGGACCTTGATTATGTTATTAATGAAGCGAGTTACTATATCACTTACTACTTCTTGTGGAAATTATATTTTTGATAATGTTTTCATATAAAAACTTATTAGTATCTCTCACTACAAAATTATGAGCTATAAAAATTCTAACCATTTAATGAAATAATATGCCACAAAAGTAATTATGTTTCTTGGATCTACTATATGGTGGGTGAATTGGTTTAAAAAATGTATTCCCATTGTTCAAATGGATGCATAAGCGATAATCCGAGTTTCGTGGCATCTCATCTCTTTAATTTTTCATTACAATTCTCTGCTATTGGAAGTAGTTATTTGTAATATGGTACACATACTCAAACATTGTTGTCTTCCATATTCCACTTTTTAATATCTTTTTACATTCAAATCTATAGTAAAAATGGACACCTTCTATTCCTCTATGTGTATACATAAATATGTCTTCCTTTTATGTTCCAATACAACCCTATGTAATACTTGTATAGGTGTTATACAATCCAATTCTTCTCATCCCATGATCACTCTAGTTGAATAAACATTACCACAACCATGAAGAGTGCATAGAAAATTAACTCAATGCTAAATTATAGAATGATGCAAGTGGTGTACATATAGGAGGAGGAAAGTGTAACTACCACCTATATCAATGGTGAATAAATCTCACTAGATTCAATACTAGAAGTAGAGCTAACTCCAAATACCTAATAAGCTAACTCAAAAAAGTAGTACACCTAAGAAAGATAATACAACAAGTGTAGAGATAATATAAGTGAAATAATTATCCGATAAAAATAAAAGGGTAAATAATAACCTACACTAAAACCTCCCATACACATAGCTTATATGGGAATAAAATAAGGTGAGTCCCGACAAAAAGGTCTAATGAGGTACCCATATACAATAATCGGGAAAAAGGGACACCGACAGTACCCAAAACTAGTAAAAAAATGTAGAGAGAGAAAAAAATTCTACAAGGCATCCCAAGAAGCTTAGATAAAAAAATCATACAATGTTGAAGAAGTTTAATGTGCAATCTATTATTAATCCACTTCTCAATCAAAAACTCAAAAAAAAATGACACTAGGATTCACGAATATATCCATATAAGGATATCGTCAATGGAGTGATGTCAAAAGTGCAAAAAAACCAAACATAATTAGATCAACTACTAAAAATAGGTGTGTCATGGTCCAAGAAAAGTAACCAAGGAAATAAGGCAAGGATACAAGATCTAGAGAAATAGGAGTTCTGCGATCCAAGAAAAGCCAAGGTAATAATGAAAGGACACCAAACCCGAAGAAGAAGGATCAACACCACACTCTCCCATACTATTGAATGGGTACATTGACGCTAAAAATTGTATGAGTTTTTAAAAATACTACTCAAACACTGAAAAAATAACACTAGGCTTCATCATAATAGCTCTCGTATAAGAGATACTATTAACATGCCTAAAAGTGTCAAAAATATAGATACAAAATATTTCAACAAACAAGAGAGATATACTACACATGCTAAATAAAAATGCTCAAAACAAGGAGCATTACAATGTAGATGGTATAGAAAGTTGAGAAAGAAGTTGAATGGTGGAGGATCCACACATGTAGATTCCACTAAATGAGTGCATATGTCACCACCACGAGCGATCATAAATCCACCCCAAATCAACACAGATGGATGAAGAATATACTTGCATATGATTTAGTGTGAAATGCACAATAGGTTCATGTAAAGGAAAATCAGAATATGTGTCAAGTCAATCATGTCGACAACTGAAATCTCAAGTTTCTCAAGCCTAAGTGAAGGTGTTCCTCGAAATAGTCAAGTGAATAAAAATAGGAGATCTATGAATGTGTGATCCTAATGAAGCACCTTCTCAAACTCGAATGTGATGGTGATAATTCCACTTAACATGTGGAATAGGGAAGCAATAGCTTGGGAATGTCTACCAATACCTCTAGTAGTGAAACCCATAGAATTGAACATACGAGAGTTGAATGTAGTGTTATGCTTCTCAAAAGATCCATATAGATAAGCGGAAGGAACTTATGTGGGATACACAAAGTGTGTAACTATAATAGGAACATATGTGGAGACAAACATGCAGTAACAAGGATAATAGGATTATGAGCATCGAGAAGAAGGAACATACTCGAAATGGATAGATTAAGGTTAGTGGGTGTAGGAACAACATCTTAGGTGTACTAGTTGTGTTGAGTTATCTTACCATTTGTGTTGAGTTAACTTATTATTTATGTGGAGTCAACTCTACTCCCATTATCACTTACCTGAGAGTTATTCAACATTGATATAGGTGGTAGGTGTACTTTCCTCCTCCCATATATACACCACTTGCATCATTATAGAATGTACCATTGACTTAATTTTATATGTACTCTTCATAGGTGTGGTAATGTTTATTCTTTTGGAGTGATCCTGGGATGAGAAACATTGGCTTCTATGACATGGTATCAAAGAGGTCTTCATATAACCATTACCCATGTCAAGAAATAGGTTTCAAGACCTTTATATTCTCGAGCTATGTGTTTATAACATTGAGATACTTTCCAAAATCCATAAGTCCCCACTAGAACAAGAGCTAAAAAAACCTCCTAAGAGGAGAGAAATGATGCCAAGTAATATACATTTAAAAAATGTTACTGAGGTCGAACAAAAAGGTGCACCAACTTGAAATGACAAAAATTCATCCATAAAATAGGGAATCAACCTTATTTGAAAATGGGAATCTAAGACACACCAATAAGCTGATTCTATTTTCATACAAGCTGAGCCAAAGAAAAATGTAGAACCTTTGGATGTAATCATAAACATCAAGGCCCAATGTTAATGTTGATTAAACAATACCCAGTTTTCACTATAATATAAATATCCAAGCTCTTAAATGAAGATGATATGAAATGCAACAAGATCATGTGATGTAGACCATTGAGAAAATCTAAAAATTTCTAAATGCAAATTAGAACAATACAAATTTAGATGTAGATGTTCAAATGGGTAATGTCTGCATGAATACTGATGGGTGTCATTATTCCCTTCATTTAATCAACTTCTTGTTGATGTCATATCAAACCAGGGGTGTTTCTAAAGCTATATGCAACAAGAGTAATCCTATTGATTTAGTAGTTGACTTTATTTGTTTTTGTATTTTTTGGGGGATCTTTCCAATGTCTTAAGGACTTCTTGGTAAAACCTTATTTAAATCATACTATGAAAAATTTGCTAAAAGGAAACACACTGAAAGCTTTGTTGAAAAGAAACACACTATGTAGAATGGAAATAAACACACTTGCTTTTGGAAATAGACACACACAACTTAGAATGCTTTAAAATGATTGAAAGAAAAATAGGAATTTATCTAAACACCTACAAGAACAAGTATATAATAGATTTTAACTGGAAGAATTAAAAGCGATACAAAATTAATAGATCTAAACTATTTTCTTAGGAAATATAAATACTAAATAAATGAATATCCTGGTCCTTGGGGGAGTGGGCCCTTGCTCCTCCTTGAATAAGGATTTAACAACTCAGAATTCTCTCAAATAGTAATGGATATTTTATTGATAAAACATTCGGTATTACAAAACATACTGGATCTGTGTACTTAGTATATCTCTCTTCTCTCTTCTATCTCTATTTCTTATTATTTTATTATCTACTACTGGTCTTCTTATATATACATTACAATCATAGTTGTCTCTATGATTATGATGAAATCGAATCATGCCCAGAATATATGCTGAGTAGGATTGTGGCAGTGATTAGAAAGCTATAAGATAACTATCCCTAGATCTGCATTCAGAGATCTTCTCATCCTTTCCTGATTGAAAGGGTCATTAATGATGAGAATCTCTCGGATGTGGTTAAAATAGATAAACTTCCATCGGTTAGGAACTTCTAGAGAAGTTCCAGAACCATAGGAAATCATTAAGGATCAAAACCATGAGAGTTTCGGAGCTATACCTAGGAGTTCCAGAACTAAGTCTGAAAATTCTAGAACTAAATACTAGAGTTCCGGAACTAGATGATGACTATGTAATGGAGTTCCAGAACTAGCTTGGAAGTTCCGGAACTAAGTTGTGTTGGAACAGATGCTACCGAAAACATACTGAACACTACATACTTCATTTCTTTGACTGATTAGACTTGCTTTATTACAAAACTGAATTTCAAAAACACACTTCATTAGGAATTTTAGAGATTTTAAACATTAGAATTACAATCAATCAAAAGACAGATAATTACATCCTAACTCATATCGATCAAATAAAATTCACAAAATGTAATCAAACTTAATAAAAAGGAGAGTAAGATGAGATCATATATTATACATTAATTGGGCATATTCTGGCCTCATCATTTCCCCCAAACTTACTTGTTTGTAAGTCCCTTTAAAAAATTCATTCTTCAAAAGTGGGGTTATATGTTCTGCATTCCATTTGATTGCTCAGATCAAATGGCTGAAACTAGATTTTCCAATGCTTAAACTTAGAGGTACTGTACCCAGCTCCTGCTTCTATTTTCCTCTCCCACTCTTCAAATTCAGTAGGATCTTGAGGTTCTCTATTTTTACAAGGATACATGGGAATGAGACGTAGAGGGGAATTGTTCACATTCCCATCCATATTTTCCCGTAGGTATCATTTATCGAGGAATTATTGTACATAACGCTTTTCCCCTTTCTACACTCTAGATCAAATTTGTGGGGGATATTACCTTCTTTCTTCTTAAGGAAAGATTAAGGAGTTCCCACCTCTTCGAGCATCCTTTATAAATATCTTCAAACTTCTCCTCCTCATAAGAGGTAAAGGCATCAATACTATTTTGTAGAATGGCAAAATAATGTGTCTTGAATTACTCATCAAAGGCATGAGTTCTAAAATGTATGAGGAAGGTAGAAGGTTTACCATAGTGAGCTCTCATACAGAGACTAATTGAGCTAGCTTTCAATAAAAACTCATATTCCCTTTCCTTCCATGCAATTTGGTTTTGCAAAACAGAGAAAAATGCATTGAGCTAGCTCTCCCCCACATACAAATTGATCATAAATCTTGTGTTTTTCTCTAGCATAAAATTACAAAGATAAAATTCACATAGAATATTTTTCTGCTCAAGACTGGATAAAGAGTAAGTTGTCATGAATTTAGATTCATCCTTTAGTTCATGTGGAAGTCCACATGAAATCCTTAACAACTGCTAGCGAATGAACTGCTCCTCTAAAAACACACTATATGTAGGAGAGGGCCTCCTGTAGGCAAGAAAATTTTCACTCATAATGCAGACCATATGAATTTTTGCAAGACATTTATATTTGTTTCCTTCTTCCTTATAAAATTTTTCTTCCCACTCTTTTCTTGCCTTCTTCTCTTCTTCCATATTGGTCTTCAAATCTTCATTTTATGTTTTAGCTTCTCTGAGTTCCCTACAGGTGTCATTCCATAGTTGTTTGAGTGGCAAATAGGTTAACTCAGTCTATGCAGAGACTATGGACACAACATTCTATTTTCTAGAAGTCTAACATTCTTCCTCTTTTTCTATCAGTTGTTTCTTAATTATTGATAAATCTTTAGTTCTTGCTACAAGATGAGTTGATAGCTCTCTAATGAGTGTTTCCCTTTATTCTAATTTGATTTTAAGTAAATTGAATTCCTCATCCTTTTCTCTGATAATGATCTTTACTCTAGACAAGAACAGAGCCTATTTAACCTAATGTCTTTCTTCTTCCTCTGAAATTACTTGAGGAGTTGAGCATTCTTCCTCTATCAAAGGAAATTTTCCTTTTCTTCTCCAGGATGCCAACTCTTCTTCTTCATGTGGCAATGTTGATGGTTCAACCAATTCTTGAAACTCCTGCTCTTCAAGTCTCTCATCTCCTCTATCCATCTCAGCTTGGCTTGGTTTAGGAGGAGTCATGGCCATGCTGCCCAAAATATCAACTTCCTTTTCCATCTTTTCCTATTCACTCCTTCCCTCTGGGGTTTCCCTTGTCCTTTTATGAATTTTCCTTCTTTAGGGAATTTCAACATGCCCAGTGGTGGATTTATTTCTAGAGCTTCTTCTTACTCTTGTTTCTTGCTCTTGCACGGGTGAGCTATCATCGTCAAAGACATATATTAGCTCCCCTAAAGCTACTACAGAAGAAGGAATTTCCTTCAAAGGCACAGAAGGCTCTGTTGTTTTGATCTTTCTCACAGACCTTCTTCTTTTGGGTATATTCTCTCTTTCCACTTCCTTCGTTCTTCTACAGGGGCATCAATTTCCAAATTATTTGAAGGAGAAAATGGAGTTGGTATTGTCCTTATGATAATATTAGGGTTTTTCTTGAACTTTCCAAGAAACTTTTCCCAAATTTCTTCTCCATTTTTCTTTGACAGAAAATGGTGTTGGCATACTAAATGAATTATCCCATGATGCTTGATTGTCCCAACACCCAGGAATACCTCTGGGCCATGGTCTGGATAGAATAAAAAATAAACCTGGAAGGTTTATTATGTACTTAGGTTTTGTGGATCCATACTTCAAATATATGAGCATTTTTAGGACTTCTTTTCCTATGGACCCAAATTGACCATCACAAGTTAAATATTTCACTATCCAAAATGCTACCCTGTCAAAGGGTTTGGGAAAACTAGCCCTTCTAACCCATTTTATGATTTTCTTTGTATTTTAGATGTATTGGGGTTCAGTTTCTCCTCCTTGTAGTAGGATTTCAACTAGTTCTTTCAATGTCCCTTTGGCAGGATGTGGGACATGCACAATTGGCACTCTAGACACATTACTTATTGTATTTACAAAAAAAGGAATAAATATATTTCTCACCTTTTTCTAGATTGCTCTAGGTTTATGATGAATTCTCTTACTAATTCATCATTATACTTTGAAAACTTCTTCAGGAACTCTAGCCATCTTGCATGCTCAAAGATAGATGCCACTTCTTTATCCGCGAGTAGCTGGGAATCATCCTCTGGTTTTGATTTCTTTTTAATCCTCATATCTACTTGAGTTTTGTTTCCTTTAATTCTATGGAAATTGGTTGCAGACATTCTTGCTTAGCTGCGGAACCTCTGTTCTTAGCTATGGAATCCTTTGTTCTTTACTACGGAACACAAGATTAATTTATTACTTCTAAAAATCTCTCTGTAACTTATTTCACTTGATTTTTCACTTAATGATTACCAATAATAACCATGCTACATATCATCTTAATGATTACTCATTTGTAATCATAATGTATAAATAGATGACTCATCATATAAACTTTTAAATCAAGTCAAATCACACATGCAAACATTTAATTTAACCTAAATAAGTTAATGAGATATAATTATCCTGTCCTTAATGATGTAATCCTTTTGTTATGATGACTCATCATTCCTACAAGTGGAACAAAACACGGTTAGATAAGATAACTGTAATTCAAAAGAATTCCCTTTTATTTGAATTAGCCAAAAGAAGAGGTCAACCACCATTGTTGGTTTTCAATTGACCTTTGAGATAAATATTATATATATATATTTTTTGGGGGGGACACCATGTATTGGTTTTTATTTTCTTCCCTTTATTTTGGATCTATTATATGGTTATTTGATCATCTTGGAAGAACTAGGTTCTTCCATATGATCACATTCTTTGTCTACTTCAATCTTTCCTCAAGAATTCATCCTTAGTGGGAGGATTCCTATAGAGTTTCAGCCTATGTCCATTGACCAAGAGTGTTCTTCTGCTGCCATCAATGGGAAGTGATTGAATAGAACCATTGTCAAATATCTACTCAATCTAATAGGGTCCCAACAATCGGCTCTCAATTTTCCCTTGAATTATTGGTACTTAGAATCAAACAACAATGCCCAGTCTCCTACTTTGAATTTCCTTCTCTTGATATGTGTTTCATGCCATTGCTTCCTTTGATCTTGGATTATCTCTGTCTGCTGAAGTGCTTCCATCCTCAATTCATCCAACTCATTGAGTTGAAGGATTCTTTCTTTTTAGCTACATCCAACTCAATTCCCACATTACTTGTTTTCCATAATGTTTGAAGTTCAAACTCAATGGGAAATAAGGTATTTTTCCCATAGACTAACTCATATGGTGAAAACCTTGTTGTAGTTTTCCAAGTTGTATTATAAGACCAAACAACTTCAGGTAGTCTCTTTACCCAATCTTTTCTCCTAGCTTCAACTATTTTGGTAAGGATGTTCTCTAATTCTCTATTTGTTACTTCATCTTGTCCATTTGACTATGGGTGATAAGGAGATGACTTCCTATTATTGATTTGGTAATACATTGTGAAAGCTTGGATCATATTAGACATAAAGTTTAGTCCCTGATATGAAACTATGCTCCTTGGTGCTCCAAACTTTAACATAATTTTGTTCCAAAGGAAATCATCAACTACTTCTTCAGTGGCATTTTTCAATGCCCGCACTTCTTCCCAATTTTTCACATAGTCGAGTAAACACAAGAATATATTTCTTTCCTTGTGAAGGAGGATTAAAGGAAACAACAAAATCTAATCCCCATCTCTCAAATGGTTCAATTACTACTTGAGGTTGAAGAGGCATTTCATTGGTGAAAGTTTGTTATCCCATCCTTTGATAAGGATCACACCACTTGATATATCTCTTTACATCCTTGTACAAAGATGGCCAATAATAACAAGTGCCAAGTATCTTATGAGATGTTATTTTCACTGAATAATGTCCTCCACTTGGTTCATCATGACATGCTCTAAGGATGTCAAAGATTTCATCTTCTCTTACACACATGTGTAAAACAAAATCAGGCCCACATTTAAATAGCATTCCATTTAACCATTTGAATTGTGCACTAGTTTTGATTAAATTCTTTATTTGTTTCTTAGTGAAAGGAGGAAAGTTCCCTATTGCAAGATAATTTTCTATATCAGCAAACCATGGTGTATTTCTTTGAGATAGCAAACTGTTGTTCATCTAGAAATTTATTCTTGACTGGATCCTGCTCCCCTGTAGTGGTTAGTCTTGACAAAAAATCAACTACCACAATAGATTTACCTGGATTGTCCACAATGGTAATATCAAATTCTTGAAAAAGTAATAACCATCTAGTTATTCTTCCTCCAACCATTGGTTTGTTCGTTAAATATTTTAGTCTTTGAATGATCTGTGTGTGCAAATATCTTGTAACTTGTAATGTAATGTCTAAATTTATTGATTGCATAAATTATAGCAAGAAATTATTTTTCAGTGTTGGTGTAATTATTTTCAGTGGGAGTAAGATTCTTACTAAGATAATAAATAGCATACATTTTTCCTTCTTCATCTTTCTGTCCCAAAACTGCACTAATGGAATTATTGGAAGCATCTGTTTGGATATGAAATGGATTTTCCCAATTAGGTCATCTCAATATTGGAGTAGTGATTAACTTTTATTTAATTTCTTCAAAATCATGCTGACACTTTTCATCCCAAAGAAATTCACAATCCTTGGTTAGTAAATTAAACATGGGGGCAGTAATTTTCTTGAATTTTTTTATAAATCACCTATAGTACCTAGCATGTCCTAAAAATGACTGGATATCTATGGGGTTCTGAGGAATAGGTAAATCTGAAATGATCCTAATTTTATTTTGATCAACCTAAATTCCTCTTTTTGAAATATAGTGTCCTAATAAAATCCCCTCATCAACCATCATTAAACCCTTTTCATCACTAAGAGATAGATTTTGTTGTTCACATCGTGTTAACACTCTATCCAGATTTCTCAAAGCATCATCAAATGTATCTTTGTGTACGGTGAAGTCATCCATATATACCTCAACACAAGCATTTGTTAGATCAACAAGATTGCAAGTACAACTCTCTGAAAAGTTGCAGGATAATTGCATAAGCCAAATGGTAAAACCCTATAGGCAAAGGTACCCCATGGACATGTAAATATATTTTTGTCCTAATCTTTAGAAGCAACTCTAATTTGATTGTATTTACTAAATCCATCTAAGAATGAAAATTATTGTTTACCTGAAAGGTTGTCTAGGAATTGATCTATGAATGGTAAGGGAAAATAATCTCTTAGTGTGGCTTTGTTCAGTTCTCTATAGTCAACACATATTCTCCATTTTTTGTTATTTTTAAGAATAATTACAAGAGGAGATACCCACTGAATATCTAAGATAGGGTAGATAAAACCTACTTGTAATAGTTTTTCAATTTCTTGTTTGACTATATTCCTTAAGGCTGGGTTAATCCTTCTCTAAGGCTACATAATCTGGTTTAACATTTTCAAGTATAGATGTGATGAGTGCAGATACTTGGGTGAATTCCCTTCATGTCTTTGTAATCCCAAGCAAGGGATTTAGTATGATTTTTTAAAACACCAAACAATTTTGGTTCTTCATCATCCTTTAACTTGAGTTGTTAATGTTCAAAGTTTTACTGGTTGAATCTCAACATACTTGGTTCCAATGTGTGATGAACTCGATTTGTTAAAAGGTAACTATTAAAATATTTAGTGGACATGCATGTGGTACCAACATATGGTATGTAGAAACATCTTCAAAATTTCCTTGAGACAAAATCTTTGGAAAAAGGATAGTAATGAGAGAATTATGATACTTATCTCTTTGCAGGCAAAACTCTTCGTCACGCTACTTTCTAGAAATTATTCGCCACTCCCGATGTATCTTAAACTAAAACTACTGATTCTTACTCTCCCCACAAGAAATATCATTCCTCCAGAGTGAATTTATTTCCAATCATAGAGAACTATAGTTTTCGTGGTTCAAGAACTAAATGTGGTGGTTCCGGAACTAAATTTGCAGGTTCCAGAACTATTTCTGATTACTTCGAGGACAACTGGTGCTCATCTAATGGTGGATTAATCATCTCTTCTACTTCTCTTACATGATCCTGCAATGTGATCATAGCCAAAGAAGAAATTTTTGCTTATTAGTATCAGGAGAATCAACCCACAATTGTTCATGATTGTCAGTAAAAGGTCGTGTAGAAGGATATAAGGAAATTTTCTTAGAGTTCTTACCATTTGAGATTGTCATATCACCTGACCTGCAATCAATTAAGGCAGCAATTGTAGCTAACCATGGTCTACCCAAAATAATGGGATAACCCAATGTTTTACCTTTTGGCTGCAGTATAAGGAAGTCAACTAGATATTCCCATGACTCCACCATAACCACCACATCTTCAATAATCCCTTCTAGTTTTGCAACAAACTGGTCTACCATCTATAATATGGTATTAGTAGGTTGTATACCCGTTAATGGTAATGTTTTCAGAGTATCCACTATCATTACATTGATAGCTACTCCCAAATATACCAAAATATTATGTATATCCTTATTCCCTATAGAGACAAAAATAACAGGACTTACATGATCTCCATATTTGGGAAGTAAACATTTTCTTGCTACCAAATCGGCAAGTTTCGCATCTACATTGATAGTCTTAGGGTCTTGTTTATTCCTTCCAGGTTTTTTCAAACATAACATTTTGATTAATTTGTTCAATTCAAGAATGTCATTAATTGCTTGTAATAATGGTATCTCAATATTCAATTTCCTTAGTTCATGTACCAATTCACACTCCTTGGTTTCTATAGCTTCTTTAAATCTCTCTAGAAATGGATTCTCAGTAGTTTCGCTATCTGGATCCTTTTATTTTCTTTCGATATCCTCTTTTGGAACAACAGTACTAGGGATCTCATTTTCTTTTGTCATTTCAGTGATTATAACAGGTGGACTACTAATTATTTTCCGGATCTAGTTTGAATATCCTTACAATCCATAGCATGTAGATCAATTGATTTTTATGGTTCTGTTCCATAAACAGGAGTTTTTTGTTTGTTTCTTGGGTTTGCTACTAGTTGTGTTGGTCTTTACGTTTGGAATACATTCTCATTTTTTGAATTCTGTGCAGGGGATCCCATGATGTCCTGTTGATTATGATTTGGATATGTTCTTCCTTGAGCATAATTACTAGGGTTCCATCTAGGTTATGACCAAGCATAAGGATTTCTTTGACCATCCCATGGTTGTTGATTTCCTTGAGCATACCAAGCTTGACTTGACCAACCCCGAGGGTTCCATGTTGGTTGAGGTACCCAAGGTGGTTGTCCTCAAATTTTTAGTCTTGACCGAGCAACCCATGGCATTGTCCAAGGATTAGGAACCGATCTTGGCATAAAGCGCCCTTAGTTAGTTTGTCTCTAAACAAAATTCAATTCTTATGTTGTGGATGATGTCTTGGTTTGCTTAATCTGATTATTCATGACTGGAAGTAGAGAACAAACATTAGTATCATGTTCTTAAGATTCAAAGATAAGACACATTTTTGTTTTATCCAAAGGATAGTATCTTATTGCACATTTCTTCCTACATCTAGGACAATACATAGCCAATGTTTTAGTTTTGGCATTTGCTTTAGCTTGTAATCCATCTATAGTAGAGGCTAGTTGAACTAAAATGTCTATTTTAAAGTTTGCTAACTCATCCATTAGTTTTTTCATATCTAGATTCGACTTTTCACCAATTTTCCTTTTCTAGGTCTACCTCTCGGAATAACTTCTACAAATCTCCTTAATTTCATTCATCCTTAATTGATCAATGTCTCCACATCCTATCAAGTTAAGGGCTTCCCTAGATTCATCATCCAAACCTTTAAGAAAAATGGTTTTACTTAAATCCTCTTAAAGTAAAAATCCACACTTTTTTCTCACAAGAGGCATATGTCTATATAGTCTTCTATATTTTCATCTTCCTCCTGCTTGATTTTGAAGAATTCTTCCTTCCTATTTCTCCCTCTACAATAATCCTGGTATTTTTCTAGGAAGGCGATCTCTATTTGTTCCCAAGTGGTAATAGAGATGGATGGTAATCCCATGAACCGCCTCATTGCTACATCCTTGAGTGGATGGAAACAACTTGATTTGTTTATTTTTTGTTTTATAGTCATAGGTCTAACATAGTATCTTAAACTCAAATAGAAATTGGTTAGGATCTTTAGATGAAATCCCTTTAAATGTATTTGAATTACGTAAGGGGATCCCATGATTTCATGTTGATTCTAATTTGGATATATTCTTCATTGAGCATAAGTACTAGGGCTCCATCTAGGTTGTGACCAAGCATAAGGATTTCATTGACCAGCCCATGGTTGTTCATTTCTCGAGCATACCAAGATTGACTTGACCAATCCGAGGGTTCCATGTTGGTTGAGGTACCCAAGGTGGTTGTCAATTTTGTGGTCTGATTTGAAAGCAGCCCATGGCATTGTCCAGGATTAGGAGGCTGGTCTTGGTATAAAGCGCCCTTGGTTAGTTTATCTCTAAACAAAATTCAATTCTTATGTTGTGGATGATGTACTAGTTTTTTTAATCTAATTATTTATGATTGGAAGTAGAGAACAAACATCAGTATCATGTTCTTAAGATTCACGAGATAAGACACATTTTTGTTTTATCCAAAGGATAGTCTCTATTGCACGTTTCTTCCTACATCTAGGACAATACATAGCCAATGGTTCAGTTTTGGCATTTTCTTTAGCTTGTAATCCATTGATAGTAGAGGTTAGTTGAACTAAAATGTCTATTTTAAAGTTTGCTAACTCATCCATTAGTTTTTTCATATCTACGGATTCGACTTTTCACCGATTTTCCTTTTCTAGGTCTACCTCTCATTCGGAATAGCTTCTATAAATCTCCTTAATTTCATTCATCCTTAATCGAGAAATGTCTCCTCATCCTATCAAGTTAAGGGCTTCCTAGATTCATCATCCAAACCTTTAAGAAAAATGGTTTTACTTAACTCCTTTGTAAGTACAAATCCACACTTTTTTTCTCACAAGAGGCATCTGTCTATATAGTCTTCTATATTTTCATCTTCCTCCCTGCTTGATTTTGAAGAATTCTTCCTTCCTATTTCTCCCTCTACAATAATCCTAGTATTTTTCTAGGAAGGAGGTCTCCATTTGTGCCAAGTGGTAATAGAGTTGGATGGTAATCCCATGAACCGCCTCATTGCTACATCCTTGAGTGGATGGAAACAACTTGATTATTTGATTACTTGTTTTATAGTCATAGGTCGACATAGTACCTTAAACTCAAATAGAAATTGGTCAGGATCTTCAAATGACATCCCTCTAAATGTTGGTAAATGTTTAGGTGATATATTTTTCATTGATGTATCATCCTCTCCTAATTGGATTGGATAAGTAAAGCTCATATTAGGTACTCTTTCACTTCTCATGCCTTTTTAAAAATATTTTCTAAATTTTCCTCCCAATCAATGTGGTATGTGGTATGCCTTGGGGAAGGTGAAAAATCAGGAGTAGGAGGTTGAATAATCAATTGAAAATCAAAACTCACCCTAAATGGATCTTGACTAATGATCCTTTTCCAAAAAGTTCCACTTCCTTCAGGTTTTTGATCTAAGAATTCCAAAGGTGATAATTCAGTTTCTTGTATGACAAGGGATGATGGTGCCTCCAATTCTTGATCAATTTACCTATTCAAACTAGAGGATGTTGTGAATTCTTGTGAAGATGTTCTTGGGAGGAATATACCCTTTGATTCTCTTGGTCTACTCATATATTTTATGATATAGTGGGGAAGATCCTTAAACTACTAGATGTATGACTGTTGCTCTTGCTAACACTTAATTAGAAAATTCCAAATAGTGTATCCCTGGAAACGAAACCAAAAATGATGGGTGTCTTTATTCCCTTCATTTAATCAACTTCTTGTTGATGTCATATTAAACCTGGGGTGTGTCTAAAACTATATGCAACAAAAGTAATCCTATTGAGCTAGTAGTTGACTGTAGTTTTTTTGTATTTTACGGGGAAATTTCCAATGTCTTAAGGACTTCTTGGTAAAACCTTATTTAAATCATACTATGAATTTTTTTTTGAAAGGAAACACACTAAAAGCTTTCTTTGAAAAGAA
This sequence comes from Taxus wallichiana var. yunnanensis, assembly GCA_018340775.1. Taxonomy (NCBI): domain Eukaryota; kingdom Viridiplantae; phylum Streptophyta; class Pinopsida; order Cupressales; family Taxaceae; genus Taxus; species Taxus wallichiana. The sequence continues at coordinate 39,667,001 of CM031236.1, read as the reverse complement.
ACACACTTTGCAGAATGGAAATAAACATACTTCTAAAAGTAAACACACTTGATTTTTGAAATAAACACACACAACTTAGAATGCTTAAAAATGATTGCAAGAAAAATAGGAATTTATCTAGACACCTGCAGGAACAATTATACAATAGAGTTTAACTAGAAGAATTAAAATCGATACAGAATTAACAGATCTAAACTATTTTCTTAGGAAATATAAATACCAAATAAATGAATATCCTGGTCCTGGGGAAAGTGCCCGTGCTCCTCCTTGAATCAGGATTTAACAAATTAGAATTCTCTCAAACAGGAATGGATATTTTATTAATAAAACATTTGGTATTACAAAACATACTAGATCTATGTACTTAGTCTATATCTCTCTTCTCTGTTCTATCTCTATTTCTTATTATTTTATTATCTACTGCAGGTCTTCTTATATATACATTTACAATCATAGTTATCTCTACGATTATGATGAAATCGAATCATGCCCAGAATAGATGCTGAGTCGGATTGTGGCTGATTAAACAGCTATAAGATAACTATCCTTGGATCTGCATTCTAGAGATCTTCTCATCCTTTCCTAATTGAAAGGGTCGTTGATGCAGAATCTCCAGATGTGGTTAAAATAGATAAACTTCCATTAGTTTCGAACTTCAGAGAAGTTCCAGAACCATAGGAAATCATTAAGGATCAAAACTGTGAGATTTCTAGAGCTATCTTGAGGAGTTTTGGAACTAAATCTAAAAATTTCGCAACTAAGTCCGAAAGTTCCGAACTAGCTTGGATGTTTGAGAACTAAGTTGTGTTGATGAGATGCTACGAAAACATCTTGAACGCTAATACTTCATTTCTTCGATTGATTAGACCTTTTTATTACAAAATTGAATTCCAAACACACAATTCATCAAGAATTTCAAAGATTTTTAAACATTAGAATCAAAATCAATCAAAAGATAGATAATTACATCCTAACTCATATCGGATCAAATAAAAGTCACAAAATGCATTCAAACTTAATAAAAGGAGAGTAAGATGATATTATATATTAAACATTAATCAAGTATATTCTAGCCACATCAAATACTTCTCTAATACCATGTCATAAAATCCAATGTTTGTTATCCCAAGATCACTCTAGTAGAATAAACATTACCACAACTACGAAGAGTGCATAGAAATTTAACTCAATGCTATATTATAAAATGATGCAAGTGGTGTACATAAAGGAGGAGGAAACTTAAACTACCACTTAGATCAGTGGTTTATAACTCTCACTAATTGATACTAGAAGTAGATCTGTCTCCATAAAATAGTAAGCTAACTCAATCTAATGGTAAGATAACTCAAACAACTAGTACACCTAAACAAGATGACACAAGTGTAGAGATAACATAAGTGCAAGAATTATCCTAATAAATAAATAAAAGGATAAATAATAACCTACTGTAGACACATGTAGTTTGATCAAAACACTATTATTCTTAATATTACAAAGAACTATTCTCCTTCTCACAAATTGATGACATACCATCAGTTAGACCTATCTAACTCCCTTCCTACGACACTCTTTTGGTCATATTCCTCTTATAAATCAACTAAGCAGGCTAATATAGCCTTTTATTGACTAAACCATCTTCTCACTCCCTTCTAGACTACTTCTACTAGCTTCCTAGACTATCAATCCATTTCATTAGATTGATTAGACCTCTCAAAACTCTTTCAAAACCCTAATTTCTCTCTAAAATGAGATTAACTAGCCTAACCTAGGTTAATTAACCCTATCTATGGCCAACCTCTTCTAAACCTAGTCAAATCTTACTTTGACTTGCTAAAAGTGATTTTTGGGATTTTTCATTTGTCCCACATGCACCCAAATCTCCCACTTTCCCAAATGGAAAACTATAAATATCCCACTACCCCCCTCTCATTTACAAGAACACTTCTTCCCTCTAACATAAACTATAGTATTATTGTTAGGATTAGGAGTTTTATTTCATTTTATTGAGCTATTTTCTTTATCCTTTGCAACACACCACACACCATTGAGTAAATGGGAAGAACCATTGGCCTTGAAGCCATTAATGGTGAGCTCCCATTCTCTTAAGCACAAACTGATTGCTTAGATCCTTATTAGGCTCACTTATTTAAGCTTTCAAGAATAGAGGGTAATTATATTTGTTAAGTTTACTTGTTTTCTTCAAGGTTAATGCATGAAAAGTAGGAATCCTTATTTATTTCTTATCTGATGGTCCATTGATTGGTTTTGCACAAATATTTGGGGTTTCTTAAGTGTTCTTACCCCATTCCATAGATTTTTCAACCTTTCTTTGAACACATTTGGCATGCTCGGTGGGACATGAAGTCCATCCTCCATTAATGGAGTCTTTTTCAAGCTATTTATTTTCATTTTATAACCACCTTCATGTTTTCTAAGATATAGCTTGTTATTTACATGATTTCATTTTTTAGTAAGCTAAATCATCCTTGATCATGTATTTTTTATGGGTTTGAGCTAGAAATAGGCTTCTTTGGCTAACCTTTAACATGTTTTCTTCTCAAAGATTTTCAATTCCATAAATTTTATAGGTTTTTCATGGGGTGCATGTAGGTGTCCTGAAGGGGCATGTCTCTGTTGATACCCTAGCACTAGCATCAAGATAAATGCGTATATGTTTGTCATACTCTGGTCGACAACACATTTTAGAACGGGTCATGTCTTTCTTTGAACCATTAGCGTCTCCATTGAACATTGAGTGTCTCCTATTTCTAGATGCATTGACATATATTGGATTACTATGTAAACTCTATCATTTTGACCCATGAGTCTAAGCTGTCGAACCGTAGGCATCTCCATCGACTGTTGGGTGTACGTTGTCGCGTAAATGTGTAATAAGGAAATTGGAAATTTCCAAGCATAAATACTAAACCCCTATGCCAGAATTTTCATTCCTATACACCCCAAGTCAAATTCATTAGTCTGGTCATCCCCTATTTGATGTCAAATTGGTCCCCCAGGTGATTTAGGAAAGTTTATTCTTTCCCCCTAGGTGATTTTAGGGAGTTCTGAAAAGATGCTATCTTCTGGTAGTATTGGGAAGGGCTATCGTCGACCTTCCCAGGATTTGATCAAAACCCTTGTATCGGATTAGAAGGGAAAATTCAACATGGATGTGAGTGGAAGACCTTAGAACATCATGGAAATAATTTTGGAAGGCTTGTGGAAGTTCTAAAAGACTTGGAGCAATCTGAGTAAAAATAGGGTTCACAAGCCTAGGTAGTTCATAGGCCTAAAACAATTGTTGGGCTTGAAGAAGATTCCAAGAACTCGGATGGATTTAGAAGTAAAAAAATCTCCGAAAAGATAATTCCAATACCTACATGATGGTGAAATAATATTTTCACAACACTTTGGTGCATCAAGTATGTAGGAAGTTTTTATCAAGCATAAGTGGAGTACAAATCAAAACTCCACTTTTCAGGAAAAAAATGGAAGAATAAACACATAAAACCCTAACCATTAGATTTAAAAGGCCATTTACAGTAATGGTCATATAATTTTTTTCCAAAAACATCCACCGAGAGCTCAAGTTATCAACATCACAAGTTCGGGACAACCAAATTTTTGGAGGACACGTGTCGGCTCCAGGAGCTTGGCTGGATTTTACGTCCCTAACGTCCCTCAAGATCAGGTACATAAAGGTTGGAAAAGTGCTTCCATCCCCCTTAAAGCCCTCTCAACCCCCATGTGACCTCCGGACTTGACAATTCAGCCCCTAGGTGCATTCTTGGAGCATCCATTCCTATTGTCAAATCAAATGGCATGTGTCAACTCTAGGACCACCATGGAAACTGATGTCCCTCATGTACTGAGGTCAAGGAAATTAGACATGGAGAAAGGAGATCAGCCCTCTAGGAGAGTGTTTTGTTCACCCATATGTCCATTTTCCAACCCTCAGTGCTTTAAAGATGATTTTGGAGCACACATTCCCTACCATCGGATCACTTTGCCAAGTGTCATCCTCATGACAATCATGGAATTTGATGTCCCTCATATCCCTGAGGTTAGGGAAATCAAACATGAAAAAATGCAACCCAAAAATTGGAAAAAAATTCCAAGCTGTTAGTTGTTTCTTACTACTCCATTACCAAAAGAAAACTACAGAGAATGCCGGTCCACCACTCCACCATTGCCAAAGCTTAAATCAGCTCCATTACAACTAAAATACCTTTCCCATGGAAATACATAGGTCTTAGAAGGAATTATCATCAAGCTAAGAAGGAGAAACAAAGAACAATGAAGAAGAGAACAATAAAATCTCCATAGCCATAAAACGAAGATTCGAACATATCTTACAAACCGGTGCTCGGATTGACAAACCATTTATTGCTGAGTTTTTATCTCTTGAAGGCCATTCAAAAATCATATTCAAACCTCCAATTTCTAGAAAGGGACATTCACAGTGAAGAAATCTCATTTCTAGCTCAACGAAGGAAAAATTGAATTTTTGTTAAACCATTTGTCGATTGAAGAGAAATTTCTCTTAAAGCATAAGAAGCAAAAACCTATCACAATGGAATTGATTTCATCAAAAATGGAAACAAAAAATAGACCTGAAATTTTCAAGCTCCATTAATGGCTGCCATGACACAGTAATGGAAAAAATCAGTGATCTACCTCTCCATTTCTCAGGGTTCCGGTTGGCGAAATCATCCAAAAATTGGAGGAAACGATTGTAGAAAAATCTAGTTTTGCGCGAACTAGTTTTCACGCCATGAAGTCCCTATTTTTAGGGATATGGAGGGATATGTTTTTATCAGCATTATTCCCTCTTCAAATAAATTTTCAAATTCTGAAGATCCGATGGGAGAAATCATCCAAAAATTGGAGGGAATGATCATTGAAAAATCTAGTTTCACGTGAACTAGTTTTTACGCCATGAAGCCCCTATTTTTTAGGGATATGGAGGACTAATTTTTTTGTCAGTATTCTACCCCCACCAATGAAAACATCATTTTCCCACTTGTTCAGATGAAGGAATTACTCAAATTTGGAGCATGGAACCCTGGAATAAAACCCAAAATTTCAAGACCTATTTTGTCACAATTTGACATTTGTGGCGCACTTACTAAAAATAGCATGTCTCCTTGCATAGGGTTTGTTACTTCAAGTAAGCCACCATTTTAAGATGCCATGAATAAGGTGGTGAACACAGAGGAGCATCGAATTCAAGGTCATTAAAAAGGTCATCTCATCTTGCAATTTACACTTACTTAAAATAATAAGTTACACTCAAAAAGTAGTTTTGGCACAATGGGTCGTAAAAGGATAATCATTGGGGAAATCATTGTTTAGGAGCATCCTAGTCATTTTTCATAGGGAATTCAAGATCCATCTTATTTCATTCAACTTGGCAAGCGTTCGTGAGCTAATTTGGAGGAGTTTCATAGTGTGTAAGGAGTTCAAAGATTCAGATTTTCATTGCATTTGGAGCTTTCCATCAACGAGGATCAATGGGATTCATCGGGTGACATCTCCTCTTCTTCTTATCTCTCTCTCTCTCTCTTTATCTCTCCTCTTCCCCCCAAATTTCTCTCCCCTTGAAATGTTCTAATTCTTCATTGGGGTTTGCACTTTTGATATGCCTTTAAGTCACCTAAAAGTGACTTTAGAAACATAATGTAAATTAAGTCACCTTGATTTTATAAAAGGGACTTAAATATTTGATAGGAATACAAATAGTCTAAAGTTAGAAATAAGGCATATGGAGGGTCATGAGGAAGATGATAAGTCACCTCTCATTCTATAAATTGTAATGTCATTCCCATTTCAAAGGGTTGGCGATTGATCTTGTAAACTCAAGAGTGCATTGTACCTAGAGAAAGCAAAGGAGATAGCCATTTTTCTTCTACTTTCCTCCACTCTCAAATTTCTTCCATTCTCACACTATGTACAACTTTTGTTTAAGCATCAATACAAGAAGGAGTTTCTATCTTTCTTTGACTAAGGGATTTCATGATACTTTGTGTTCATCAAATTCTATTTGGTCTTGTTTCCATTCACAGGGTTGTTTCCTCTTAATTTAATGCATGTGGTGAATTTTCTAACTAGTGTATGTGCAAGAATATGATTTTCTACCTGCAACATTAGTTCTCCTACCTCTTTTCTCACTCCCTTTCCCACTTTCAGAAAAATTATTCCCTAGCAAGAGATTGCTAGCTTTGTCACTGTGGTCGGTGGAGTGCCTGTTAGATCCTTGGTTAAAAGTCCACCATTGAAATCCACATTTTCACATGCATGAATATCTGAAAGTTGCATCGGTTAGGTAGAGGGACTTAGATTCCTAGAGAATTGGCAAGAAATCCATAAGTTTTTCCACCCTGAAAATTTTCTTGCCAACAACGTCCCCATGTCTCTAGACATGCTCAATTTTTCCATCCCACTGTATTTTCTAATTTATTTTCCTCACAGGCATTCGTGTTGAAACCCTAGCACACATGTCTAGTAGGACCGCATAGGTGTTGGGGCCCACTATCATAAAACCCTACCACACATCCATGTTGGTTGGGGTGCATATCCATTGGATGGGGCGTGCAAGTGTCATTCTGGATGCGTAGGTGTCTGTGTTAAAATTTGAAATTTATTTCCCCATTTTGTAAGATCATTTTTTCAAACTTTCAAAGGTTTTCAAAGTCTAACAAAGCAAGTGTAGGGTTTTGATTGATTGTTTAAACTAGCATAACTTAAGAGCTTTCATTCCTTAAATAAAATAAGGTTTGTAAAGTGTGTATGCTCTCTCCTCACACCTTTTAGGTGATCTTGGAGATCAAAAACACTTGTACAACCTTTTGTCACGTTTAAAAACACTTATTTTATGCTTCTAAAGTAAATTACTTTCCATATAACTTTTTTAGTAGAATTTTCATATTGCGTATGCTCTTCCTTGCGCCTTTCAATGATCTTAGGAAACAAAAGAAACATGTAAATTCTCTTTCTTGATATCGGTATTGAATGGAAAATTACTAACTTGTGACATACAGGACCTAACACTTGTCAAAGAAAAGGCATCAAAATGAAACAAAAACCTTCTAATATACTTGTTTCCATAGATGTTTCCAAATCGTGTGCTACTTAAAAACACATTAAGTTAAGCAAGATAAAAAAACATACCATTTCACTTCACGCTTTATTGAAAGTTTTGGAAAAGGGTATGTCCCTATCTTCTCAAGCGGAACATAACCCCTTTGGAATAACACCTTAAGCTAAAAAAATGGGTGTGGTTCTAGGAACCCTAAAGTAATCCACCACCGAGTAACCTCGTGGATGAAATAGGAATCACTCCAATTACCCACTTGACTAATTTTTTCATTGTAACTTAGAGTCAAAGTTTTCCATATCATGGCCCCGTGATGGTCTGTACAATGAATGCAATAGTTTCTCATTGTATCATGAGGGGGTAAAGTAAAGATGATATACTCCCAAATCAGTCAATGTTACTCTTTTGCTAAATTGAGATCGCTCTTAGACAACTTGTGACACCTAGTTGAGAGATCTTATTAAGAAGCCATTCTATCTTGGAGCCTACTTTTCCAGTCCATTATCTCATTAAACCATTTGGAAGTGATAACTCACTTGGGTTATGGACCTTGTTTTTCAAACAAGGCAAAGAGCCCATATAAGTTAGAACTAATTACCTTTCATCATGAAATAAAAAGACGTCTCACTTAGCTTGGTTTCATTCTCACCTTTGGATGAGGTGAAAATCTACCCAAGTGGCACTTAGTTTATTTTCACTTTTTAAAATCTATACCCTTGCATTATTGCCACCAATTTTTGGGGTGATAAGGAAGCATACCTCATGCACCTTATTAAGGATAGTACTCACCACTTTTTGTCTGTTTACACCCATCCATGTTTGCGGATGGGTTGTTACATGTCTAAAGTGCACAGTGTGTGTTTTCATGTCTTTAATAGTTCTTTGATCTTGATTTCAAGATCGTATTCACCGCTGTGATTTCAATTCATCATTTATCTCTCCTTAAGTTAGTTTTTACTCGCATTATAGTCACACAAATTGGGCACTTACATTGGGTTTTAGATTCTTGAGACCTTGATATAATTCCCTTTATTTTACGGTTACACTACTCACTCAACTAACTTATTGCTATACTCTTACTTCATTTTAGTTCGACATCATCTAAGCATTTTTAAGGTGTCAATATTTCCTTATGTATACCAAAATAATTTCATCTTAATACTAACACCTTGCTTTCTCGGATAATGTACCGAGATAGTGTTGTTATGCTCTACATACTCATAACTTCCATTTTTAGATAACTTAGCTTTCATCGGCATTCAAACTAGTTTTAGTATACCTCGTTGAGGGATTACATCAGTATCAATTTAATATTTAGGCCTTGATAGAATTCTAACTTTACCTATGTATTGAAAAGGTATTGGCACTATCCACTTTGGACCCCTGAAAAAAATCATAGTTAAGGTATAGGATTAGCAAAATGATAATTTGAGTGATCATTGCATTTGAGTGTTTATATGAGTGTTCCTTGAGTCACAAAAACAATTGTATAGCATTACTTTTAGAAATGACACAAACATACACCTAGGTTTCATGTAAACTTCAAATGCATTTAGATGAAACTTCGTATAAATTTTGGCTAGTAATGCCTAGAATCACGAAGATGACATCCAAACCAAATGATTGTGACTTAGGAGAGAATCCTTTTGAATCATTCCCATTTAGTGGAAACAACTTAGCACCTCTCTTTTCACAAGTTAAATATGTAGAGCCATTGATCGATCATAGCGGAGAGGAGTCTGACTCTTCTAAAGAACAACACCAATTAGACTTAGGCCACTTTGATGAACTCCTTTTTTATAACAGGGATCAATTACTTGCAAGAGTCTTAGAACTACGGTCAAATATTCCACAAGAAAATGAAGCGGAAACTAAGGTCATTAATCATAAAATCTTGAACAAAGATCTCTCTTAGACATAAATAACCCTTTTGACGTAGGGTATGCTTCTAATTCTACTCAACATCATAACACTGCTGAAGGAGAACCTTCCAACCCACTTGGTGATCCCGATGACCTTATTACAAAGCTTCACATAAAGTGAAGATTGAGGGAAAAACATCACCACCTCCCGAGTTGGATGAGGAAGAGGATCCTTTAATTGAAGAAGAGATTATTCAAAAAGATATCCACGAAAATGAGCCAAAAATTAACAAACTTAGGCTATTCGGGTAGGAATGTATAAAAAGATAAAATCAAGATGAAATCTAACGAGTTCCACTTTGATCCATATAGTGACATGACCTTTAAAGTGGCTAAGGTGCAAATACCAATACCACCTACCAAATAAAAAATCATTGAACGGGAATTACAATCAATGAAAGATATGCTTACTACACTACAAGAAGGAAAGGTAGGACATAATAGGAAATATTTGTATGAAGAAGTATGCCCTTACCCCTTCGATAAAGAGATGTTATGGAAACCCTTCCCAAAACATTTCTTGTTCCTACATTCGATAAATTTAAGTGCAAGAGTGATCCTCGTGATCACATAAAGGAATTCTACATGGCTTGCCAAGATGTCACATACAACAAAAACTTCTTAATACAACTCTTCCCTCGTAGCCTAGGAGTATTGGGATTGGAATGGTTCTATAGTATACCCAAGAAATCCATTACGACATGGCTCGCAATGATAGCATAAAAATTTGTTCAACATTATTCCTATAACATGGAAAATGATATCATAATGAACAACGTCTCGCATTGTAAAAAAATCCTAACAAGATATTTTCAAGCTTTTTACAATGATGGCGAGGTTTATCAAGTTTTTTCAATTGTGCCTTGCCCAAAATTTTTTTGGTAAGAATATTCATGCCTAACTTAAACCCACAAATAGCCTTCCATATACAAATTCACTATGGCTCTAACTTTGAATAAATTATAGAGAAGGGTAGTCAAATCGAGAAGGCTCTCATCAAGAAGGAATGCTTAAACCGGTTGTTAAAGATAAACAGAAGCAAAATCCTTAGATAAACCAAAGTTTTTCAATAAAAACAAACATATTTTTGGTGATGGCCTTACAGGACTCCAAAAGAATCCAAGATGTGCAAAATGGTCCGCTTTTAAATCTATCACAAGGACCTTATCCCAAGGTACCTACTAAACGTGAGTCCACACCATTGACATAATCCCTATATGTCATACTAAAATAGTTAGATAACGTAAACATGGTGGAGTATCCAACCGCTGACAATACCATACCTAGAAAATGCTCCAAAAACCGTTTGGTTCAAGGAACATGAGTCTTGTGACTTTCACTTTGCGTTAAAGGGCACAAGATAGATAGGTTTTTAAGACTACGTCATTACATACAATACCTCATTGAAGAGGGAAATATCACTGTAGATTATCCCCTAACTCAAGCCAAGGTCCAAATGATAAAATGGGTATCTTTAAAGATCCATTTCCTAACCATGCGGATAAAAAGAAAAGGAAGATAGATCACGGACAAACCTCCAATGACTACGAATCGCCGCTTATATTTATCCTACTAATGACAAACGGTCCTTCAATTATCTCATAAGATGTATTCATTCATATAATAAACAAGTCAATATTGTCCAGATCTTAGAATAGAGTTATGTAGTAGGGATGAGATACACTCATTTGATCATACCAAATCCCGCCTATACCTAAAGAAGTTTAGTACAATTTGATAGACCAGTTGGAGAAAACACCTACTAGGATATCAATTTTAGATCTCCTCAAAATATCTACTTCCCATAAAAACATATTTTATAAGACACTTTGTAGAGTTTGGGAGTCTCAACCGATGTAGATCTCACACACCTCCAAGCCATGATTGTTCACCTTGAATATAGTGATCATATCACTTTTGATCATGTTGCAATCTCGTGTAATGACCCGAGCATAACTTACCCTTATACCTAGAAGTGGTTGTTTTGTCATAAAATTAAGAGAGTACTTTTGGATGGTGGATCCATTCTAAAAATTTTTACTTTAAAGCTGGTTAAGAAGCTAGGACATTTAGAAATGGATATAGGTGCCAAAACTATTACAATCATGGCCTATGATAATGAGCAGCGAGATTTAGCAAACACTATAGTGATTCCAATGGAAGTAGGGATGACTTGTCATGATACAATGTTCCGTGTCCTTGACTTGGATCTACCATACAATATGCTCTTAGGACATCCATGGATCCATGCCATGTGGGAAATTCCTTCAACTTTCCATCAATGTATCAAAATGTTCCACAAAGGACAGATAATCACCATTCACAATGATTGAGAACCATTTACACATTACAGAGCCTTGCATAGTTTTTCTCGTGCAACTTATGAATGCCCTTCTATAGACATTATTATTCCTTTACAAATAGGGCTATCAAAGAACGTGTGGATCTAGATTTTTCTCACTCCTTGCAAGCAATACTTTCCTTTGTTGGTCAACCCTTTCACATCATAGGAGGCAACGCGTCGACAAAATATGGCCAGGAAAGTAGTTCACCTTGAACAAGATTTATTAATATTAGATTTATTAGTGTCACACAAGACACGAGGAAATCCCTATTTTCAGTTCAAAAGAACTGGGAACGATGCCCTAAACCATTTGATAAATTCATCCCTAATGGTTTCTTGTTGTCGAGGAAAAGATGTTAGGGGATCCTACTAACAGAGTGCGGAAGGAACCATGGTTTCATGGCATCAGGCACCCCAATATCTCAAAGGCCACCACATGATGTTTATAATGGGTTACAAAGGGAAGGGTGATTGGAACCCATTCTTATCCCTCACTTCAAATAAAATAAACATGGTATTGGATTACAACCTCATAATGATCCACCCTTTGAGATTGACACCACCTCTTCTGAATGTGAGAGCAATTCATATCATTACGATAGCAATGTGGATTCCTAATGTAGCCTCTAAGAGGATCTCACCTCAATTAACCTATTCCCGATTCAATTTGTCCTTACCTTATCCGAGTCCAAGCCTAAAACCTTTTGTCAATTAGCCTTTGTATATCTTAAACTTATATATTAGGATCAACAATTTATGGTGTCAATCAAATTTTTTGAGAATGAAGAGGCATTAACAAAATTCATGGGACTTAGGGACTCTATTCATGCTAGGGATCATAAGAAAGGATTTTTGATTCAGCTAGACACCTATGTATACTTTGGAGAAGAAGCAAAGATGTGTGGATGCTTGAATAAGAAGGTCACAAAGAAGAATAAAAATACTTGAGAGAAATCTTGTGCAAGGAATAAACGCTGAGTCTCATAGTGATAAACTCTTTTAAGCACTCGTAGACAAACAAAACAAAGAACCTATAGACAAAATGAGATATCCATTGTAGAATTATGATGAGCTACCTAAGGAGGTTGAACTTACTCTTCCCCCGATCCTACCGTGAATGGAGGATGATTCTAAGATGCTTGTGGAAGAAACCATCAGTTTCATCATTGGTTCGGAAGAAGAACTAAGAATGATAAAATTGGGAGCTTCACTCTCAGCTCAAGAGAAAAAGGTTTTTATAGAGTTGTTAAGATAATATGCAAATATATTTGCATTTTCATACGTTGATATGCCTAGGTTAGATCCATAATTATTCATGCATAAATTCATCATGTGCACCCGGATGTTAAACCCATCAAGCACAAGTTGAGAAAGGTACACCCTAAAATTGCACTCCTTGTCAAAGAAGAGCTAGAGAAATTATTAGTTGTTGATTTCATTAAGCCCATTGACTATTCAAAGTGGATATCTAATGTAATCCTTATTTAGAAGAAACACGTCGACATAAGAATTTGCACCGATTTCTAAGATATCAATAAATCATGTCCCAAGGATGATTTCCCCTTACGACATTGATATGATTGTTGATTCCACTACTGTTTATGAAATGTTGTCCTTAATGGATGGATTTTCAAGTTATAACCAGATTCGGATTGCATAAGAGGACCAACATAAAATGACCTTCATCACTCCTTGGGGAATGTTCTATTACAAGGCCATGCCTTTAAAACTCAAGAATGTCAGGGGCTACCTATCAACGTGCAATGATTGTCATCTTCCATGACATGATGAATGACATCATGGAAGATTATGTTGATGACCCTAAAGTGCTAAGATGTATTTTTAGCATCTCCGAGATTATAAGGCTCATTTGAATCCTAATACGTGTGTATTTGGAATTTTATCGGGGAAAAATCATAGGTTTCATTGTCTCACAATGTTTCACTGAATGTTTCGTTCCTTTTAGAAACAGATAAGGGTTGGGGCTAGGAGGAATACCTGTAGAATGTCGAGATGATGTGCGCGTACCGTAGAGAAAGATCAGGCTGACTGCGAAGAACTCCTTTTTGTCTTGGAAGGACTACTGCAAATAAAAACACAAGACCACAAGATTTTAATTAGACAATAAATGAGGAAGCGCCTTGGGCCTGTGAAGTATAAAACTTCCTTTCGAAGGTGGTCAGTTCCCGCTAATATGAATTAACACAAAAGACTATAAGATATCAACTAAATTGCTTTGTTGAGCTGGGTGGGGAAAGGTGGTTGGTTATATAGTCGGTATAACCGATGCCGGGTTCGATAACCGATGGCGGTTACTGATGACCGATATCGGTAGAGTCTAGGATCTGAAGGTTAGTTGTTTTGTGGGGTGGTGGTGTTATTTGGTAGTTGTGTTATTTGTAAGGCTGTAAATGGGTGATATTAGGAAATGAGGTGATGAGAGGTAGATGAATGATGGTTAGATGAAATGGCACGCTGGGTAGTGGATTCAGAAATTGATTTATGAGGACTGTGATTCAAAAGGCATAAGAAATGTTATAACAGAAGACATGCAAGATGTGACTTACTGGTTTTGACGAAGATGCAAGTTGATCTCCTTTGCTGCAAACGCTTCTGGTTTCTTCACTTGTCTCTGCTTTCGGTCAAGTGAAGATCTGGACCTGTTAATCGCTCCCAATGATCTCTATTGATTCAAAATCCTTCCACCTTGATCTAAAAATGAAATTCCGATCCTTTTTTTTAGTTTGGGAGACCATTTACGAGGAGCCGATGGCGGTTACATAACCGAAGCGGCGGTCGAGTAGAACCGGCATCGGTAAGGAAAAAGTAGGCTATTTTTAGTAAAATAGCCCACCTTCCCTAACTTTTCTCCCGAGAGATCGGATTGCGGGCACTGGTCAAATGACTATAAGGTCGGTTTTGGGTGTGAGAAAGGGTCATTGGTTATGGGTGTAGGTGTGGACCAAGTTATGGGTCTTAATTAGGTTAGTTTAGGGTTAGGGCTAGGTCATGATGAGGTGGCAAAATGAGGTGGCAGGTGAGGTGATGGGGATTTATCAATTACAAGGTAATTAATAAATAATTGTGTAAGGTTTAGGTAATGAGGTTAGGTTGCGAAATGGGATGCGGGTCACAAGGGTTCGTAAGACACGAATTTGGTGTCTACATTATGCCCCTTATTGTCATGTAGCTTGTGTTGTAAAGCTGCGCAGACAATAATATGAAGTGGTTTCTCCTGTTAAGGATATAGGTAATCCCCCTCAAATCTATCACGGATTGAGTGAACGGGAAATCAGGGATAGGGTTGATAAAGGGTACATGTTATAGAGAGGATGGTAAGGTGGTGGGGAGGTCAGGCAGCAAGAGACGCATGTTGAAATGCAATAGTGTGACTAGGGTACATGATTTGGCGAGCAAACCAAAGAATGTATAGGCAAAGGTCGATAGTTTATCCAAACAAGGGTGATATAATCCTGGTATCCAAGGCATAGGAAGTAGCTCCAGGGTATATAACAGGTAAGGTACAGGAACGTTTAGGCATGTTCGGCAGTACCAAATGGTTGGTTTGGTTGAGATAAACGTCATGGTCTAGGTGCAGGCAAAGTTGGTCGACGAGATCAAGTCAAGGACCCTAATCATGCTAAAACACAAACGGTGAGCTCGATTGAACAAAAACTACGGGATGGGTAGATAAAAGTGTATGGTGTTGATTTTAGGTAAGGTATTGAAGTGATACGGCCGTGGGTCGGGCCAAGTTGTTAGGTTACAGCCTTGGGTCGGGCCGGATGGTTAGGGTGAGGCCTTGGGTCGGGCCAAGTTGTTGGGTGGCGGCTTTGGGTCGGGTCGGATGGGTAGGGTGAGGCCTTGGGTCGGGCCAAATGGGTAGGTTGAGGCCTTGGGTCGGGCCAAATAGGTAGGTTGAGGCCTTGGGTCGGGCCAAATGGGTAGGTTGAGGCCTTGGGTCGGGCCAAATGGGTAGGGCGAGGCCTTGGGTCGGGCCAAATGGGTAGGGCGAGGCCTTGGGTCGGGCCAAATAGGTAGGTTGAGGCCTTGGGTCGGGCCGAATAGGTAGGTTGAGGCCTTGGGTCGGGCCGAATAGGTAGGTTGAGGCCTTGGGTCGGGCTGAATAGGTAAACAAATGGTGTTCCAAGAAAGGTGGATATAGGCGATATGTGGTTAAAAAGGGGCAAATGGTAAATAAGGGCAAAAAAATTGGGGAAAGTTGGCATAAAAACCGATGTCGATTCTACATGACCGATACCGGTTATTTAGGTATGAGCTTTCTAAAAATAAAAAAAAAAAAAAGCTAGGGTGGCAACTTAAGTTCTAATTTTGAGAGCTATGCAAGATGTTAAATACGCGAATACGATTTGTTTTAACGACTGGGACATGTAATTGCATGAGAGATTTGAGTGATTAGAAGTGAAGAGACAGGGAAAGTGATTGTGATCTGAGATTCAGAAGATAGAAAGGCAGGTTTGAAAAAGGTGGTAATAATGGCAGGATGAGGAGAAACATCCAGCAGGCAGGGACAAGAGGGAAGACAAGGGCCACCTCAAGCTACTGCAACCCAAGAGGTAACGTTTTGTTTGTGATTTGACTACTGCATGTTTTGTGAATAAGATGGGGGAGAGTATGTGGGTAGATATGAGAAAGAAAAGATGATAACAAGGGTTATAAATGGGGTGAGTGTTACGTGGTAGGTAATCAAGGGTTTCGGGTATGTCTGTGTATACAGAGAGGAATAAACGAGCAATTTATTGTCGTAGGTGGTTGTTTTAGGCAAGGTGTATGAAAGTAATAGGGACCGATATCGGTTAGGGATAACCGGTATCGGTTACTCAACCGGTACCGGTTAGCTGTAAACGATACCGGTTGCTGTAGGAATTTCCAGAATTTGAGAAAAAACCCGGGGGGATTTGAGGAATTGAATGGTTGTTTGTTATTTGGATGTATGCAGGTAGAGGCAGGGCTAAGGATGAATGATAGTGTACCAGCGCTGTTATCACGAATCCGAGCGGATGTAACACCAGCTGAATGGATGTTGATAAATCGTTTGGGGTTAAGTGGGATCCGATATTATTCACGAATTGCACGGAACCATGCTATGTTGCAGGCGTTGATTGAAAGATGGAATCCTGAGAAAAATACCTTCTATCTGCCAACAGGGGAAATGACAGTAACATTGGAAGATGTGTTCCGTATTTTGAGACTCCCAATTACAGGAAAACCAGTATATCAGGCATTACCTAGCGCGGCACGGGGAGCGATAACAGCAGTATTTGGTCCATACGCACGAGATTTAACACAGCGAGGTTTGTCATTCACATATGGGATAATGTATGCAGCACATCCTGAGGAGACAAGGTTAGCAGTAATATTAATGATAGCGGTAGGGTATTATGCATTACCGAGGGCAGAAGGGGGAAGATTTCCAAAGGCATTGATGTGTGTTATTTGGGAGATGATAGAAAGGAACGTGACTTTTGCATGGGCACCTGCATATTTGGCGGAACTATACAGGGGTCTATGGGCTTGTAGGCAAAATCATGGGGCTATTACTGGATTGTTCATACTTATTACACTGTTGGGCCTATGAGCACATTGTTTGTGTGCGACCAATAGGCCGACCCATCTAGTCAGGAGAGACCGGAGTACAAAGGTTGGGATTCAGACAATGGGTCCAGACAGAACAAGAGGCAAGATCTCAGGCCATGACGGGTGACATTGAGTATTACGGGCAGGTATGGGAGAGGGTGACGATTTGCTTTGATATCATTTGGCGGCCTTACGGGAACTATATGGTAACAGAGAATATAGCCGAGGAGTTGAGGGGTCTAGAGCGATTGAGGTGGATCGCAGGCACGAGCGGAGTGAGTATGAGAGGATTCCTCTAGATCGCGTGCGCGACAATTTGGATTTGTGCGGGCAGATATACCCCAGCTTATAGACCCTATATGAGGATCGATGCACGGAGGGTATTCTCACCTCCCGGCCCAACACCTCCGAGAAGGGCTCGAAGAGGTAGCAGCCGATCATCGCAGGTAATGGATGCAGGAATGATAGAGGTCTATAGATTATGGTGGGTAGCAGAATCTGCGAGGTGTATATGATCGTCCTGACATAGCGGTGATTACAGCAGAGAGGGATCGTCTGCAGCATTTGGTTCAGCAACTCCAAACACAGGTGAATGAGACAAGAGGATTGTTAGTGGTTGCGGAGTCACGGGCGGAGAGACTAGAGGCGGGAGTCCTCCATGTGAGAGGGCGTATTCATATGTTACATGAGATATTGGCGGGCAGATCGGTGGGCGGTACTAACCATAAGCGTGGTACCTTTGAGGACAGAGAGGCCTGGCGAGAGGGGTCGACGATCACGATCATCACCTAGTTCGGGATGAGGCGTGAGGGTCTAAATAAATGTTAGCAAGGTATAAGAATAAATAAGAGTACCGACCTGCGTGTCGATGATAGAGAAGATGTATTTGTTTAACATCTAAATAAAACGAGATATGTATGTTGATTTGAGTTATAATAATAAGAATGTTTTCGTTTTGACTTTCGGTGTTTTGAAAAAGGATAAAGAGGAATGTGATTAAATAGAAATACACAAAAATATTTATATTTACCACACATGATAGGTTATGGTAGGGGATGGTCGAGCTAACCTTGGGAGACCCCATGTCTCCAAAGTGCTGCCTACATAGCCCTTTGCACAAAGCAAGGAGGGGCCTCAAACCGATGTAGTTCTCCCTTAGGATCAGGGAGAGGCGAATTCAGGCAATTTGGTACGGTTTAGGCAATTGGTTGGTTAGTAAGAATATTGATATTAATATTGGTAAGGTAAGGTTGTTGGTGTCGGTAATGAATTGGCGATGTTGTAAAAGGTATAAGGGAAGCGAAAGTGAGCCTACCTAAGTAGAAGGGAACCATGTCCTGATTAAGATCAACACACAATCCTAGAGCCGAGGAAAAGTGGAAAGAGTGCTCCGTAGATGAAAAGAGCTAAACAAACCACACAACATAGAACGAGCTTGAAGCCCTAGGTACCGTGCATAGACGAGAAGTCAATAGGTGAAAAGAGTTGTATGATCACAATATATCGGGTGTACGTTACGTCCCTTGAGTTGAAACAAATGGTGAGGTGGGGTGGATGATATAGCTGAGGTACAGAGAACTTGTTACAAAGTGAGTGTTCTGATGAAAGAGAACCTACCCTAAATAGACAAGTCCATGACCCAAAAAGTTCTTTTGAATGAGGCTTTTATTTGACTGAATATAGACTGATCGATGCGGGAAGTCTACAAGGGATATTGATTGTACTATTCTTGAGGTCTTCACGAAGCTGATCAATGCAAGAAGCTTCGATAAAGGTCGATCGTGTATAGCTGTCCTTCGAGGGAGCAGTCTATTTATAGTAGCAGATATGATTTTAATGCATAGCTGTCCTTCGGGGGAGCAGTCTATTGATAATAGCAGCAATAGTTCGGCACATAGCTGTCCTTCGAGGGAGCAGTCTATATTTAATTTAGATGACTAGATGTTCTTTTGGCGTGAAGCATCTAGTTTAGTAGGAAGTTTGACTCAAGAAAATCCCATAAGAATACGGCTTATTTTAATACTTTGAAGTCATGGACTAGACTAAAAAAGGGGAAGGCATTATTGAGGGGAGGTGAGAAGTGAGCTTGATTTTATTTTGAGATGTAGAAAACAAAGTGTATGTAGCGGTAAATGAGCTCAAGGGACGAGCAGTAGGTAGATAAGAAGTGATATAACACTAAATTCAACAGTAGAATGGTCAAAGATGCAAGGCATTAAGGGGCTCAGGCTCAGGTTTACCATTAAGCGAAGCTAAACGATAAGTGCCTGATCCATAAGTGTGAGTGATTATATAAGGCCCAATCCAATTGGGAGCAAATTTTCCATGTTTGCTCTTTTCTAGTTTGGTTACATGTTGATTCTCTTTGAGGACAAGATCACCAACCTTAAAGGTACGCTCATGAAGTCACTTATCATAAGCACGCTTGATGCGTTTTTGATAGATTTGAAGGTGATCGAGAGCTGTAAGACGTCGTTCGTCAAGAAGCTCCAATTGGGCTAACCGCTCTTGGCGGAAATCATCGTTGGTGAGAATATCCTGAAGGGATATTCTGAGGGAGGGTATTTGTATTTCGAGAGGCAAGACGGCCTCGGTACCATATACCAAAGAAAAAGGTGTAGCGTTAGTAGAGGTACGAATGCTAGTACGATAAGCCCAAAGGGCAAAGGGAATGTGATCGTGCCAATTTCTTCCGGATTCATTGACAACTTTCATGAGGATTTTGGTTAGGGTTTTATTAGAAGATTCAGCCTGACCATTGGCCTGCGGATAGTAAGGTGATGAGAAACTAAGTTTGATACCAAAGTTGTCACAAAGGTCTTGTAACAACTTGTTTTTAAAAGATTTACCATTATCTGTTATTAGGCGATGAGGAATACCAAAACGACAGATAATGTGATGGTTAATGAATTCGACAATTTTTTCCTTTTTGATCGAAACGAGTGGAATGGCCTCCACCCATTTTGTATAATATTCGGTGATTGTGATTATCCATCGGTGACGTTGTGAAGAGGACGGGTGAATCTCACCAATAAGGTCTAAACCCCATTACGAGAAAGGCTAAAGATCTCGTGCGACCTGCAGCGGATGGCTAGGAGTATGTTGAAGGTTAGCATGTTGTTGACACATAACACAACGCTTAACATATTCGTAGCAGTCGTTATTGAGAGTAGGCCAATAATAACCTAGGCAAAGGATTCGTTTAGCCACGGCAAGCCACTAAAATGTCCACCACAAATACCGTCATGGACTCGTTGGATGGTATGGGTGACCTCCGCGCCGGTGAGACATCGAAGGAGGATGCCATCAAAACCACGTTTATAAAGGAGTCCCCCCATTACTACATAATGAGAAACATGTTTAAGAAAAGCGCGTTTACTAGTACTAGTAAGGTCAGATGGGAGAACAGAGGTTGTAAGGTAGTCGTGAAATTGGGGATACCAAGTATCCCGTGAATTAGCAGCACACGTATTTATCATACAAACTACCGGGGTTGAGTAGGATGGGGCAAAAGTTGTTGGACCATGAAGAATAATTTGAGTCGATTGATGAAGTGGAATTTGTGAGGCTAAACAAGCCATAGTATCCGCAAATTTGTTAGTGGAGCGGGGAATGGTTTGGATAGAATAGTGAGTAAATAAGGCTAAAAGTGAGTCCACGTAGTATTTGTACTTTTGAAGTTCCTCATTTTTACATTGGTAGATGCCCATAACTTGATTGACTACCAATTGAGAGTCGCCAAAAATATTGATAGATTTGATACCTAAGTGTATCGCAACTTGGAGACCCAGAACAAGGGCCTCGTATTCCGCTGTATTATTAGTGCAGGGGAAATCAAGCCGGAATGAAAGAGGCATAGGTTCAGCATCAAGAGGGATGAGAACAACGCTGGCTCCTCTGCCGCGCTGGCATTTAGATCCATCGAAGAAGAGGGTCATTTGATACGACTCTTCCCCGAGTGAAAGAGTGGCGATGAGTTCGTCGGGGAATGTAAAATTGGTAAATTGTTCCCCAGGTAAAGGGGCTTCCGCAAGTTGGTCTGCGATGGTTTGTCCTTTGATTGATTTCTGGTGGACGAACTCAAGGTCGAGGTTGGTGAGGAGCATGAGCCATCGGGTGATGCGTTGGTTTAGATGAGGTTTGGCATACATGTAATGGATGGGGTCCATGTTGGTGATGATGAAAGTTTTGTGATTCAGAAGGTAGTGTCGGAGTTTGGTAGCCACGAATGATAGGGCTAGGAACAACCTTTCTACATGTGTATACCTAGTCTCATAGTCCACCAAAGTATG
Source organism: Taxus wallichiana var. yunnanensis (assembly GCA_018340775.1). Taxonomy (NCBI): domain Eukaryota; kingdom Viridiplantae; phylum Streptophyta; class Pinopsida; order Cupressales; family Taxaceae; genus Taxus; species Taxus wallichiana. Next base: position 39,645,749 of record CM031236.1, on the reverse strand, counting down.
ACTTATATAATAAACGGCTTGTTCTTGATTTTCAGAGTCACGATGTGCAAGCATGGCCCCTACTGGCTGGTGGTGGAAAGGTAAAGGTAGAAAGGGCGGTCGTCTTGAGGTGGGATAAGCACGGGTGGCTGCAAGAGATAAGTTTTGAGAGCTTCAAAGGCTTGGTGGCACTCTTCGCTCCATTGAAATTCAATGTCCTTTTTAAGGAGGTGATGGAAAGGTTGACATCGATCCGAGAGTTGGGAGATGAAACGTCGGATAGATTGAAGTTTACCCTGCAAACTACGCAATTGTTTGAGGTTTTTGGGTGGGGGCATTTCTAGGATAGCTTTTACTTTAGATGGATCGACCTCAATGCCACGTAAAGAGATGATAAAGCCAAGAAGTTTTCCCGAAAGAACACCAAAGACACATTTCTTTGGTTGAAGGCGGACAGAATATTGTAACAGGCGATCAAAAATAATGGTTAAAACATCGAGATGTTCACTGCGATGTTTAGACTTGCCAAGAAGATCGTCGACGTAATCTTCAAGGATTGTGTGCATAATGTCATGAAAAATGTAGGTCATAGCCCGCTGATAGGTGGCACCAGCATTCTTAAGGCCGAATGGCATTACACGGTAACAGAAGGTTCCCCAAGGAGTTATGAAGGCGTTTTGTGTTGATCGGCGGGGGTAACCAAAATTTGGTTGTATCTGAAAAGCCATCCATGAGAGAAAGCATTTCATGACCGGCATGATGAGATCAACAAGTTGATCAATGCTTGGTAGGGGAATTCATCCTTAGGGCACGCGAGGTTAAGATCCGGAAATCCGTGCATATCCTAAGTCCCCCGTCGCTTTAGTGTAGCGAGTACGATGTTAGAAATCCATTGAGGATAGTCAATAAAGGCAGTGAATGAAGGAAACAGAAAGGAGTCGTTGGAGCTCCTCTTTGACCAAGAGGGCAATGCGTGGATGCATTTTCTCAATTTACATTTAATTGGCTTGGAATCGGGTTTTGAGTGTAATGTTATGGACAGCAATGTCAGGATCAATTCCTGGCATGTCTGCGTAGGACCAAGCGAAAGCTTGGTTGCGAGCACGGAGGAAAGTAGTAAAGGCGACTTGTTCTGATGCGTTAAGGGATTGTCCGATCTTCACAATGTGAGGATCCTCCTCCATGTGGATGTTGATTTCTATAGTAGACTCGTTCAGCATGGTTTGGGTTTCAGATGGTAAGGCTCGTTGAATATAAGAGTCATCCGCGCGCGAGGTAAGTGAGGATGGAGCCATCATCCGGCACTCAACAACGTTAATTGAAGGGGAGTCCTCTTCAATCATGTCATATGCGGATATAGAAGGGGAATAGAAGAGGGTGCTCATTATCGCGTTGATAAGTGAGCGGACCTAGAAAGATAGCATTTATGAAAAAAAAGTTAGGAGGGATAGATTCGGGATCTATCGACTGCGTGGGAGACGAAGGCAACCGGGTGATGATGGTTTGGTAGGGGTCGCGTCATCATCTTCTAGAAGACAACCGACGTGAGGTTGCATCGATGTAAGTGTTTCTAGAAATCCGAGACCACTACGATCATTATGTTTACGTGTGGTGATGGGGATGAGCGTATGTCGGCCTTGTTCATAAAGACCAAAACCAAAGCCTTTCCAAGCACAGCGAGTCAAGAAGGTGAGGGCGAAGCGACGATTTGTCAGGTATTGAAAATTGGATTGGAAGGGAACCACACCAAGAGGAGGTTCAGGGGTAATGGAGGATGCGTCAACACCCCCATACGTTAGGTTGGTGCGGCAATGGGGTGGTCCGTAAGAGATTACCTCCCCCACACGACGGTCGTAGGTGGGATGTGCATGTAATTGTCCGTACTCCTGCGGGGTAGGGAAAGAACTAACGTTATATAGGCGGTACTCCCCCAGCGTAAGGCGTTGAAAAACATCTACTAAGGGGTCGGAGGTTGGGATGTTAGCTGCGGGAAGGGAAGTGGTTTTTGCGACGGTGGTTTCATCAGTTGAAGGCATAGGCGTGGTTGAGGTGGATGGTTGAGGTACATTTGAAGAGGATGGTTGGGTTGAATGTATGGGTGTCTTGATTGGTATAAGCACATCGTTAGGGCGGTATAACATATTGCAGGTTTTAAAGGGGGGAGGATCAGCTTTTACGGTGTAGGACTTCCCCTCGTACTCAAATTTTATGCATCTATGTAATGTTGAGGGAACGCATCCCATGGCCCGGATCAAGGGCGACCCAAAGAATATATTATATTGGAACTCTCCCTCAAGGACATAGAAGAGTTCGGGTAAAGTACGTGGTCTTACCCGAATGTTGAGGATCACGGTGCCTAAGGTAGAGGTAATAGCGTCATTGAATGACCGCAACATGATGGGGTTGGCACACATGTAGCTAGAAGGGATATTCATTTGTTGAAAAGCTTTTTGAAGAGATGATGTTTAGGCTAGCACCCCAATCATCATAACACACGCGTACACGAATGTCCCGGACATAAGGCGAGATGAGCAGGCAGAGTCGGGATCTTCTGTACCAAAATAAAAAATTTCATCTTCAGAGAAACTGACTGCAGCAGCTTGTGGTACAGAGACAGAAGTGGTTGGGGCGGTGGGTTGTTTGGTGAGAGAGGCAACGTGATTGGGTGTTAGAATGGAGGCAACGGGCAGGGTTTCATTAGGTAAGACCTCGATCCCTTGAAGAATTTCAACGAGAGCTTGTCGATGAGATTCAGAAGTCTGAATGAGATCATATAGTGTCATTTTTACGGGTGATTGGTGAAGCTATTTGATCATGGCTCGATGGGCAGCTCCATTAGAGATGGGGTAAGCGGGTCCATGAATAACCACTTTGGGTGGTGGTGCAATCGGGATGCTGGATGGAGAAGGAGAGGACGCAGGTGTGCTTTCTTTCGCTTTCTCATTGTTTTTCTGTGCTCGAGTAGCAACACTAATCATATTAATCTCGTAGACCGGAGATGAAGAAGATGATTGGGATAAATCATGGTCTTCAAGAGGTGGGGTTGTAATAATGACAGATCTTGGTGAGGCGGGGACAGATGGTATAGGAGAGGGAATGGAAACTAAAGGTCTCTCCCTTCGTAAGTTGTCTTTCTTAACCTTTCTATCTGGGAGAGGTGATTGACGAAGGATGGTTTTTAAAGCTTTGCATCCCTCCACATCATGTCCTGGTGTGCGGTGATAAGCGCAGATCTTAGACTCATCATAACCTATAGGTCGAGGTTTAGACGGGTCATAAGGTCTAAGTGGGGGTAGGGAAATGGTCGCATTCTCTACTAACATAGCAAGGATTTTGGCGTAAGATCCTTTGAGTGGGTCAAAATCAGAAGAGGATGAGGGTATTGATTGCGCGGGTTTTGGTAATGTTTGGGCGTGGTTGGTTCGTATGGGTGGTGGTTTAGCCGAGGGGTGTTGATACGTGTTTTTCACTAAACGTGGTTTCTTTGGCGCAGAAGCTATATTGGATGATGAGGCCACAGATGGTGTGGTATCAGAAAACAACCACGGGGAAATAGGAGTGACCGAAAACAAATCTTTTGATGATGGAATTTGTTTAGGGTTGATAGGTGGATAGGATACGCGGAGTGATAATGTTGATATACCCTTTGATCCCTGTATGGGTGCAGAAGGCGTAGGTCGTTTTGAAGAAAACGCAGGAGGTATGATATATTGGTGCAAGGTGGAAGGATGAGGTCCCAATATGGAAGGTAGGTATGACGATGATGGTTTTGATTGTGATAGAGGCACGGGTTGAGTGTATCTCCTAAGTGGCGGGGCGGCTTTATTCTTGGACAAATCTAGTCGCTTAGGCGGGTGTGTTAGACTGGGTATTGGCGAGGTCCCAAGTGTAGGGGAAGATTTGGTTAGGTTGATAGAGGTGGATGGGATATTGAGTATAGATACGGGGGGTGAGAGTGAGGACATAGGCATTTTGAGTTTCTGTAAACACTTCGGGTATATGGTAGAGGTATCGGGATCGGTCATCTGCATTTGAGTAGAATAGGGAGTACTCAAACGTTCCCATAGGATTCATCTATCTTCTGAAGAATGACAGTCTTCAGGTTTGAATTGTAAATTTTGTACGGAAGAAAGGTGGGTTGTGATTCCGGTCCACTGTGGGTGTGATACAGGGGGTAAACGAGGCACTGTATCAATAGATGTCAAGAGGTCAACCGGTCGTTGAAAAGATTTAGGCGATGAAGAACTAATAGGCAGGAGGGCATGTTTGAGAGGGTCTGTCATGGTTAAAGAATTTGGTGATGTCGGTGCAAGAGATTTCTCGTCTAAGGATGTCAAAAGGAGTGGCGTACCTTCCTCTTGTGCAGCAAGAGGGGTAGAAGGGGAAATCTGGGAAATAGATAGGTTAGATAACATCCGTTCGCAATCTTGTAGGGATGTGGTATAAGAAGACTCATCGATGGGAAGAGAAGTCTGGGCAGTTAACTCCTTTATGGGGAAAGGAATGATTTCGCTTTGGCTTGATGGTGGTAAAGGAGGTTCGGGCTCCTGTGTTAGTGAAGAGGCTTGATTCAAAATTTTCTCGATAGAGGCTTTTGGCTGGGTATCGAAGACTGCATGGATCTCATGAACACTCTCCTCGGCTAAGATATCCTGGTTTGTGTTACTGTTGGGAGAGTGATTCGGGAATGGTTTGTTGAAGATTTTCAAATTTCGGTTGGCAGGGGCATTAGGATTATCGAGGGTTATATCCCCTGCGTCAACCATTTCCTGCACTATGTTTTTCAACATCTTGCAGTTTTCATGACTATGTCCTTTTACACGGTGAAAGTTACAGAAGTCATTTTCTTTGTACCAGGAAGGTATAGCGCGAGTGGAGTCAAACCCGGAGTGAGGTTTAACAGGGGGCAAGGTGATAGCTCCGGCCTTGAGCAATTTTTCCAAGATGACACCATAGGTTTCTCCCAAGGGAGTGTAATTGATGGGCTCTGCTTTATACTTATAGGTGGTTTTTGGTGGGGTATTAGACGGTGTTTGAGATTTAACCATCACCGCGTGGACAGCTCCTTTTGATTTAGAAGAAGTGGACGCGTGAGGAGTGGTGGTATTTGGTTTATTGGTAGAATCAGGAGTTCGGAAATTGGGGTTTTTGTTATGACAACCGCAATTTTCTTCTTCTAAGGCTCGAATTTCTAGTTTAGAGCCATGGTAAAGGCTTCATCGAATGTATGGAAAGTTTGAATTTGGAGGGTAGGGGAGATGTGCTTAGCGCAGGCCCGCGTAAAGCATTCGATAAGTTCGGTTTATGGCAAGGCATACATAAGTTGGTTGATAAGGCCCCGCCATCGTCCAACGAAATCTGCGATAGATTCGTCCTCAAATTGTCGGATGGCATAGAGGTCGGTGATAGATACTTTCTTGGCAATGTTAATGGAGAAATGATCCAAGAAAGATTGTGCTAGTTGGTCAAAAGAGAAGATTGAGTCTTTGGGTTAAAGCACTTTGTACCACTCAAGGCGAGTCCGATAAGGACATGGGAAAGGTGCTTGAGTAACAAGGAGGCATCATCATGAGCAATCAAATAACAAGCATGTCTAAATGATCGCAAGTGTTGTTGAGGGTCCTCTTTCTTATTAAAACGGGTAAATTTCGGCAACTCCCATTGAGGAGGATATGAATGAAGGGGGACGAGAGAAGGGTGAATGGGCTCCCACAAACTTGCTCGTATGTCAAGGCGCTACTACTTCACAAGCGAAGCCTCAGGTTTTGCATTTTGTCCATCATTTGTTTAATTAGATCAGTAGTTGGATGAGATGATGGTGTGGTTGTGGTAAACGGAGGCAAATTGGGCCAAGGACCACCGCTAGACCCTGGTGGGGTTAATTGTTGATAAGGTGTGGAGGATGAATATGTTGAGGCAACCGAATAGGGATGTCCCATATAGGATGTTGAGGTCACTGGATACGTGTATGGGAATGAAAAGGTAGGCGGAGCTTGAGAAGGAAAGCTCGTGTGGATAGGTGGCAGAGAGCAAGTCATGAACGGAGCAGTCTGCAAGAGAGATGAGGTAGGGGCAGTCGGCGGTAATGATATGTGGGGTCCGAGGTTAACCAACGGAAAGCCAATCTGAGTCGTATGAACCTCTGAAGCCGTCGGATTGGGAGACGGGGCTAGAGATGCAGGAAGCAAGGCGGTATTATCAGGCGGAGTGGGAGCTAAATGAGCAGCTATACTAATAGGCATACCCACAAGGAGCTGACCATCAGGCGTACGGTCAGGGGTATGAGACAAATAGTATTGTACAGCACTAGGATTAGCATCTAGAAATTTGGCAAAGTCCTTATCTCCCACAGGAATTTTAGGAACCTCGCTGGTATCCGTAGGATTCCCCACAGAATGTGAAGGGGGTGATTCAGGAAAAGAAACAGAGCAAGCATGTGAAACCATGGCGCGGCTTGCTTTGAAAGTGATAACAACCATGGACAAGAGTTCACGGTAGAGGGTTTCAATCTGTCAGGGAATAGAAACAAACTCGATCTAGTAAAATTGGTAGGTTCTTTGGTTTGTCGGGAATTGGAAAAGACAAGAATCGATATCGTCTAAGAACCGATGTCGGTTATAGCCATATAGCCGACATCGGTCGTAACCGGCGATGTCGGTGTAAGAATGCAGGCTAACAAGATATAAAAAGGCTGCTAATTTGATTTTTAACAACATTTAGTATACTTGTCCAATTATTGATCACGTAAGAAGGCAGTATGAGAAAGAAAACAGAACTAAAAACAAGCAAGATGCACACGTAAATCCAGAGATTAACCCTAGGGTTAATTTTAATTATCGTGGGCTTATGCCTTTAGACGTAGAATGATGTCAGAATCCTAAACAAGAGACTTAGGGGAAATGTCAAGTTGTTTTGGCTTATAAGGTTACCTCAATCGGGCGGAGGAATACCGCGGAAAAGGGGGGATGTTTGAGCTGTTGTGTTAATTGTGAAGTGATTTGGTATGTGTTGTGCAGTGAAAGTAAGATTAATTTCCTGTCTATACCGTGGATATCACCCCCACGTGTACGACCTGTTACTTAATCTACGTTCACTAGAATTGAAAAACAACAAGCAGGAATGCAATGCACGTGTTTTAAACCCAAATCGAAAATTATGTTTGATGAAGCAAGAGAGATGACTTTCACTAATGCGAAACTAGGAAAGCAAGACAAATTCTTTATGAAATATATAACAAAAGTAGCAACAACAAGTATGCTTCCTAAAATGAAAATAAGCAAGAGAAACAGAAACCCAAAATGGGTCCCACCGGGCGTGCCAAAATGTTTCGCTCGAAATGTTTCGTTCCTTTTAGAAACAGATAAGGGTTGGGGCTAGGAGGAATACCTGTAGAATGTCGAGATGATGTGCGCGTACCGTAGAGAAAGATCAGGCTGACTGCGAAGAAATCCTTTTTGTCTTGGAAGGACTACCTGCAAATAAGAACACAAGACCACAAGATTTTAATTAGACAATAAATGAGGAAACTGCCTTGGACCCAGGAAGTATAAAACTTCCTTTCGAAGGTGGTCAGTTCCCGCTAATATGAATTAACACAAAAGACTATAAGATATCAATTAAATTGCTTTGTTGAATCGGGTGGGGAAAGGATGGTTATTGGTTATAGTCCGTATAACCGATGATTCTGCGATATCGATAACCGATGCGAAGGTTACTAATGAACGATATCGGTAGAGTCCAGGATCGAAGGTTAGTTGTTTTGTGGGGTGGTGGTGTTATTTGGTAGTTGTGTTATTTGTAAGGTGTAAATGGGTGATATTAGGAAATGAGGTGATGAGAGGTAGATGAATGATGGTTAGATGAAATGGCACATTTGGTTAGTGGATTGAGAAATTGATTTATGAGGATTTGTGATTCAAAAGGCATAAGAAATGTTATAACGAGAAGAAGACATGCAAGATGTGACTTCTTGGTTTTGATGAAGATGCAAGTTGATCTCCTTTCACTGCAAACGCTCGGTTTCTTCACTGTCTCTCGCTTTCGGTCAAGTGAAGATCTGGACCTCGTTAATCGCTCCCAATGATCTCTATTGATTCAAAATCCTTCCACCTGATCCAAAAATGAAATTCCGATCCTTTGTTTTTGGTTTGGGGAGACCATTTACAGGGAGCCGATGGCGGTTACGTAACCGACAATGGTCGAGTAGAACCGGCATCGGTAAGGAAAAAGTAGGCTATTTTTAGTAAAATATCCCACCTTCCCTACTTTTCTCCCGAGAGATCGATTGCGGGCCTGGTCAAATGACTAGAAGGTCGGTTTTGGGTGCGAGAAAGGGGTCATTAGTTATGGGTGTAGGTGTGGACCAAGTTATGGGTCTTAATTAGGTTAGTTTAGGGTTAGGGCTAGGTCATGATGAGGTGGCAAAATGAGGTGGTAGGTGAGGTGATGGGGATTTATCAATTACAAGGTAATTAATAAATAATTGTGTAAGGTTTAGGTAATGAGGTTAGGTTGCGAAATGGGATGCGGATCACAAGGGGTCGTAAGACACGAATTTGGTGTCTACACACAAAGAGGGATAGAGGTGGACCCTGAAAATGTTATGGCTATCATAGAAATGCCATCACCTACCACTCTCAAATAATTGAGGAATCTATAAGGAAAAATTTAGGCAATCCCTTGCTTTATTTCACAACTTGCGGATAAGTTCCACATGTTTACACATCTACTAAAGAAGGATGTTGCATTCAACTAGGGACTAGATTTTCAAAAGGCATTTACATTACTAAAACAATACCTTGTTAACCCACCTGTACTCATGCCACCTACCCTAGATGAACCTCTCCTCTTGTACATCTCTTCTACCTAGTTTTTTATTGGTTCACTACTTACCCAATATGATCTAGACCATAGAGAAAGGGAATTTTATTATGTTATTTGCACCTTGATTTCCTATGAACTGAATTACCCATAGATTGAAAAGGCCTACCTGGAGGTTGTCTTCACCTTTCAAAAAAATCTCCACTATCTCCTCAACAATAAAACTAAACTAATATCCAAATTTGACCCTCTCAAGTACCTTGTATCCAAACTTGCCCTTATAGGATGAATGGCTAATTCGATCATTCTCCTAAGTGAATTTGATATTGATTTTGTAAATCAAAAATCCTTAAAAGGATAGGTATTGGCTGATCAGTTAGCAAAAGCTCCTCTACCAGAATGGAACCTTTGTGTTTGGACCTTCTAGATGCATCCATGATGTATGTTGAAGAATCCATAGAATGGCAAGTCCATTTTGATGGATCATTCACTTTCCATGGATCGGGGCAAGAGTAATTCTCATCACTCCCACATGAGAGGTTATCCCAAGAGCATTCCATTTGGAATTCCTCTGCACTAATTAAATTATGGAATATGAGGGACTCATTGTTGGCCTCAAGCTAGCTATTACTTGGAATATCAGATAGATGTGAGTCATTGGAAACTCCCAACTTATCATTAAACAAGTTAATGATCAATATAAGGTTAAGGATGAGAAAATTATTCCATAAGAGAAGTTTCTTGAAACCTTAAAAGAATATTTTACATAGATTACCTTTGAGAAGAAACCAAGTTCACATAATAGATCAACAAATACTATGGCTGCGATTGGATCATTACTACGCATTCCATCTCAGGAAAGTAAAATGCCTTTCTTTGTAGAGCATTTATGAATACCCGCATATGACATGCCAAAGTCGTGTTTGGCATGTGAAATTGTTAGTGCATTATCCCCTTCGTATGACCCTATATTTAGGTATCTACAAGATGGCATATTTCCCTAGACATTACCCATTCTGAGAAGAAAGCCCTTATCGATGTATATCTCGTTATACCCTCCTAGGAGGCACCCTCTATCATCATGGCTATGATGGGAATCTACTTTATTGTTTGGATGTTACTGATTCAATCCATGCTATTAAGGAAGTACACAGTGGTATTTGTGGAGTGCATACTAGCGGTATGGTCTTGGCTAAGAAAATCTTAAGGGTAGGTTATTATTGGCCCACCATGGAAGCAAATTGTTGTAATTTTGTCAAGAAATGTGAGCTATGCCAAAAGTATGGAAACTTGATACATGCACCAACACAGGATTTGCATCCTATCACAACACCTTGGTCATTTTCTAAATGGGGCCTGGATCTCATAGGGAAGCTCCATCCTTCTTCTTCAGATGGCCACACCCACATTATCACCACCACTGAGTATTTTACTAAATGGGTAAAGGCGATGTCTCTTACTTACGTCACCGGTGCAAAAATATCTTTTCATCATGAACCATCTCATCCGCCATTATGGTATCCCTTACGCCATATGTCACCGATAATGGTAAATCCTTCAAAAACAAAGCGGTTAAGACATTGTGTCAACGTTTCCATATTCAACTAAATTTTTCTACCCCTATTACCCCGGGGGTAATGGAAAAGCTGAGATACCAATAAAACCCTTATACGAATCATGGAGAAAATGGTAGGTAAGACTGTTGTAATTGACACTTACAAATACATCCCACCCTCTAGGCCTATCAAAATTCCATCCACACTCCTACTGGTGTGACCCCATATTCCCTAGTTTATGGCACTAAAGCCATCATACCCTTAGAAGTGGAGCTTCCCTCCCTAAGAATATCTCTCCATGATTATCTTGATAAATACGAATACTATAGAGTAGCTTAGATAACAAAGCTAAAGTTGTTGGATGAAAAGCGTATAAGAGCACTTAATCACCTCAAGGTCTACCAAAATAGGGTGTCGATAGGGTATAACAAACGAATCATTCATCATGAGTTTGATGTAGCTAATCTAGCGCTAAAAGAAAAATTTAAGAATATCGTCAAAGATAGAGAAAAGAAAGGTAATTTTGAGGCCAACTAGCTATGACCTTATGTGGTGGTGCCAAGTATTGGTGGGAGCTTCTAAAGCGGCATATGTAGATGGTGAAGAGATTCTAAAATCAATGAATGCCATGCATCTCAAGTGGTTCTACATTGAATCATGTTGAGAATATAAAATAAGAACTAAAAAATGGAAAAATAAAGAAAAAACAAGCAAAACATGAGAAAATAGTAAAAAAAAACCAAGTTGTCCACATGTTAAAATCACACAATTGTGGCACAATGGGTAGGTCTTTGGGTGAAAATTGGGTTTCGACACTCGAGGAGGATTCGCTAGTCACAAGTTACTCTTGCATCGGGATAGGTAACCCTGACCTCTTTCTAGGGATAACTTCCTTTCTAGGTCTAGAAACCCTACCTAATCCATCTTTGTTGTACCGTGATCTCGGCTGATTTATTTTTATATCTCCGTAAGGGAGGTACCTTTACATATTCCCATCCAACATTGGGGGCACCTCCACATTCCACTTTCTTGTACATATGTGCATGGAATTCTTCCCTTTTTATATTCCCACATCATGATAGGGGCATCCACGCTTCTTTGTCCTTGTACATTAGTTTCGAACATGACCTTAGAAAATACAAAAAAATAGAAAAGGATACACCAAAACCTAAACATTCAGAAAATATCCCTTCTAGGGATAGGACTACACCAACGTTACAATATTGTCTCAAAGAAAACCTCGAAAACAACATGAATGGTAGCCTTGAAAATTTATCTTTCAAGATAACCCAAAAACATTAGAAAATATATCAATGTTGTCCCGCAAAAACAAGGTAATAATTTAATTACTTTTAGTTGTCGGTTTGTATAGTTTTGATTGAGGTGATTTTTGTGTTGTGTGGTGGTTCATTTTCTTACCCTAGATTGAATCTTGTTTGATTTAATTGTGTGTGGCATTAGGTTCATTCGTAGCTTGAGTTCACTTGTAAATAATATTGTCTTTTCCATCATCTGTTGTGTGCATCTTTTAGGATTCATTTTACTTAGATTGAATGTCAATTTAATATGTTATTAAGGTTTTCTTAAGTTCATTTTTTGTTTCATATGGTTTTGGTTGTGTTGTTTTGTGTATGTTTGTTTAGTCTTGTTAACTTTTTCTTGTGTTTTTACTACACATCCATTTGTTATCACATCTATCATCTATCATTTCATCACATATAAACATCATCTGATACATCATATATACAAAAAATGCTAAGTTTTACATCATGCATGTATACTAAGCTAATCATCACATATCGTATCATCAATGGGGGAAAGAGGGGTTACGCATAATCACAAATCTATCCCCCCCACACCAATATCATCTAGTATCATCCCAAGTGCTAGAATAGAAATCAGAGACATCCCATAAATCCAAAACATATGATATTATCTGCAAATATATCATCAATGCAAAAACATGAAACATAAACATCTCTAAGGCTAAATTATGTCACATACATAAAGAAAGAGAGAACATACATCATGATACAATCATCTGCAGAACATAAACCATCATCATAAGAGCATAATCAAAGCATGACATAACAATAAATCATCGAATGTCCATATAATACATGTATAAATGTCTGTCTCAAAATCAAGTATACATCATTGATACAATATGCCATCTAAAAAGGGCATGCATCAAAACTCAGCCTTCATCAAGAGGCATCAAAATAATGGTACATCAATCTATACATCAATCAAAATTATCCTTCATAAGAGGCATGTATACATACAATACATCTGTACAAAAGAAAAATAGAAGAATCAACCACATCCCGCGCCTCTCTCGGGGCTCCTAGGTCCATGTCCCGAGGGACAAAAAGTGGTGGCTATGATGGGCTGCTCTAGGGTACCACCACTGTCTAGCTAGCTACTATCCAATTGGATGTTGTATGACTAGCCTGGTGGACTCGGGTCACTGGAGGAACTTTCCCGATCATGGTGGACTGATCGACTAGATTGTGGAGATAGATTGCTTCACAATTAGCATTTAATGGAAAGTGACTAGAAATAAAGTGGAATCGACATCGGTTAAGTAGGACCGACTTCATTCAGGAAAAGGGGAACCGGTCGTGGTTAGGTCTAAGCGGCGTTGGTTACCTCTATGAAGCAATTTATTTTTTAAGTCATGGGTTTTAATATAGATTTTGTTTTAGAACAAGTCTATTGGATGTAATTGCATGGCTAAGGTGCCCTAAGTTTATATATGCATATATAAGCATGAAAGCTAGGGTTTAGAAAATGAATGAAGAGAAGGATTGGATTAGATCCTTGATTCTTTGAGATTGAGAGGATGAAGATGAAGAAGAAGAAGAAGAAAGAACAAGTTACATAAAGACAAATTCTCCATGGAGAGGAGATGGACAGAAGGAAATAGTAGGTACATCTGAATGGTGAGAAGAGGGTAACATCTTCTACTATATTTCCTTTGTATATTTATTGTCTCATTGTAATGGCTTGCATAATATGCAAATCACATAGAGTTTCTTCTTGTAGATCCACATGTTGGTGTGGTCTTGTCTTATAGATCTATGTAAATCTAGTCTTGTTTGCAGATTCACAATACGGTGAGATCTTGGTTGCATAGTGGCGAGATGCTGGGGTAGCTTGTGTATGTGATATCCGGTGGTGTTTTAGAGGCATGGTTGTAGTGCACTCAGGTAGATCTGGTTAGAGATCTAGAGGAGACACAAGTGGTGGTATAGAGGCACAGTTTAGTGTACTCAAGAAGATCCGGTTGGAGATTTGGGAGTAGGAGATACTTTTGTAGAGATACATGTACTCTTGTGTAGAAGAGTTAGTTTGTAATCTCTTGTTATGTTATATATATGAGATCTCTATATTTGGTGGATGTAGCCCACATTGGGTGAACCACGATACATGCTTGTTATGTGTGTGTACTTTTTTTTTATTTGGATTATTCTAGTTTATACTTCCACTACTATAGATTTTGTGGGGATTATTAGATCCATATTTGCATGTTTAAATTTGATATTCTATAGTTGCAAATTTTTCCGCGTAGACCCATCCCCAACAACTGGTATCAGAGCGATGGCTTTAGTTTTCAGAGCAAGGGTTTCCTTCATGGTTTTGTTAGTAGTTATTACTGACATGTATGAGAGCAGGGTTTATTTTTCCTGATGTGAAAATTGTAGGAAGAGATTAAATCTCAAGTGGGAGCTGGAAGTGTAAGGTTGCTAGAGAACACAATGACTGTGTCAATTAAGTGGAAACTAGCGTCGACAATGTGAGACCGTGGTCTATTATTGAGGACCATGGTCGGTTACAGGGTGATTGTGGTTAGTTACTGAGCAGCCTGGTTATAAACAGAAAAATCACAAATATGATGAAATGAAGAGATGCATGGAATGTATCTTGTTTGCTGAGGTGTCCCTGGTTCTTGGAGGCACAAGCATGTTGGTCAGATTGCAGATCCAGGATTATTGAGGTATGCATTCTTGGTGTAGTTAGATGCACGGGCTTTGGTAGAGAGGTAATAGCACAAAATGAAGACGGGGATTCCATTAGAGAAGAATGTACTTCAGTTGAAGATGCGGTTGAGTATCTTGGTGCTGGTAAGGTGATGTATTTCATCTTGATGTAATTTATTTAATGGATTTGTTGTTTTTTTTGTACGAGATTTGGATGCTTCTTGAAATGACTGGATCAACTCAACTATCAACTTTGGTCAAAGTAGGAACCTAGTGTGGTGTGCTATGCCAAATTGTGTGGCGTTGGGTTTGTTCCAGCAACATTGACATTGGTCTAAGAACCGAGGTTGGTCACAGAGGAACCGATACTAGTTAGCTAACCATGGTTGGTTAGGGGATGACCATGGTTGGTCTTTGTGGAAACTTATCTATACAAGGTTTTTTGCAGCAAGAGAGGGCAGATGGTTCTTTGTCCTAGTTTGGAGGATTGAGTTTCTTGTATAGAGTGTACATGGCAGAGATGGTGTAGATCAATTCATGGTTTGGATCAGAAAGAGGACAGAGTTGGCTTGGTTAGTCCATTGAGACTTTGAGTCAGGTATCTCTATATGGTTCATGTTTTATTTCTTTTGTATGGAGCAAGTGATATTATGTTTGGATTGTGTGCA
Source organism: Taxus wallichiana var. yunnanensis (assembly GCA_018340775.1). Lineage (NCBI taxonomy): Eukaryota > Viridiplantae > Streptophyta > Pinopsida > Cupressales > Taxaceae > Taxus > Taxus wallichiana. The sequence continues at coordinate 39,630,743 of CM031236.1, read as the reverse complement.
CAAATTAACACCATGGTTTCTTGGCATTGTTTGAATTTTATTTCCCGGTTGTGTGAAATCTTGAGGACAAGGGTTTCTAGTCTAAGGATGAGATCCTTAGTGAAAATTCATGGTTATACATAGTTGCAGTAACGAGAGATGTTGAGTACATACGATGATAGAAAGAAGGTGATTCACCTACTTCACAAGAAGTCAAAACACGTGATGTAGAAGTATACTCAGAGAAGAAAGGGAATCAATTTTATAGTTCTTTCATTTGGTTTTATTTTCTCACCGACATATTAGCTTTTGAGCTTGGTGTTAGAGGTAGTGCGGGAACTTCATGTTCAAAGTGGGAGAAATCCATGGTTGTTGGCATTATAGGATTGGATACATGATGCACATGCGAGTGAGGGAGATTGCTACTATTCGAGTGGTAGAGGCAATAGTTGGTTTTGGAGGAAAGTCAAGGATTTACATGTATATTGAGTTTATTGCTTTGTGATGTCACTTCTAATTTATTTTGTGGTACTGGATATCCCTATAGTTGATGGTTATATTCAACTGGGTGAAGATTATAGAGCAATTTTTAGAGTTTTAAGGGTTAAAGGAGAACATATGACTATTATAGAGACAGTGTCGATTAAGATTAACCATGGTTGATCAAGAAGTGACCGGTGTCGGTTAGGGGAAACCATGGTCGGTTTGGTCATATGTTTAACAATAGTTTTTATTTACCATTTTTAGATGGTGCCCTTGTTTTGTTTTCATCTTGGTTGATTGTGTAGAGTATGTTGATGACATGTATGCTGGTATTTGCACTATTTATTAGTAGCATGGTTTAGCATGGTTATTTTTATTGACATTGATGAGCACAAGATTTATATTTAGATTTTGGAGTTAGTTGGTGACAGACTTGGAACTTTTGGAGAGCTAGTGATATGGATGGATGTATAGGTGAGTTTATACATGTGGATAGATTTAGTTTTGTGAGTCTATGATGATGCAGATGTTTGATTTACACATGGATGCCTATGAGCACAGTTTATATGCCTTGAGCATGAATAGGGATGTTTGTATTTCCTATTATTAGTATATTAATCCTTGATAAGAAGGTTATCTACGGATGGTTGTCTTGGACATGCTAGTTGTTTATGGAGAGTTGGATTTGTAGATTTTAGTGTTTGGATTCTATTGACTTATGTAGGTTTTTGGATTGATCACCCACTATTGCAGGTAGAACTCATGTGGGTTGTCTTTACCCAGGATCTTGTTTTTCTTTTGCATATTCCAGTTTCACTTGTCTTGGTCGATTGCATTGGTGGTTACATGGAGACATGGATAGATGGATGGAGAACATGGTTGGTTTTACGAGGTATGGATACGAGATGCGATTGAGGCTCAGAACTTTAGTTTGAGTGGGAGATTTTATAGGTGTGTTATTCATGATGGCTTTGATGCATGAGAGGCTTGGTGTTATGATTCAATGGGAGCTTGATGTATAGATAACTCGGTTATCATAGATCATTTGTAGCTTCATGCACGGGTTTGGTAAGTCATGGTTTGAGAAGATGGTTTGATCTTCCTAGTTTTATTTTTGAGAGAATTATTAGATGAAAGAATAGATGGTCTTCACGGTGTGTAGAGGATCGTGATGTATAGGTATAGGTACAAAGGTTCGAAATTTATCTCCAAGTGGGATATTGTTAGGTTGTGGAGCTAGATTGCTTCACAGTTAGCATGCAATGGAAAGTGACTAGAAATAAAGTGGAACCGACCGACCGCATGATTAGGTCTAACCGAGCTGGTTAGTTACGTGTGAAGCACTTTATTTTTAAGTCACGGGTTTTAATATAGATTTTGTTTTAAAGTAAATCTACTTGGATGTAATTACATGGCTAAGGCACCTAAGTTTATATACACATATATAAGCATGAAAGCTAGGGTTTATAAAATGAGTGAAAAGAAGGATTGGATTAGATTCTTGATTCTCTAAGATTGAGAGGATGAAGATGAAGAAGAAGAAGAAGAAAGAGCAGGTTACATGAAGACAGAGTCTCCATGGAGAGGAGATGGATAGAAGGAAATAGTAGGTACATCGAAATGGTAGGAAGAGGGTAATGTCTTCTACTATATTTCTTTTATATATTTATTGTCTCATTGTAATGGCTTGCATAGTATGCAAAGCACATAGAGTTTCTTCTTGTAGATCCACGTATTGGTGAGGTCTTGTATTATAGATCTATGTATATCTACTCTTGTATTACAGATCCATGAGATCATAATGTATTGTTGATCCATGTAGATGTAGATATTGTAGAGGAGGTCGGATTCATGTTTGCATAGGTTATCCAGGTGATGGAGATACTGGACTTACTTCTTGGTGCCGAGTCTTAGTTTCACATCCGGTAGACCCATGTGAGAGGTCTTGTTTGATGATTCACAATATAGTGAGAGCTTGGTTTCATAGTTGCGAGATGTAGGGTAGCTTCAGGTATGTGAGATTTGGTGGTGTTTCATAGGCACGATTGTAGTGCACTCGGGTATATCGGTTAGAGATCCGGAGGAGACACAAGTGGTGGTATAGAGGCATGGTTTAGTGTACTCGGGAAGATACGGTTGGAGATCTCGGAGGAGGTGATACTCTTGTAGAGATACATGTACTCTTATGTAGTAGAGTTGGTTTGTAATCTTTTGTTATGTTTTATATATGAGATCTCTATCTTTTGTGGATGTAGCCCGGTTTGGGTGAACCACAGTACATGCTTGTTATGTGTGTGTACTTTTGTGTGATTTGGATTATTCTATTTTATACTTCCACTTTGTTGTAGATTTTGTGGGGATTATTAGATCCATATTTTCAAGTTTGAATTTGATATTCTATAGTTGCAAATGTTTCCGCGTAGACCCATCACCAACAGAAATACCATTCCTTAGGAAATAGAGTGAGTTGTTTTGAAATATATGGACGAATCATTGTGGTTATATATATTTTTGTCTTCCATGCATCAAAGCATCATGATTGTGTATCTCTCGAAACTGGTTTTTGCAATATCTTGACCATTCTTTGGTCAATCTAAAAGGTATCACAAATATTACACACATCATGTCTACTTAATTTGTTCCATATGTGGTTCTTCCTTTAGCACATTTATTCCCAAGTTGTTGATATTCCTTTCAACACATAATCTACTACAATAACTCTCATATCCTCTTAGGGTATATTTTCCTAAAATTTAAACAAGAATATGTCAAGATTACAGTGCAAAATAGTACGAATTGAATTTTATTCAACATGGACAATCCTCATTTCCTTAATTTCATGCTTCCTTCATATCTAATTATTTAAATATACATCCAAATCCTTTAAGTGATTAATGAGGATACCTCCCAAGGAATATGACTTTCTCCATTTGGCTCTATGTAATCTTGATTTATATGCATAAATGCATACACCCTTCTTATCTCATGTTTTGTATGGAATATAATTATATTTTACATATATTCCCCAAGAAACTATTTGATCTCACCCTTTTATCCAGTGTATGCTTTTTTGAAAAATGTAAAAAATCAGATGATAATCATGTTGAATGTGAATGAAAACCCTATGTTTAGGGTGTGAATCCTATTTTTTTGTTCAAGGAATGTAATAGTCATGTTGCCTTTGAAAATCCCTGTAAAAATTTGGTCATGAATCGGGTTTAATCTTGTAAAAATATCCTTGTATATCATCCTTCGGCCTCTGTTGCAAATTTCATATTTTTTCTCCACCACCCAAAGATACGTGGTAGGTTCCCATTGGTTGTGGCGTTGTGGGATTGGTTTGCAAAGTTACAAAAATTACATAATAATCACAAAAATACAAACTTGGCCCCGAGGCCCAATGAATATTCTAGGAATATTCAAAGTCAAAGGATACAAGATCAGATATTGACCCCACTCCCAAAAGAGTATATGTGTAAAAGAGTAATTGGAGTGGGAATCGGGCCAATAATGTTTTCCTAACATTGAGTTGACAAAGTGAAAAAGTGTAGAAAAATATCTGAGGCCCACCAAGGACACATGGCATATTTTTAAAAGGGTGGAGAAGCGGGGCCTCGGGTCGACTTGGTAGTTTTGTGCCCAATCAAGAAAATAGATAGATATAAAAAGGTCTCATAGCTCCACTACCTCCAAGATTTGAACATGTGTCATGATCATAACAAAATTCAAAGGTGGGTGCTCGGGTCAAATGTGTGAACTGTATGCTTTTAAAAGGTAGTGCAAAAATACAAAAAGACCCCCTGAGCCCACATAACATAAAATTTCTCCACGTGGATGACCCACATTTAAAAAAAGGGGCAAGATGGATGGCCAAGATTCAATGCATTTATGGTTGCCGCCATTAATGCATTTTTACACAAATCAAGGCAAAATTGTTTGAAGTATTCAAACACTTGAGCTTTTTATTATGCATGTGAAGATTTGGATACCCTTGCTATCAAAATTTTCAAAGGAATGAGGTGAAATCAATCAAGGAGCATCGATTGGGAGCTAAAGGCTTGAAAATATAAGAAGAAAAGGAGAATTACATGGACATTTTTACACAAAAACTGGTAAGGATTGTACTACTTTCATACTTTCATTGTTCTACTCCACAATTTGCAAAGAGATTGAAAGTAGAAGCTAGGGCATAAAAATGAAGTCATTTCCATTGGTTTTCAAGTCACATCTAGTGTTACCAGTGACTTGGATAAAATTATGGACATAGACTTGATGAATGCTGATTTGAATGATTTTTGCAAAGACTAAATAGCCCGAGACAAAAGTGAACTCATGGAAGCAATCGAGGCTAGTAACATTGCTTCAGTTGGTGTTATCCCTCCTTCAAGTGCATTGTCCTGAATTGGTAAGGATTTTGCACCATGAATTATAATCTAGAGAATAGGGAGGTTTTGGATGGGAGTGGTGAGGTAGTATTGACTTTAACACCCAAAGCTTTAGGATAATGATGAGATTACCAATGATCAAAACTATAGTAACCCTAAGTGTTGAATTATCCCTAAAATACTTTGAAGCCAAGAAGAAAGATTATGCCAAATTTATAAACACCAAGTGGCTACTAGCAGATAAAAAGGTAACCACTAGGATTCCCAAAAAAATTGGTTAGGTCACAGTTTGTGGAAGAAGCGAGAGGATTTAGTTGTGTTTCTAAGTAGAATGGTTGGCTTGGAAACAACAAATGAATTCAAAGAATGGATGTGCCCATATATGTGGGTTGTTTTAGAAAGGAAAGGAAGCATTTTTGGGAAACCCTCATAGTTGATTCAATTCATGACCATATTTAGCATTGGCTACAAAAATCAAAATGGGTGGTACTGGGGAGCTTGAGTTTTATATGATGACATATCTAATTTACAATATTACAGGCCATAGATGTTTCCCTGGCCTTGTACCACATGTCCCTTTCAAACAAAACAAGGTGCATGAGGTTTATCCCCAATTACAATTGAGCAATTGGAAGGGAAATGTAAGATTGGTGAATGATGCATTCTTTACACCTATCATATGCTTGTTCAAACCTGAATGGGAGCAATACAAAATATAGAAGAAGTTAGAATACAATAATGGAGTATGGTTTATTTTTCATCCAATATAGGAGATTCACATACATTAGAGCTAGTGGATTTGAGGGACAACCATGCAAATTACCAAGGTATTTAGATGACAAGATGGCTTTGTGTGAATTGTCAAGACAACTAACACCTATTCATAAGTTGATTGTTGGGAGACACAAGAAAAACATCAAATTTCCCATTAGGATTGGAAGGTATTCTTTCCCCTCTATTATAAAATCTAGGTTGATGGAGGAGGAAATGGAGAGGTTTGATATGGAGAAATTTGAATTAAGGTCTAACTATGATATTAGATGGGTGGTCAACACTTTGGGAAATTATTTTGAGCATGAACCTCATTTTGAGGATTATTGGATGAATTGTAGAGATGAGGAAGAATTCAAGACTCAGATATTTTTCAAGGATGACTCTCAGGAAGATCATTGATTTTAAAATTGTTGTGGTGCCTCAAGGAATCGTGGATGACCAAAAAATTGTGAGTCAATTTTATATTGATCAAAAGATAGAAGGAACCAATGACCCCCATAAAATGGGATGAAAAAGAATCAGATGATCAAGTATGGTAGGATTTCTCATGTGATGAGGAGAAATTTGACTTGGTTAAAACAAAAGAACATAGATTTATCTATTCAGAATACAAGGGTACTTAATAAGTTTAAGGGAATTAGAGATTTTGAAGGAAGATCTTCCCCCTTTGAGGAAGGAGCTGATAAGATGGATCCTTTAGAGAGGAAATCCCCCAATTACCTTCAAAAATACCTACTACATAGGCATTATTGATGAATGGACCATTTTTTCCAGTGAAACAAGAACTTCCATGTCTTCTTTGAAGTAGAAAATAAAGAAATGCTTCTAAAGTCTATGCAAAATGCTCCTATTACTTTTGTAGTACCAATCCAAACAAAGGGAAAAGGTTTAGCTACACAAAATTCCCTCCAGAGGTTTTACCAGATCCCAGGGTACTGAAAAGATGATGAGAGGAGCCATAACAAGTGCTAACATCAATCCAAGTCACAGAGTGTCAAGGAAAGGGTGGCCATTGGATATCAAGTAGTTTGAAAGGGAAAAGAAGAGATACAAAGTTGTATTTGAACAACCCTTGGTAAGAGAAGGTGATCATGCATCTAAGAAACACAAACATAAGAAGCTGAAGTGATTGATCCTCCCATGCTCACTAAGGAACAAGAAGGAATAACTGCTTCCATGGTTCATCAAGCAACTCCACCACCAGAACAAAAAGATGTTCAAGTAAGTCCAAGTATACAACAGTGTTTCCAGCTTCAACTTTATCTCTAGGAGGAGTAATAGCTGATATTACTCAAGAAAAAGTATCCCAAGGTAATATCCCATCTAATCTACTAGATAGTTTTGTGTTAGAACAAGGGTTGAAGAAATTTGATGTAACCCTAGTTGAAGGTGTGAGTATACCTCTTTTTGATCAATTGCATGAATCAAAAAAAATCCCAATTGAAATAATGGACATAGACACAAATGAGAGATTTCTTGTACTTGAGGCATTTGAAGTATCAGTTTGAAAGACAAGTGGTAGAAGATACATGTATTCTCTAGTCAGGTGAAGGAGTGAAGGAATCCACCCATGTGCCAATTGTTGAGTTAGAAATTTCAAATGTCAGAAGTATCTTTTGAAGGCCAAACTACTTCAGAAATGAGCAAGTCAAAATTTCAAGGAATTTTGGTGGAGAAATTATGGATATTGGGGCACCAGGTGAAAAGGATCCCCAAAAGGAAACCAAGGTTACCAAAGGTAGTGGATCACCTCAAAGGGAAAAGTTCTTAAAGAAAGGGTGATTGAAATTACAAAAGAAACCATTACAAAGGAAGAGATTGATGACAATTAGAGTATACAAGGTATTGATAAAGGTAAAGGATCAACTACTGGGAGCCAACACACCATGCCACAAAAGGAGGTATCAAAAGAACAAAAGGAAATTGGTATACCAGTTCATGAGGATATCTCCACCAAAAACAACAACCTCTAAAGGAAGTAGAAACTACAAGAAGAAAAATAATTACCTAAAGGAACAACACCAGCCCAAGAGGTTCCCAAGGAAAATGTAGAGGTTATGACTACATCAGTTGAGGAGACAAATAGAGAACATGTTCCAAATGTTGATATGACTCAAAAGGAATTTGGTCAACCCCAAGTTTAGGATCAAGGAAAGAAGCAAGTGGGGAAGTGCCAACACAAGATGAACCCAAGAAATCAACATTGGAAGTGGAAAAAGTGCATAGCATAAGGATCCATTAGTGTAAGATGTTCAAGAAATGTCTAAGAAATTGGTGGTTGTCCCTAAAAAACCTCAACAAGCATTGCAAGAGACAAAGGTGGGAACTACTCTTACAAAAGGATGGATAGAGAGTTGATTTCAAAAGAAGAAGAAGAAGAAGAGGTTGTACTATGTGAAATCCATAGATCTTATAACTTTGGCTTTCCCAAAACCCACAAAGGCTCCAAAAAAGGCTAGGGTCATTACTAAAACTCATACTAACCCATATGGATCTAGAACTTTGGAGGTGGCAATCCCACATGAGGGAAAATCAAGAAGTGATATAACTACAAGTGACTATAATGTTCAATTTATTCCTTGGGAAAACCCTCAAGGGATGCACTAAAGAAAGGAGTTTTAGAAGTAGTCCATGATTTTTTTACACAAAGTGGATGAAGACAGGATATCAAAAAGGTAGTTAAAAGAATGGGTCAGATCATTGAGTTCATGTCTACAATAGTTAGTTGGCCAATCTAGTGAATGCCAAGAAGAATATATCTCTACTGATACTCCTGAAGTTGTGGGACATATTAAAAAAATTTTAAAAAAGGTTAAAGTTGTTGATACTTGGGTGGAGAAGCTAATGGAAAAGGGGAAGAAAGCCATTGAGAAAGCTAGGATGAAATATGAAGAGCTTAAGAATAAGCTCAATGAAATTGATGAGTTAATTGAACAATGTGATAATGAGCTTTTCTATTTTGAGGGAATTCTCCCCAAACTGAATCGTATTACTCAATTAGATGAAGACTTAGTTGAGAAGGAAGGAATTGTGCCAATTGAACACATGGGAACTCAGTATGCAATTGAAGACTTGGCCAAACTTAGAGTTGAGGTTTTGAATGGAATCAGAGAAAAAATGGAGACAAAGAAGAAATGGGTTGAGAAGAGTATGGACACTATTGATCTAAAGTTAGAATACATGGTATTTGATAAATTCAAAAAGAGTTATGGTGATCTAAAAATGACTTCTTAATCAGTTCTTTTGAGAAAAATATCCAAAGAGAAAACTTTTCTTATGAAGTCATTAAGACACTAATGACTATAGAAACCAAAATTGTAGAGTTAAAATCAAAACCATGGGAATATAAACAAAATATGGATCAATGTGGATGCACTGAGTAGGAAAGCCTTGATATTTCAGCACCATACAAGCCCTAGATGAGGATGATATAAAAGAGCTATTCAGAAGTATGATGCATATGTGGATAGGAAACCCAAGGAAGAAGGAGATGAAGAAGATAAAGATACAAACATGTGAAGACTGATGAACAAGCCTAGGCTTGTTTTCCTTGAACTTTCTTTTCATCCTATTTCAAATGTTATTCTTGTTTCATAAAAAACTGAAATTCACTTTGAAGTTGTTATTTTTAGACATATATGTAATTTGATACAATACATTAGACTTTTATATTGCTTTGATAAGATTTCAAATCCATCATGAAGCATGTAAACTAATGAAATTGTTTGTTACCTTTTATATTGTGGAAAAAAAAAAATGGGGTTCTATAGGGGCCCCAACCCATGAAGAAAAAGTTACATACATTTTTGAGAATTGTATCAAAAAAGGGAAACAAGAAAAAGAAACCTAATCATCCACCACCACAAAATCCTCTCTGCAAAGAGGAAGTTTCTTCACTAGCTTATTTTTCCTATGAACAAATTCATTTGTCCCTAATGCCATTTGAACAAACACAATGTCTCCTACCAGTGTGTGAGACATACCCAAAGACCTGAGTTCATCAATAGTTGTCATAGGACCATCCAAAGACTAAGCAATTGTGATCTCCTCTCATAAGAGGAAACCCATTCAGTCATGTCTAGACCTCCTTTAGGGAAGGAATTTTTCCCTATTGCTTTGAAAGTGGAGGATGGCTTGGAATCTTGAGCTGGAAGTGCAACCACAAATGATCTGGAGTAGATGGAGTAGGAGGCCTGGAGCTAGACTCACCCTTACATTTCTTCACAAAAAATGGTGATGCTTCAAGAGGCTGAGAAGGTATGGTCCCTGATGGTTTGTTCTCCAAGATTGAGACATGTTTCTCTAGTTCATTCATCATGAAAAGGGTAGGCACAATACCTAGTGAGATCTCTCCATCAAGCACATAGGACCCTAAGGGGATTTCCTTCACAAAAAATGCCTCATTACAAATGAATGGGCATTTATAATTGGTCAAACCTTGCACACTAGGCCTGCTTATGAGCCAAAAATTCTTCAATTCATTAGGAGTCTTTTGATGCTCAGTCTGAAGAGATGAAAATACATCATCTGGAAGGTAAAAAAAGAAGGATTTTATCCTGATAAGTCTTCTCACTAATGCAACCCAAACAAATTGAGTTATCAGAGGCCCAGTATAATCTTCAAGGATCAACAATTTCAAATAGCATTCTTATGAATGCCTCATCAGGACCTGACAGATCAAAAATTGAGTGCAAATCCTGGTGGATATGTCTTTTAAGATAGATGCTACTGGTGTTCTCTCCATTGTAGATAAATTTCCCCAAAATTCTTGCACTTAGAAAAGAAAATGTGAATTGGTAGAGGAAAATGGTATGCCTTTATAAGAAATTTGAGGCAGGAAAGTCGAGCTTGAGTGTAATCATGGTAAGATAGCCTCTAAGATCCAGATGTGATATCCACATGGGAGAAATAAGTATGAAATAAGTTGGCATTAGGTAGAAGATGATGATTGGTTGATATGAAAAAACCATGTGGGAATAATCAACCCAGAAAGGCATAAAAAGAAATGTGTGTTCTCCAAGATAGATTCTCAAAAGGAAAATGTGATTACATGTCAAATCAAAACCATATGGAGGCACTCAAAAATCATCAAAAAAGGGCCATCTACTCACAAATTGGAGAAATCATTAAACAATTCATCAAAGGGGATGATGACATGGCATCCCAGTCATATCTGAGGAAGTGAAAAATGTGACTAGCTCATAATTTTCCACCTGGAAACATAAGATGAGATATTTTCAAGAGAATAATAATAAATCAAATTATATGTTATAAAGAAGAATATTCTCTTTGAGATCCATGATTTTGGGGGAAAATGGGAAATGAGTGAGTGAGCAAGTAAAATTGTATAAATGTGATGAGAATACTCTCACATAAAGGGGGTTAAATTTTCTAAGCTTTAGAGAAAAAAGGAGAGAACCTGTTTGTACTTGTTGAAACTAAACCAATTTGAGAAACTTGAGTTATTCATTTGTTCCCAAACCTTCTCACCAAGATGGTTACATTATACAACCATTGGAAAATATTGAGGTCATAGTTGTTGTGTCCCCTTATTGAAGAATTGGAGTTCTTTGAATTAATTTGTGTGTATTTTCATGAGTGTTGTTACTTTGTTCAAGATGAATTGTTTTGAATCAATTGTCTACATTTCTATTGCAATCTTATGCTAATTAATCTCTCTGAATTACACAAATCCTTGGTTTAAAATAGTGACAATTTGGTAACTGCAATTACATGATTGATGGAGCTTTCCTTCATGATGTGGTAAATGGTTTTAAAATCAATTTGTAGTTGTTTGATCTTAAGATCTTTTTCAGTTCTTGAGTGTATCTGGAGTGTATTTGATCAGAGATTGTTAGTATTTTGTTGAGAATTTGTCATGAGATTTTGTGTTTTGAATTCTCAAATTTTGTGTGAAATCTTGTGTTCTTGGGCTTCCATGAATACAAACCTTTTAGTTGAAGGAATGCATTAGACTATGTGATCCATATTTTACATCAAGAACAATTGTCTGCAGTATTTGTAAGGTTCATTTGAGTTATTTGTTATTTATACTACAAAAATAAAATATTATATCTACGATTTCATATCATCCTATAATTACATTCAATATTATATATACATCCCAAGGTTTCTTAACTTTTACATATGTATAGGAAATTCATACTAAACAACTCCATTGGTTGCACTTTCCAACACGATATTTAATAAATTAGAGATATTATTTGAAATATATTCATTGTGAAATACATTGAATATGTGCAAAAGGTCTTAAAGTGTGGAAACCACTCCTTGTTTCAAACTCCTTATCATTTTCCACATATATATGCCTTATCTTATCCTATATTATGATTACATGTATCACTGCTCTAGATGGAGTTCAATATCCCTTTTGTTGATGAAATTTTGTTACATATGCACCAATAAGAGATAGGAAATCAATCCTACTCATTTTATAACCCCTACTAAAAATATTAAGGTTATGAAATACTCTAGGATGGATGGATCAATTGAAAAAATATGTGGCCTTTGTTAACCCATGGATGTAGACAAAAATCATGCACTTTAGACATTATTTAGTCCTAGTGTCATACTACTATTTATAAGGTTTTGAGTGAAGAAAGTACTTATTAACCCCCGTATCTTGGTCATTTTTATTTGATTTCTGTCATCATTCCTGACCTCCACCACATACATGACCAAAGTAAGTTTTATCACTTTTCATCATTTAAACTTTGACTAGAGTGCCTAGGCTTATCTTTGGGGTGCCCTTGTCCCACCAGGAGGCCCGATCCTTTTTATACTTTCCCACCACTTTTTGGGCTCTTTGAGCTGTTTGAGATATTTATATTTTTGGTGGTCATCCATTGGGGGAATTACAAAATTAGATCAAGAGAACCCTATAAATATAAAGTTATGAGACCATAATGATGGACCAGGGCACTAGTAATTACTATCATCCACCTAAATTTGCATCCATTTGGAGATCATTTACACCCATTAGCTCCATCACAAAGACAAGGTTGGTTCATCTACATCACAAAAGTATAGGGGGGATTATATTCTATTCCATGCACACATTCTATTACACTTTCTACACATAGTTATTTCTCACTACTTCACAAAGTAAATCGACACAAGAGTACCTAGGGTACATGATGCACACACTCACCGAACTACATTTGGGTATGAAATTTAGTGTAATGCTCGAGTTAGTAAGAACATAATTTAGGTAGCTGATGTTATTCGAACCATTCATTTGCATTCTTATTTTTAGGGTTTTGATACCCCTCTTTTGTATTTTTCAAGTCTTCTAAACATCTTGGATTATAAGCAACACCTGAAGCAATACAACAAAGTTAATGTGACACACAATGAGGGTTTCATACTACCTACCAAGTATGTGAAATTTAGTTTCGTACCTATTGCATAGACCACGGTGCCCATTTTACGAGACCAAAGCACCCGCAGAGGCCCCTATCCCTTCCCATATGCTCCAAAGTATAGAGAATCAACCCAAATATGTCCTTTTCGGGACCTATGCACAATCGTTCTGCCTCTTATTTCTCTAGTCACTTTTGTGACAAAGTTCAACAAGCTCCTTTTACCATCTAAGTCACTTCCTCATTCTTCTTGCATATTAGGGTTTTTATTGTCATTATTTTAGTCACTTGGATCATTTTCCATAGTCATTTACTACATTTACATGTCTTTCTAGATTAAATTAAATATCATATATCTCCACTTTTAGTTAGTCATTTTGGTGAACCCCACATTTTGACACTTCCTTTTGATCTTGTCATCTCCTTATCAATTTATGGATCAATATTCTTATCCTACCTTCGCATCAACTAAGGTCTCGGGAATAGTTACTACTACTACAGATTTCATGTGCGAGCACACCCAATGTCCTTCCTACTTTGTCACACCTAGTGCTGATCCATCCATCGATGTAGTTACTACTCTTCATACTCATCCTAATTCGCCTATGGATCCACCTATAACTATTCCTACACACATTACTCGAAAACTCTTCCCACTTCTTCTAATGGCTATGAAATCATTCAACGACTTAGAAATACACTGCTAAGATCTCTCTTTATGACTTGTTGCATAATAGACAAGATTATTGTAACATGCTAGAAGCTTCCCTTCATCTTATTCATATTGAAAGTTATAATTCCGCATGATGGAATTTTCACATCTCATTCAATCTCTTAGTAATTTACCATGTGCTATATATTTCAGCGATGAGGATCGACACCTTTTGCTGAAAGTAATCCATGTGCTTCTTTTCTCATTACTGTCATTATTAGTAATACTTACATTAAAAATTCCTCATTAATAATGGATCAACTATCAATTTATGTTCTCATTCTATTTTAAAGTAATTGATTATCAACCACAACTTAATTTCTAATAATTCTACCCTCATTCAAGGTTATGACTCTACCACTCGCACATGCCTAGGGAATATCTCATTACATATTCAAGTTGGGCCTAATATTGTTCTCACTAAGATCTATGTTATCAATTCCTCCTTTCAATTTAATCTCTTGTTAGGAATGCCTTGGATTCACACAATGCACATGGTTCCATATACTATTCATCACTGTGTCAAGTTCTTGCATGATTGCTATGAACATACTATCACTTTGCCGATCTAGAGCCATTCAAATATTTTTGTATGGATCTAATTACTTCTATTACCATACCACCTTTGTAACGTATTCCATATATCGAGGCTTGACACACATATGGCGTCGGTCGGTCTAGTGCTTCACGATGTCCTCCCACTCTCATTGCTCCAACTATCTCTATTCACGCTACGACTATTATTTCACTAACGATATCAAATCCTATTAATGTATCTTCTCCACCCATCACAAAACCCTCTATTACTCCATCTACGACACCACCTACCAACACTACTCGATCATGATATATGACATAATGACATTCAAACCGATGATTTTGAGGATTCTAATGAAAAGTTGATGCTATCAAACTTATAGAAGAAACATTAAGAAAACATGATTTTAATCCTATGTGTAGACGACTATTAATTTGAATAAAAATTTGTGGCCGATGGCCCAGGTGAATATAGGTTCAAGACCCCTCCCTCTACTAATGTTATGGTACTATATCGTGGTCTGTATCAATATTGTAGATGTTATTTCATCTTCTCCTCCATGGGTTGTAGCTCCACTACCTCCTTTTACATGTACCCTCTTCATCAAAAGGTCCTTTTGGAAACACATCCCTATTTATTCTACTTTCTTAGAAACTATTTTTACACGTGACAGTTTGGTTAGGTTTGGCATGATGCTTAATGACATCTTACCACCTCTTCATTCGCCACATCTTTATCATGGCTATTTTCACATTACGACAGCTTATGGCTTGCATGTCTTTCATTTCACGGTCTTTGTTGTGCATACTCCTCATGACTCTCCAATCACACTTGAATAGTCCCGGATTGCCAATATTGGTGGTGCAATAGATTCTCATCACTCTTTGCTCACATTTCCTATGCCTTTTGGAAATATCTCTATTCATAATGATTCCTCTCCCACTTATGCTCCAAATATATCTTGTTGGTATGTTCACGAGTTTTCCGCCGATCAGATTTACTAATGAAGAATATGCAATGAATGTGTATACACTCCACCGCAAGTCCTTTTATGACCATCCTCACTCTATAGCTTTTCGGGTTTATGATTTTACTGCTATAGGTTTCAATCGTGACAACAATGATATCCTTGATAGTGGTACATAGTCATCTTCTCTATTATACACTTGGAGGGCATCACCTCTAATACATCCCCCACTCATCATCACATCTATGCATCTATACATCTATCATCTTAGCCATCTCATACATCAATTACCTCTCATAGGTATACTCATTCATACCTTAGCATCATCATTACCCGATGACACACTCTTGTATTTTGATTCACACTTGACTATCAAGGGATTACTACACATGAATCCCAAAAACTACACCATGGGTCTTGTACACCGCATCTATTCACACATTGTGTGTCATACCTCATATTATTCATCATTATACATATGTCATACCTATATTATCTACAACTTTGATGTTACGTCCTATTCATATTACACATTACATACACTATTAGGCTATCTATGCATATTTCATCACATCATATCCATAAATTCGCTACACCGCATCATGTGTCATATGCCTTTCATCATACACTTGAACATCTCCATATCACACATATTCTACATACTATCTTAGTCTTCATCAAATATGAGTCTAGCATTGCATTACCATACATACTACATTATTATTCTATGCCACTCTATACATTACACTTTACACATTCTACACATCACATGGTCATCTATCATCACCTATACTATATCATCTTCTATGCACTACAATAACTACCCTATGATGCACTTTAGTTCCTTGGTCCATATTCGACTACCGAGCGTTTAAAAATCAAATGGACCTTACATTAATCACACGTTTATCATTCAAATTTCTATCATGCAACATTACTAGGATAGTGATATACGTTATAGTCTAAATGGTCACCTACTTTATCATTTTGTAGTGGTATATGATTTTAGGATACATTACCAATCCGTTTATTGATCTTGTAATGATATACACTTAGGACTAAATCATCACTCATACATTCATCTTGTTGTGATATACGCTTAGGGATAAATCATTACTTATACATTAATTTTTTTGTGATATACGCTTTGTCTTTAAGGCTCACGTACATACCACTTCTAGGTCACATTTAATCAATACACATTCATCACATTGTGCTAGACACAACACATACTTCAACCATTTCCTTATGTCACACTATCATTTACAGTTAATTCTTAACTACCGAGGGGGAAACTAATTAAACCTCATCGTATACATTTCCATTCACTCGGGGACACACGAATCCTATCACTCCATCCTGCATTCCATTCCATCCATCCAAAACATATTTGCATATTTTGGTTTCTCTTACTATTGATTAATTTTTCTTGTTCATGATCTCTTTATTACACATGCTAGTTAGATTACTTGTATTTAATTTAACTATACCATACATACATTAAATTTCACACCTTTGTTTAGTTGTGATTGCAGATACAAGTCTTTTTCATGAAGCACATATTCTCACCTTGTACCCTTCCTACACTAATCACCTGGGGCATCCAAATTCATTTTCATAGGTGTTATTGTTTCAATTTGTACTTAGCACTTTCAAATTACTTGGTTATACACGCTTTTAACATACTAGTTATTTTTTCTAACATGCTAATAGGTGCTTCATGTGTAGAATTGATTATATAGGGATATTTTCCTCCATAATTATTTGTTACATTATGCATGTTGTTGTTTGTTCTTATATATGGACCTTTCCTATGTATGTCATGCACACTTGGTTGTTTGTATGTGGCCATGATGGCCTTACATGTTTTGTGACATTGTGAGTGATGTTCCATGTTTGTAACCTACTTTGTGCAACTTACTTTATCTTCTTGTGTGTTTACATTGCTACTTTGATTGGTAGCTTATACATTGTTTTCTATATACATGCTTATTTGTAATAACACTTGTCTTTGGCTATCATTTTTGTTTGTGTGCACATTGGTTTCTACTAAGCGCATTCACTTCCCCTAAAGGGAAGAGTTACAGAGTTCATGGCGTTGGTCCTCTATTGGGGCTGAATTCTCCTATCTATGACGTCGCATGCACCCCTAAAGAGAGGGGCATAATTTGGGGCTTTATGATCTACACAACACATTTACACTAGTTTAGTTCGGTGTACTTTCTAGCCTTGACATTATGGGTTACATATAATGAGTGAGTTCGAGACAGTTACGAACTCCATACACATTGGCTTTTACGGGACATGATTTTCCTTAACATTTGGGGGAGAAGTTAATGGTTGGAGGATGTAATGCAGAATTCCTCCCAATAATTCTTATATCATGCAAACGTCATATCTCCTAAAAATATAGGACGTACATAGATCTCTTCACACACATTCAAGGAAGTAGTTATAGGAAGGAGAATAATGCATCTTGCTCACTAAACCTCTTTGGACATGGTGGTGTGAGATCGCCCTATAAACTTGCAGTATAGGATATCCTTCTATGCTCTCTTTCTCAACATGGATCAGGTGCACATGTTCCATTTACATTTTCATTTGCGTATGTTTGCATGTATACTTTGCTTAATGCTAAATCAAATGAAGCAAGAACTACCACCTAAAATAGTTCTACAATTTAGCTAAAACAAAGCATAAACACCATCATGATAAGAATTAAACAAGGGTTAGATGCTAGCATTCATCAATACAAACTTTGAAACTAACAATGCTAAATATCTAAACTCCTCTATTCTCTAACAACAAATAAATGAATGGACCTAAGTAAGCTCCATAGCTATCAAAATAGTTGTCCTTAATGTTCCAAGAACCTAGGAATGGGGGCTAATCAAAGTTGGGCTACAAGACCCTTTTGACACCTCCCATATGACCTAAGCACTTTAAGAAAGAGGCTTAACTCTTCAAGATGATGAACTCTCAAAAGGGCAAGGTGCAAGCTCTTAGTCTCTTTGCTATATGCTTTGCATTTGCTCTCTTAGGAGTTTAGGTGTAAGTAAAAAGGTAGGTGGAGGGCTCTTTATATAGCCCAAAGGATAAAGGATTCAACACATTCTCATGAATGTGGGATAAAGGTAAAACATGATTAGGAATGGATAAGGTTGCTTTATTAAAGGTAACCTTACTTTAGAAGGGTTTAATACATGTTTAGCAAGTCATGGGAGTTGGGGGTATTTTAATTAATCAAAGGTGATTAATTAATAGGTAGGTGTAAGCTTATAGAAGCTAATTAGAGGAATATTAGTGTGATTTAGGCTATTATAAGGGGATTAAATCAATTAAATATTGATTTATTGGTTAAATGGAAAGGAAAGCTAATTAATTAATAATAATTAATTAGTCTAGGTAGAAGGGGTGATTTATTAACGGAAGGTCGTTAATTAGGGTATTTTTGGATAGGAAACTTAATTAATTAGCTTAGTGTAATTAATTAATGATGATATGAGGGAAAATGAGTGCTTTTGACGATATGTTGTTGATTTGTGAGAAAGGGGATAATTAGCGCAATTTAAGTATTTAAATTGCTTGGGCGTAATTATAGGTGTCTACATTTGCCCCTCTTTGGGGTGGCGTAAGTGATGCCACTTTAAAGATAGTAGACAAAAGAGATTTTGAAGAGATAGAAGAAAAATTAGTAGGAGGGAGAGATGCCCCCTCGAGTGTTGATGGGGTGATGAAGGAAGTCGATCGATGATCGAAAAAGATGAGAAGTAGCTAGAAGAAATATGGATGAGGGGAGAAAAGAGCTTAACCTCTAGTTTGCTTATTTATTTGGAACAAATTTGATGTCATCATATTGCCATAGGAACTACATCATCGGTCCTTATGAAAAATATAAGCATACGACAAAGGTAGAATGACATGAAAAGCCATACTACGAATAATTGTCCATTCTTTGAAAGTACCAACTCCATGCAGCATACAATAATGCAATGCAATACGAGAAGGAAACAAGCTCATATAATAGAGAAAACAAGTACGAACGCACATATCTAACCCAACAATGGTCAAGACGGTTGTACAAATGTTTTGTTGTTAGTC
Source organism: Taxus wallichiana var. yunnanensis (assembly GCA_018340775.1). Lineage (NCBI taxonomy): Eukaryota > Viridiplantae > Streptophyta > Pinopsida > Cupressales > Taxaceae > Taxus > Taxus wallichiana. Next base: position 39,611,422 of record CM031236.1, on the reverse strand, counting down.
TTTGAAGAGATCCATAAGTTCATGATTGGATTGACAAGGGTTAAAAATGATGCCCCAAGCAAGAATACATGCGAGGGAAATGAAAATGGACACGGGGTCCATGAAAAGCATTTGTGCGCAACAAAATAGCACCGAGGCAACCAAAAGTGCCCCAGTACGAGACGCAAAGCAAGCGGTAGCTTTTGTGAATGGTTGTGAATCCGGTGATCCGCGAGTCGTATTAATCGAGGAAGATGTGAGACAAACCAACGGGATATGGAGAAAATACCATGCATGAAGACACAAGTTTCAGCCATAAGAAGCAAGTTACCATTTTGTAGGGTGTTTTACTTTTTAGGAATTTTTTAAAAAATTTTGCCTTGTTTTTAGATTTTTTGAGATATATATATATATATATATATATATATATATATATATATATATTTTTTGTGGTTTTCTCGAAACAATGTTCTATTGTTTTTGTGTTTTTCTCGAAACAATTTTCTATTGTTTTTGTGTTTTGTGAAACAATTTTCTATTGTTTTTGTGTTTTCTCAAAACAATGTTTCTATTGTTTTTGTGTTTTGTGAAACAATTTTCTATTGTTTTTGTGTTTTCTCAAAACAATGTTCTATTGTTTTTGTGTTTTCTCGAAACAATTTTCTATTGTTTTTGTGTTTTGTGAAACAATTTTCTATTGTTTTTGTGTTTTGTGAAACAATTTTCTATTGTTTTTGTGTTTTCTCAAAACAATGTTTCTATTGTTTTTGTGTTTTTAACAGTTTTCCAAAGCTATGTGCAGGTAACCAAGAAAGCATGGATGCCCCTAGTGTTAGGTGGGGAATATACAAGGGAAGAAGCCACGCACTTATGAATAAGAAGGTGAAGTCGTTGAGTTGCCCCAGCGTAAGATGGGAAATAACGAAAGACCACGTCCCTTACAGACGAATAGAAGAAGGCAAAGCCGGATCAAGGCTGGACTAGATGGTGTGCACAAGGAAACTCGAAGGTAGAACCAGGTCCAGGACAAAGACAACTACCCTTCTAATATAGAATGCTTGTGAACAAAAAATCCTCCCGAGGTGTCGGAAACCAGTTTTCACCCAAGGACTTGTCCAAAGTACCACAATTGCATGGTTTTCACTAGTGGACGACCTGTTTTCTCTTTTTCTTTTTCTGATTTTTTTTTTTTGATGTTTTTATATTTGTTTGTGATTTTTATGACTTTCTTGTGCCATGTTTAGGCATAAAACCTCTTAAGATGCATGGAATTCATGGGCTCCCGGAGCTCATCACCATTGGGGTGAGCCAACTTGTATGCCCCTGTGCCATACTTGGCAACTATGACATAGGGTCCTAACCAGTGTGGTTCAAACTTCCCTTTCTTTTCTCACTCTGCTCTGGTGTTGAACTGGTTCTCCTTCATAACTAAATCACCCACCTCAAACTGGCAAGGGATGATTCTCTTGTTGTAGTTACGGGAGATTCTGTGTTGATATACCTTCAGGTGATTAAGAGTGCGAATGCGCCTCTCATCCAGGAGCTCTAACTCAACCAATCTTGCCACTCGGTAATCTTCATCCTTATGCAAATAGCCCCGAAGAGAAATTCGCGAGGATGGGAGTTCAATCTCTAAAGGGATGATAGATCTATCCCGAATACTAGGGAATATGGGGTGGCACTTTGTAGGAGTGTGAATTGATGTTCGGTAGGCCCAGAGGGGGTGGGTGGATTTGTAGGTGCCAGTTTCGACCGGTTTGCTAACCATCTTCTCCATTATCCTTACCAAAGTCTTGTTTGTTGCCTCAGCTTGTCCATTACCCTAAGGGTAATATGGCGTGGACCATTTCAATCTGATTTGGAACCGTTGGCAAAGACCTTTCACAATTTTGTTCTTAAATGACTTCCCATTATCTGTGACAATGGCTTCGGGGATACCATATCGGTAAATAATATGATTCATGATGAATTTAGAAATTTGTGCTCCTGTGACACGGAGTTAAAGGGACAACCTCCACCCATTTTGTAAAGTATTTTGTAGCTGTGATGATATGTGTATGACCATCAAATGAGGTAGGAGTAAGCTTCCCTATTAGATCAAGTCCCCACTTGGAGAATGGCCACGGGGTAGTGATTGGTTGCAATGGTTGCGATGGAGCATGGATGAAATTTCCATACTTTTGGCAAAGCACACATTTTCTAACATAATTACAACAATCAGTTTCCATGGTGGGCCAATAGTAACCTACTCTTAACAATTTATTAGCCAAGACCATTCCATTTGTATGTGCTCCACATACTCCTTCGTGTACTTCTTTAATTGCCTGGATTGACTCCGTCACATCTAGACAACGTAAATGAGTTCCCATCATGTACCTCTTAAAAGGGTGTAATGGGCTATCGGGAATCGGGCTTTGCTTTTGAGCGGGAGATATTGGGAGGGAAAATCTGTCCTTAAGATAGGTGAAAATGGGTTCGTACCACAGGGAATAGGAACCAACAACCTCACAAGCCAGGCAAGATTCCGATACGTCATACACGGGCTGGTGTAGATTTTCTATGAAAAATGGCATATCATTGTTCCCTGGCGGAATACGAAGCATAGATCCCACCGTTGCCATAGCATCGCGCCATGCTCTGCGCTCTTGGGATCTGCTCAAAGGTAATGCACACAAAATACTCCTTTAGAGTTTCCACCAACTTCTTGTAAGGTATGAGCTTGTCATCCTTAACTTTATACTCGTCATTAACCTATTTGATGATTAGCTGTGAATCACCTACAACCTTAACATGTTGAATATTCCACTTGATGGCTAGTTTCATCCCTGCAATGAGTGCTTCATATTCCGTAATGTTGTTCATGCAAGGGAAGGCCAGGCGGAAAGCCTATGGTATAGGATCACCCAAAGGAGTAATAAGGACCACTCCTGCACCTGAACCATGAAACGTAAAAGATCCATCAAAATGTATCTGCCATACGACAGATTCTTCAATGCGAGCAAAGATGCATCTGGCAGATCCAGACTCAAAGGTTATGTGCTTTGCAAAGGTGCTTCCGCTAGCTGGTCAGCAAGTACTTGTCCTTTAATTGATTTTTGATGGACAAATTCTATATCAAACTCACTAAGTAGAATGATCCAATTAGCCATTCTACCTGTGAGGGCGGGTTTGGACAACAAATACTTGAGTGGGTCGACCTTGGATATGAGCTTGGTCTTAGTATTTAGTAGGTAATGGCAAAGTTTCTGAAAGGTAAAAACAATGGCCAAGCAAGCCTTTTCAATCTGAGGATAATTACGTTCATAGGCGATGAGGGTGCGACTCAGATAGTACACTTCTTTCTCTTTATTGCTAAGGTCATATTGGGCGAGCAGTGCACCAATAGCGTATTGCGTAGCGGAAATAGAGAGCAAAAGTGGTTCTCCCAGGAGAGTGGGAGGCATGAGGACAGTGGATTAGCTAGAGTCTTGTTTAAGCAAAGCAAAGGCTTGTTATTGCTCAAGTCCCCGGATGAAAGCAATGTCCTTAAGCAAATGAGTGAATGAGTGACATTTATCTGCAAGCTGGGAGATAAAGCGGTGAATGGCTTGAATTTTTGCTTGCAAGCTACGTAGTTGCTTGATATTCTCAGTGGAGGAATTTCTGTGATGGCAAGACACTTTAGCAGGGTCTACCTCAATACCTCGTCTTAACACGATGAAGCCTAATAGTTTCCCAGATAGCACACCGAAGACACACTTCTTTGGATTTAGCCTGACTTTGTATTCACGCAGGCATTCAAAGATACGCCACAAAATGATAGGATGATCCTCTCTTGTTTTGGACTTTCCCAGGATGTCGTCTATGTAGTCTTCCATGATGTCATGAATCATATCATGAAATATTATTGTCATGGCCCATTGATAAGTTGCTCCCGCATTCTTAAGGCCAAATGGCATCACTTGATAACATAAGGTGCCCCAAGGAGTTGTGAAAGTTGTTTTGTGTTGGTCTTCTTCAGCGATCTTAATTTGATTATAACCCGAAAATCCATCCATAAGTGATAGCATTTCGTACCCTGCGGTTGAGTCAACAATCATGTCAATGTTGGGCAACGGAAAGTCATCTTTAGGGCAAGCTTTATTGATGTCCCTAAAATCTGTGCAAATTCGGATACCAATAGGTTTTCTTTTGGACAGAACAATGTTTGATATCCATTCAGAATAATCAATTGGCCTGATGAATCCTGCTACAAGCAACCTTTCCAATTCTTCTTTAACTAACAAGGCCACTCTTGGGTGCATCTTTCAAAGCTTTTGTTTGATAGGCTTAGCGTCTGTGTGCACAACCAGGTTATGCACGACCAAAGTTGGATCTAAGCCGAGGCATGTCTTTGTAAGACCATGCGAACACATCAATAAACTCTCGCAGTAGCATAGTGAACGTCTTTTGTTCTCTGGCTGAGAGTGATGCTCCCAATTTTACTATCTTGGGATCTTCTTCGGTACCAATATTGACATCAATGGTTTCTTCAACTAACAATTTTGATAAATCCTCCATACGCGTAGGATCGGGAGGTAGGTTGAGATCTTCATCCAAGGATGTCTCTACGAGATTTTCATCCTTGGCATGGTCACTTTGTTTGTCCTTTGATTTTCTTATTTGTTTGTTAGCCAATGCCTCAAAGAGGTTTTCATTGTGTGACTTGGACTTTGATTTTTCCGAGGCTTTTCTTTAGAACTCTTGCCCTCGCTTTTCTTTAAATTTTGCTGACCACGAAGTTCAGCCTCCTCGCCGAAGTAGGCGTAGGTGTCTAAGTCGATAAAGAAACCCTTCTTGTGATCTCCAATGGGAATTGTATCCCTTATGCCCATGAACTCTGCAATAGCCTCATCGTTCTCAAATAAATCTAGTGGCACATGACATTGTTGGTCCCATTCAACAAGGGAGGGGTATACAAGGTCAAGGGTTGGTTCAGTGGGGGTGATGGTTAGGACAGTGTTATTCATGAAAAGGTTCGTGGAGGCCAGATCCTCATATTGGCTACAACAGGAATCCGTATCCTTTGTCTAGTTAATCAGAGCTATCCTCATGCTCATAAAAATTCACATCTTGATCATTGGAGTGTGCTCCATAAGGGCGAATCCCAATGCCATATATTTCTGTTTTGAAATGTGGAAGAGGGACTAGTTCTCTTTGTCCTTGTTCATTCCTCCCACATCCTAGGCCTTTGTAGCCCATGGAGTACATCATTCTACTAGATTTTTCATATTCTAGGGTTTGATAACAAGATGGCTGAGTGTCCTCAGGGACCCAAGTAGTAGGTGGATCAAGTAATTTTTCCTCAGCTAACAAGCCTCCAGGTAGGAACGACCCAATAGTGTGTTCCTCTCTAGGTCTCCTGAAGTGGTAGTTAGGTTGACCTCTAGTCTTGGGTGACAAGGAGAGGTCAGAAACCAAGAGTGCTCATTGTACATTATACTCCCCATAGCCATATTCCATAATTTTCATCTCCCATGAATTAAATGGAGATGTTGAAGTAGATGCCCCATGAGTGCAAGAACTAAGAGAATTTGAATCTACTCAAGATTCCATGGCCTCAGAATGAAGAGGGACAGCTATATCTGTGGAGGGACATGCATATGTACCCTTTCGTGCAAAGCTATTAAGAGCTCTACAATGAGCAAAGGGCTCTGAGTCTCCTGGTATTGTTACTGTATGTCCCTCATGCTTCAGCTTGATGCATTGATGAAATGTTGATGTGCTTCGCTTGCATGGCATGGATCCATGGTCGGCCTAGAAGCATATTATATGGAAGTTCCAAGTCTAAGACGTGAAACTTTGTCTGATGGCAAGTGGGGCCCACCTCCATTGGCAGCGTAATGGTGCCTGTTGACTCTCTTTTGGCGTTGTTGTATGTGGTGATAGTGATGATATGGGACTCAAGATCTTCTTAGTATGTCCCAATTGTTTAACTAATTTAAGCGTGCGCAAATGTTCAATCTAGATCTGTTATCCACAAGCACCCATTTGATTTTCTTGCGGGTAACAACTACCTCAATGTATAAGGGAAGATTATGTGTAGGATTCTCGGTAGGGACCTCCTATGGTTGAAAGTGAGATGCTCACTGGGTGTAATATTTTGCCACCGCGACTTGAAGGTATGTAGGATCGACTTCTAAAGGCACTCCCGACCCCTGAAGAGTTTGATACAAAATGTCCTTATGCACATTGGATATCTTGAGAAGATCTAAGATCGAGATCTTAGTAGGTGTCTTCTCAAGTTGTTCTAAAAGGTTATATTTACCAGTTTGGGGTCAACAGAGAGAGGGTTACGGAATCATGAGGCGGCACGCCTTATTCTGCACGAGTGTAGTCCTTTCCCTTGATCCGGATGGTATTGACACGGTCAGCAGGGGAGTGAATACATCCGATAAGTGAATCATAATGATTGTTATCTCTCTTGGTATACAAGTAATTCATGGCTTTATAGGTTTGGGATGACTCTCCCGATCCGGTTTTGCCTTTTCCGACTTATCATGCTTGGGAAATGGTTCTTATAAATCCCCATTTTCTCGTTAGGTGTTTGCATGTGGCTAGGGTTATCCACCTCTATCTCCCCATTGTCAATGAGGTCTTGAATATAGTGGTGAATTCGTAAACATTTATCTATTTTATGACCTTTAATGCGATGCATTTCGCAGTATTCATGCTCCTTATACCATGAAGGTTTAGGAGCGTTGTCATCAAACGGTTGCGTTGTAGGATAGGTCATCATGTGGGCCGCATCCAAGCTGTTTAGTATGACGGACAATAGATCATTGAGGGAGGTGAATGTTCTTCGCTTTGGTGGTGGTTGAATTGGGCCCTTGGTCAGTTTAAAAGGTTGACTGGTTTGGATTGTTTGAACACGTTTGGAATCAGTGATTCCGTCTCCCACCATGTTTTTGTTTTTTTTAAAGATCTTCGGCTTATCAGCGGGTTTGAAACTTTGGTTGTCTTTAGATTGGGTTTGAGGGTGCCTTTGGCAATGAGATCCTTTTCTATTTGAATCCCTTTCTCGATAACCTCCTCAAAGGTTTGGACACAATGCATTTGGAGGTTGAAAGCTATATCTGGGTTGAGATTAGGGACGAAAATACTGACCAGCTGCTTCTCAGGGAAAGCACAAGGGAAGCGACTAGCTATCCCTCTCCATCATTGGAGGAAGCTACCGAAGGTCTCATTTGGGCGTTGTTTTGTGCCACACAAGTCTGCCATGGTGATGTCACTCTCTATGTTATACGAGAAATGGCCTTGAATCTTTCCGCCAGTGCAGTCGGTGAAAATTGATCCTCGTGGTAAGCACGTAAACCATTCCAATGCTTGACCTCCGAGACTCTTAGGAAAAGTCTGCTTTGAGGTAATTATCACTATAAGACACCTCTTGACATGCCATGTAGAAATATTTAACATGATCCCTTGGGTCTCCCTTTCCTTTGTATTTGTCAAACTTTGGCATATCAAATTTCTTTGGAAAGGGTTGAAGGGTCATTGTCTTGTCAAAAGGATAGGGGCATAGTTCTTCGTATTGGTATTTCCTAATACTCCCTATATTGCTTTCTTGTATGCTCGCAAGTGTTGTTTTCATAGATTACACTTCTTGTGTGAGCAATTGTTCTTTAGTGGGAGAAGCGGGGATGTGTACACGATGATACCCTGTGTCTTCTTCTCCTTGGTTTTCTCGATGGAGTTCGTGGATCCTAAACTTAGGCTTTGACTTTTGAATGTTCTTGTTTGTGTCTTTCTATACCTGGAAAGTAAGCAAAGCTAGTTGTTGGCTTAGGTTACTGATTTGTTGGATTGTGACTTGGTTTGTGTCTTCTTCTTCTAAAGGTTCTTCCTCTTCGTATTGTGGAGGTTCTTCCCCTGTCTCATGTTCTATCTTGTTTCTTCGTGGCACTTTGATGAGGGTATTCTATGCCCTACCACTTTATCATTTTCTCGCATAAGAAGTGGAAGCATGCCCACCTGTTAAAATATCTTCCATATTGATAAGGGGGTGTTCTTCCTTAGTAGTAGTGTCATTTGTAGGTAATATTGGTTCATTCTCGGTGGGAAATTTGGCCCCTAATTCCATGACCCATGCAAAAACTCTATCTTTATTTCTAAGGAGAAACTCATCTAGTAGAGTGGGGTCAAAATCAAAGTCTGCGTGTGGTGATTCAAATTCATTTCCACTATGGTCAACCATTTTTTCTATTTCCTTTTTTGCAGAAAATAGTGGTCCTAGATCGTGTCCGATAAATGGGTTTGACCCTTGTTTATTAGAGGTTTCCCAAGCTTACGCCTGTTGTTCCTCATATGTTTGTTTCTTTAAACCTAGACGTGTCTTGGGAGCCATGTTTTCGTGATAAGTTTCACTAAGGTAAGTTGTAGATTTGTTCAAAATTCAATGACTACCCCCAAGTAAAACACAAGATGTACGTGTTAAGAGTAAATTAACCGTGTGAGAATACCAATGTGATAGAGTGATAAAGTCAGCAATGAAACAATCATTTGGTATCAAAACTTAATCAAATGAAGTACCTCCTAGACTACGTTTTAAAGTAATTTGTGACACCAGATGATTAACAAGATGTCTCCACTTATGCCAAGTTCAAAGGAATGAACAAGACGTAAGTAAATACATGAAGTTAAATGCGATCTCCCAATCAAGATATATGATGAGCAAGCTCAAGTCTGATTAAGACCTATATCTCAAAAAGTGTCAATTACGATTTGTGAATGACACAACAATATCACCAAGATATGTTAACCCACTTTGTAAGAAAGTGAAGTATTGATATCGAGGTGTTATTGATATAACATGCACAAATGGTAGTGCCTAGCACCTTTTGAAATCGAGGTAATAATAAAACCGAACAAAAAAATGCTCAAAGTATAGCTAGGAATAGTTAAGAATGTGTGCAGCGTAACCGTACAATATAGGTATTTATGTCGAGTTTACAAGAAACAAGACGTAAATATCAAAATTGTAATGATACGAGACAAACAAGCTAACTCCTCTATGGAAGTCCGCACCACGCCTAACTACAATGATGATCTTGACGTGGGTATCAAGACCACAATGGCTACTAAATGACGTGAAAATGCCTCCACTCACTTTAGATGTTTAACTAACCCAACCGCAAACACGGATGGGCGTAAACGGACATAAAAGTGAGAGAAGCGATTGAATGGCAACACAAAGGTAATCGCACCTTTTTGATCAACAAAGTGTCAAAAGAATATGAAGGAAATAAATCAAGAAAAAAATGACAAAAAATGCTAGCCTCACTTCGGCAGAGTTTTGCCTCGCCCTAAGGCAAGTAAAAACTAGGTGAAAGTAATACATCACACATTTCTCAAAAAGAAGGTTCACAACTCAACACTGTTTTAAAATGGTCAAAGTGGGCTCCTGGCCAAAGTATATTCTCCTAGGTGGTTGTCTCACCCTAGGTGTTACAAAGTTTCCACGAGCGAGCGCGATTTACCCAAAAAGTCGACCGACTAGTTTGGGAGTATCTCGACTTTACTTTAGCCCCTTCAAGAACGGTAGGTAACTAGTGCGTCTACGTGTACTATTTGGGGTCACCTCAATGGACAACCTATAATGCTATCTCATAAAGGAATCACTAGTCAAGTAGGTAGTGCGAGCACTTCCCATTTAAATCCACAAGGTTCCCTCTTGCGTGGACTACTTTGGGGTTCCTGGAACCACCCCCATTGTTGTAGCTTAAGGCGTTATGCCAAAGGGGTTATGTTCCAGTTGAGCGGAGAGGGACGTACCATTTTCGAAACCTGCAATACAGTGTTTTGAATATGTTGTTCTTTTTATCTTGTTTAATTAGGTGTGGTTTGATTGAACACCTTTTGGCAACCTATATAACAACTGTATTAGTAGTTTTTATTTCATTTTGATTCCTCCTTTCTTTGACAAGTGTTTTTAGGTCCTGCACTTAAGCGTTAGTTTCTCCAAGAAAATCATATTATTTAATGAGAGGATTAAGAGTTACTTTTGATTCTCAAGATCATCCAAGGATGCAATAAAAGAGCATACACAACAAATAATCCAACTAAAAAGTAAAGAAAATATTTTCAATCAATGAACCATACAAAATTCTTGATAAATGTTCATTCCTTTAAACCAAAAGTGAAAGATGAAGTTTCCAATTTAATAAATGTTATAAAATGAAGACTAAAGTTGCTTTTGTTTTCAAGATCACCCTAAGGTGCAAGAGAAGAGCATACACAAACTTTATCCCAACTATATAGAAATGGAAAACTTCAAATCAAAAGACTATTGAAAAATGCTTTGTAAAAGGTTCATTCCCTTAAGCAAAATGAATAATCAAGTTTCCAAGTTTAATCCCAATGTTAACAAAATAGAGATCAAAGTTGTTTTTGATTCTCAAGATCACCAAAAGGTGCAAGAGAAGAGCATACACATGCTTTGGTCTAAATCGAGTAAGCATGGAAATACAACATTCATCAAAACATTAGACATGTTAGAAAATGACTAGTTTTAAAATAATAGAAAAACCTACAACTTTTATAAGTATAAATCCAAATTTATGTTTTCATTGCATATTTAACTTCAATACCTTTCCAACGCAAAAAAATGGAGTCATTTCGAGTTTGGGAGCAAAAGTTATGGCCTTCGGAAGATGGGTTACGCATATGCTCTTATGCTCATGGGTGTGCACTTGACATGCACTCAAAAAATGTCAAAAAAACGTCCCTTAATCTACAAAATGGGAAAAATTTTCCAACCAAGATTCAATTTTTACAACAACTCATCACATTAATATATGAATATAAGACTCAATCTTTATCAAACATTAACATACATGCTCAAGAATTTAAGATTTTCATGAAATTGACAAAACTAGCATGTAGAATGATGAAAAAGTAAGCTCGAAAATGAAAACATGATGAAATCTTAAAATTTTCTCACCAACATTAAATTTTGACAGCAACCCACCACATTAATATGTAAATAAAAGACTCAGCACTATCAAACACTAACCTACATGCTCAAGAATTGAAAATTTTCAAGAAATTGACAAAACTAGCATGTAAAATGTTGAAAAAGTAAGCTCTAAAAATGTAAACATGATAAATCTTGAAATTTTCTCACCAAGATTAAATTTTGACAACAACCCACCATATTAATATGTAAATAGAAGACTCATCACTATCAAACACTAACCTACATGCTCAAGAATTGAAAATTTTCAAGAAATTGACAAAACTAGCATGTAAAATGTTAAAAAAGTAAGCACTAAAAATGAAAACATGGAGAAATCTTGAAATTTTCCCCTCAATTCCAATTTTGACAGCACTTCACCTCCTTTATACCTACAAGGAAGACTCAACACATGCAAACTCAACAAAACATGTTAAGAAAAATAAGTTAGATCAACATACATGTAAAAGAGGGTTAGTAACCAAAAATAAAACTTAACTACAACAACTTGAAATTAAGTGGAAAGGACAATGGATTAAGTCCCACCGGGCGTGCCAAATGTGTGCATGTATACTTTGCTTAATGCTAAATCAAATGAAGCAAGAACTACCACCTAAAATAGTTCTACAATTTAGCTAAAACAAAGCATAAACACCATCATGATAAGAATTAAACAAGGGTTAGATGCTAGCATTCATCAATACAAACTTTGAAACTAATAATGCTAAATATCTAAACTCTTCTATTCTCTAACAAAAAATAAATGAATGGACCTAACTAAGCTCCACGGCTATCAAAATAGTTGTCCTTAATGTTCCAAGAACCTAGGAATGGGGCTAATCAAAGTTGGGCTCTGAGACCCTTTTGACACCTCCCATATGACCTAAGCACTTTAAGAAAGAGGCTTAACTCTTCAAGATGATGAACTCTCAAAAGGGAAAGGTGCAAGCTCTTATTCTCTTTGCTACATGCTTTGCATTTGCTCTCTTAGGAGTTTAAGTGTAAGTAAAAAGGTAGGTGGAGGGCTCTTTATATAGCCCAAAGGATAAATGATTCAACACATTCTCATGAATGTGGGATAAAGGTAAAACATGATTAGGAATGGATAAGGTTGCTTTATTAAAGGTAACCTGACTTTAGAAGGGTTTAATACATGTTTAGCAAGTCATGGGAGTTGGGGGTATTTTAATTAATCAAAGGTGATTAATTAATAGGTAGGTGTAAGCTTATAGAAGCCAATTAGAGGAATATTAGTGCAATTTAGGCTATTATAAGGGGATTAAATCAATTAAATATTGATTTATTGGTTAAATGGAAGGGAAAGCTAATTAATTAATAATAATTAATTAGTCTAGGTAGAAGGGGTGATTTATTAACGGAAGGTCGTTAATTAGGGTATTTGTTGGATAGGAAACTTAATTAATTAGCTTAGTGTAATTAATTAATGATGATATGAGGGAAAATGAGTGCTTTTGACGATATGTTGTTGATTTATGAGAAAGGGGATAATTAGCGCAATTTATGTATTTAAATTGCTTGGGCGTAATTATAGGTGTCTATAGCGTATTTTACATTTACAGAGACTTTTACATGTGTATTTTACATTGTGTTATATACACATATATACATATTTGACTACTTGATCATTTTCTCCTTGCAGTCCGAATGTATGAGAAAAAAATATTCAAATGGGGAAATAAAAACAACAACAATGTTAACAATGACATCTTGGGGCAGCACACACCATATTAGCCATGCAACTACATCAAACACATCAACAAATACACACGCGTTTCCGCCCTAGGTTCACTCTCATCACTTTTTTGCACTTTTAGGTCTTTAGTTTGCATGCTCCATCATCTTTTTTCATTCCACGCTTTTCCTATTCCTTGAGTGCATTTCCACATCACTCTACATCGACATCAAGTACGCATCTATATCTACTTTATGTTAATGAGCTTTCCTCTCACCAACATAAAGTGGCGGAAAATGTAGACACAAAATCATGCACTATAGAAATTATTTAGTCTTTGTCTCATACTACTATTTATAAGGTTTTTGAGTGAAGAATGTACTAATTAACCCCCAACTTTTGGTCATTTTTATTTTATTTTTGTTGTCATTCGACCTCTACCACATACATGCTCAGTCATTTTTATCACTTTCAATTATGTTAGCTTTGACTAGGGTGCCCATGGGTGCCCTAGTCCTACAAGGGCCACCCCGATCCTTTTCATAATTTCTCACAATGTTTTGGGCTCTTTCTAGCCATTTGAGATCTTTATCTTTTTGTGGTCATCCATTTTGGGGTTAATTATGAAATTAGATCAAGAGAACCCTATAAATATAAAGTTATGAGACCATAATGAGGGACCAAACACCGATCACTACTATCATCCACCTAGAGTTGCATCCATTTTGAGATCATTTTCATTCATTAGCTCCATTAGAAGGACAAGGTTGGTTCATCTACATCAAGCATAGAGGGGATTCTATTCTATTACATGCACACATTCTATTACACTTTATAAACATTTTTATTACTCATTACTTCACAAAGTGTGACAGAACACAAAATTACTTTAGGGAACATGATGTAAACACTCTTCAGAACTACATTTGGGTCCAAAATGTAGTGCAACACTCAGTTAGTAAGCCCACTATTGTGGCGGATTGAGGTTAGTTCGACCCATTCATTTTCATTCTTATTTTTTTAGTGTTTTTATACTCTTATTTGGTCTTTTACAAGTCTTTTATACATCTTGGATCATTAGCAACACCTAAAGCAATACAACAATGTTAATGCGACACACGGTGAGGGTTTTGGACTAGATACGTGTCATGAAATCTAGTTCTAGACTTGTTGCATAGACCAAGGCACCCATTTTGTAGACCAAAGTACCCACATGCACCCCAAGTATTTTCCTAGGTGCTCCGATCCATAGAATTATCCTAGATCGGTACTTTTCGGGACCTTTGCATGGTCGTTCCTTCCTCTTATTTTTCTAGTCACTTATCCAACACAATTGGTGAGATCCTCTAACTTTATGAGTCACTTCCTCACTCCTCTTTCATATTATGGTTTTTATTTCCATTAGTTTAGTGACTTGGGCCATTTTCCATAGTCATTTACTACGATTACGTGTAATTCTAGATTAGATTAACTATCATATATCTCCACTTTTAGTTAATTAATTGAAGAACCATTAAAATTTATAAAATTTAACAACCTATATCTAAAATAATCTCACGCTACTTATATTTATAATAATTCTAACATGACTAAGTGATTTTGGGATTTCATGAAAAAACTCAAAAAGTAGGGAAGGGCACGGTAGAAAAAAACTAGACTCTCTCTCTCTCTCTCAAGTAATTAACACAAAAACACCTTGATCTCAATTTAACAAAAAAAAAAAAACTAGGGAATACAAGAAATATATAGAAATAACATTTTCATTAACCCTAGGCATAAATATAAGGAATTTAACACCCATAATCAACACTCTCCATAATCTAAGAAAATAACTATATTTCATTCACCAAGCTTACAACCGATGTTATTCAACATAACAAATTATTCAAACTAACTAGATTATATAACAAAATAGAGAGATAAACTATGTTCTAACATCTCAGAAACCACTTAATAATCTAATATTACAAAGAAAATATACAAAAATAAGTGAAATAAATATGGACTCATGAAAATGAGACCAACTAAGGCTAAATATCTTACCCTGCAAATTTAATTGAAAGGTTTCTATATTTTTATACAAGTATTTGTTTCATCATTTCCTTTCATCCCCCTTTGTCCCTAACTACCCAAGAACCAATGGCACATCAATGGTTCCACTTTTCACCTTTGATGCTCGACTTTTTCCACATGTCACTTTATGATTGGTGACATGTGTCATCATCTTATTTTCTATGTGTCAAAGGCCTAAATATGACTACTCTACTTCAATCAAAATTATCAACACACTGATTAACCATCATTGCTCCATACCAATCACAAAGTTTTATTTTGGGCCACATGTACATGTTTTATTAGCTACAAGATCACTACTTGTCACTATGACTTAACCAAAATTTTACTTGTTTTTTCTCGAGCACGGAACTTGAGTTTTAGGGATTGTTCGAACCGGTGCAATCATGGATATTATCATCCATTCCTTATCCATTTTTGTATTTTCCAAATGGTTCAACTCCATAAAGCCTTAGTTGTACTTTACTAAGGAAGTTCTCTTGCATATAAACACAAAGGTATTCCCTTTCCTCAAGTATATGGGATAAATCCTCTAGTGTAAAACCAAGAAAACCATCATTTTTATCCTTAGAAATAAGAAAAATTAAAATGAGGGGAAAACTAAATTCTCAAGGATCATTTTGAATACCAAGTGGTTTTAGAAACTTGCTAACAATTAAGACATAGTAGCAACATGATGTGAAGTTCAAAATAATTCTAAATTTGACCATGAATACTTCAAAAAGAGGATAAAAAATGTTCCGAGGAGATTGAGATATTTTGTAAGACATGCAAACCTCTAAGACATGTCAAAATATATGTGAAACTTATGAATACTAGAGAAAACAAGTTTATCATTTGATCAATTTCTCAAAATGAAGCAATTTACTCATTTTGGCAACATCTTGACAAGTGGGAATAGTTTTCCACATCTATAGGTAAGCTGTTGTCCACACACATAGGTGTACTCCTTCTATGTTATTCTCTATTTCAAAATTTTTAAATTCAAGTTTCATTTCAATTTATCCAGAGTTAAAGTATCAATTTTCATTATATGGGCCTTTGAATACACTTTTATGTTTCAAGTTTTTCTCGAGGGGATCTTGTGACCACTCAAACATTTCAATAATTTTGAAAGAAGAAAAGTTTGTGTTCAAAAACTAGTACATTTTCCTTTAAGATAATTTTTTTATTAGCTTAAAGGAGGGAAATGTAGATACCCAAATTTGGTAATTTTCCATTTGATATAGGCAAGTTATCTTATATCCCTTAGCTATGACTTGCACATACAAACATATCTTAATTTGGTCTATATGATCGATGGTGAAGAAGTGGGGAACTTGGATGTTAACCATATTGTGGGTATGCATGAGGTTATAGATAGTGTTGATGAGCAAGCATGCACCTACCATGAACCCATTAAAACCAATAAGGTTAAAATTGGTTCAGAGGCGGAACCTAAGGAGGCTATTATTGGAGATTACTATATAGAAAAAGAGGTTTCAAAAATCATTGATCTGTTGTCTAAATTTCAAGATTTGTTTCTACATGGATACCATGATCTTAAAGGATCTCACCACTCCTTGGGAGTAATTAAGATCAAGTTAAAGGAAGATGTGTTCCCAATTAGAATAGACCTTATCGAATGAATCTGAATCTTTGCGTCAAATTCAAGGAGGATATTGACAAGATGATCACATCATGCATCATTGAGGATACTGAAGAATCAGAATGGATAATTCCAATGGTCATCAACATTAAGAATGATGAAAGAATAAGGATTTGAATGCGGTATGTGTCATTGACCCTTTTCCAACCCCCTTCACCGAGGAGATCCTAGGAGTATTCGAGCACGAGTTCTACTCTTTCATAGATGGATTATCATGATATCATCATGTTATAATTGTAAAGGAGGACTAAGAAAAGATAATTTTTCCATTGAATGGGGAAGTTTCTCCTACAGGGTCATTCCTCTTGGATTGAAGAACGCACTTTTGCTATGTTTTCGTGCATTATGGTTCAAGTGTTTCAAGACTTCATCCACAAGTTTTTACTAGTATACCTAGATGACTAGACAATATATGGATTAGTAAGGGACCATTGTGAAAATCGAGGCTAATATCGAGAGTACCGGAAGTTGAGTATATCCCTCAACATTAAGAAATGTGTTTTCACTACCCCATTTGGCACCCTATTGGGACATATCATATGTAAGGAAGGTTTACTAGTGGATCCTTCCAAATTTTTTTATTATGGGATTGGGGTGCCTACGCTTAGGCATATGGGGTATTTCTATAAATTTATTAAGGGTATGCCAAGATCACCGCGCCATTGGAAAATTTACTAAAGCAAAAATTACATGCCATTGGGGAGAGGCACAAGAAATGGCATTTGACACATGAAGAATAGGCTTATTACCGCACCCATATTACGCTTTACCTCTTGGGATAATCCATTCCATGTTCATGTTGATACTTGGTATGGTGATTGGAGTAATCTTAATACAACCTAGAGAGGGAATTGTTGACCACACCTTATTCTTTGTTAGTAGGATTATAACCCCAACATAACATAAATATACTACTACTGATCACAAGGCATTTTCAATGATCTACACACTACACAAATTCAAGAAGTATCTATTGGAAACACCCTTTATATTCTACATGGACCACATGGAATTGAAGTACTTGGTAAACAATATCATTCTACAAGGGCACATATGTAGGTGGGTCCTACTATTTCAAGAGTTTGAGTTTAATGTTGTTGTAAAACTACGTAAGAGTAATTTAGGGCCTGACCATCTATCAAGGATTGAATCAGGAGAGGATGCACATAATATTGAGGACACAATGTTAGATGCATAACTATTTGATTCAGTGCACACCATCTCGACTGGAAGATATTGTAGTGTTTCTGAAAATAGGTGTAGTGCCGGAGGGATTGAATACTTTGGAAAGGAACAAGTTATTCATACACGTGGATCCCTACATGTAAATTATTGGAGACTTATACAAGCTAGGTCGTGATGAGGTTTTGTCTTTGATATGAGTTAGAGCATGAGTGCACTATGCAATCATGGATGAAGCACATGGTTGAATTGTAGGAGGATGCTATGTAGGGAATGCAACCACGTGTAAGACCCTTCTAGTAGGATTTTGGTGGGAAATGGTTTACAAAGATTGTATCAAGTATTACAAGGCCTATGACCACTGCTAGTGCCTTGGTAAACTAGGGAAAATAGATGAAATTCCATTAAGAATGATTGCGGTGAAAAACTTCATAGGCCCTATTTATCCACCCATATGAAGGAAAAGATCATTAGATATCATTACATGCACAGATTACCTTATAAGGTGGGAAAAAGAGGCACTCTACAAAGGTATTACACATCACTTGACAATAACTAGGTTCTTATGGGAAAATATAATCATGAGATATGGATTCCGTTGAGGTTAATAAGTGATATGTGTACTCATTTCTTAAATGAGATAGAATATTATTGGAAAAATTCATGGTAGCCCATCACAAGATTACCCCTTATCACCCATAAGCTAATAATACTTTGGTGAGGCATTTAACAAAATTCTAAATAACACGTCAACCAAGAATTAATGGGATTGGGATGACAAAGTTTCTGTTGTGTTATGGTCATATCGGACTACTTATAAGAGACTTAACAAGGCCACACCTTTTCAATTTGTGTTACCTATTGAATTCAAGTTACCATCGCTACATATAGCACGCGCTTTAGAGGGTTAGATGATGAAAAAGCGCTTGAGGAGAGGATTGATAAGTTAGAGTTGGATGAGAGGAAGGTTATTTCTCATTGGAGTGAGAAAACAAAAAAATCTAGGTAGAAGGCATGGAATGATAGACACATCAATAAAAATAAATTTGAGGTTGGAAAGATGGTTTTATTGTATGATTTCAAGTTTCTACGCCATCTAAGAAATTCAAAGTCCATTATATGGGCCCATACATTGTATCCTATATACTTGATTCAGAACTTTCTAATTCAAGCACTAGATGGAACACGGTTGTCGGGCCATTTCAATGGGAGTAGGATGAATCCCTACTATAAATAAATATTTTATTTTTGTAAATAAGGCAATATTTCTAGTTAGCCTAGGATTTACTACGATGCGTTTCCTTTCTTTCTATTTTCCTTTATTTTTCGTTATTGTGTCCGTGTTTGTGCACTAGTAGCCACTTATTATTTGTAAATAACATTCTATGTGTAGAGGATCACACATCCATTTTGTGTGGGGTGGAGTGATGTGAAAAGTGCTGGAAGCTATGGTTTGTGATGGACTAGGTTGAAAAATCAAAAACATGTGGATTGGAAGATTACACATAGAATAGGTGAACATAAGGGAAGGATGGTTCCAAAAGGATCTATAGAAACCACGTATAAGAATGAAAAGTGCACAAAAAATAGGAGGTAGAAGATGTCAAGAGCTAGGATTATGACACAAAGGAATAATTCCCTTGATACTATATGTGTGCACATAAGGATCTGTAGTCGATAAGGGTTTTTTCTCGCATGTAGGTTGCCAAAGTTTTCACGTAGGTTTAAGTATGGAGGAAAAGTGTTGAAGGTTGGCGTTGGAAAAAATCCTCCTTTATTGCAAAAGTAGATTGGTAGGTAGCATGTCATTTATTACGAGAAGAGAAAAAGTTATAAATAAAAGATCGGAGGTGTGTTATTTCCTACTTTGTGTTTTAAGTTATCAAAGATCTCTCGCGAACTAGTGCATCCTTACGAGAAAAGTTTGAGAAGAGTTATAAAGATTTACGTGTATAGCTAGTTTGATTAATGAACCAAAGTGGAAAGAAGTAAATAGGCACAAGAGGAGAAGTTTGTGTAGAATAATCATGTGGATGTTACACCATCTTGTGGAAAAGGGATTTTGAGGTCGGAGGTTACACGGCTAGGGCACGAGGTTTGAAGGAATTTTCGCAAAGGAGTGGAGAGTGTGAAGTTGGGCGAGCCAAAACCAAGAGAGAGGAAGAAGTTTTACGGACCCAACAAAGGAATTACACCAAGTAAATTAGAAAATGTTTCACAAAGAAGGGAAAGGGAAAGGGAAAAAAAGATATTTCTACTAGTTTCAATGAAGAATGGTAAGCAAAAATGTAATACCCAGATGATGTATTACTTGGTAAATAATGGGTGTCTCACGTCAGGAAGATGGTTGTCATTGATTACAACCATCAAATGAGCACCACAGAGAATGAAATGACACTAGAACTGGTTTTCCCTATAGAGAAGAGGACACCAGATGGAATGCCCATCTATGACGATGAGGTAAAGGTGAAAATAGAGAAGGTTGGGTTGTTGCATCTCTAGGAGTTACCTTATTTTGGAAATCTTGAGTGACTATACCAATGGTTGATGTCATTCTGTATGAAAACCACTTCTATTTCACATGTCGGAGGATGTGCATAACCCCCCAGCTGATTTCTAAGTTCATCGGCCTTAAGCTGCAAAGGAGAATCAATAGACGATGATTTGGAAGAAAGCGAAGCCATTAAGAATACCATTGAGACTAATGACTATAAGAAGGGTTCGCTCTACTTCAACATTTCTTCAATTACCGACCCGAGTGATGAGGATGGCCACATGCTTGGTCACAAATTTTAATGGGCAAGAGAGATGGAAATAGATCAATAAGACCTGGTTTAATGTATGCCACAATATCTCGAAGGGGACCATCTATAACCTCTCAACTTTTATTGCGAGAGGAGATCACAAGTGCCACATGTGACCGAGAGAATACTATGTTTGGTAATGTACTCCTCACCTTTGTCTTTTCAAATATTAGAGTGCTTGATGGACCGGATAATTTTTTTTTGGAATACCTAGATGAGAACCCCTCCCCCGCAAGGAGGTTTGAGTAGTATACTTGTGACACCATGATGGCCACTCATAAGGCACGCCTGGAAAAGTGGTATAAGTGGATGTGCAATGCATTCAGGGATGAATTGAGAATACCCAAGTAGTTACCCTCATTACTACAAGGAGAGGTTGAGTTTTTGTATACCAACATTTTTGTATCAACATATTTACTTTGGTAAATGGAACCAAGAGTCCTTGGTGTAAATTTCCTTTCTCCTTCATAGAGCAATACTTATAGGTCATGGTTAATCGATTCAAAGAGGCAAAGAAACTCATATTTGATCTAAGTTCGGTAGATTAATACTACCATGAGCTACGCAGAAGCTAATACACCTCAAGAAGTGCACCTATGTGGAGAAGTATGTATCCCATGATGTGCACATGGTAAAACCAAGTAAAATTACCTATTTAGGAGGAGGAGAATAAGGGTATATTTGTGTATATGACCTAAGTCTGAAAATGGCGCTTATGTTGAAGATTATTTCTCCATTTATAAGGACCTCACCCCATGGAAGAAGGTTATGCCAAGGAAAAGAGACAAAGGAGAGGCTCCTAAGAAAAAGGTGCCGAGAGCACATATATTATAGAAAGTAGGGGCATATGAGTCGGGTGCAACAAAAATTACTTACGTCCTTTGTAAGAGGTCTCCTATGATAAAATAGTCACCACATAAGGAAGAGTTACCATAGAAGGAAGAGTCACCGTAGAAGGAAGATTCGATGATAAGGGGAGAGTCACCCGAAGGAAGAAAAAAAGACATGTCCCTAAATTACTGAGTCACCAATAAAGAAGAAGCGAGAGGATGAAAAAGGGTCACACTCGGGTGAAACCAAAATCATGGAGGATGATAAGGGTGATGAAGATGATGAATAACGCCATGAGGCTCAGAATCATCTTGTGTATGATGTAAATGAGACAGATGAAGAATGAAATGAAGAGAAGGATGAGAATGAGGAAGGCACTCATGACAAAGGGGAGCGAGGAAGGGAACATGAAAGATTAGGAGAACCCAAGCCCGACCATGGAGTAGTTGGATAACACTATCGAGAGGGAAGGGTCAGGAATTATCCAACAATTGGTGGAGCATGAAGTCAAGTGAATCACTGAAGAAGTGCTAAAGTAGATGGAGTAAAGCATGAGTATGGGAAAGGGGCATGTAAGCATGGGAAGAGACCCCAACTTAATAGTAAGCTTCCCAAAGGAAGTGCACACAGGTGGAAAATGCATAGTAGCGGTGCAAGAACAAGAAATGAATTAAATTAATGATCTGAACAAGGTATTATGTCCACACTTCCAAAGTATTGTTCCCACAAACCAACTCCTTGCTTGGTCTTATTTTGATGAAGAAGGTGTATACCCATGCACAAGGAAAATGTTATCTTGGGATTTTGAGTCCCACATTGATGAACCTGAGTTCAAGGTAAATCAAGATGCATTGATGAAGATACCAAATGCTAAGGGAGTAAAACCTCTGGTAAATTCCTAACAACTATCTGATGAGAAATTTTTCAACACGCTCAACAAAGCATTGGTGGAGGTAGAGGAAATAATATTCAATAGAAATGACATGATAAGGGTCTTGGAGGAAGAGCTTGAGAAAAAGAATGAGGAGATCATTGAGTGGGAAAAATAAATAAAACAAAAGGAATTGATTAGTGCACAGTTAAGGCATGAGCTAAGGGATGAAAAGGAAAAGGTGTGTGAAGTCCATAAGAAGATAGAGGCCATTTTAGATGCCATTATATTGAAGTGCTCGGACTTGGCCCCACCTAAGCATAAATAGGAGTGAACCATGAACTTCTTGGAATACTTAACCCTCATCCTCACCATGGAAAGGCAACCACTCACATTAGAGTCAACAAAGGATGTGATGGCATGCTAGAAGGAGGAGGAAAAGATAAAGATGGGGAGATAGTGACTCGGTACTCTGAGCTCCTTGCCACAGTAAAGGCCACCATATAGATGGCGGATCCGTGTATGATAACTATGCCAATAGAGATAGGGTAGCAAGCATATTGGTTGCTACATATGAGGTGGATCTGGAAGAATTTTTGGAAAAACAAAAAGGTAATAAGGTAGAGCACGACAAGATCCTAGCCAAATTTAGAAGCAATCAAAACCTTGTGGGGTTAGATTAAGAATAAGCTAAATTAATTTATCCCTAAGTCACTCGTAGGATGGATGCGCTAGGTGATCTTAGTAAGAATTTGGAAAACATTGTAGGTACGCTAAAAGATAAGTGCAAGGAACTAAGTATTGATGAAGTGAGTGGATTGGTGGGTGACCTAATTCAACATGTGTAGGGATAAGTGAATTCTGGGAGAAGATTAACGCATTTGTAAATAAGGAGTTCCCACTCTTCATGAAGAAGTAGAATATTCTTATATTCTTCCATTCTTCCACCTTCCATTCTTTAATTATTTCAATACCTCGTTCTTTATTCTTTGAGGAAGAGAATGTTTCCAAGGACAAAGAACACATGTTGGACCCTAAAATATTAGCTAAGTACCAATAGGCGTACATGCATAGGATTAATAAATATATAGGCGCTAAGGGAAAAATGTGTAGAAAAAGGTGTTTGAGAAGGGTTTAAGTGAAACTAGGGTGCACGCTAGAGGCAGAAAAATGGTTTAAAGGACTTAGCCATACTTTACAACATGGAGTCACTTGAAAAAATGTGAGGACCCAACTAGTCATGATAAGTGGATAAGGTGCCAACCTGGAACTTTAGAGGTTAGGAAAATGATTTTCCATGCTAGGAATATCCCCAAAGGAATCATTGTAGTTAGTGGAAGGTTTGTAAATAGGATAAACATTCACCAATGGAGGACCACATCGACACTTGGCACGTGATCTGCTCAAGAGATAATTCATGGCGGTGGACTATGGTCATATCTAAAGGATTTTTAGTATAGATAACATATAGAGAGATATACGGTGAAAATTCCAAAGGGGACTAGAGTGAGAGAAGGAGAGTATACAGAAATGTTAGGAAATGCTAAGGGTTTGGAGTTAATGGTGCTAGGACTTAGGGTAATTATTCTTAGAGGGTTGTAAGGGATACCATTAGGAATATGTATGGGTACTAAGATCTATAACAAGGGATATAATGGGAAAAATAATAGTTAGGATCTCTGATCATATAGGTTTACAAGAGTTGAGTCTCTGTCATTTGATGTATATGGTGAGATGACCCTTTTGAATGTAATATGGCTACCAGAACTCTGTTAAATCAATATACATGGATCAATTCACGTATATGACTTACTTATGGGTGTAAATCCCCATGTGATTTGAATTATCGTCACTCGAATCTAGTTTCTTGTACTTCTTAGAATGTTATTTAGATTTTTTGATGCATTAATGTGTAGATTTGTTAGTTATAACTTCTTCCTTTTAAAGTAGATGAATGTACTTTTAGTTCTACAAATAATCCCCCATTAATGGTAGAAATATCTTATAAAGCTCACATAAAGAAGGGGTTCAAACACTGTGTGCACCTCGGGTGAACACCCAACATATTTTGGATGATAGTATGACGCACTTGGGGTTAGAAAAAATTATTGAGGGTAAAATAATGACTATAAAGGTTGTTTTATTTTAAGGACACGGTTGCTCGGGATGCAAAATTGAGGTGAATGAGGCATGATATGGATTATTTTATGCTTTCTATTAGTTGGAGACTTAAAAGGGATTAATTTTGTTCCTAGTGAAGGAAGTTTTAGATCTTTAAAGTGATATAAAGGGTACAAAATAGTTGAGTTTGTAAAATGGATTTTGGATAGCTTGACTTAGTTAAGAGTAAAGTAGGTGTGGTTTGACCATACGGATGTATCAAGATATCTAACATGCATGGTTGCTATCTATATTTCCTTTTGATTCCAATGATTTTCTACATGCCATAATTTATTTGTTCTTGGGTGGTCTTGAGGCCCAAAGGTGAAGACAAGGTGTTGGAAACAACTATTTAGTAAAGGATATGGGATTTCTTGAGTGAGTTATGAATACTTTGATTGGTTCAAGGTAATGAGCGACCATTGATGATGTTGATATGTCATGTTAAAAATGTATGAGTAATTTAGAATCTTTACAAAGCATGGTTATGGTATTTGTGGGTTTTTCTCATTCAAGTGATGTGGTTTTGAGTTATTTTTAAGTCTGTTTGGTGCTTTTGGGCATAACCAATCTACATGGGTGAATTTGATGAATTTTTATAAGTTATGTGTTATATTTTTAATATTTTTTGTCAAAATTATGATGAAGGACTGACCGCCTTTGTGTTTATGAAATGAAATGCATATAAAAGTTAAGTTAGAGTTCAAATTTGAACTAGTACTCTTGGAGGGAAACATGTGACCCATATGTGAGAGTGTAATGAGACATGAATGCATGATTTAAGAGCTAAGGAAGTGTGTTATAGGTTGATTAATTTTATCGGGAATGTGAGAAAGTGTTTGGATCCAAGACAAGTTATGAAGGAAGAACATAGAGAAAGTTGAAGGAATGAGGGTTTGAAGAAAGGTGTGTGAGCTGAATTTTTGATCTCCATCGATTGTGGTTGTAAATTGAGAAATAGGGCAGCATCATGATTAACTTTATTAATCTCAATCAACTAAAAATACAATGGAGTGTTGTAATTCTTATAGGAATTGAACAACCATGTGTAGACAAAGAAATAGGTTGCACAGGTAAAACTAAACTCACAACTTCTTCCAATATTACATCCAAGAAGCACATAATTGTTATAACAATTATACATGTGGAAATAAAAGAAAAATATGGTTGATAAAACCATATAAAAATACAATAATATGGTTTATAATATAACCATATAAAATTATTATTTAATTAATAAAATTAATTAAATAATCAATTTATATTATATTATGCATAATTAACCTAACATTCCCCCTTAATTGTGCATTGTCTCAAGGGATGAGGAGAGGAAATTCTCGAACAACTCAAAATTGTCACGTGTAAGTGACTTCGTGAAAATATTTGCTCATTGTTCGGCGGTTGGACAAAATTGAATTTGGATGTTTTTCTTCAACACATGCTCATGTATGAAATGAACATGTACTTCAATTTTCTTTGCTCTCTCATGAAAAACTAGATTGCGAAAAAGTTTGAGAACACCTTCATTTTCAACATACATGGTGGTTGGTGTGTCCTATGGTATTCCAAGTCCTTCTAGTATGCGACGTAGCCATGTCACTTCATAGACAACTTCTCCTACAGAACGATACTCATCTTCTATGGAAGAGAGAGAAACGAAGTGTTGTTTCTTTGTTCCCCATGATATTGGTCCAGATCCCATAAAGAATATAAATCCAGAAGTGGATTTTCTGTCATCAATATTTCCCGCATGATCTCGAATCGAATATCTAGTCAAGAAGATTTTTTTCTTCTTCTTATATTCTAGTCCAAGATCCATTTGATCCTTTGAGATATCTCAAAATGTGCCTTGTTGATTTCAATAACAAAATTTGGGTTCCGCATGAACCTAGATAGATAGCTCACCGCAAAGCTAATATCTATTCTAGTCTAGTTCATGTAAATGAGACTCCCAATCAATTGTCGATAGAGATTGGCATTTACCTCGGGAGATGGATCTAAACAAGATAACTACAATCTTTTTTCCATGGGTGTAGCAATTGGTGTGAAATCCATCATCCTAAATTTATCAAGCATTGTCTTGGTATATTTCATCTAAGAAACAAAAATGTGATTCTATTTATGTCATACTTCCAATCCAAGACAATAATGCATTAACCGAGATCGGTCATGTCAAACGATTGATTAATATCTTTCCTCATTGCATCGATCATCCTCTTTGAACTACCAAAGTGATGACTAGATCATCGACATAGACAACAAATATAAAAATCTCCCCCTTTATTTTTGAGGTAAATATTGGGATCGTATGGATTTCTAACAAATCCATGTTATCTAATATGCTCATCAATCTTGATGTACCATGCCCGGGGTGCCTGTTTGAGGCCATACAGAGATTTCTTGAGTCTGCATACCTTTGCTTCTTGACCAGGTACTACATATCCCTCAGGTTGAGTCATGTAGACTTCTTCTTGTAAATATTTGTTTAGGAAGGAACTTTTTACGTCCATCTAATGAACTTTCCAGCCAAGTTGTGGAACTAGAGAAAACATCATTCGATTGTTTTGATCTTAGTTGTGGGAGAAAATGTATCCTCATAGTTATTGCCTTCTTTTTATGTATACCCCTTTGCTATAAGTATTGCTTAGTACTTTATTTTTAATATCCATATGCATCCAATGGGTTTCTTCCTAGTGGAAGATCGAAAAGATGCCAAGTGTTATTTTTTTACTAAGCGATATTTAGAGTCCATGTCATCTTTCGAACTTTTGACTATAGGGCTTCTGGATTGTAGAGGGCTCATCAGATTCAATAACTCTACTCATCAAAGAAAAGTTAACTTCTTCTCTTGCTTTACTGTGAGTCCGTGGTCCAGGGGTGGATGTATCTGGTGGAGCATCCATTCTTGCATCTCGTAATGTGCTAGTACACCACTTGGGCATACGTTGAACTATTCATGTGGGTCGTGGTTCTATTTGATCAACACCATCATCCCCATTGTCACTTTCATCTTCTAAGGGAACATCAACTTCATTTTTACAACTGGAGAAAAATATACATTTGGTGAGTCTGAAGGAGGAGTCTCTGCTTCCTTCTTCTAAAATAACTCAACATCTCTGCCGATGCAGACTTTTCTGGTCTTAGGATCCATCAATCTATACCCAAGAGTCTCTTCACTGTACCCAATGAAGATGAGTTTCGTGAATTCATGTCCAATTTCTTTCTATTTTTCTTGGGTATGTGCATGCTTACTTTGCACCAAAATACTCTAAGGTATTCAATAGATGGTTTTTACTTTGACCATGCTTCTTTTGGTGTTACTCCATTAAGAGAAATTATGGGCAATCTATTTAACAAATACATTGTTGTCTTTTTTTGCTACTTCTACCCGAATGTCTTTGCAAGTCTAGAGTCATCGATCATGCATCACAACATTTCTATGATAGTATGATTTCTTCTCTCAACAACACCATTTTGCTGTAGTGTGTGTAGAGGAGGCATTTTTGACAAATCCCGTGAGTTTTTAGGTAGTATTTGAACTCATTCTTGGTGAATTCCCCCTCGATCCGAGCAGAGTTATAATGTGATGACTAGTTTCATTCTCAATCAACTGCTACTTTGAACTTCTTGAAAGTTTCAAAATCTTCACTTTTCTTGTGAAGGAAAAAAATCCAAATTTTCCTTAAATAGTCATCAACACATAACATAAAGTACTGAAATCCATAATGACTTGGTTGCATTAGACCACAAAGATCGTGTGAACCAGATCAAGCTAACCATGAGTTCAATATGTACTCTTCTGGAATGAAGCCCTGTGTTGTTTTCCTACTAGACGGTGATGAAACTTGTATGTATCCTTCAAGAGAAGAGATGGTAGCCCATGTACCACATTACACCGGTGAAGTGTCTCAAGATACTTGAAACTTACATGACCAAGTCTATGATGCCACAAATGTGTTGAGGTGGAGTTTCTAGTGAACAAAATCAAGTTAGAACATCGTCCCACATTGGAGGCTCTTGTAACTATTTTTGAGCCTCGTGATATATCTCGAATTAAACATGTTTTCTTGCGGAATGATTATCAAAGTCAATTTTTAGGTTTTGATCAAGGAGTTGGTGACTCAAATCAAGTTCTTTGTCAACCCGGGGACATATAAGACATATAAAAGTCTATAGTTGTGTGAACCAAGGTGTAGAGAAGTTTTCCGATTCCCGAATCTGTATATGAAGAATCATCTCCCAACGAAACATGATTTTTCAATGGCATGTCCATCATTGAAATAAACTAGTCTCTATGGCCGGTCATGTGTCAAGTGGACCCTGAATCAACATACCAAACATCACTAGATGACGTGGATGGTTCACTTGATCGAGAAGTGAACAAGTAGTCTTCATTGTCTGAATGTTCTTGTTGCTCAACAATATTTCCTTGCTGATGGGGTCTTATTTTCTAGTTCCCCTTTTTCTTCCCTTGATTGTAGTTAGAATGTCCCTTGTGAGATTTTTGTGGAGGTCCAAAGTTTCTTGATGAACCTTTCTTGTAAGTATTGTACCAACAATCTTTGAGGTCATGTCCTCTTTTACATATAGGACATTACTTCTTTGTTGTCTGTCCCCTTGATACTGATTTTGATTTTGGGACTTTTGATAGGAATTAGGTTTTCCTTTACCTTTTCCTTTCCATTTTTGATGTGAAGAAAGTGCATGTTCTTCTTCATCATCCTTATTGTGCATTGCTTCCTCTTGTTGCAGTAAGTTTACCAATTTGTCAAAACTAACTGTTGTATCTAAAAAGTTTAGTGTTGTTACAAAAATACGGTATGAAGAAGGGAGTGCTCTCAAAACAATGGGAATGAGATCATCATCTTTGATTGCTTCTCCTAGGGCTAGAAGTGAAGCCCTCAACTCTGCAACTCTTCTTAAGAAAGCTTCTATTTTTTCATTCTTCTTGAACTTCAATGTGTGTAACTGACTCTACAAATTCAGTATAACATTCTTGTTCTTGGCCTCGTATATTGTGCTCAACTTATCCCATGCTTCTTTGGTAGTTTTGGCATCTCGAATGTGGGGTTGCACATCGTCAGACACTCCAAACAAGATGATGATTTTGGCCTTCTGATTTTCTTTATCAAACTATCGTTGTTGTGTTGTATCAGTAGTTGATCTCGTCAGAGTACCATTCACAGTAGGCCAAATCTCTTCAAACTCAAGTTGTGTCTTAATTTTTTTCTTCCATGCAACATAAATTTTTCCTCTTAGTAGTTGTGAATCGGAAGAAAAAAATTGAGGGCATTGGTGCCCATTTTGCGAGAAAATCACTAACGAGGTTTGGCTCTATCACTCCAGGTATAAGGTCTCCTAATCTATATACCGTCAGTCCAATATACCAAACCTTTCTATATATGTGCCCTTCGATATACCGGTGGTACATGGAAGAAGCTTTCCCTTTCTATATATACCCGGCACGTGAAAGAGGAGTTAATGTATGTGAAAGAATTCAATACATGGTACCAAGACAAGATCTTGAAGGGGTCTATGTGATTATTGACAATGGCTCAAAGAAATGTCCTCATACACGTGTGTAACTTCACTATATACTTGGATAATTTCTCAATCCGGATTTATGTCATGAAATCATTCACAAACGGATGGGATGGCTCATAGTGTGTGCACTGTGACCTTATTACTCCCCATTGATTTATAGGGATGATGCCCAGATGACATTGTTGCAGCTATATTAGGCATTAAGTGTAGTATTAGTCGTGACAGCTTTTCCCGTAAGCACTTCCCAGAGGCATAGTATATACCGAACGCTGCGAATGAGATCTAGGATCTTGTGAGTGTTACAGAACAATTTTTTTTTTTACTATTTCTTATTACAATTCTTCCAGTTTTTTTATCAATTACAAAGTTTGTAGTTGACTTATGGCAACCTCCAAATTAGTAAATATATTGCAAAGCATGAAATTACATACAAAAATATGGAAAAAATTGAATGGAAGACAATTTTTTTGTTTTACGGGCCACAGTGGCCTCAGAGCCCAAAGCGACCCACTACGCCAAAACATTGCAAAAATATAGCTGAAAATGCAATTTCTAGATAGGCCTCCTTTAGCAAAAATGTCCAGAATGAAAAAACGGGATGAATGGGGAAAACAAAATTCAACCCTAAATTAGGTTTCCCCGCTAAAATTTGAGAGAACTATTTATTTATCACTAAATGGTTTAGCTGTAGTTTTTCTACTAAATCCTCCTCTAGAGTTGACAATTTCTCTAAATTTTCCTCCAATTTTTCAAAATTGAAAAACTTATTATGTTTTGTGTGATTCAAACCGGGCATCTCACACTTCTAAGACTTTTCCTCTATCCACCTAGGCACCTTGTGCGCTTAGCATATGAAATTGAGCATGTTATATTTGAATTTAAAAACGTGACTAACCTTTTTGAATACAAACATGACATGGACATGGTGGA
This sequence comes from Taxus wallichiana var. yunnanensis, assembly GCA_018340775.1. Lineage (NCBI taxonomy): Eukaryota > Viridiplantae > Streptophyta > Pinopsida > Cupressales > Taxaceae > Taxus > Taxus wallichiana. The sequence goes on along the minus strand of CM031236.1, from coordinate 39,580,738 downwards.
GGTGTAGGCCTAAATGGCAGATGCATGCATGGAGGAGAGCTTAGGGTTTCCACCTGGAGTGGATCTGAAGCGTGTTATCTCCTTTGATAAATTCTTTTTGTTGTTATTTGTTTTGTCTTCCACCATTTTTACTTGACTTGCTTTAGCGCTACCGCTTATGGCAATTATTTTTCTTGTTCTCCATTTGTAGGTTGTAGGTCATGGCTTTGAAAGCTTTGTAGTCCAAATATCTCTGCTTTGCTTCATTTTTAGGTTTTTTTTTTTTGTGCAGGTCATGTGGAGGAGAGAAGGTTGGTGTAGAGGCATGAAGGTGTGTTCTTCTACGGTTTTGCTTGGCGGGTCACTGATTCTGAAATGATGAGTGCCCAATGTTGGGTCACCGTTCCTAATGCGTGTTTTACCTTATTTTAATTGAATCTATTTTTTTATTTGATTGAATGCAGGATACAAGAAAGGTGTATGGAGACGAGAGAGAACTCGTTGTGGCCGCTTAGGATGTGGCTCACCGAGTCATTGTGATTTTGTGGTTACAATCTTAATATACTTCAATACACATGACTTCGTTATCTAAATCAACTCATCAGCCCAATCTTTTGTTGATAGGGTCACCCAACCTGGGGCTCTACCTTCACAAACAATAGCACACCCAGGAGCTCAAATAGCTTGGTCTACAACTTGCCTTTGTAATGGCTCGACTCCTCCAAATTTCACAGAGTGACCTCCAAATACAAGAACCTGCTAGTTTTAGCAGAGACTAAATATATCTCTAATATTAGAGATAAAACCCCTAATGGGGAGAAAAATATATTTTTATTTTCAATACATGTAGCAAGTTTTTCCTGGTGTTAGGTGCACCAGTGCAAAAACAAATTTTGTTCCAAACACCTGGAACAAGCAGGAGGATGTGGGGGAGGCAGGATGGGGTTGGGAGGTTGCACGAGGCTTCACATGCTCTCAATTATTGCAAACGCTTATCCAATCTCCTCTCTCTTCCACCCCTTCACATGACCTCACATGTCCAAATTCTCGCTCTTGTACCAAATGTAAATTGAGAAATAGGGGTGGAATCCTGATTAACTTTATTAATCTCAATCAACCAAAAATACAATGGAGTGTTGCAATTCTTATAGGAATTGAACAACCATGTGCAGATAAAGAAATAGGTTGCACAGGTAAAACTAAACTCACAACTGCTTCCAATATTACATCTGGGAAGCACATAATTGTTATAACAATTATAAAAATTATACATGTGGAAATAAAAGACAAATATGGTTGATAAAACCATATAACAAAATACAACAATAATATGGTTTATAATATAACCATATAACATTATTATTTAATTAATAAAATTAATTAAATAATCAATTTATATTATATTATGCATAATTAACCTAATGATGGTAGTAATAAAAATCAGATATTTTCATCTATAGGTGGTTTAGTTTGTTCTTTATCATATTAGGGGTTGTAACCTCATTGTGGAGTGGCTCCTTCACTAAATTAGGGGTTGGTGCTACTTTTAGGGTTGGTGCTCCTTGTGAAGTTGGTGCTTCACTAAATCTCTTTGATTTGTGTAATATAAGTAGAATTTCAGTGGGTTTTCTTCCCCTTGAGGTTTTCCCACTTATATTTGGTGTCTTGTGTACTCTCTCTTGTGTTGTGTTATTGTGAATGGTTAATGCACATCTAATATGCACATGTATGGTTATGAATGATGTATGGACAACTCAAATGATGAATGTATGGTTTTGTTAATGAAGTAAAACATTATTGTAGGACTGATTCACCCCCTCATTCTATATTAATTACCACAATAAGATTCTCGATATACTAAAACAATAAAATAGTTTTGGTTGAGCTCTGTAGGAAGTTGGATCTCCTTCATAGGACCTATAAAGATAAAAATATTTTTGGTATACAATTTCCCATCACTTTGGGAAATTATACATGTAGGATATCCCTTGATGCCAAGAATGTTGAAAGGACTATTTATCCATTTAATTTTCATCCTTATCATGATAGTAATAATTTCATTTGTAATAATATCAGGTTAACTTACTACCATACACCAACATTTGAAGACTATTGGGAGAATTGTGTGTATGAGTATGATTTTAAAAAAAAAAAGCCTATGGTAGGTTGTATTTTCATAAAATAAAATATTTTAAAGCTATATGCAGTACTTGAGGGGATGGAAGATGATGTTTAAAATGTGTTTACTTAAGAATATATAAATTCCATTTAGCATACTCCTATGTCCACCATTTCTGGTCACGAGAAGATGAAAGATAATTGGATGATCTAAACACCCCTGTGCTCCTAAGGTCAATACATTGGCTGAATATGAAGGTTAAAGAATTCAATGATTCTTAGAAGATGGTATCTACCCAAGAAGCATCTTCTTCACAAAAGAATACCTCAGCTCAACAAAATCTTTCTTCCTCCCCTCTAGATTCTAGAACTAAATTTTACAATAAGAAATATAAGATGAAAGAGGTGGAAAATAAAGTAGATACATCGACTAAAATTTTGAGCAAGAAAAAGAACATGATTTAGGAATTGATTCAAATTTTGATCATACCCAACAGTATGTTGAAGAAGAGGAAAGTGAGAAGAAATAGGTTAAGGAAGAAGAAGAAGAGGAAAGTGAAGGAAATGATGAAGAAGAAGATTTTTTTGAGGTAGTTACACTGATCTAGGGAAAAGCGGTGTTTCAAGGCCAAAGCTGGATTTAAGAAGACCTTCCTTATCTTTCATTCTAACTTTCACTATTGAAATTTTAGTTTCCCAACCTCCAAGTTCTCAAATTGCACTTGTATTTCCTCCTTCGTTAACATCTTCTATAGATTCGATTACCTAGGTTCAACCCATGATAGATAGTAGAAAGAGAAAGGATCAATCCCAGATCAAGGTTGCTAAATTTGATGTAGTGGTTACCCTCCTTAGTACTTCCCCTCCTCCTCCAAAGAAATAAAATACTACTTCTTGTCTTCTTTAAGATTCTACACAACATCAATTCCCGGAAATTTCTAGAGTAAAGGAGGAAAAGAATGAAAAAGATGTATCATTGTCAAATCTTGAGCTAACAAGAATCTCATTATATGAATCAACTCCAAAGGGAGAAGTAAATTATATTATATAAATTGTCTCTAAGGTTATTAAAAGAGTTGAAAAAGGAAAACAAAATCAAGAACAACTATAGTAGCAGGTGTAGGTACTTAAAAGTTTTATCAAGTCTTTCCTTTCATCAAGAAAAAACTTCATTGGTTCCAACTCCTCTATCTACACTCCCAGTACCATTTTCATTTACTTCTGGAATTGATTTAAAGGAAATCACATAAATTCATAAAAATGATACATTTTGCAAGGCATGGGAAGCTTGGGTTAAGGGTATTCTCATTTCAAGATTGGAGTTTATTAATGAGGCATGTAAGATATATGATCAAATCAATTCATGGATTAATGGCATTAACAAAAACTCAAGATTTGGGCTGATGTTATCCAATACCTTGAATCGTGACTCTCGCTGATGTTAGTATCCTCCTTTTAGAAAATATTTTTAATGACTCTAAGAATAATTTATCTAGAACATGGACTCTCGGTGTGGAGTGGAGGATAAGAGTTCTTGAAGAAGCCTCAACTGAATAACTAAATGTTGTTTAGAAGACATAATCATTAAATGATGAGATATTTACACACTTAAAGGCCCTTCACTCATCAAATGTTCAAATCCAATTCATCAGAAATAAATTTTGTTGATAACATCAAGGGATATTTCAATGAGAACTTATTCAAAGAGGAATTGGTCAACAAGGAAAGAATGGAAGAATTTTAAAAACTCTATAATGTTATCATAGAGACAAGAAAGGGACTTACACAATAAAATAAATGGAGTTTGTTCATTGTAGTTGGTTGAGTAATATTTCCATCACCATTATGCCAAAAGACACAAAGATATCTGCTGCGGTGACCAAGTTCTAAATGCATGTTTTGAAGTTCAAGGTACCAAGAACTTATATCTCTTGTATTCCTTCTTCTTTCAGTTCATGATGTAACTAGTTTTTCTATTTTGTAATTGACTTTATTGTATAAAAAGAAAAATTGTAATATAAATTCATTGTATGTAAATCAATTAATTAAGTGTTTTAACACTTAATTAAGACAACTAGTTAGTTTGGGTAGTTATCCTCACCCCTTTTCCTATATAAGGCTTCATTTTCTTTGTAAAAGGGGTTAGATATTGGTGCACATTATATGTAAGAGATAAAAAGTTTGAAATACGAGAAAAAAATCCCTCTTTTCGCTATAATTCTTGTACTTCTAATCTCTTTTTCTTAGTTTAGTTGGTAAACTATTTACTTTATCTGGAATTTGAGGATTTGTATTCTCATTCATGAATTAATATTTTATGAAATTTGATTTAATATGAATTTTATGTGCTATGAAATTTCCATTCATGCAAGCATGTATGTTCTTTAATTCCATTTACACAGTGTATGAAAAGATCTACAGTATTTTTATCAAAAAGTGTTGTTATTTATCTCTTTCATTTATTCAATCTTGTGGTAATCTTATGAAATCAAGGACGATCTATATATCCTCGATGATGAGTTATTTGGAACTATGTGTCTCTAATTAATCTATCTTTCCACAATATCACTTCTATAATTCTTCTCATTTCCTATTTCTTTATCTATCTTTTGTATTGAGAATCATGGAGCCATTCATGTTCACCAATATCCTCATTAAAAATTAATTAGTTTGTAAATATATAAATAATTTAGAGTTCTAGTTTTGACTCAATAAGGAACCTCCCCATTAAAGAGGAGAGAATAGTGTCCCCTAAGCTGTTGATTACTTCTCTAATGAAAATTTATCCAACCAATAATTTTTGGCACCCACCATGGGGCATGTATCTTAGCATCCACAAAAATATTTTAACCATAGTTGAATAAAAATCAATCCAGAGGTTTTTTCACTCTGGATGAACATAGATACATTAAGAGTAAGAGAGATCAGGTCATTGAAGATCCTACTTAACAATTTCAAGAGAAACATTATTTTCAGTCATCTCCTAAAAGGAAAGGTAAAGGAAAATGATCCACAAGCACACCTCTAACACAAAGTGTTGGAAGGGGAAAATGAATAAGTATTATAAGGAACTAGAGCACACATGCATAGGAGAAGCATGAGTGTGCAGTAAATATGAGTAGGGATTGTATGCAAGACTACATATACACACCGAGGACTTAACCATTTTCCAAGATTGGTCTTAAAATAGGAAAAGTATGTGGAGTGCCACTCAAGTAATGATACAAGCATGGAGACTTGGCGGCCACGCAAGGACTATTTTGGAGAATGAACATGTAGTTGAACACACACATGGGATTTAATAATAGGAATTAAAGTAAAGTCTTATCTATGGGATAAGTCTATTATTAGATGATTTATAAAAACATGCATGTTGTCTATTGTGAGCACACATATTATTAGGAAGGTCAATGAGCGGTGAAGGGAAAGTTCACACCTTTACATATTTTTTTGTTCTTCATATTTTTGGGTACCATATATGAGACCTCGGGATGTAATAGGGTTATGATTCTATAATGCACTTACACGTGTGAACCTTTGGTGTTATTCTTATGTTTTCAAATTATGATATTTAATAATTTTGTTATGAATGGATTATGGATGAATGATTCTAGTGATTGATGTGTCTGAGTATGGTAATCACATAGTGCAATTAATCTTAGTACTTATTTGATCTCACATGTTTCCTTATTACATGTGTTTCATTATGATAACTCGTAATGATCTAATCTTGAGTGTATGCTTGGTATTGGTAATCATGAAAATGCATGCTAACATCTTGATAAGCCTTTGCAAAGGAGGGACTTGGTAGTTTCATGTGCTTTGGATGAGTGTTTAGATATGTCTAGATGAAGTGCCAACACATATAGTAGTTAGGAGAAATAAAGAAGGGATACATTTTGGTTCTATTTCCAGGACTTATTTTCAAACTATCTTCTAAGATGCTTCATGCGAGATGGTGTATCGATTGACCCTTGAGAGCATTTACATTTGGGTTAAAGATACAAAAGATAATTTTTCTCATAGGTACAACACTAGATTTGATTTCAATGCATGATGGTGGGTGGAAGATAACATTTATGATTCAATCTATGAGATATTATTCAGTTTCTTTCCAATAGAATTGTATGAATTATTGGTAGGGTATGCACAAGGAAATAGTTAGAGTTATAGTCCAAAACTTTGGATGCAAGAATACTACCAAACATTATTTTATGCTGATGTGGATTTGACTAGAGTAGTAGATTACCGGTGGGCTAGTGTGTTGCGTAATTATACATTAAAGTACATTATTTCTACTGTGTCTAGAGGAGATTGATTTTAGGTTCTTGCATGAATGCAGATGGTCATATTTTCACACTATGCACTTGGTGATTAATATCTTGATGATATAATTTGATTTACAGAGTTGTCTTATGGCTACCCGAATCCCCACCATGCGTAGGGGTAAGAGAAAGTGTGGTGAAAGATGGTAGACCTAGTTATAAAAAGGAAGAGAGAGGAAATATGGCTCAAGTACAATGAGGCACGGGAGAGGGAATTGGTGAAGAGGCACAACATTGAGGAATCTATAGAGTTGTGTAATATGATGGCTCATGAAGGATTTGAAGCTCTCATGGAATACGAGGATCTGGAGCATTAGGCTCTCCCAATCTTAGGAAAGCACAGTAGATAATCTCCTTCAACTTCATATGAGAGTGCATTAGAGGAAAGTATGAGGGCCATAAGTGCACATTTGATCCCACCTAGCCACCTAACCCTTTCACTTGGTGTTTCAAATATAGAGGTATTCATCGAGAAACATGCTAGTATAGGTAATTCAAAGAGCTATGAGAAGGTATCATTTTACATTGAATTCATAAGCACATGAAACAACACATACACATCATTTTTGGGCATACTATTTGAGGGTTATTTCAAGGTGTTTCATTAGGAAAGAGCATGGGTGTAAAAATATTGGAAGTCACTGTAGGAGTAATGTGACTTTGCAGCTTGTATGAGTTCAATTTAACACTATAGTTAGGACGTAAGGAAGTACACCCAATGGTCAACTTCCCAATGTAGTGGGCATGAGAGGATCATGAGAAATAGGTAGATTAGGGGGATTAGGTGGATCAAGAAGTGTAGGTTCTAGATCTAGTGTGAAAGGTCCACATCCACAACAACCTTTTCAACAACCTCTATAACCACAAAAGACACCTCAATTATTCTATGAGATGTCTCTCCATGTGCTACAAGATATGGGTATTGAAGAAGTGACAGATCATGTGGATAAGTTTGAGTTACTATTGTGCACTAAAGGAATTACAACTTAATATATAAAATCAAGTCAATTTTCTACTACTCTTCAAGGGAAAGTGCAAACTGTAATCTTGGAAGTATGACCCGCATGTCATCAGTAGTGGATTATGATGTTTTGCACTCTACATTTCTAGTCAAATTTCATATTCTAGAGTTTGAGTAGAAGATTATTACTGCACTCAAGTATATCAAGTAGGGTTTAGTTGAGAGCATGAGGGAATATGATGCACACTTTAAAACTCTATTGTCAAAGTTTTCCTATGATATCCATCTCACTAGCATGCATAGTGGTTTGTTGGTGGATTATTCACCCTCTTCAGATGGGTGCTATCACATAAGACTTATGTGGATCTCGTGTGATACTTTAGAAGTATCTCTCGCATGCTAAGGTGATTTGGAGTGTTGATACTTTGGAGTGTGCCCATTCTTAGAAATGCATATTACAGCCCCTGAACAAGCAAACCGGAGAAGGTATCTACTAACACAACTCATGAGACGCGTTGTGGTATTTTGTGCATAGATTGTGAGGTTGAAGGGAACACTAAGAATAATTTCCCACACAAGTCGGTGTGCATATTGTTATTAGATTGCAAGGTTTTTCACCTAAACCATGATGTCCATTATTATCCCCTTTGCAGCATATTATTAGGAAGAAGGTGTCTATGTATCATAAGATTGTAAGTCCCATACTCATGAAACCATTGAATTCATACTAATTGATCACATTCATGAATCCATTGAGACAGGAGTACACCAGACTAGTGTGACAAGTGACTCCAAGGAGCATGAAGGGAAAAATAATTAAGGGCATAATAATTGGGATAAGAAATAGGGGCTTTCATGGAGGATATAGAGGTCGATTTCGTGGTGGTGGAAGAGGGTGAATTTCTAGAGGAATATTCTAAACTTGTGGATCTCTTGACCATTATCAGCGTGAGTTCCCTTAGAATAATCTTTTCTCATGGTGTGGAAAGTAGTGCAAGTTAGAGTAATTCCTTGATTTATATGATTAGATAAGTAAGAATATGAAACAAGATAAGGGTGCAGGGGATGATCAAAGTATAATGCATCGTTTCGATCAAAGAATGCCTAAGAAGACACACGATTCCTGAGTTACACATTGTGATGGTTACAACATATAGTGAGGTTGTGTGCACATGTAAGACTCGAGGCTAAGTCACTCATCAAAAGGGATGAGGTCATACATGCTAAGTATTCACATGTTGCACATTATAAGGAAGTCTACCGGTGACGATGGGAGTCATCGAGAGAACCACAAGGTGGGATACAAAGTGCTTGAAGGAGAAACCATGCAAGAGAGAATAATCAAAGAGAGTTGAACTCCACCGAGAAGGATGTGGATAACTTGAAGGAAGTGTGTAGGATGTTGCACTAGGAGAACATCATTCCTTTGTTAGGGTAATGCCTACAAGAAAAGTTACCGCATGTTGGGTCCGAGCACAAGAGGAAAATAATTCAAACAAATCTACCACATAAGAATCATGAGTTTCACAAGGCGATTATAATAGATGAAGTAATTGATGGGTGTTTGTTACGCAACATAATGATTGACATGGACTACAAACATGACTGAAAACCCTAAAATTTATCCCCCAAAACAAACCCTAAAAACTTATTTTGATGGCTTCTCTGGTGGCGGTTGTGATGAAGGGAAAAGATGGCTCAAAGGAGGTAATGATTCATAACAATATGAAGGAGATGATTTTTCTTAGATCAAGATCGGGATACAAAAATAAGACAAAAGTGGAGGATGTAATAACCCTCTTGAAACTGGGATCACTTACGGTAATTGTGGAAAAGGGAACATAAACTCTAATCTAGCAAGTGGAGGCTCCACTAATGCCTCTTACCCTCTTGCTAAGGTTTATGCAACCTTAGATCCGGGTCTTGTTTCTAGATCTAGGTGCCCTTACAAGGGTAATGAGGAAAGTAGTGCTAATTGATCCAAATATTATGTAGCAGTGGTCTCCAAATAGAAGCGGAATGTCAAAAATGTTGATAAGTTATTAAAACCATCACGGAAGAATCTTGTGTTGAAGATAGAAGAGGATATCTCGTAAAAGGTTCTTAAGGAGGACAAAGATTTATCCCTACTTGGACTCATTTGAAGTTTTAATAAGTTTTGTCCTAAGGTCTCTTAGCTCCATGCTTGTATTTTATAAATATGGAGGTAAATAATTAAGGGTAATATTGAACTCTACCCCTATGTTAAAGCCTATTTTATTGCTATTTTTGAAACCCATGGATGGGATTTAATTTTTAATCAATATTGGGTTTGGGGAGAACATGGACTCATGTTCAAGCCATGGTATCCATCTTTTGACCCCCTAAAAGACTCCTTTGATACCTAACCTTCCTACATCCACTTGTCAGGACTCCCATTACAGCTCTGCAATAGATCATGCCTCGTTGCTATAGGAGATACCATAAGATCTTATGTGAAAGTTGATGATAAAACATCTTATCAAACACATATAACTTATGCTATAAATTTTTTTGACATTGACACCTCTCAAGCCCTTCCAGTAGAGATTCATTTGCAAATAGGTGATAGGAAGTGGGTGCAAAGGATTTACTACTAGGGTTTATCTTTAAGATGCCAAAAATTGTTTCAAATGGGGCATGTTTCAAATTGTTACAAATGTAAATAAAAACCATCATGGTGGAAGGAATCTCTACAAGATCATTTGATAGTTAGCCCCCATTTAAAACCGGTCATGGATTCATCAAACCCCTCAAAGGCACACGCTCCCCATTTAGACTTGGTTGTGGAATCCAGTGACCCCATTGCAAGTAGACTTAACTACCATGGAAGGTCTTCCAAAAATGCAGAGAAGATACCTCTAGATTCTTCTTTCCAATGTGTTAGTTCAACGATTGATTGTGCTTCGATCCCCCTTACTGAGGGTCACATCCCTATAAAGTCACTTGAAGTTTTTCTTCCTATTTCAAAGTGGAGGATAAGAAAAAGAAGGGATACGCCAAATCTAAATCTACCATCATCTCAAATAAGGCATGGATCTTGTCCTGTTGTTTTTTCTCATTGTTACATCCGGGTTGTTGCCTCTTGTGTTTCTATTGGGAAATTTTTATGTTAATAATTTCTTGTTTATTGGTTATTTTTGAGTTGGATAACTATTGGTTATAGGTTCCGTTTTGGCGGACTATATTTTTTTGTTAGGATAATGGGTTAAATCTTGATTTTGAACACTTTTTGTAATGTTAATATGGTAAAATATGGCTTTTGAGCCCTATTGTACAATGGTATAGTCCATTTCAAAAAATTATTTACCAATAATATTTTAAAAAACACAAAGTGATGATTGACATGGACGCGTAAGTGAATGTGTTGAATCTGGATGCATGGAATAAGGTGGGAAGACCAACATTGCAGCCATCTTGAAATGTGTTATATATGGAAAAGAAGACTATGGAAATGCCTATTGGGGTATTGAAGGATACATTCATTACATTCACGGAGCCAAGTTTACTGGAGATTTTGAGGTGTTGGAGCTTGAAGAAGCAGACAACTTCCCAACATTAATTAGATGGTCCTAGTGCTATGGAAATAATGCTGATATGCTCTTTAATAAGAGGTACATAAGTTTTGAGAATGAAGAGGAATTCATGATCATACCCCTATAGGATAAGAAGGTAGAGCCTTATGTTGAGCCCTTGAGTGAAGAAGAAATTAATGGAATTTGTGCTCATACCATACGTGATCCGGATAATATCGAGCCATCAAAAGAAGGCATCCTTCATTGGGAAGATACATAGTATATAAATGAAACTACTAGTGTTGCTTTGTGACAACTAGGCTCGGGAACTTATGAGATGGTTGGGTGTGAAGTCAAAGGAAGAGTCACTAGAATGATTAGGTTGTGCATGGTGAGGTGGTTAGGATATAACCATGTACCAAGGTATACTAGTGAAGGGAACCCCGATGCATTCTTGTGCACCATGGAGACTCAGTGGAAAAATGAAGGGGATATAAGAAATATGCTAGTCTATACTTTACGCAGGACAACAACGCGTTGGTGGGAAACACATAGAGATATCCTTTTAGAATGGAGAGAAGTGAGAATTACCTTTTCCACCAGGTTTACTTGGAGAAATGTACTTACAAAACATGTTAATTTCATGGGAATTTCATGCCTCTCATCACGTCTATAAGTGTGAGATATCTTTCACATAGGGAAATGAGGCATTACCACCATCACCTTGGGTACATAATTTCTACTCCACATTACCTAGTTGTGCATGCACATGGTATATCCATGCTCAATTTAAAAGGGAAACAAAACATTTCTAAGAGATGACTGCAGATATGATCCAAACTTTTAATTATATTTCTATTAAGCCTCCATTCCATGAAGCACTACAAATTATGAGGTGCATCACTTTAGGAGATATCATGAAGGATAAAGAACTTATGTTAGATTTGTTTGGGGATCCCGATCCGAGGCATGCCATGATCTTGACGAAATAGATGTAGAAGATATGGTTCACACATGGAAAGAAAAATAAAAGGGAAAACTTGTGTATATGATAGACGATGATGAAGTTGATAACTTTGATGTTAACTACACTTGAAGGTACACACAAAGTAATAAAAATTTCATATGAGAAGTTTCAAAGTATTATGCTCCTAAAAAGAAAAATAAGATCAACATTGGTACAAAAGCAGAGCCTAAGGAGGCCATTATTGATGATTACTATTCGAGAGAAAGAATTACATAAGATTATTGAACTCTTACGTGACTTTCAGGACTTATTTTTGTGGGGCTATCACGAGTTAAAGGGAGTACACCCTTCTTTGGGTAAGATGAAAATCAAACTGAAAAAAGGAACTTGGCCAATTAGGAAAATGCCTTATAGGATGAATCCTAATCTACGTGTGAAGGTGAAGGAGGAAATTGATAAAATGCTCAAGTTTGGAATAATTGAGCCTAATTAAGAATCTGAATGGGTTAGCCCCATAGTCATAAGCATTAAGAAGGATGAGAGGATAAAAATTTTTGTGTACTACGAGAGAACTTAATGAAATTATTGAAGGAGTTCGCAGGGCACAAGATATATTCTTTCATAGATGGTTTTTTAGGTTATCACTAGGTGTGCATCGTGAAGGAAGATCAAGAAAAGAAAATTTTCACAACCGATTAGGAAGTTTTACATATATAGTTATGCCCTTTAGATTGAATAATGTGTCACTAGTGTTCTCATGCATTATTGTGTAGGTATTTTAAGACTTTATTTATAAATTATTACAGGTATATCTGGATGATTGGACAATATATGGCTTAGTCAAAGATCATTGTGACACTATGAGGCTTATGTTTGAGAGGTGTAGGCAAAGTTGAACATATCTCTCAACATTAAGAAGTACATATTTGTTAAACCTTTTGGCACATTACTTGAGCACATCATTTGTAAGGAAGGATTATTGGCGAACACATGTACCAAGATAGCTATAATCTTGGGTTTAGAAGATCCTACCAATCGAGTGAGGTGTTGATTTCTAGGAGATACTAGTTATTACAGGAAATTCATCAAAGGCTATGCAAATAATGTCATGCCCTTAGAAGAATTGTTGAAGGCTAAAGTGAAATTCTATTGGGGTGATGCACAACAACAAACGTTTGAATCATTAAATGAGAGGCTCACCATTGCACCTATTTTGTGCTTTCCCTCATGGGACACACCCTTTATTTTTCATGTTGATGCTTTTGGCATGGTGATTGGCACAAGTATTAGCATAACCAATAAAAAGATTTTTAGATCATCCCATCTGATTTACAAGAAGGAATTTGACACCAAAGTGGAGAAAAAATACACAACCACTAAGTTTGAGGAATTGTTTATGATCTACACATTGCACAAGTTTAGGAAGTACTTTTTGGCAACACCATTTATTTTTTATACAGATCATATGGAACTCAAGTGTTTGGTCAAAAATCATGTTTTTCAAGGGAACATTTGCAATTGGATCTGTTCTAGGATTTTTATTTCACAGTTATTGTGAAACCAGGAAAGATTAATTCAGGGCTTGATCATTTATTAAGGATCAATTTTGGTAAGGATACAATGCCGATGCACAACTTTTATGGTTAAATTGTGCACCCCCACCGACTTGGAGGATATTGTAGTATTCTTGTGCACCAGGTAGGCACCTAAAGGAATGAATACATTGGAGAAAAATATCTTTCTATACACATGACGCCTTATTAGTTTATTGGTGGTGATTTGTATAAGTTGGGTCGTGATGAACTTTTACATCGTTGTGTTCTAGAGATTGAGTACGAGGATAATATGGAAGAATATCATGATGGAATAATAGGAGGAAATTACGTTGGTGATGCTACAATGTGCAAGATTCTAATGGTTGGAATTTTTTGGGAGACTTTGTATAAAGATACTAAATAATATGTCAAGATGTGTGATCATTTTCAACACCTTGGGAATCTTGGAAACAGAGATATGAGATGTTGTTACACCCTATTGCAAGAGTTGATCCTTTTGGGAAGTGGGCTATTGATTTTGTAGGTCCTATTTCACCACCTACGCATAGGATGGTGCACGCTAGCATAATACTTGTAGAGACTATCTCGAAAAGGTGGGTAGAGGCAACACCTATAAAGCATTATACAATGGCTACAACAACAAGATTCTTATGGGATAATATTATTAGCAGGTATGAATATCCATTAAGCTTGACAAGTGATATAAGAACTCATTTCTTGAATGAGACAATTAGAGTTTCATTGGAAGAGTTTATGGTGGTACACCATAAGACTGCTCCTTATCACCCACAAGCTAATGGTACTGCAGAATATTTCAACAAGATCTTGGGGCAGAAATTGATAAAAATATGTGATGTTCGAAGAAAATATTGGGATGATAAAGTGTCAGATGTACTTTGTACGTATATGACCACTTATAAGAGGTTGAATAAGGCCATGCCTTTTCAGTTGGCATTTGGCATAGAGGCTATATTTCCTGTTGAATTCATGTTATTGTCCCTACGTATTGTGCAGTGCACAGTGGACTAGCTTATGAGAAAGTTATGGAATAGAACATTGATAAACCAATGGAACTAGATGAGCGATGTGTCATTGTATGTTAGATCCATAAGAATGAGAAGGAAAGACAGAAGGCATGACATGATATGCACATTAAGAAAAAGACATTTGTAGTTGGCAAGATGGTCATTCTCTATGACTTCAAGTTTGTGCACCACCCAAGGAAATTGAAAGTGAATTTGTTGGGAACTTTTATGGTAACCAAGATACTTGTATTAGGTGCTTATCAGTCTGCAAGCACTAGATGGAACTATTTTCCCCATTACTTTAATGGGAGTAGGTTGAATCCCTACTATAAATAAGGCTTCTTGGTGTTTGTAACAAGGTACTATTGTTATTTAGATTATATTTCCTTTTATGTATTTCCTTTTCATCGTTGCTATGATTTTTCATTTTAGTTTAGTGTTTTCTTGTAATAAATGTGCATACATGCAAGAAGATGATTACTATATCTTGAGTTCATACACGAGAGGATCATGCATACTTTTAGTGTGGAGTGAACCAAGTCTAAAAGAAGGTATAAATGAGTAACATAGGGACCTCATGACACTTGGATCCAAGAAAAAGTGGAAAAATATGTGATTGAAAGGCTAGAAGAAATATGTGTGGTTTATAGGGTGAGTGGTAAGCAAGAATAAAAAGGTGTCATAAGAAGGATGGTGATAATAAGAAAAATTATCGAAGAAAAACCACGAATGAGGATGATCGTACAGTGTAATGCAAGGAAATAAGTAGCATGGTAAAATACTTAGTATGAGGTGTAGAGGATTATGTACTTCTATGAAGGAAATTGCATGTAAGGAGGTATATGTCATGTGAATTCATAAGTGTGCCAGAAGGTTACGATCGTAACGTGTAGAAGAAAACATCGAGAAAAGGAATGAGAAAAAGTAGGGAAAGAAAATTTAAATATGTTTTATGGTGGTAGGTGGTGAAGATTTATTGCAATAAAAATGTAAAAATCTATAAAAGGCCATCGGGGTAAATTCATTTTTTACCTTACCTTGTGAAGAACTTATGTGTTTTTGAGAGTAATTATTGTGTGAATTCTTACAAAATTGTATGCAAAGCCCAATAAATTGGTTAACTAGATAGAACGAAGGACACGATCTAGTTATGAAGCTATGGGAAATTAAATTTATAGCTTGAGCGTAGAATTGTATTTTCAAGAGCTTTGATGGTTCTAGTTAGGGTTCATATGATTAGGGTATCATTTAGGGAAAAGTGGAAAAGGTGAGAAGAGCTCATTGCGTGGAAAATTTGAAGAAAGAATGTTTGGAAATTTGGAACACATCAAGGTGAGAAGGTAAAAGTTTGAATTTATACATAAGAATAGAACATAAGAAGGAAGTAACAACATCGCTGAAGGGGAAGTGAAAAGGAAAGTGCAAGGGAAAGTAAAATTCTGTAGTAGAGGATTTGCGGGAGGAATGGTATTAAGAGATGCAATACCCTAATGGAATACCGATGGGAAAGGGGTGGGTGTCCCTTGTACACAAAATGGCCATAAATGAATACAACCATTAGACTAATTCAAATGCACACTGATATTAAGAGAGAGAACTACGGATGGAAATACCATCTATGATGATGAGGGAGAGCACATTCTATAGAATGAAGGGTTGACTCAGCTATATGAACTCCCTTATTTTGGAAATTCTAAATGGTTATACTAATGGCTCATGTCACGCATCCATGAAGAATTCTTATATTTTGTAGGAACAAGTATGCGTTTCACCATAGAATTGATCAATAAGTTCACTATCCTTCAGAGTATAGGGATAGAACTCCCTCTAGACTTGGATGATGATGATGATGATCGTCAATTAATTTCACTATCAACAAGGGGGACATGTGATGAGTATAGTGAATATTGATGAAAATGTTATCGAATGGATGTGTTCTTCCTTACCAAATTGAATGGATAGGAGTGATGGACACCGTTACCAAACGGTGGCTTTATATTTCCAAGAAATTCTCAGAAGGAACAGTTTACAATCTCATGGGGTTTATATCTTAGGATATCATTGTAGTAGAGCACACATGTTATAAAATAAATTTTGTAAATATTTTATTACTCATTTTATTTCTGAAATTAGGGTACCATATGGGCCCAATGATAAAATATGGGAATACCCTGAGGAGAAAGCATCTCATGCACAAAGGTTTGCCAATTATACTTGTGAAAATATAACTCTTGCATATAAATTTAGTGGAGAGAGATGGTACAAGAGGATATGTGATGCATTTGGATTGGACTATTACATTCCTAGTGAATTATGTGTGCATTGGAGGAAAAGGCCGAATTTGATATATGTCAATACTTCTACATTGGCTAATTTACTATGAAGGATGGAACAAAGAGCATTTGGTGTAATATCCCATTTTCTTTTACATCACGTTACTTCTAGACTGTTGTAAATAGATTTTTTGAAGTGTGCAAGTTACTTAATTGATGCGCACAAGGTGGACCATGAGCATCATACTTTTCGTAAATCACTGGTATACCCTAAGAAGAGTGCATATAAAGAAACATTGATATTAGATGATATCAATATGAAAAATATTTGACTTTGGAAATTGTAAATGTGGAAGCTATAAAAATTTATAGATATTTAAAACCAAGGGTAGTCAATGGGAAGTATGTGTTGATGCCAAATCATAGCACCCCTAAATGTTTGTAGCTTGATAGGTTGAAACTCTTAGTGTGATTGCATAACATGGAGCTTTTCCCAAAGTGTGGAACTTTGCAATTGGGAAAGCTCTCTAGATGAAGGTTGATTCCTATTCCTCTATTCTAATGCACACATCCAAATTGTAGAGGATCTACTCTAAAACCTACTCTAACTTTCCAAGGAGACAAGGTTAAGAAGATTACAAGAAACTAAATCTAAACTAACAGAGGTGATGCACCAAAAGGAATTTTGAATGCCTTGTTTTTCCATTAAACATAAACCATTAAAAATGTAATACAACCACCATGCACAGATAACCAAGATTTCAATGAGAGATCAAGAAGATGCAATGAACATAAGAAAGGGTTGAAAATCATCCAAAGAATTTTATTATTGCTCCAAAGATTTGATACAGTGCATTACAATGGCCAAGAGGAAAGATTGCATTTACAGTTTAGATGGGAGGTTTGAACTCCACAAGATCAATTATAGAAAAGAGAAGAAGGGAGGGTGTAAAGCCAAATTGTCCAACAACTAGAAAAATTCCCTCCTTACAATATATATGAAGAATGAGAGAAGAAAGAGAGAGGAATTCAAAATCCTGCTCCAACCACCCTAAAATGCATTGAATTTACCTACAACAATGATGGGTTCTACTACAAAACCCATGCCTCCATGTACTTTTCCTTTTGGGAAAGAAAGGAAGCCCATACCTTCATTATTGTGGTAGGTGAGAAACCTGGAACATCCTCTAAAATGGCAGACTGTATTTATTCATTTTGAATAAATTAGTCCCAAAAGTGACAGATTGTAGAGGAGACTATGAGCTTTCCAAAAAGTCCTTTCTTGTGCAAATCCTAGGTCTCAGTAAAATGTTATGGTCATCTAAAGATTTGGGTGTCATTCTGAAAAAAATGTGAACTACTAATCTTCCCTTTTCGGAGTCCGAAATGCATGCAACCTCTGAAATCCCAAAAATATGAACTTTCAAAAATTTGGTTTTGGAATTCAAATTCTTGTTCATCTGCTTGGGTGCGTGAAAACTCAAACTCAAACCCGAAAGTCCAAAATTTCAGACTTTTGGAATTTCAGAACTTTCCATTTCAGAGTTTTTGTCACTGTTCATCTGATTGAGCACTTGAGAGTTCTGAAACTCTGAAACCCAAAAGTCTTAAATTTCAGACTTTTAGAATTTTAGAACTTTTGATTTCATATTTTTTTATCTTTCAGACTTTTTCCTTTTGAACTTTTCTCCTTTCGGACTTTTTATCCTTTGAGAATTTTTCCTTTCGAACTTTTTCTCCTTTCGAACTTTTTCCTTTCAGAGTTTTTTATCCTTTTGGAATTTTACCTTTTGATTTTTTCTCCTTTTGGAATTTTTCCTTTCGAGACTTTTTCCTTTCAAACTTTTTTCTTATTTTGGACTTTTTCTTTCCCGCTCTCATCGAGATCTTCAAAACTCCAAAAATTTGAAAGTCCAAATTTTGGACTTTTGGACTTCGAGATTTCAGATTTTGCTAATTCCTTTTTGCCCCACTTTTTCTCAAAATTTTGAATGCCGAAACTTTGAAATTTCAATCTGGACCTCCTTTCTTTTTTTTGACCTACAAAGCTAGATACTTTCTTTCAACATTCCCTTGGCCATTCATTTTTTCTATCTTACATAGCCATTTCCAAGCCCTCCCGCAACCCGATTGTCCAATCCCAAAATGAAAGCTCCCATGATTGGATCAACCTCTTCAATTTTTCTCTACGCATGCAAGGTCATGTTTATTCAATTTTTCCTAAGGGGAAAAATTGGATAACAAGTATGTAGAGGATAATTTGACCATCCCAAAGGAGCCCACTAGAAATAATACGGTGGGGTAGAAGAGAATGTGCAAGGATACCCCTCCTATCAATGAGGAGGAAGAAGGGAGTGAAGGTGAACCAATAACTTAGAGCACAAGCTTCAAGAAACCAACAAATAAGAGGTCCTCGGTCAAGAAGAAGTAGAGGATAGTGTTTAGTGAAGAGTCAAAGAAGATCTGAAGAAGAGGATGAAAGGAATGAGGAAAAGAAGTGGTGCGGTCAAGTACTGTGTACATAGTATTGAGGAGTTTGAAACAAAGGAGTGGAGTGTGCATTGTGAAATTATAGTCTTGGAGATGAAGATGAAAGAGGTTGAGAGACCAATTTTGGAGGAAAGTTTGGAGCCTACTAAGGAGCCCTGTGGTTGAGTGTGTTATTGATTATGAAGTAGAGTACATTGTAGAGCACATAGTGGAAGAGGAAGTAGGACCTAAAGAAGGGGAGAAGAGTGAAGATAAAACAAGAGGATCAAAAAACACTCTTACATTGAGATTACCGAAGGGGATCTATGGGAAGAATAAAAGGCCAAGGATTACGCCCTAGGGCCTTATGTTGTAATATGAAGATGAACTAAATAAGGTGTTTTGCACTAGGTTCCAAAGCATGGTGGCCACAAAGGACTTGTTCTATGTGTCATTTTTAGAAAAGTCAAAGCATTTCCATACACCATGAAGATTCTCTCCTAGGAATTCCATTCACACATGAAGGATCCGAGTTTGAATTTAGCGTGCAATCACCGATAGAAACTTGATTGAAGTCCATGCCGTGGGGAGGATATATCGATAGTAGACTTCCATATGTTAATGGATGAGCAAGTGTGTAATGCGCTCAAAAATATATCAGCAGATGTCGAGTAAGAATTTTTACAAAGACTACATAATCAAGACCCTCCGAAAGGAACTAGAGGAAAAATAAAAATAGATAAGAAAAAGATAAAATCATTGTATAATTAAAGCAGGAGGTAAGGGAAGAGAAGGGACGTATGTGTGTCACGTAAAAAAATCTAGAAGGCATCATAGATGCAACTACACTTGTGCACTTGGACTTGAATGCTCAAGTTCATCCTATATATGAGTCATCCTTGCATTGTTTAGAATATTTAGTATGCATGATCACACGTAATAAAGAGGTTCTCACCTTGGAGTATGAGAAAGAAGTGCTGGTGCATTAGAAGAGGGATGAAAGAGAACATCTTGAAGCACACCTCATGTAATATGATGCATTGGCGATGAAATTTAAAGTGGTTGTGTAAGTATAGAGGTTGTGTATGATAATTTCCAAGATGTTGATCATGTCAAGGGGATAATTTTTGTTAAGGATGAAGAAAAATTGAAGGAGTTCCAAGAAAAACATAATAAAAACATGGCAGAATGAGAGAATATCTTAGCCAAGGTAGACAAATAGAGGGAAGTGATAAACTTTCTAAAAACCTCACTCAAGGAAAGGTTGAAAGAACTATTTCCCAGATCATGCACAAGATGGATGTGTTGAATGATGTTGACAAGAAGCTAGAAGCCTTGATAGAACAATTAATGGGAAATATTGATGATTTAATTCTTCTCGAGGTCCCTTGTATTTTTGATAATGCACCAGTTTAGGCGAGTAAGGAATTGGAAGGGTGGAGGGAAATGGAGAAAAATTTGATTAAGGAGTTTCCATTTTTCCTTCCTCCTAAGGTGGCTTAATTATTTGAATTATTTGGCACAAGGCGATTAATTATTCTTTCATTCTTCATGAGGATTCTACAATTCTTTTTGCATGACAAATTCTAGTGTTGTCGAGGGCAAACAACATATCTAGTGTGGGGTAATGCTAGAAAAGGAAAATAACTAAGTATTAGAAGGAACTATAGTGTGCTTGCATAGGATAAGGAGAATGCTGGAAGAATGAATAGGATTATGCATGGGAGTGTCCATACAGATCGAGGACGTAGCCATTTTCTAGAAATGGTCTAAAAATAGGAAAAATAGGTGGAGTGTCACTCAAGTAAAGATAGAATCATGGAGAATTAGCAGCCACACAAGGACTATTTTTGGATAATGAACATGTAGTTGAACACACATGGGATTTAATAATAGGAGTTAAAGTAAATTCTTAGCTATGGGATAAGTCTATTGTTAGCTGATGTATCAATGCATGAATTTTGTCTATTGTGAGCATGCTTATTATTAGGAAGGTGTATGCGAAGTGAAGGGCAAGTTCCCACCCCTATATATATATTTTGTTCTTCATAGTTTTTCGTACCATGTAAAAACCTCGGGATGTAATAGGGTTATTCTTCTCGATGCACTTGTGCGCGTGAACCTTTGGTGTTATTGTATGTATTCATCTTCGATATGTAATATTCTTGTTATGAATAGATTATGGTGATTGATGTGTCTAAGTATGGTTATCGCATAGTGCAATTAATATTAGTACTTATTTAATCTCATGTGTTTCTATATTACATGTGTTTCCTTATGATAATTGTAATGATTTAATCTTGAATGTATGCTTGGTATTGGTAATCATGAACATGCATGCTAACATATTGACAAGCCAACATAAAGGAGGTACCTGGTAACTTCACATGCTTTGGATGAGAATTCGAGATATGTTTGGATGAAGTGTTAATGTGCATAGAAGTTAGGGAAATAAATAAGGGTTACACAAAGGATACCCGGTTCATTTTCACAAGTACAACACATGATTTAATTTTAGCTAGTGTCACTCTTCCTCCGCAAACCACTTTTCCTAGAATGGTTGCACCTATGCCTTGGGAATACAATATTGGACTTTTGGCCCTTCCACAACCTATCCTTGATCTACCCAAGGAATTCAAAATAAATTTCTGAAATTCAAAGGAGATGGTAATGTTGACCCTAAAAATCATCTCGTAGCACTCTATATGTGTTGTGGAGTCCTTGGTGTTTCTCATGAGGATGTATACATCAATGTTTTTGTTGAAATTTTTCAAAACAATTATTCTAAGTGGTTTTATCATCTTTCAACAAATAGTATCACCATTTGGGATATGATTAAAACCAAATTTGAGGCTACGTTTAAACCAACAAAGGATTCCCATGCACTCTTGGGACAACTTTCCCAAATGAAGAAGGAACTCTATAAACTAATGAGGGAGTTCTTATGAAAATTTAATAGATTGGTTCATAAAATACCAGCTACTACTCAATTTACCACCGTTGAGAATCTGAAATATTTCTTTATCAATGATCAACTTCCTAAGGCGAGTTTTACATTGAGAAGTATAGAATTAGCTATAATTGGTAATATCAAGAAAAAAAGATTCAGATCTCTAATGTTGAGTATTACCAAACTCACCCAAAGGATTTTACTAAATTTTTAATTTTGTAAATGCTAAGCAGGACTTTACACTACTACGGTGTACCTAAACAATACTTCGAGACTTCCTTTCCATGGGAATGATAGTATTAGTGATGATGTCTAACTAGTGATCAATTGCACCTTGGATTACTTTACAATGCTTCAGCCACTTTGTAATCTTCTAAGTTATGTATGAGATTTTGATATTATATGAGATAACATGTCCATGAGCTCATCCTTGTAGATTCTTAGATCCCACTATTTACCTCTAATAATTATCTTGAAGTGATCAGATTTCATCAAGTGACATGGACTTGGAGTGCAATGGTGGACACCTCATCCTACTCAAATGATCATTGATTTCTTCTTTGATCTCTTTCCCTTGTTTTTGGTGATATGAAAATTTTTCAATATCCTCGGTGAAAGATTTCATCTTCCATTCAATTTTCATCTAGGCTTAACAAAACCTTCTTATCAAGTAATGAACTTAGATCCATAGTGCTCATCTAATGAATGACTAGTAGGAGATCATTCTAATGATTTTCTTATTTTTACCATGGATATAAAATACTACACCTTATCAATTGATAAGAAAACAATTTTGAATATCCTAATGATATCTTAAAGAAGTTCACATCCCTTGTGTCTAATGGAGTCAACCTAAGATTCAATCATCTTCCCTAATTTTCTAAGTCACTTGAATTTTTAAATTTCACGAGGTTCAATCTTAATCAGAGGATTGATTGACTTGGAAGGGGAAAGAGGAGGAGCATATGGGTCCAAAAAGGTTTGGACATATGAAGTCAAAGTACATAATTGCCTCGAAATTTCTCCTTGGTTTTTTTACTTTCCCTTATTTGTACAATGAGATTGGCGATAGTTTGGTAAAAATTATGAATGTATCCTTTGGGACCTAGTTCTCTAAGAGGACATTAGGTCATTTATGTAGACACAAAATCACGCACATACTACTATTTTACTATACCGCCAAGTGTGTTGTTTTATATATGGATCTTGCGTAAGAAAAGTATTCATTAATGTCCCACTGTCTAGTTTGTCTTTTTTTTCTTGTTTCTATTGTTCTATCTTTCAAATCTATCGCTTCTACACCTATTTTTGGTCATGTCATAGGGATCCATGTCTTTCAATCTTTTTAAATTTGTTATCAATCATATCTAGACACCAATTCCGGGGTGGACACTAACGCCTGGGCACCAATGTCCTCTTTGTTCTTGGTTACACTTTCTACATTTGTAGTTGGCATTTTCAATTTTGTTACTCCTATCATGAGGTTGTAGTTGGCATGTCATGTCATTAGTGTTAAAATCCAAGTAAGAGATCCCTATATAAACACAACATAAATACCATTATAATGGCGAGACATAATTCTAATAAAGGGTTATCTATCTATATATCAAAGGACTGGATTTGGGCTCATTACTCTACATGCACACTTTATAAGAAGGGGAACTTCATTTTTCCATCCCACACATTTACGTTCTATCTAGCTATTTCCCTTTATATTAGTGTTACTAACACGAGGGAAACCTAGGCTCACTATTGCACACACAAACACGAAATACATTGAGTCCGAGATGTAGTGTAGTTCTCGGGTGTAAGTTCACTTGTTTGTGATCGAGGATAGTCGACCCCTCATATAACATCTTTATTTTTAACATTTCATGTGGTTTGAGGGATTTACAGTGCTTCATCTTGATTGTAGGTTTAAGGATATTAATAACGAGATCTAGAAAAGTACAAGTGATCATCGGAGAACAATAGAGAAACCATAGTGAAACCGAAGAGACTAGATCCCAAAAATTTTCACACACTCCAGCACCTGGGAGAGGTCTTGGGCGCCCCATGTTACCTTGCCCCTTCCAGACACCTCGGTCGAGGCACTTCGAAACTTATATGTTTTCCTGAGCATGATTATGACACTAGCAGTTTATGTTTCATCTATTCCTCTTGTTTAGATACACTTTGGGATAAGCAAAATCAAGATAAGTGCCCTATCCCCCTCATTTTCTTTCATACTTACATTAAGTAAAAAAATTTAACACTTGTTTTTCAATATATATCATTGTAGTAATTCTTGCATTCATATTTTAATACAATATATCATATTTTATTTAATAATTTTGGTGAGCTCGTATATTAGAACTCATTTCCCTAGGATCCATTAAACCCTAATGGCTAAAAGTAGTTCTTCTTCTCCAAGGTAAGCCATGCATCATGAGAGTGTAAAACCTATTCTTGATGAGGTTACTAGTGCTTTGAACTTAACACTCTTTATCGTAGTCTTCATGTTTATGATCAACTTCAAAAACACCTTACGCCACCGAATTCCGTATTCCTACTAGTTTTTCCCATTCTTCTTTCAGCCTTGTTTCTCCATAAGACAATTTTTGGGTTGTACTCCTTGTTATTCCATGGGCTCTAGGAATACTCTGCCTTCTTCTATTTCTACTGAAACTCTTGATGATGCTATCATTGATTATATGTTTGTTCTTGATGAAAATATACATATGAATAATGCTAGTTCTCATAATAATCAGGATGAGTGTAAGGTTATTGTACGCACCCAAATTTTCATGTTTTATATTGTCAAAAACGGTTCAAAAGTCCCCAATGATGATTCATCTCTTTTCTAAAGGTGTTCAAACCCATTTTCCTCTTATCAGTTCATATTTATATCTTATATTACCTTACTTACCCATTTCCATCTTTCCCATGGTTTTTTTTTAAGGTGTTTTTCCTTTAGTTTTGGCATTTAGTTACAAAAGTTCACCCTGCAGGGTGGCAATTGCTTATAGCAATCGCCACTTTACACGTAGCGGCAGTTCCGTGTGAATTTTCTGAAACTTTCCTAACATGAATTGGATGCATGTTTTCTCACTCTAGTTCACCTCTAGCGCACTTTTATTAATAAATTTGGCTGATTTTAAGCTTGATTGATTTATATCAACCTCCTCTTCTACTTCTAATTATTGATTGAGTGTGTAACTCCTTATTTTAGTGATGTGACATCCCATTTCTGCAAAATGTCTTGGATCATTTCCCGCCCACATTTTACAAAACCATCACTTCTTCTGAAGAAAATGGCCAGAGATTATTTGTGTATCTTGCTTAGTTGAGTTGTCACAATCTTGTTAGAAATATCACAACCAAGCTTTGGTATCTTGCATTTCCTTTCTTTTGCATGTATTACAACCAAACTACCATTAAGGTGCCATTACTCTAGTGCTTTTTCTTCTTACCGCTTCCTCGAATTCCCAATTCCCTAGACTCACATGGACACAAAATATTGGTAAAGATAACTGAGGGGACAAAGTGATACCACAATTGGCATTGCCTCTACACTGTAATTCTAGGTTGGGGGTTATTGATTTTCTTCATTTCTTCATTTATTTATGAATGTACGCACACTTATCAACTAGAGTAGAAGAAATAATTTTATTTAGCACAAATAGTTAAATCATTTCTAAGAATGATCTAAGAAGAATTCACATCTTCTATAGAATTTTTTGGTGATAGATCCTTCCCTTCCTATCCCTATGGATTTGTGAGGGAAGAATATATGGAGGAAGCTTGCTATATCACCATAGATAATAAAAATCTATTACAAATTTTGGTTTCTATTGAATCTTCTCACATTCTATCTGGGAAGTTGTAGGGGAAGAAAAGATTCTCGAAACTTCAAATCTTCTTGTGTCTCTGAGATAGGAAGAGGATTTGATAATCCACAATTATTAATTAGAAAAAGCTTCATTTAAATTAGAATAGATTTAATATACTATTGCACAGATAAATAGCTACATCCGACTATTTATTTATACAGATTTTTAATTAATTAGAGGTAATTAATTTCCTCATTTCTTCGTATTCCTCTCGTTAATTCAAGAAATATATAAAATGCAAAAAAATAGTTTAAAGTAGATTAGATTGTTGTTTATTGCTTTATTTCTTCTATATTGGAAAATACAAAAACATAGTGTAGCTTTTATTTACTTAGATTAGCTTTTTATTTACTTTCGTAGATTAAAATTGCACAAATGCATACATGACCATTCCTGGACCACAACAAGAATGAACATACGGTTGTTATATCAAGGGTCTCCCAACTGAATGGGCCTTAACTTCTCATGGACATTGATACTAGACTTCATATGCTTTTCCTTAAAACACCATCATGGTACTTTGATTGCATTGCACAACTTAACACTTTAAACATCAAGGTTGACAAGGCTTACGAATATTAGACCGCCCGCCTCGCCAATAGAGTCTAGATCAAACACATATCATCATAAAAGGACCACAAAAGGAGAAAGTTTACATTTTTGATCCAACAGTCCCCTAACCGAACGGGCCCAAAGACCAATTAGACTTAGACACCAGATTACATGCACTAGTCTTTAGAAAATCCCCACTTCGTCATATATTGTCGGATATATGAGCATTCCGAATGAATAAGGTTATTAATCCCTCGCATTCTCCACTAAACCAACTAACCTCCTATAGATCTAGACAACCACGCCTCTCTCATTTATTTCATAACGTTGTTTAGACATCATTACGAGGCGCCCACTAGTTTTCCATCTATACCACAACCATTAGAGAGGATTTCCATAGAGCTTGACATTGATTAGAGTCTTTTTGTTGCTATTCTTTTGAAACATCCATTAGACCCATTCAAGTTAGAAGGGCCTTTCTTTCCCTTGATGAGAAGATCCCGATATTGTGCATTGAGGACATTATTTTTCCTTGATAGCTTGTTAATCCCATTTCCACATATAAGATATTTGCTATATTTCACTACCCATATCCATTCACTCATTCCACATTGGTTGTCTCGATATGGCCTCAGGAGGTTAAGTGCGATAGAAGGTCACATGTTGATTTTTTGACGTATAAATTGGTGAACCCAACATGAAAGACTAGTTCTTTCTCAAATTTTTTGTTTTTTTCTTTCATCCATCCTTCTCCTCTACCATTATTCTACGGGTTTTCATATACCCCCTAGATATGTTAGGTGAGGATTATAAAAGATGTATTTTAGGTCTTGAGGCATATTACCACCAAATTGGCATACCAAAGTCACCCTCATTATCAGGGTAGGTGACAATTATTCTTCCAAGCTACCTTCACCTCACACTCCTCTTCGCAAGGCACCAAAACAATTCGTCTAGAAATATTGAGAAGTTCGATCAAGAAGAATTATCCAACTCAAATGATATGAAACTCACTATAGGATAAGGTTTCTATCCTTGAGTCTTATCTAGACCCCTGTGTCAGCATGTAGTCTGATCCTTTGACTTCCTACCTCTCTTCTCATGAAGAAATTATTAAGGGTTTTCCCGAATCCAATATCGTTTCAATGTCATATACCATTCCTTAGTCGGGATGTAAGAGTATGCTAGTGTTCTACTTCAAAATAATACTACTACCCCTCCCCTTC
This sequence comes from Taxus wallichiana var. yunnanensis, assembly GCA_018340775.1. NCBI lineage: Eukaryota > Viridiplantae > Streptophyta > Pinopsida > Cupressales > Taxaceae > Taxus > Taxus wallichiana. Next base: position 39,552,932 of record CM031236.1, on the reverse strand, counting down.
AACAAAAAAATATACGCAACGATACCCAACGGCATATATCATGACATCATGTACATATCATGACATCATGTACATCTACATCCCCAAGGCAAGGCATAGAATATGACAAAAAAAAATACAACACCATCTTCGGGTGATGTGATTTCTACATTGGTAGGTAGAGTTAGAGAGTTGGAAATTTCCTAGTCATCTTGTGTCTCACCTTTTTTTGGGAAAGGAAAGATACCCTATTATGCTCCCAACCTTGGTTATGTGCCTTTTCCGCCATTACTTCCTCTGGTTTACACAAGTGTTCCTATCTCGAAGATCTCCTCACTAGATCGGGCATGTTAGGCATGCATCATCACACCATGTTCAAATACCCTCAACATGAACCACTCGAATGTGCATTCTTGAATTTCATCCTAACTAACAATGTGACGATCCCTATTTTTTTGCCTCCCACTCCATACCAAAATAATTTTCCCCGTATGTACACATATATTCCAAATCACCACAGGGGTCATATGTATTATTTCCTGGTTAATATGCTCACCACAGGGATTCCTTATGCCTTTAAAAATTTTACACTACATCATACCTGACCTCTAATTCCTACTCCACCTCCCTAACAATGGTTTTCCATAGTATATTCCTACGCATTGGGCACATATGTTGAATATATTAAGGAACCCCTAGACTTTTCGTATATGAATCATAATTATTCCATGACTCCTTCCTAATTTTCCAAAGTTTAAAGTGGAGGGAGACCTAAACATGCATATTAAAGCATATGCAACTACCATCAGAGAGCTACTCCCGTGGGATGTGGTTGTGGCTAAGATCTTCCCCAAGACCCTTGAGGGGATTTCTATCGATTAGTATTAGAGGATACCTAAATCCTCCATACACTCCTTTAAGAAACTTGTATCTGAGTTCATAAAGGAATTTGATATGAAAAAGTTGTTAAGAACATGAATTAGGGAATTCCTTCATATAAAACAAGAGCATAATGAATGCTACCCATTTCATTTAGAGGTGGTGGTAGGTCCTCTACTCTTTGGTGAGTGCTCCTAATATGGATCAGATGGAGCTTTGTGATCTATTCCTTCATTCCCTTAACCAGGAAACAAAGGAAGAATTCCAAAAGTTTCCCCTTAGGAGCTACGAAGAGGTACTAGAGGGTGTTATCTACATCCATCAAGCGGGAATAGATAGCAGTGAAAATACCTATAGTGTGAATAGGAGACTAATCACTCCCTCCAAGGGTAACTCAAATTAACTCAAAATCCCAACAACAATCAAGGACCTAAGGTCCTCAATAAGAATCGTGGTGTTACAATGGATGACATAACTGATCAAGAAAAAATGTTGAATGTTGTTAACACTTCAATCACAAACAATGTAAATAACAATTTGAATGGAAACAATCAAAGGAGTAATAATTTCACTCATTTTATGAAGAAAATGGATTTCATTTGTCCTCCACCTCCACTACAAGTTCAATCCCAAGATCCCAATCAATACCTAAATAGGTATCAAAAACAATATCAAATCTAAGGGAAAAGGCCTCCAAACTTTAATTATAACAATAAGCGAGTTAAACAACAATCATAACTTTAGACTATAACAAAATGTAAAGAAAAGATCTTAGGATTATGATCTTGACCTTTAATGTGGATTCCATAGGGTCCAAGGGCATGATGCTAGAACTTTTTGTGACTGTAACAATTTTATAAAGTGTCTACCAGAGGACCAAAGGAAACTCTTCATCGAGATGTTTTTGGAAAATCCTACGATGCCAACATAAAATGCTAACATAGGACCTGTTTCCCCTCAAAACACACATCTTAGGATCTCTAGAGACCATATTCCTATTCATCCTAACAATGAAAAATTAAACCCCCATGGCACAAACAAAGGTATTCGGTGGGAACCAACAACCACGAAGCTTCCACATAGACTTTAATTTATATCCTCCTTGACATCTTGAAAGAGATGTTGGATTCATCTTCGACATCAGTAAGATGCCCACCGATGCCAAACTAACATGTAGAGGTGACCCAACATTGTATTTACAGGTCTAGATCTATAATAATTACGTTAAACGTGCAATGATTGATGATGGGGCAGTTTGTGAATATTGTCCCCTTTTCATTCCTCCAAAATTTAGGCTATGGGAAACCAAATATTCCTCAACTAGAAATATGTTGAGAGGCTATAATGATCTCAAAGAAAATGTCCATAGGGACTATAGTGCTCTCGGTTCCTCTTGGGCCAAAGACAATTCTAACCGATTTTTATATTATAGATAGGAAATCAACTATAATATTATTTTGGATAACCTTGGATCCATGATATGAAGGAAATCCATTCCACACTATTCTAGGAAGTCAAATTATTGCATTTGGGGAAACTATTTGTCACTCAAGGTGACCCAAAGTCTTTTTATATTCACCTAGCTAGCTTAAAAAGAAACCTGGGCTCCATACTCGAGTTTGAACTCCCCACCAATCAACCGAACAAACCTAAATATGCAACACGAGTCTAAAATGGTTCCAATGACAGTAACTAGAAACCACTAGTTTAATTGATGGGGTTTTCGCCACTAAAGATGAAACTTCTATTGTTGAGATAGTAACAATGAAAACAACAGCTAATATTGTTGAGTTTTTGAAGAATGATTTTCCCATTATCCTCCCTTTTGAATCCTTAGGTATAGGACATGCTCTATGACTTGGCTCTCTTCCAGCTAACGAGATTACATGGTTGATATCTTAGAAGTAGTGGAAGGAAGTACTAGAAATGATCAAACATCAATCGCCATAGCAATTGTTGGACGCTCAACTATGATGGATCGAAGTGTCATTTTGGTGTTGGTGCAAGCATGATCCTCACTTTCCCGAAGGGAAGGTTATGCCTTTTCCTTTAATATCAATTTGAATGTATGAACAATAGATACAAGTATATGGATATTCTTATTGGTCTCATTGTAGCTAGGAAAATGGGTGTTTGCAATATGAGAGTTTTCAAAAATTCCAAACTAGTTTCCAATCAAGTTTTAGAAGTTTACAGGGCAAGAGTGGAGCACTTACTGCTACTCTACAAGATTGTTTTGCTTTGCCTAAGAAAATATTTTGAATTCAAATCCATTGAATTTATCCCACATGAATATAACCTTTTAGATAATTACATGGCTATCTCTCGCTTCTCGATTTTTTCTAAGTGGAGATTTCAAGATACGGAATTTAATTTTTCAATCTGAACCAAACCCTTAGTTTGAAAAATGTCTACCAATCCAATCCTAGCATATGTTGAGACTGATAATGAACCTCCCACCCTAGATTATGTAGAGAATGATGAGCCTATCTTATGATACCTTAATGACTACACAAACCTTCATCCTACATATCACAAGAAGGGTTTCACTCTCATACCTCACTTTCCCTCCTATTTTGGATATCATACAATGGATCCTTCCTTGTCGAGAGGGCCTTTAGATATATGAAGTAAAAGAGGAGGTGAAATAGAACTACCTCTATCCCCACTTGATTTTAAAGAATCCAATGCCTCTTTAATCAAAGGGACCATCAATTAAATATTGGGACGAAGGAAGACCCTAAGATATTGAAACTTGATTCTTCTTTAACTTCGAAAGAAGTGGAAATTCATATGAAAGTTCTCAAGGAACATTCAAAATCCTTCACATGCAGCTACAAATAAATGATGGGAATTTCGCCCACATTATAGTGCATAATCCCATAAATAAACCTGATGCTAATCCCATCAAACAAAAGTTGAGACCTAAGAAGCCAAAGTTTTCTCTTATGGTCAAAGAAGAGGTCATGCAACTCCTACAAGTGGGATTCATCAAACCTATAGATTATTCAATGTGGGTATCAAACATAATCCCCATTCTCAAGAAGAATGGGAAAATTTGAATATGCATTGATTTTCAAGACATAAATAAATCATATTCCAAGGATGATTTCCGTTACCTTTCATTGATGTCATTGTGGACGCAACATTTGGATACAAGGATTTATCACTCAAGGATGGTTTATTGGGTTAAAATCAAAATAAGATCTCGAGGAGGATTAGAAAAAGACCACTTTCACTACTCCTTGGGGTACCTATTGCTATGCGGTCATGCCATTTGGTCTTAAGAACTCCTGTGCTACCTATCAATGGGAAATTACCTATATATTCCATGATCTTATTCACAAGATTGTGGAATTGTACATTAACGATCTTCTAACTAAGGCCAGGAGAATTGCGATCACCCCGAGGTGTTTCACATTATCCTCTCTCTTCTCATTGAATACAACATCACATTAAATCTAGAAAAGTGTGTATTTGGAGTGACAGGAGGGAATTTGTTGGGTTACATCATCTCTTCATGAGGGATTGACGTAGATCCATAAAAATTCAGGTGGTCTTACAAATGATGCCACCATCAAACAAATTTGGCATCAGGTATTTTCTCTGTAATCTCAGGATAAATCCGTAGGTTCATTCTTAATTTAATCTGCATTACATTCATTCAATTAACAAGTTGTTAAAGAAGGATTGTTGTAAGGACTAGGAAACTTAATGTTGTGAACCATTTGAGTTGGTGAAACGTTTCCTATTATCACCACCCACACTCATATCACCTAAGAGAGATCATCCTCTCATCCTATATTCTTGAGCTACAGATGTCTCTCTAGCTTGTATGTTAGCACAAGAAGATAATGATAAATGTGAACGTGTAATTTACTTCATTAGTTGTACCTTTCTCAATTATGAGACACACTATACGCAGGAAGAAAAGGAATGCCTTGCTATAGTATTTGCAAAAAAGGTTAAGGAATTATATGATTAACCAAGAAACATGATTAATTGTCAAGATAGATCATCTTTAAATGTTTTTAATGCAAGGTTTCTTGTCCAAGAAAGTTAGACGCTTCATTACTCTAATGGGTTAATTTGAGTTAACCTTTGTCAATAAAAATTTTGTTGAAGGAAAAAGAATTGCAAATTGGTTAGCAAACAACCCATTAGATGGTGGAGATCGAGTAGACTTGGATTTCCTAATGATTGCATGTATTACATAGAAACAAGTCCCCCATTTCCATGTTCCCTTGGTATTCGAGACATCATCAATTTCATTATGGACCACATATAACATAACGGAGTGACCTCAAAAAAGAGAAGATGGCTATGCATCATAGCCACCAAATATGTGATCATAGAACAAGTACTCTATTTATGGAATGTTGTTAAGGTGTTTCAACGAGGAAGATTCAAAAATATTTTCTTCGAAGCCCATAGTGGAATCTGTGGGGGTCACTTCGGAGGGCACACTACTTCTTGCAAGATACGTTGAATGGTTTATTTTTGGCCCACCTTAGAACATGACGTTGTGGAGTATGTGAGCAGGTTCCACAAATGTCAGGAATTAACTCATGAGATTCATATACCTACGCAGGCTCTACAACCTATTGTAACACCTTGGCTCTATTCTACATGGTGTTTAAATTTGATAGGGAAGTTTTCTCCCTCATCAATGAATGGCCACAATTTCATGATTACGGCCACAAAATATTTCACAAAGTGGGTTAAGGCCATGCCTCTTACCACTAATCCTAGGTCTTTTATTGCAAAGTTCTTTCTAAATTAGATCATTTGTAGGTACGGGTCCCACGGGTCATTATCACAAATAATGAAATGTCTTTTAAAAAAGAAGAGGTGTGTGAGCTATGCGTAAAGCTCCATATAAACCAACACACTTCCTTTTTATACTATCCGTAGGCCAATGGATACGATGAGGAAATGAACAAAACATTAAATTCCATTCTCCTAAATTTTTTTAAGGAGAATAAACATGATTAGAATTTGAAGTTATTTCTGGCCTTGTGGGCCTATAGGGGAAACCCTATATTCCTTAGTGTTTGGATCTAAAGCGGTTTTACTACTTGAAGTTGAGATACCTAGTCTCTAAATATCATTGCAATCCATCCTAGGTGAAGAAGGATATCGTGAGGCATGGCTCGTTGAATTATAAAGTCTCGTTTAAGTTTGGTTAGATGTTGAATAGTGACACATATTTTTATGATGACAAGATGGCCCATTCATATAATAAGAAGGTTGATGAGTGCAAAATAAGTGAAGGAGATTCAAAGATTGAGACTTGACAACTAAATAGATAAGAAAATCGGTAAAGTATGGAAATAAAATCAGCAAAGAAAGTAAATTCAAGACCAAGTGGTTGGGCCCATATCAAGTCATGGAGGAATACAAGAATGGGGCATTTTGCCTGTGTATATTAAAGGGTTAAGAATTTGGTGAATCACGATTCACTTCACTTAAAACGTTACTATGCATCATCCATCTACATTTCCACATGTACATTAATGTATCCCCACTACATTTTCATCTATCATATCATTTTGTGAATTCATAGTCAAATAACTTATCTTTCAAGAAAATTCTAAAAACATTGTCAAAACATTCAATTATATTTCTTCAAATATCCATAATATTATCATCAACATTTCTAATCATTTCATCAGTTTAATAAGTTAAGATAGAATTTTGACAAGATAATCCTACCAAGGCTCGTATACTTGGTTCTACTCATAGTTTTCTTCCAAATAAGGTGTCTTTTCCACAGTCTATTTTATAAGCTTCTCGGTGTCACATCTCTCCCATAAAAACCCTCTTTGGTAGAAAAATCATTCTAAAAATTTTACCTAGATTACTTCTTCGCCTATCTCACCTATTGTGTTGAGCCCTCGCATCTAGTAGTTGTGTGGGGTTGAGGCTACGGGAAAGTTCTCCCTCCCAAAATCACAACTCAAAGGCAAATAAAAATGATATAATACAAATCAAATAAATGTAAAAATATTTCATTTACAAACAAAAATACACTTTCTTGCCTCACCAGTCTTCGGTGATGAGCCAACGCTTCTTACTGGTAGTGTGAGGTTGGGAAAGGAGGTAAGTGCCCTTACTCTCCTATGACTTATCTTTGGTGATGAGACCATGCTTCTTACTTGGTAGCATGGGGAAAGGTACAGGGCTCTCTCTAAATAATTTAGTACATAAGTCATTTAGTAAAAAGTGCTTTGAAATCTTAAATCCTAAAAAAATTTAATTAGTTGTGTATGTTTTGAAAGAGTTAAAACATTAAAACCAAATTTTGTCCATTGAGTGGCCATCTACAGATCTAAGTCTAGATAAAATTTCAAGTAAATCACATTCTATGCCATGTAGTAAAAGCGTGTGTGTAGATTTTGGTTGTAAGTTCCTAATCAAATTTATGTCAAAATATTTTCTTTCTCTCATCACTTGCATTCATCAAAATCATATAGCTCACGTCACTTCTGGCTATCGGTGTTGAGCCCTCACATCTTACTAGTTGTGTTGAGTTAGAAGTGTAGTGGGTTCATTCCCTTACCATATTACATTCATCTCATTTTTTCAATAAAATAGGAAGTATCAAATGTTTCTTGAAAAACCAAATTTTTGATATTATATTGTGTTTGTATTTACATCATATAAAACAAAACAATAAAAATAAATCATTCTATTAGCATATCATAATCCATAGTATGCATCCAAAAACATATAAAAGCATTAGAATTTTTTAGAATATAAGAGTACACAAGTGAGATAAACCATCAATGATTCAACTCTTACGCAAGAATGATGAGATAAAAGAATTATACGTATTATTATTGTTGTGTAAATGTGCAACAGGAAAATTGAAAATTTCCAAGCACGAAAACTATACCCCTGTACCAAATTTTTCATGTTTTATCATTCCTATGCACCCCAAGTCAAATAATTCAGTTTGGTTCCCCTATTTGATTTAGGAAAGCCAATATTGGGAAGGGCTATCATTGGCCTTCCCAAGACTGGATCAACCCCTTGGAGCGAAACAGAAGGGCCAAATTCAACATGGAGTTGAATTTACTAAAATAACATTATGGAAATTATTTTGGAAGGTTTGGGGAAGTTTTTAAATACTTGGAGTAGTCGAGTAAAAACGAGTTCGAAGCCTAGGCAATACACATGCCTAAAACGGTTGATGGACTTCAAAAGAAGATTCAGGAGCTTTGGATGGAGTTAGAAGTAAAATAAAAAATCTCTGGAAAGAGGATTCCAAGACATACATGATATTGAAATCATATTTTCACAACACCTTGGCACATAGTATTTGCAGGTAGTTTTTATCACAAACATGTGGAGTATCAAATTACAAATCCAATTTTACAAAGATTAGATGGATGAAACAAGACATGAGAACCCTACTATTGGATTAAAAATTCCATTTCCATTTAGGATCATATAAAAATTTACCAATAAATTCCACTAGGAACTCAAGTTATCATCATTTCAAGTTACCCTCTCAAAGGCAGTTCGGGAGTTAGTCAATTTTTGAGAGGACACATGTTAGCATCGGGATCTGGTGGGATTTCATGTCCCCGACGACCCCGAGGTCAGTACACTAACCTTGGAAAAATTTTCCATGCCCGCATGTGACCCTCTGGGACCCTCATGTGACCTCCAGATTTGATAGTTCAGCCCCTAGGTGCATTTTTTTAGCATCCATTCCCTGTCGTCAGATCAAGTGCCACGTGTCAACTCTAGGACCATTGTGGAAATTGATGTCCCTCATGTCCCCGAGGTTAGGGACATAAAACATGAAAAAATGCACCTGCCACTATGGGAAGTCTTTTAGTCATCCATGTGACAGACTTTCAGCCCCCAGTGCATTTTGGAGCATCCATTCCTTATCGTCCGATCCAACGCCATGGGTCGACTCCAAGACCACCATGGAATTTGATGTCCCTCATGTCCCGAGGTCAGATACATAAAGATTGGAAAAATTCTCCCATCCCCTATGTGGATTCTTTTGGTCACCCACATGACCAAATTTCATCCCCCAGTGCTTTAAAGCAGCTTTTTCGGCTTCATTCCACGCCATCATATCGCCACAACGTGTCGTTCTCTTGACCACCATGGAATTTTTGTGCCTCATGTCCTTGAGGTCAAGGAAAACAAGCATGGAAATTTTTCCCAATATTTTCCTTCCATAATTTCAAAATTTTAAAATCTAACTGTCCCTTCACTGCTTCTAGTGCTTCTAGCTGCTTCCACTCCCATGCATAGATTTTCTCCATTCTTCCTCTATAACTTCTCACCACCATTCCTCCATTACTGAACCTCAAACTAGACCTTCCAAAGAGGTACTCCCTCCACTCCATGAAATCATGCAGTTCCTAAAGGAAAATTTGAGCAAACACAGAAGGAGAAGCACAAAATGAAGAAGGAGAAAATAGAGAAAACTCCATTGATGGGTGTCATTATTCCCTTCATTTAATCAACTTCTTAGTTGATGTCATATCCAAACCAAGGGTGTGTTTGAAGCTATATGCAACAATAAGAATCCAAGTGATATAGTAATTGACTATAGGTATTTATTTTATTTTCGAGGGATTTTCACAGTGTCTTGAAGATTTCCTAGTCAAAGCCTTATTCAAGACAACTTATAAGAAACTTGCTAGAAATAAACACTCTTTACATAAATAAATTGCTGTAAATAAACACACATTGTAGAATGAAATAAATTATAGAAATAAACACACATTACAGAAGTAAACACACTTTCTTGGAAATAAACACACATTTGAAAATGTTGTGAAAATGCTTGCAAGGAAATAAGAGTCTAGTCTATAACACCTGCAGTGATAAGTACATAACAGAATTCAACTGAAGAATCAAAAGCATTTATAGAATTAATACTTAACAGATTTACACAAATTACTTAGAAATATAAATACCAATAAAACAAGGATCTTGTTTCTTGGAGGAGTGGGCCCTTGCTCCACCTTGAATCAGGATTTGACAAAGTATGATTCTCTCAAAATGAAATGGCTATCTTATTACTGAAGTGTTATGTCTTACAAAATTTCATTGTATCTCTATATCGTATATCTCTCTATATGTATATATTTAATCTATCTATAGGTATTTATATATATTTCATCATCCAAAGATGTATTTACAACCATAGCTATCTACCGATTCAAGTGGAACCGAATAGTGCCCAAAATAGATGTGGAATTTAGAAATCATGTTGGACATACATCTATATGATCCTACATAAGTTATTGTTATCCCAATTTTTCCCCCTAGAAAAATTGATCAGACATGACCCCATATAGAAGAAAAATGGAAGGGTCACTTCAGTCACGCGAGCCCACATTTCAAATCCAATAATGAAGGGGCAAGGCAGGCTCAACGGTGGAGTCTAAGCAAGGTTGGCAAAGGAGGCCAATGACGTCAAAGGAAACCAGAGGCTCAATAAGAGAAAATCGGAGCAAGGGCTCAAAGTTTTCAGAATTTGCATGTATTCAACTTGGGGCAAAGAAATAGACTCACGGAAGGTGCCATATGCATCATCGGTGTAAATTCAAAAGGCATGGCCTAAAGAGAGATCCGGAACTAGTGTCACCCTCCACATGTCAGAGCCTTAAAAAGTTAAATCGGTCATTAAAAATTCTAAGGCCAGCAGACAGCGCCACATGTCTCATTACCACACCTTCAAGGGTCAAAGCCAAAGGTGGGTCCCTAAACAAGTGTTGGCTCTCCACGCATCTAGGGTCCACGAGAAGTCAAAAGGGGCATAACTAGCCATTGAATCGGCTAAGGAAAGGATAACCAATGGAAAGCCCCACGTGTCCCTTCAGTGCTATTTCAGGGGTAGAATCCAAAAGTGGGTCCCAAACATGTGCCAACTCTCCACGTGTCCAATCGGTGCACCTCTCGAAGGTCAGGTCCAAATAGGGTCTCCAAATGAGCGGGAAGCCTCCATATGTCCCGGGTTAGACATAAAGCCTTCGTCAAACAGAAGGGACTTAGGAAGAACATGAGGAAGGTAGAGCAGATCCGTAGAAGGTGCCACATGTCTCACTAGCACAACTTCAAATTTATGGCCCAAAGAGAGACCCTGAACTAGTGCCAGCCCTCCACATGTCCCAAGTCCAAAAGGGGGACATCAGCCATTGAAAAGTCCAAACTCGGGACAGGCCGAAGGAAGCCTCCATGCGTCATCTCGGTGCATCTTCAAGGTTGAAATCCAGAGGCATTCTCCAAACAAGCATAGGCTCACCATGTGGTCAAATTCAAAAAGAAGATAGATTCATTTGTTTAAGAGTCTAGGACCGACGGGGTGGCGTCGAGATATTTTGGAATTTTTGCACTTTTTACAAAAGGCACAAGTTATAATTACAGGCCTGCAAGCCCAAAAAGGATTTCTTTTGCTAAGTGGAAAATGCGGGCTGGTGGGCCTGGGGATGAATTTTGGGAAATGAGAAGTTGTGGAGCTATGGGCCTAGAGAATTCTTTTCGCCAAATGTAAAGTTGTGGGGCCACGAGATTTTTGCATTTTTGCAACTTTCTCAAAAGCGAAGTTTGCAAGTGTGGGCCCGCAATCCCGAGGAGGTTTATTCGCCAAATGAAAAATGTGAAGTTGCATGCTTATGGGGATGTGGGGAAATTTTTTTACTTTTGTAATTATTGTGCAAAACGAGCAAGTTGTAATTTCAGGCCCGCGGATCCGTTTTGCAAAACTAGTTTTTGCCATTTTTGTACAGATTCGATTCAAATATTCAAATGGGCATAACTTTTGATCTAGTGCTTGAAATTCAACAAATTTGGTACCATTGGAAATATCTCAACATCCTCTACACCATGGAAGCATAAAATATTATTTTCAGTAGGGTTAGGTAGGTGAAATATTGGAAAACGTCTCGAATCGAAAAAAATGTAGTTCTAGGTATCCCAACCACCGAAATTTAATGCAAGTATGGTCTAGTTTCTTCTCCAGCAAGCTAGAGTGAATTGGGAAATAGATTTTTGAGTATCCCATGTCTTTTATAGACCATTTAATGAAATATTTCGGTTGGTAAGAGTAGAGTTCGAGTTTTCTTCTTTCTCTCTTGCCTCGATGTTCTATATATTGTAAACACTTCTCATTTGAGAAGGGAGGAGACATTCTAGATGTGGGGAAACTTTGTAAAATTTGTTTCCTGAATCCATTTGAGCTATAAGCCTTCTACACAGCAAGTGTATTTTTGCCTTTGAGTAGAAATGTAATGGTCTATGCACCTTCTAGAGCAATAAATTCATGATTTTGTGGCATTCTTCAACCCTTTCTCATGTTTTATTGTTTCTCCATGCCTCTCCCTTTCAGATCTATTTTATGTGCATGTATTTCATGTTTACAGGTGTAATATGTCATGTTTCATGGAGTTTTGATGGTGGATTAGGATCTGGTTCTATGTCACTTCTATCTGACCTCCCTCATCTCCTTTTTCATGTTGCATCCTCCTCAGCAGAGAATCTCACCTTTTTCCTTTTCGGTGTATCACCGCTTTAGTCTAGGCTCTGTTTTCTTGCATTCTTTCTCTCCCTGTCTCCTTGGAATGGTTAGATTATGATAGGTTAGTTTTTCCTGCATTAGAGTAGCTTGTGGTAGGTATTTTAGGAAGAAGAAGTCTACTTTCTCTGGAGGGCCATCTCAAGTCTACAAGTCCCACAACTTGAGATATGGTCCAATTTTATGCAGATCACTCTGAATTCCCCACTCGAGATCGAGACCATTCGAGGTTGCTTTATGATTTTGCACTAACATTTTTGGCACACCTGTGAGACAAGGTCTAAAGCACCTTACCACTTCATTTCATCAAGTTGATGTGTTTTAGTGAGATTCTTAGTGAGCACATGCAAAGCACATTTGTTGACTCCATCTAGGCACCCATCGAGTTGTAACCTTCTTCCCATCAATTTCCACCTACTATTTTTTCCACATCTCTCATCTTCCATCTATGTCAATCATGACTTCTTTCCCATGGAATTCTCATTTGCAGTATAACTATTTCCCTCCATCCCATCAAAATCCTCCTCCAAATCCTAAACTATTTTGCGAAAATGCATACACACTTTTTCTCTCATCTTCTTCCATCCCATGAAGTTGTACAATCATGACTTCTTTCTTGTAAATGAATAGTAAAGGGGTACATATAGGGTCTTTGAGTAACCTAGTGCATGACACACACATGAAACCTAAACCTAACCCATGTGAGATGACCCTCAATATGAGAGGAGGACACATAGGATAACTCACACTAACACCCCCTTCATGAAGCTAGGGTAGCGGCTATGATGATGAGTCGGGAAAAGGAAGACACTCCTAAACAACTAAGAAATGTGTCGATGGGGCCCGAAAACTAAAGGCACGATAAGGTGCCCATATCAAACACAAATCTTCTAGAAGAAGAAGAAGAAAAGAAGGACTACATAGCCCGAAGAAGATGAGTAGCTACTAGAAGACCTCACCCCAAGAAGAGACCGTAAGTGAAGAAACTTCATCTCAGTGAAGGGCTTGGTGAATAAATCTGCAATCTGATCAGTTGTCTGAATGTACTGAATGTCGATGATACCATCATGAATAAGCTCCGTATGAAGTGCATATGGATCTCAATGTGCTTCGTCTGCTGATGTTGAACTAGATTTCTACAAATAGAGATTGTGCTCGTGTTATCACAGTAGATAATGGTAGGCCACCGAAAGTGGATGCCAAACTCTGTCAGAATACCCTGTAGCCAAATAGCTTCTGTGGCAGCGTTAACTGCTCCTCTGTATTCTACCTCTGTAGATGATATCACAATTGCATTCTGCTTCTTGCTAGACCAACTAATAGGACCCGAACCAAGAGAGAAACTATAGCCAGAAGTAGATTTCTGATGATCTAAGTCACCGGCCCAATCAGAATCTGTGAACCCAATCAAGTCAATATCAACCCCTCCATGATAGTGAATGCCATCAGCATAAGTGCCATGAACATAATGAAGGATCCATTTAGCTACTTTCCAATGCAGCTCATGTGGCTCCTGCATGAATCTGGACATGATCCCAATAGCATACGATAAATCCGGTTGAGTGTGAGTCAAGTAAATCAAGCTCCCCCCACTATTATCGATAAAAGTACCATCAACCAAGGGAGTAGAGCAATCTGAAACCAACTTAACCCGGAAAGAAAAGGAGTAGGAGAAGACTTGCAATCGGACATCTGAAAATGAGCTAGCAAATCAAGAGCATACTTAGGTTGTGAAATCAAGATTCTGAGTCAGATTGTGAAATCTGGATCCCAAGGAAGTAATGAAGCAGACCTAAGTCAGTCATGGAAAACTTGTTGGCTAAGGTGATCTTCACAGAATCAATAATAGAGGAAGAGCTACTGTGATCAACAAGTCATCAACATATAGAACAAGAATGAGTATGGAGTCATCTTGCCATAGAATATAAACATTTGGATCAGAGTGACACCTAGTAAACCCTGATGTAAGTAAAAAGGAGTCCATCTTGGCATACCAAGCCGAGGGGCTTGTTTAAGGCCATAAAGAGACTTCTTTAACTTACAAATGAGGAGGATCTTGGACATAACCGGAGGTTGTTCCATATAGATCTCTTCCTCTAGGTCACCATGAAGGAAGGCACTCTTAACGTCCATTTGATGGACTTTCCATCTGTTTGTTGTGGCAATGGCTAGGGTCAGTCGAATAGAAGTCATCTTTGCAACTGGAGAAAAGGTTTTGTATAATCAACCCCAACTATCTAGGAGAAACCCTTAGCTACTAATCATGCTTTAAACTTTTGACGTCTCCATCTACTCCATACTTTGTTTGGAACACCCACTTACACTGAATGATTTTTCTTCCTTTCGGAAGAGTGGTGAGATCCCAAGTATCGTTCTTCATGAGAGAGGAATACTCCTCATCCATGGAAGAATCCCACTCAGGAATACCAGAAGCCTCCGGAAAGACTGTGGATCAGAAGCAGAGGTGAAGAAAGAGTGGGGTCCAATGAAATCTGAGTGAGTACGTCTCATATCGAAGTATCTCAACTAAATCTCAGCACTTTGCAAATTTTTGCTTGGCCCCAAAGGGGACCGGGAGGATCGGGCTCGAGTCGGAAGATTCTTCACTTGAGTGAGAAGGGACATAGTCCTCATCATCACTCTTGTCAGAATCGAGAAGACTCAAAAGGTCGATGGTTGGGAGGATCGGGGAAGAGGAGCACGCTCAACAGTATCATCATCGATGAGTAGAATCGAATCGGTGAGTGAAGAACCTCGATAGGTGGAGAAGTAGAAGTGAAGAAGACTCATCGAACTTAACACTTCTCTCAATATATAGCTCATGAGAAGTAGGATTCATCAATCGATATCCCTTCACGCCATAGGATACCCTCAAAGATCAAGGTTTGGATTGTGGTTCCGAGGCCTTGCGTTTCTTCTTGGGAATCGAGCCATAGCCTTGGATCGAAGACTCGAAAGTGCTCAACATCAGGCTTGCATCAAACCAGGCTTCAAAGGGTGTCATCCCTCTTCTTGCCTTGTGTGGAACATGGTTACGAATGTAATTTTTATACAATTCTTTGCTTGGCCCAATCTGGAGGAAGAGACTTGAGTGAATCATACAAGTGGCCATCTCCTTAAGAGTATGGTTCTTTCTTTTATGACTCCATTTTGCGAAGGGCTATAAGCAATTGTATCTTTGCAAAGAGATCCCTTCAGAAGTACAGAAATCCATGAACCTATTGTTTACATATTCACCTCCATTGTCGGTTTGAAGAACCTTGATAGACCATTCACCTGTTTCTCGTGCAAGAGCCTTAAAGTCTGAAAATGTTCAAAGACTTGAGACTTAAGCTTAAGAAAATATACCCAAGTATATATCGTGAATAGTCATCAATGAAGGTTAGCACATAAAGAGCTCTAGTAAATGAAGGAGAAGGAAATGGACAGAAACATCGTTGTGAACAAGATCGAAAAGGATGAGTGGCTCTCGAGGATTTTCCTTTGTCAAAGTTCTTTTAGGATGCTTTCAAAGTCTGACCCTCACAAAGACCCTTAGAAAACTTGACGTGAGGCAACCCGTTGACCATTTCATTTTGGCTCAATTGTTCAAGGTAGCGATAATTTAGATGTCAAAATGCTCATGCCATAGCTTACTAACCTCATTTGCATGAGTGAGCAAGGCAGTGGGCGTAGAATCAGAAGTAAAGTGGGAGAAGGTGTACAATCGTGAATGGTGATCTACCTTTCCCTCAGCCACTGTAGTGTCATTGTTAAGCTCACGAATAATCACCGAGTTAGGACCAAATTCCACTCGCATTCCTTCACCAAGGTGAGTAATTTGGTAAACCGATAGGAGATTGGTAGAGAGATCAGGAACACTCAACACTTGGTTAAATGTTCCCCCATCCATCTCTACCGATCCACTACCAGAAACCGACATTGTCGTGTCATTACCCATCGTGATTTGGGACATTCCACAAGGTTCGATGTTGGAAAACTCAACATGTGAAGAACCCATGTGGTGCGAGGCACAGAATCTATAATCCATGTCGATGAAGGAGAAACTCTAGCTATAAGGGCCTTTCCTTTCTTCTTATCATTTTTAGCACCTTTTGCAGTAGAAGACTCGGCCTTCGGAGCACTTTGTTTTATGGATTTAGGAACACTTATTTTATTCTTCTCAAGTAAATGAGATAAGTGATCAATCTATTTCTTAAAATAGTGTTGCTCATCGTGACCAGACTTCTTGCAATAGGAACACAAATACTTGCTTTTCTGTGCCTTAGGCTCAGAAGTTGAAGTGTTTGTGTCATTTTTAGGTTTGGTCTTGGTTTCTTTCTTAGGTTGATCCTTTGTTTCTTTCTTCTTTTCAGTCTTCTTTCCCTTCTTTAGTACTTTTACTGAGGGCATGTGACTTGGACTTGAGAGACCCCATTTGAATGAGTTTGTCTTGTTCTCGAATGAGTTGGGATGAAAAATAGTCAAAGGAGGGCATAGTCCAAGTATCGCCCAAAGTAGCTTTTGTAGCGTAGAAAGTTGACACGAAGACAGAATATTCGGGACCTAGCTTAGAGAGAATCGACAAGATCAGTTGAGAATCTTTCTTTTCTACTTGACATCCTTTTAACAATAATCTAATGTGGACAAATTTTGAGAAGAAAGCTTGTAGGTTTTCAAAGTCACTAGGATTTAACCCTAGTAGTTCGTTTTCCAACTCATGTGCTCTCATGTCATCTAGTTGTCCAAACATCACATCCAGCATTTTCCATGTAGATTTAGGTGTTTTGGATGCCTCAATGTGGAAGAGCAAGTCAGGAGAAGCAAGACATGCGAAAAGAAGACCTAAAGCTTCATCACTACGGTTTAACCACTTAGATTTTAGGTTCATCATCTGGTTCAGTCTCAGTTCCCATGGTGATGCGGAATAACCCTTTACCCCTTAGTTTCATTATTATTTTTGATCTCCATTGAAAAATTTGAACGGCGTAAGAAAAGGAATTGAAAGTGCATCCAGTAGAGAGAGAGAGAGAAAGAAATGCAGAAAAGAAACACAACCACCAGGACAATAACAACCCCCTTGCTTTTGGCACTTTATAGTTTAGTGCGTTGATTACAATCGGGTCCGTGCGTGTGGTTTGAAACACTTGGTAACTCATCTTGCAATTAGCGTAATAACGTGCAAGAGAGGAGACCACAACAGTGTTTCGTGGAGCGCAACAAAAAAGGACACCGTAAACAAGCAACAAAAAAAAAAAGAAAGGAGGTGAAAGCTTGACCACTGGTGGTGAGAAAAAAATGTCTCACGTCGTAAAAGGAAACCCCCTTGTTGCAGACTGTGGCGGACGCGCTCACTAGTCGCAAGCAATAATAAGGGTGAAATATAAGGTTTTAAATGAACTCAAGGAGTTCAGAGATAGTCTTGAAAACATGCGAGAAAAAGAGCTTGGAAGGAAAAAAAGGTGCTGAAGTGTCACTTTGCACACTTGAGTGCACGATTAGAAAAAAAATGCAACAATAACGCCTAAATTTTACCGTTTGGAAATGCCCAATTTACTATTTTAGAGCTATTGGAGTTTTAAAAAAATGAAAAAAAAAGGTTATTTAAATGCGATTTTTTTAATTTACTATAAATCATAAATGAGAGAGAAATTAATTTGTAATTAATAAAAAATAGATTTAATTAAATTAAATCTAATTAATTAAAAAAAATTAATTAAGATCTAAAAAATTAAATCCTAATTAAATTAAATGTTAAAAAAACTAATTAAATATTTAAAAAAGATCTATTAAATTTAAATTTAAATTTAGATCTATTAAAAAAACTTTTTTTATTTAAAAAAAAAAAAAAAGTTTTATTTATTTAAAAAAAAACAACGGTTTGAAAAAACAAGTTTTTTGTTTTAAAAAAAAGAAAAAATTTTTTTTGAAATTTTTAAAAAGAATTTAAAGCTTTTAAAAAAAAAATTTTAAAAAAAAATTTTTAAAAAAAAAAAAAAAATGTTTAAAATTTTTTTTTTAAAAAAAAAACCGTGTATTAAAAAAAAAAAGAATTTAAAAAAAAAAAAACTTACAAAAAAAACTTTAAAATTTAAAAAAAGCTTTTGAAAGTTTAAAAAGGAATTGAAAAAAAAGCTTATCAAAAAAAAAGCCGTTTTTTAAAAGTGGAAATTTTAAAAATTTGAAAAAAAAGAATGAAAGCTTTAAAAAAGTGACTAAAATTTTAAAAAAGTACCAATTTTTTTTTAAGGAACTTACCAAAACTAACGAAAAACTTACCAAAAATGACTTACCATTTTGTTTGTAATGCAAAAAAAAAAGGGGTGAGTGAGGGCCAGGAAAAGTGCGTGAACCGAGTTGAGCGGTCGTGGACAAAAAAAGGCGGGTTTTGGAAAAAAAAGCAGGTAGTTTGAATGTGTGCAGTTGTGCAGCCATGGTTGGAAAATTGAAAATGTGAGTGGCAAAAATGAAAAAAGCCAAAGTCAAGGCCAAAAAAAATGCGTAAAAAAAAAAAAAAAGTAAAAAAAACCAGCAAGGTGAGTGAAAAAAACCTTGAGCAAAGCAGTGTGAAAAAATGGGAGGAAATGAGCGTCAGAAAAGTGAGTCACACGGAAAGTGAGTTTGATGAAAAAGCTTAGGAGTAAAAAAAAAAAAACTCCGATCCGACAAAAACCAAAAGCATGAACACAAAATCCACAAAAAAAAAAAACGAAATAAAATGCATAGAAAAATCCTACAAAAATAGAGATCTTAAAAAAATTCACTTCCATTTTAATAAAAAAATTTAAAAAAATGAAATAATCTCTATTTTGGATTTTTGAAAAGCAGATTTAGCTAAAAGATAGCTAAAACCCCGATTGCTCTAAGGTATATTATGAAACTGCACACATGCAAAAAAAAACACAAAAAATGACACAACTTTCAAGAAAGCTTGTTAGAGAGATTAGCAAAATAATTCCAGAAAATAGTGATCGAAAAACTTGCATGCAGAGTAAAAAAATGAAACCAAGAAAGAGTAATCGCAACTAAAAAATAATGAGTGCACGTTTACCCGATCTCAGCTCTGATACCATGAAAAGAGTTTGCGAGAATCGAATCGGAAACGAGGCACCATGAAGTAGTTGCACTCCAACGGAATCGTGATAGCTCCAGCGATGCAAGAAAGAATTGATCAGTAATGGAAGAACTTGCTCAACAGAAACAAAGCTTGCATAGAGGAAAGACAGTGGAGTGTCTTGGCATGCTCATAAATGAATAGTAAAGGGGTACATATAGGGTGTTGAGTAACCCTAGTGCATGACACACATGAAACCTAAACCTAACCCATGTGAGATGACCCTCGATAAGGTGAGAATTAAAGGATAGAACCTACATCCGACAATGGCCCTCTGGAACCAAGGTTGGAGGATCATGATCTTCCATGCTCTTCTCAAGAGGAGGAAGGAAAAGATCACAAGGATCCCATCTCTCCCACACCATCCACCCAAGAAGGTCCGCAAGAAGACTCCATCCTTAGAGTTGAAATTCTAAACCATAGGCACATCCATCAAATCATACCATGCCCAAACAAGTACTTTGCTTCATTGGAGCCAAGGGAGAAGCTAAAACCATTCATGCCCACTTGAGGCATAAGAATGAGTATCAAATCACTAAGGGTCACCATCGGAACCTCCATGAGTCCAATGACAATCAAATTGAGGAGGTATTTTCAAATGATTTTTATACCTTGATGATATGGGTGGAGGATCAACCTCTTATCAGTATTTCACTCATAATGACAGCCATGATTAGCTCTAACTCATATATATGGCCAAATTTTTTGAGAAATGGAAGCTATTTCTCCGCCTATAGCGAGGATTTTTTTATCTTTTCTCTAATAGGGTTAATGTACAAGTAGGAATAGATTTTCTTTCAGTAACACAAGTGCTTGTGCACACTTTGCATGTTCCACTTAGGGCATGTATGATCTTCCCCTTTGTATATAGCATGTCGTGGTGATTTTTTTCTCTAAGGTTGTATCGCTATGTAATTCATTGTACCTCCAGGTGAACGTTATAGTAGTCCATTCAGGGATAGGTGAAAGCCCTAGGTCAATACAATTTTCTACTCTCATAACCTCACCTTCAAGACTTTTTTATGAAAATTGAGAGTGGACACTAGGGTAGGCTCGGGGTCACCGAGTGCAAGTAGTCGAGGCTCACGGTTCAGGGGACAAGATCATTACCAGGATATCATTCGTGACTCCATGCCTAATGGATACTTCAAGGCTACTTGGTCTCTTCATCTAGTAGGCAGATGTCCCCATGAGTCACCAAATTGTTATCCCAATTTTCCCCTGGAAAAATTGGTCAAACACGACCCCACACTTTGAAGAAAAATGGAAGGGTCGGTTCAAAATCACGTGAGTACACATTTCAAATCCAACAATGAAGGGGCAGGCAGGCTCAACAATGGAGTCCAAGTAGGGTCGGCAAAAGGAGGCCAATGGTGTCAAAGGAAACTAGAGGCTCAACAAGAGAAAATCAGAGCAAGGCTCAAAGTTTTCAGACTTCACATGCGAGTCGACTCTGGGGAAAAAAGCAGACTCACGGAAGGCGCCACATGCCTCATTGGCACAAATTCAAAAGGCATGGCCCAAAGACAGGACCCCAAACTTGCGTCGACCCTCCATGTGGTGAGCCTAAAAACTTAAAATTGACTATTGAAAAATATAAGGCCAACAGACGGTGCCACGTGTCTCATCGATGCACCTTCAAGGGTTGAATCCAAAGGTGGTTCCCTAAAAAAGTGCTAGCTCTCCACGTGTCTAGAGTCTAATGAAGTTAAAGGCGTAATCGACCATTAAATCAGACTAAGGAAAGGAGAACCAGTGGAAAGCCCCACATTTCCCTTTGACGTTATTTCAAGGGTGACTCCAAAAGCAGGTCCCAAATATGCACCAACTCTCCACATGTCCAATTGGCACACCTTCGAAGGTCAGGTCCAAATAGGGTCTCCAAATGAGTGGGAAGCCTCCACATGTCTAGGGTTAGAATAAAGCTTTCGTCAAACACAAGGGACATAGGTAGAACATGAGGAAGGTAGAGAAAAGCTGCGAAAGGTGCCACGTGTATCATCAGAGAAACTTCAAAGGCATAGCCCAAAGAGAGACCCTCAACTAGTGTTATCCCTCCACGTGTTCTAGGTCCAAAAGGGGACACTGGTTGTTGAAAATTCCAAGCTCGAGATAGGCCAAAGGAAGCCTCCATGCATCATCTCGGTGCATCATCAAGGTTGAAATCCAAAAGTGGTTTAAATCGGAAGTGGTCCCCAAAAAGTGCAAGCTTGCAACGTGGTCAAAGTAAAAAAGAAGACAAAGTCATCCATTAAAGAATTCGGGAGGCGGGGGGGCAGGAAATACTTTGGCATTTTTACACTTTTATGCAAAAGGAAAAAGTTATAATTGTGGGCCCGCGAGCCCCTGGAAGGATTTATTTTCTAAGTGGAAAATACGGGCCGAAGAGGTCAGGGGATGACTTTTGGGAAATGAGAAGTTGTGGAGTCGCGGGCCGGAGAATTATTTTTGCCAAATGTGAAGTTGTGGGGCCGCAGGAGTTTTTGCATTTTTTACAACTTTCTCGAAAGTGCGGTTTACAAGTGCGGGCCGCGAGCCCGAGGAGGTTTGTTTTCCAAATGTAAACTATGAAGTTGCGGGTTTACGGGGCCATGGGGAAATTTTTCACTTTTGTAATTATTTTGCCAAAGGTGCAAGTTGTACTTTCGGGCTGTGGATCCGTTTTGCAAAATCGGTCTTTTTGCCATTTTGTATGAATTCGATTCAAATATTCAAATGGGCATAAATTTTGACCCAATGCTCGAAATTCAACAAATTTGGTACCATTGGAAAGATCTCAACATCATCTACTCCATGGAAGAATAAAATATTATTTTTAGTAGGGTTAGGTGGGTGAAATATTATAAAATGACTTTGACTCGAAGAAAGTACAACTCTAGGTATCCCAACCACCAAAATTTAATGCAGTATGGTCTGGTTTCTTCTCCAGCAAGCTTGAGTGCATTGGGGAATGGATTTTCAGAGGTGCCCATGAATTTTCCAGACCATTTAATGAAAATTGTTGGTTGGTAAGAGTAGAGTTTTATTTTTCTTCTTTCTCTCTTGCCTCGGCGTTATATATATTGTAAACACTTCTCATTTTAGAAGGGGAGACATTCTAGGTGTGGGGAAACTCTGTAAAATTTGTTTCTGACTCCATTTGAGCTGTAAGCCTTCTCCTACACCTAGAAAGTGTATTTGTGCCTCGAGCATAAATGTAATGGTCTCAGTACACCTTCTAGACCAATAAACTCACTATTTTGTGGCGTTCGCAACCCTTTCTCATGTGTTATTGTTTCATGCCTATCCCTTTCAGATCTATTTTATGTGCATGTATTTCACGTTTTTAGGTGTAAGATGTCATGTTTCATGGAGTTTTTATGGTGGATTAGGATTTGGGTCTGTGTCACTTGCATTTGACCTCCCTAATCTCCTTTTTCCTATTTCATCCTCCCTCGTGAGTATCTCTCCTCTTTCCTTTTATGGTCTATCACCTCTTTAGTGTAGGCTCTATTTTCTTGCATTCTCTCTCTCTCTCTCCATGTCTCCTTGGAATTGTTAGATTGGGATAGGTTAGTTTTTCATGCATTAAAGTAGCTTGTGGCAAGTAGTTTAGGAAGAAGAAGTCTACTTTTGTTGGAGGGCCATCTCAAGTCCACAAGTCCCACAACTTGAGATATGGTCCAATGTTATGAAAATCACTCCGAATGCCCCACTTAGATCTCGAGGCCATTTGGGGGTGCCATGATTTTACACTAATGATTATCTCTCGGATCTAGAGTATGAAGAATCAGAAATCTCATGATCTACTCCTGATTGTAAGGCCCATTATTTTCTCTAAGATCAGATTTTGACAAAATAAATAGATCCCGATTGATTTTGGAACTTTGGAGAAGTTTCGAAACCAAAGGAAACTATTCAGTAACTAACCGTGAAAGTTCAGAGCTAAGTGCAAGAATTCTTGAATTAAGTGTTGGAGTTCTCGAACTAAGTCTAAATTTTCGAAACTAAGTGATAAAGTTCCTTAGTTGTATGATGGAGTTCCAAAACTAATCCTAGAGGTTCCGAAAGCTACGATGTATTGAAGCCAATGTTCCAAAACATTGTTTATTACTTGATTATAGACACTTGAATTTGGTTACATTCCCTTAGCCCCTAATCGGATAACCAACTTAAACATGGGCACCTAACCATGGCCGCTTTCACCCCACATTAATATTAATTTAATTTTTTAATTAAATTAATCCTCATCCTCACAACCTTCATTATTTAATTTTCTTAATTGACCTAATTTCCACCTCACCTAGACACCTCATCCAACCACCTCACCCTCGACCTATTATTAGCATGTTTCCATAACTAATAATAACTAAGTTTTACTTTCCTTAATGAGCTAATATTTGGTCTAACCCTAAAATCCATGCCTAATATTTCTCTAACCACATTCCCTCTCATTAGAAGAGAAGCTTGGTTCGATCCACGATAACAAACCAACTTGGCCCAAGAAATTAGAAATATCTACCCATTTTAGTAAACCTAGGGAATACTGACCTACACCGAGCGTTGGTCAAGACGAAACCATCATTGGTTACCATGTATTCACCTTAGCAACCTTATTATAGAGGTTGGAACATTTTGAGATCAAGGAAGAGAAAGAGGAGTTACATGCAAGCATAACCAAGGTCTTTTTATTACTTAAATTTGGCTACATTCCCCTTAGCCCTTGATTAGATAACCAACTTAAACATGGGCACCTAACCATGGCCCCTTTCACCCCACATTAATATTAATTTAATTTTTTAATTAAATTAATCCTCATCCTCACAACCTTCATTATTTAATTTTCTTAATTGACCTAATTTCCACCTCACCTAGACACCTCATCCAACCACCTCACCCTTGACCTATTCTTAGCATGTTTCCATAACTAATAATAACTAAGCCTTACTTTCCTTAATGAGCTAAGATTTGGTCTAACCTAAAATATATTCCTAATATTTCTCTAACCACATTCCCTCTCATTAGAAGAGAAGCACATTACGATCCACGATAACAAACCAACTTGGCCCAAGAAATTAGAAAGATCTACCCATTTTAGTAAACCTAGGGAATACAAAACCTACATCGGCGTTGGTCAAGATGAAACCATCATTGGTTACCATTTATTCACCTTAGCAACCTTTTTTGAGAGGTTGGAACATTTTGAGATCAAGGAAGAGAAAGAGGAGTTACATGCAAGCATAACCAAGGTCTTTTTGTGCATCCAGGACATCCAGAACCATTATCCGAGAAGATCTAGAAGCATTGCATCCATGCTAGCATTCTAGGAAAAACTACCATGGCACCAAACAACATTCCTCCGATAAACCATCACCTCTATCTAGCCATAGAACCTAAATCACAAAGTATCTTGTTAACCAACATTCTTCTATTTTCATTCTAATAGGCTCTGTTACCTCTGTTATTAGTTTCTACTTGAACTCTCACTTCCCCACCATTTATCTCCATATAAGTTTGATCATTCCTTCACCCACACCATAAAATCTCCCATACCTAACATTTAGACACCTCTGAGTATTTCTAAAACCTCTCCAGACTTACACCTACTCCATACCATCCCCGAGTCAGGTCTCATACAAATCCCTAAAACCATGAAATATTGAGTTATTGAAAATCCATGGTAACCATTGTCGTTATTACTAAACCTTCATTGGTCATACAAGACCGATGCCAGTCGCTATGTTTCATACCCTTCCCAAGAATAGAGCCAAACAACCTCCTACCAATTGACCTAAACAACCTGAAATTAGACCACTGACCGGTCCCAAGTACCTTGACGGTCACTTCACCCTTTAGATCCAACTATAGCTTAACCTATTGTGATTGGATTTTCTTATTATACTTGAATGAGATACCTAAATCATATCAACTACAGTAGGAATTTACTTATTTCTCATATTAATTTTTTTTAAACAGTGGATTGAAATCCATCTAGGAAGTATCACACTTCCCAGAACTAGCATATGCTAGGTAGTCCAATATCATATATCATTTAACTTCTCTTTTGTGGTCTTTTTTTCTATTATAGGTAGTTACTCCTAGCCAAAAGGAAGCTCTCATAATTGGTATTGGGTCAAGAAGTCATAACATACGCATCAACCTCCAACCAACCCATTTAACAGGTATCCCTCCTAGCCCATAACCCTATCTGTTTCTTCATTGAAACATATAGAAAATGGTGAAATATTTTGGCATGCCCGGTGGGAGCCATCAGGGGTTCTATTGCATTTTCTTCATTCGTAGGAGAAATTCATGTGTTTTTTCCTTTAAAAGGATTACACATTAATATTTTTCTCTCGGTAATCTTCTCTTCTTTCTAATTTCTCTAAAAGAAACATTTCTCCTAATGCATTTAAAAGGAATCATTCTTCTTTCTTTCTTTCTACATTTAGTGAAAGAGCACACCCTCTCCTATTCATCATTTTCCTCATCAAATGTAATATTTTTGATTTGGACTTAATTGGTTGCATTACATTCGATTTGTTGCATTTAGCTCATATTAAAATGAGGGCAACCTATTCATCATTTTCCTCATCGAACGTAATCTTTTGATTTGGACTTAAAATTGGTTGCATTACATTATGATTTTTGCATTTAGCTCACATTAAAATGAGGGCAACCTATATGCTAGAAGTCATGCCCAGCTGATGTTTGACACAAAGAATCATAGAAAGTACATTCTCTCTCTTTCTATGTCTTACCAAACTACACAAAATTGAAATATACACATCTTTATTAAACAACATATTACCCGGGAACACCTATCCGCAATCACACTATTAGATTGGTAGGTACTCCTAGATCATTACCTCTTTCGATTCATTATCTCACAGGACGGCCCACCCCTACCATAACATACCGAAATCTCTCCTTTTATATATCCTTCTTCATAAGAGGCCTTCCTCACCAAATACACTATTCTAAACTCATGAGTCAGTCTTCTAAGTAGCATAAGCTCAACACATTAAAAATCACTTGTTAGGCATGTTTTTAGTGTTTGATTGATGTGCATTTTGAGGTGTGAGGATACGCTTCTCCATTTTTCCATCTTGTTGCCTTACACACTCCATAATCACAGTTGGAATATTCTAACTTCTTCTGAGTGTGTTAGGACTTCATTACATCATCTCCAGACTTATGGGTTGATTATTTATCTCACTAAAATTCACAATAATCCATTTTCTACATCTTTCCAATTTTCACAGTAACTGGCATTGGTTACCCTAGACATCGACATCGGTTTTGCTTAACTAGCATCGATTTTTTGTTCTTTAGGGTTAAATTTCCTAAAGAACCCTTACAACATTTTCTTTACTATCGAGTTCTTGTGAGTCTATGTACTCTCTCTACTTTGATAAACAATCATCCTACAACTTGTTCATCTGATCGTCACCAGTCTTTCCTCATTTGATAAAATTGTTCCTATCTCGTAGTAACCGACCTCAGTTACCCCTGAACCAGCATCGGTCATCTTTAACCGGCGTCGATTACCCTGTAATGAACATCAACTAGTATATTACCCAAATTTACCTATAAACACATCTTTTCTTCATTCCTTCTACTTTTTGTGTCACCTGTAGGATACAACATCACCTGATATACATTCATTCACATGGTGTTGACTTGTAGCCAAGCTAACACTCTTATATTTCATGCAAGTTGTTAACCACTCCTACCTATTCCTTCACCACCCTCCATCCTGTCACCCATGGATCTAACCCTACCTACCACCATTGCTACAAGTGATGAAGAATTTGCATGACTCCTTTATCATAATCCCGCTGACCTTGTAGTTCTACCTTTCCCACTCTTCCACCTAAGACTCCTCAGTCAGTTGATATATGGCATGCATGTATCCATATATCCTACCGTTATTCTTGCTTCGCATCAGCCCCTAATAATGTGGTGTTACCTTCACCTGCTTCACCCCCAATGGTTTCATAGCTAGGACCCATACCCACCATGACTGATCTGCATCTGCAGTATTAGTCATACCTATAGTATCTATTGTCCCCTCATCGACCACCCAAACCATAACCCCATTTACACCTATTATCTCACAAATACCCATTACAACACAACCTCCTGTGGTTTTGGTGACCCCTACTCCATTCCATAATCTTATCCTCTCCAACCCAGAAACACTGCCCCCAATCGCTACTAGAGTCACTACGACCGTCCCACCTACATACACATATTATCAACAACCTCCTAACTTGTCTGTCACCCAGTCTAGATACATGCCATCTATGTTGGTCCCCTATTCTCAACCTCCCTATTCGGAATCACCATATAATGGAATGCTGCCCACATCATAGGTTCAATAGCAGCCCCCTTATGCCACAGGAGGTGCCCTTCCATCGTAACCTACCAATGCCCTCATCAAATTGATGATGGAAAGGATGCGAGACATTGGAAGCATCAGTTTTAGGCTCGCGTAATTATCTCACCTATGATGAAATATGTAATGAGACCATTCATCTATCCATCCCTATTCTCCCATACCCTGTACATTGGGAAATTCCAAAATTCAACCATTTCAATAGTAAAGAAGACCCACAAAGAACATTTACGGTCTTTCAAACATGAGTGTTACACGATCACCCATGATGACGCTTTACCTACATTAGACTAGTACAGTGGGCTACCAAGACACTCCATCTACTCATTTAATCAAGTATCCCAAGCCTTCTTAGATCACTTCTCCATCAACATTATTAATAAGGTTACCATGACTAATCTTTATTCCACACGACAGTATGACGATGAGTCTATCACTGACTTTGTTGCTTCATTGGCACAACCTAATTAACCAGCTCACATTTCAATTACCTCAAACTGAAATCATAGAGTTATTTACTCAAGCTTGTGCAAGACACATCTCACCAACCCTATAGGTGCAGACCTTTTGCACTTTTGACAAGGCATTCACCATGGCACGAAAATTGGAAATTCATGCTATCGAAGAGAAGAAAATTCAACTTCGTAACAAGAACATTGTGTTCAAATAAAATGATGCTTCTTCATCTTCAAAACCCAAATAAACTTTTCAAAACCCAAAGGATCTGCCAATGTTGTAGTTCTCAAGGCTTGTCCCCCTCATCAATCAAACCCATCCAAACCTCCTTCTAATCTCTCTCCCATCCAATCTTTCTATTTCAGATGAGAACAACGAAAGTACACTTTAATAGGAGAATCTTATTCTTCTATTTTTGAAAATCTTGTTAAGGTGGTACCATTACCCTTCGCCTATAAAAACACATACTAGTTTTGACCCTAAGCACCCCAAGCTTTGTGTTGTATAAGGAACATGACTTTGCTGACTATCATTGTCTCAAAGGTCATAGCAATAATACCTACATCACCTTCAAATATATCGTCTAATAAATTTTAGACAACAAAGATCTAGTCTTGGATAGCCCAAATGCACCTACTAATCAAAACCTACATATCTTCAAGAATCCATTTCTTAATCATGCCCCATCTTCCAACCAAGTGGTGACACCTCAAATAATGATATAAATGTCCGCAAGGTCCATGCTATTTTCGATGACATACCAAGAGTTAGCTTCCCAATTGCCTCATATTTATTCCATAGATGAAATCTTAGCCCGATCTCCCCTACCCGCACAAGAACCTATTTCATTTACTACTCCACCCACAAAGGAACCACCTTCATTTTCTCCTTCACCTATGGAAGAGCCTATAATTAGTACATTGCCTTTGACCCCTCAAATTTTTGAGAAGTTGTCGGTGGCACCTCTCCTACTCATAGGAGATACATTTCCACCATTTACACCATCACAAGGAGATTCCACCTCATCTAGATCATCCTCTCCTCTACCCATGGAGGATCTTATGAAGTACCAATGTCTTTAGATGACCATTCACCATTACACCTTCAAGAGCCTGTTGATCTACTTTCGTCTCTCTTACCCAGCCGAGTCCAAGGCTAGCCATTTCTTTGGTTTATGGGATTTACAACTCAATCCATGTCAACCCCGCTTACAATAGCACCATTTTCACGCTTGGTCGATCGCTTGACTATTTCGATAGAGCCATACTATGGGGATGCCTTTCGCTTCATGTTTCAACACAAATGTAGTTGTCACTCGACACCTTTACTATCTATCTAAAAGTGTTTCAAGTGACCAAACCAAACATAACCTTGACTATTGAAACACCTTCCACATCACCACCCATTGCCCAACTCACACCTTTTCCATAACCCAACATACATCTACACCCAAACACTTACCCACTCCTATATCATCTCCCTCATCTAAACCTATCACTACCTTAGGGGTCATACCAAAAACCAACCTTACTCACCCACCCATCAAATTAGATTTAACCACATCTTCCAAAACCGACACTAAAATTACCCCGGCCCCTAAAAAGAAGATCCAACCTCACCTACCACACCATTATCACCTTCACCCCTTCCGTCCATCCTAGGACCTCGACAGCCAAGAAACCCTCATCCACCGAGTAAACCAAGAATGTAACAACCCATTTTCTCATCATAGACCTCTAAAATACCCAAGTGACCCACACAACTTCCACCCTCACCTGTAACCTTCTTATCACCCATACCTCCACTACCATCCATAACTTCTTCAAGCACCCATGACACTTTCTTCTCTTTCACTCATGCCTCTGCCCAACCTACACCACCCACCTCTACAACACCTTAGTTACCCCGTGGGTAACCCGTCCTCTTCCGTCACCTACTTTTCCCTCCACATCTCGTACACCCATGTCATCATTGCCCAAAAAGGAGCAACATAAAGCTAAAGACCCGCTACCCTCTAATAAGGTAGTTAAACCAACCAAACCTTCTACCGCTAGCTCTTCTACCATGCTCGTACCCAAGCAGATGCAACTGTTTCACCCGATTTCTTATTTTTCTTAGAAGTACTTGATAAAACAAATAAGGTAAAGGTGGTAAGAGGAATACCTAGTTCGGGATGGTTGAAGGTCAGACGCTCATTTCGAATCCTAGATCAAAGTGATTGTGATACCTTCCTTTTGGCTAGGAGGAACTACCTGTATAAGAATCAAAAAATACCACCAAAGAAAGTTAAACAATATATGCAGTGGACTATCTAGCATGTGCTAGATCCTGGAAGTGTGATACTTCCTAGATGGTTGTCAGTCCACTTTTTAAAACAATTCAATGCTAAAAATAAAGTACATATTGTCCTACTGTAGTTTAATATGATTTAGGCATCTCATACAAATGCAATAGGCTAGATCTAATCTAAGAGGCTAGGCTAGAAGGAGATCCAGAGGTCAAGTAAGTGTTTATAGGTGAATCGGGCTAATAGGGTAGGTTAGATATAGATCTGAAGGTCAAATAGGTGTTCAGGTAGGTATAGGTCATAAACAGGTCCTTGTTCTGGTAGAGATTAGGTGACACAGAGACCGACCATGGTTTCAAGTAATCGGTGGTGGTTGGAGTATAACCGGCGATGGTTAGGGAGAAGCGCGGCCGATTAGGTTGAGGGTGGTGGACTCACACAACTGGGTTTTAAAGGTTTTTAGGCAAGAATGGGGTTAGTAGAAGGTGTTGGGTGATCACAGAGGAGGTATGGGTATGTTGTAAAGGTCTGGGGTTACTGAAGAGGAAGTCACATGGGTGATTGGGCAAGGTATTACAATGGTTGGGTAAGGAGGGTGGCTGAAATAGTGAAGAGGCTTCACTGTTGTCCCAGTGAACTTGGTTATCTTGGCTGATCACAGATTAATCCTTGCTTTGCTACTGCGTCTGAAAAGATCAAATTCACACTAAGGAAATCCAATGCCGAAGGTTCAACCACGAATGACCAACGATCAACCAACAACCAACAACCCATCTCACAGAGCCGTGAATGGGTTTAAATAGGCATTGGGTCCATCCCGGCATAACCGGCATCAGTTTAGGTGAACCACGCTCTGCTTCAAGTTAACCGACGATGGTTTAGGTGAGATATCTTGGGTTGTTCAAAAGTTGCCTAGGAAGTTGTTCCACCATTTGATAAGGATCTCTTCTTTTTCTCGGTGAAATACGACCTTAGGAGGCTTTTAATATGAAGTGAGGGGATGGGTCTAATGTTAGGTTTGTTTTGGGCATTGGTTTAGGGTTTAGGTTAATGGGTCAAATGATGGGGGTGGTTAGGTGAAGTGTATTTAATAAAGGCAATTTTATTAAATAGGTGTGTGAGGGTGGTGAATTAATTTAATGTAAATAATTAAATTAATATGTGTGTGGGTAAAAGGTCATTAACTTAATTAAAATAATTAAATTAATGTGTATGGAGGTAAATGGCATTAATTTAATTAAAGTAATTAAATTAAAATGTGTGGGGTGCTAGGAGGTAGGTGTTAAGGGCTGCGGTAGGGGACCAAGGTGATTACGACATGATTTTGGTGTCTACAAAAGAACCAAGACCTAAGACCACTTCACACACCAAACTAGTAAATAAACCCACCCCTCTTGTAAATCCTCTTCCTCCACAATCAATTGTACATGTACCCAAACCCACATTCACCTCCCATTTTTATCCACTAGTGAGGTCCTACATCTAAAGCTTAACTAATCTCCTCAAAACTTTTGTCATCACATTACCACCTCTTAGACCCTATGACCAACTCAATCCCAAACCAAAAGGGTTTGTGAAACCAAAATTTGTGCCTACCATCATGTGCCAAGACATGATGTAGAGAACTGTAAGGCTTTGAAAAATACCCTTGTCCAAGTATGTCCTCCTGAAGAAAATTTTGATGATGATGATATTAAGGATGAGGACCCCATTTCACCTTCACCAATTTCCACAGATCTTCTTCCATTACCTACTCAAAGTGACCAAAATCTCCCCCCACAACTCTTTGATCCACCCTAGAGATTCAAAACTAACATGGTCTATATAAGAAAGTTGGCCAAACCACCACCCAAATGCCAATGTTCCTTACTTATTTCACAAGGGTCGTATCCACCACTAGGGTTTTGTACCTCATGATGTTATACCTTCTATGACACACCTTCTTCATCCACCTCCCTCAAATTAACATGGGCCTAATTACCACATATGCCTAGAAAGACAAAGGTAACTAAAAAGCAAATGGCCCATCAACCACCTTGTACTCCAACATACCATCCACACCCATACCCAAAGTCACCATTCGAGGCCCCGTATATCCTATTTCTAATGGGGTTATGCATCGCAAAATGATAAAACAACTAATGAGGGTCATGAATCCTCGCCATTAATAATGTCAATTCAGGTTGGTGTCTGAAGGTTGTATGCATTAAGAGAAGAAGATCTTGGAAAACAGCTCCCTTAAACACAACCCAAACTTACATAAATTGAAAGCACACATATGGAAATTGAAATACACACTTGCAGAAATGTAAACACACTTGCATAAATGAAATCACACTTGCAGGAATAAAACACACTTGCATAAATTGAAATTGTTTAATTGGAAATAAGTAAAATTAAATGAAACACTTGCGCAGTTTACTGTGAGACTAACGTTATAATACAAAGAGAAAAAAATCACAACAAGATGATAATTACAGAAAAAGAAATAAACACAAATTATTAAAAAATAAAAAAATATACAGATCCATCTTCCTTAGAATGAGTGGCCAGCTCATTCCTTGGAAGAGGATTTAAACCATGCCTCGAGATCTTAACTCAAAACTACATAATATTAGAGAGAAAAGAACATATTTATTTCTTGGTGGTAAAATATTACATATCTGAGTGTGGAAGGTTGCATTTATAATTTATGTGTCTAACCAACTCCTTATTTTTTTAGATATAATCTGATCTTATCTTTATTCTAATCCTAACAACTAAGATCTCCATCTCCACCAAATATGGAGAGAGATATTATTGGAGTCAAAGTCTTATCTCACTTATTTTAGGAAGATTTGCTCCTATATCTTCTCCTTAATTTACAGTAACAAGAATCATAATTATTTTATTCCTCTACATTATTAGAAGGAGGATTTTCCTCAAAATATGATTTTGACCAAATACCTTTCTCGGATTTTCCATTTGACTTTTCTATTTTTGACTATGGAACTTTTGACGCTTGTCTGATACGCTTTTTCCTTGGACTGTAGTTCACTAAAAGTTAGATTTATCTTCATTGGTAAAAAATTTTACAAATATGAATGATGTTTTTGTTAAACACATTTCTATGAACAAAA
Source organism: Taxus wallichiana var. yunnanensis (assembly GCA_018340775.1). NCBI lineage: Eukaryota > Viridiplantae > Streptophyta > Pinopsida > Cupressales > Taxaceae > Taxus > Taxus wallichiana. Next base: position 39,519,188 of record CM031236.1, on the reverse strand, counting down.
ACCTCTCTCATATTTTCTATTTGACTTTTCTATTTATGTTTATGGAACTTTTAGTGCTCTCAAATCGATACACGTATCCTCATCTACCGCAACTCACTAAAAGTTAGATATCTCTTCATTGGTAAAACCTGTTGCAAATATGAATGAGGTTTTTTTAAACACATTTCTATGAACAAAAACCTCTCTCATATTTTCCATTGAATTCTCTGATCTTTCAGAATTCCTCAAAAACTGTCAAAATCTACTTAGTTCTCGAACTAAGCCTGTGAGTTATGGAACTAACTCTGTGAGTTCCGGAACTAACTCTGTGAGTTCTAGAACTAAGCTTGCAAGTTCGAAACTAAGTCTCGTGAGTTCGGAACTAAGTCGTGAGTTCGGAACTAAGCACTGTGAGTTCGGAACTAAGCCTGCGAACTTAAAACATCTATAACTTTTGCATACGATCTCAGATTGCGATGATTGTTTTTTTGAAATTGCATAATTTTCAAGAGGAATCTAAATATGAAATAATATTTGAGTTTATATATATCATCCATGATCAATTCCACTTTTCTCAATACTAGCATTATCTTTTCTTTATGGCTGCATACATAAAACATTGCATCTTTTCCCAAATAATCAATAGGATTAGTCAACAAAATAGATAACAAAATATTTCTAAAGAATGAACAAGATATATATCCTATATTCTATCTTACGAAAACTATAAGTTCCTAGATTACATTTAAATCCACTTCCAAAGGTAACTTGGAAGGACAAAATAATGGTAATTTATGGCCAATTTATGGCGGCATCATTGCCCCAAACTTAATCTTATGCATTTCCTCATGCATTATATTATTATCTCCTCTTCTTAGAGTCTTCTCCGCATTGAGATTGTATTGGTAAGTGATGTTAACAATAATAGAGTGTGGTTTCCCAAGTGGTAATGAGGGTGATCCCCCTCAAACCAGAAGGCGATGAGGTGTGGAGGCAAATGGGCGAGTGGTTTGATAAAAGTAGGTGTGAAGAAGGATAGTGAAAAATGGGGAAAAGAGTAAAGGGTAAATTAGGCATATAGGTAAATGGGTAAATGGACCAGTGGTCAAAGGTAGTGGCGAGTTGAATGCACGCACACGTATAAATTGTGACACTTGCATTAGGGGTTCAAGAGCTTACAAACTCTACATCGTCTAAGGTCGATAGGTTTATCCAAACAAGTTGAAGTGATTTTGGTATCCAAGGTATAGGATAACATCAGGAAGCATGACATAGGTTAGGTGTAGGAACATTTAGGTATGTTCTGGTACACCAAAAGGTAGGTCGAGAATAAACGATCACTATAATAGGCAAGGTAAGGTCATTAGGTCAAATAACATAGGTAATAGTCCCGCAAGGTATAGAAACACATGAGGTCAAAGGTCACCAACAGTTTGGGGTCCAGGTAGATAGGTCAAAATATAGGTAAAGCCAAGGTAGGGGTAAAATAAGGAGACGCTAATCGGATAACGAGGTGAGGTTAAAGAAGGTGGAGGACCAAAGAAGAAGGTAAAGTGGTCCAGGTAGGTGTAGGGGAGGAAAAAAAGAGGGGGGTAAGGAAAATGAGGTCAAGGTAAGGGCAATGAGTATGCGGGGGAGCAACAGCGGTGGTCAAGTATGAACCAATGATAGTGGAGAGGAACCAAATGTGGTTGTCTAAGGTAGTAGACCGGCCGTGGTTCGAGGTTAACCGACGTTGGTTGAGTCGGGTAGGGTATAAAAAGTGAAAAACCCACATTTTAAAATTCATTTGTGTATTGCGAAAAGGAGAAAAGGACAGGAAGAGAGAGAAGAGGAAGAGGACAAGAGAGAATGTTAGAGAGCTTGGTTGGTGAGCCACGTAGGTGAGATTGGTTGAGTGGGAGGTGGGGCCAAGAGATCAGGTGGAGTGAGTTGATTGGTGTGGAGATTTGGTGGTGATTTGAGGATGGCGGAGGTCGAGAGGGAACGGGGAGGAGTGGCGCGGAGGTCGGATATTCCACCCTGACGGTGTGCAATGGGATCGGGTAGGACTTAAGCCTTTTGTTTTTATTTTTGAGTGAATGTAGTTAAAAATGTAGAAAATATTAAAAATGGGGGTTTGGGGGAAAGAAATTCAAAATGGGAAAAAGAGAGGGAAAAGGTAACATGGAAGGGTAATGGGTAGGGCAAAAGGGTAGTGTAGGAACAAGGAGGGGTGCAAGGAGGGATTTGGGAGGGTAGAATGAGTAGAAAGGGAAAAAGTAGGGTTGGAAAGTCGGGGCGGGCGGTCCAATAATGACCAACGTAGGTCGACTTGTGGCGACGGCGTCGTTGGGTGGTGACCGGTATCGGTCACAAGAATAGTGGATGGGTGTGTCGGTCAAAGGGAGACTGTGGTTGGTCCGGGGATAACTCGGGGTCGGTTAATCTTAAGTGTAAATTGGGATAAAAAAGGGAAGAGAGTAAGGGTAGGGTGGGAAAGAAGTTAGATGAGATTTGACTTTGGGGTGTTGATCATGAGAGGGAAGGGGTTAGGGTGAGAAAGTAGGGTAGGTGGGTAAGGGTTGAGGGTGGTTTTAGGTAAAGGTAGGGTGGATAGTTTCGAGTGGATGGGTAGGGTAGATACGTAGGGTACATGGGTTCGAGTAGGTGTGGGTGAGGGTTAGGGTAGATACGTAGGGTAGATGGGTTGGGGTAGATAAGTAGGGTAAAAAGGTAGGGTAGATAGGTAGGGTGGGAAGGTTTGGGAAAGAGGTTAGGTTGAGAGGTGGGTACCAAAAAAAATGAGGTAAGTTGGGAAGGTGGACTAATATATTGCTTTTGGTGGATCCTCTTTGGGCCCAAGACGCAGCTGCGGATGAGGGCCCAGGTGCCACCCTTGTTATTAATGTGGGCGGGCGAGCAGCACGCCGGCAGAGTGGTGGCATGTGGTAGAGGTGGGATTGATAGGCATGCGGTGCTACCAGCATGTAGTCTAGGAGGTGAGTCTTATGGTTGCCCTCATCGATAGATGGGACTCGGTGACCAATACCTTCTATTTACCGACAGGTGAGATGATGATCACCTTGGAGGATGTCTACAGGATCCTACAGTTGCCCATATTGGGGGCCCAGGTTTATTCCATCTCTTTAGAGGCATTTGAGGAGCTACTAGCACCCGTTTTTAGTGAGGGTTCGTGGATCCGACATTCCATAGTGCTAGCCTGAGCTATGGAGCGATGTATAGAGTGCATCCAGAGGAGATGAGGTTAGTTGTACTCATGATGGAGGAAGTGTGTTGCTTCGCACTGCCGGATGTAGAGGGGGAAGATTCCCAAGGTCACTGATGGGATTCCTCCATGATATGTTGATACAGCGGACACAGTTCACATGGGCACCAGCATTATTGATGTAGGTGTATAGAGAGCTATGGGCCTATGGGTGACTGTGGAGGTTCAACATCTGTTGCGTTGTATTATTGCATTGATGGGATTACGAGCACATTGTTTGTGTTTGACCAGTGGGGATGCCCTGGGTAGATGCATTCCCATGGAGATTTTTGAGGGTTGGGCAGGTGGTGGGTGGGCCATGGAGAGGCCCGAGGTGCAGTGAGCTACTCATGATGTAGCTTACTACAGGAGGTTGTTGGAGGGGTTTTCTAGGGTGGACATCATTTGGAGGTCGTATGTGGGCTTCCTTCATACCTGGAGTAGATGGCCACAGAGCTAGCTGGCCAAGGAGATATATCTCTGTGGATAGAGGGGAGGAGAGTGGGAGAGCATGAGTATATACCCGTAGAGTAGGTTAGACGTCATTTTCGATTGGTCCAGGGTGTTCCACCTCTATTCCCTTAGTACCAGAGAGATGATGTGGATAGACTTATGTCTCCGCCACGACCCACACCGCCAACTATGCGGGAGGAGCAACCAATAGATGTACGATTGATGATGTTGGGGTTGCAGATGGGTATAGGAAATGGTGGGCAGCATAGCTGAGAGCCATACCACCGAGGCCAGGGCAGCCAAACTTAGCCACCATCATAGTTAAGAGATACACCCTACAGTGGCAGGTGGTTACTTTGGTGATGCAACATTTGGGGATCATGCAGCAGGGCTTATAGGTTCAAAGGCACAGTTGCCATATTACGGTGCCTAGATAATGACACTACGAGGCTCAAGCGGGCAGGACAAGTACCTACGTAGGTGGAGGTAGGGGGAGATGGAGAGGAGGTAGGTGGAGATGGAGAGGAGATGGCCATTCTACAGTCAGGTGCGGGCGTTACAGGCTAGTGGGCCCAACGCGGGGGTAGGTGATGGGTCTACTGGGCTGGGCGATGTGAGCACGGGCATAGATTACTACCTGCCCGAGCAGCCCAAAATATAGGCACAAGCATAGAATCCGTGGCCAATTTAGGAGCTAGTGCGAGAGTTCGAGGGATTGTGGTCCCATTATGCAGTATCCACACAGAAGGGACCCATGGCACCTCCACAAGAGTTCCCATTTCGTGTTCATAGATGCCCTAAGAGAGTCATGGTATTACCAGGATCATTTGTTAATGTCGGGCTAGATGTGCCTCTCTCATGCGAGTATGAGCAAAGCAGCCTCCAAAGTGAGAGGAAAAGATCCCGCACTAAGAGTGTGGAAAGTCACAGGGGGCCATGAAGCCCAAAGACGGGATCGTGGTGAGGTCACCAATGTGTAGAGGCCAGCCCTAGGTGAGGGGCCATTAGTAGGAGGTGAGGCAGTGTAGAGAGGTGACAGGAGAGACACAAAGTGACGATAATTCTTTGTAGACCGGCCTGCGTGCCGAGTCATTTTTGGTATGTATTATATATGAGACCGGTCTCGTATGCCGAAGATTTTTGTATTGTATATCGGCCTACATGCCAACATTTTTTAGATGATTGCCATGATGAGATAGGCATGTATTTTTAGATATATAATTATGGGATACAAGTGTATATTGTATTGATACACACATGTTTATATGAGGAGATATATGATATTTAGGTGATGTTGTTGTGATATGTATGAGTTTTACTTGATTATGATATGGATGGACAATATATGAGTTAGGCATGATAGAGTTAGGTCATAGGTATGGATTGAGTCGGTTTGGTTTAGGAATGGATCGAGTTAGGTGGGTTTAGGCATGGATTGAAGTCGGGCATAGGCATGGATCGAGTTGTATACAAAGTTAGTTTAGGCATGAATCGAGTCGAGATCACTTTAGGCATGCATTGAATCGGGTTGGTAGGCATGGATGAAATCACACTTGCATAAATGAAATCACACTTGTAGGAATAAAACACACTTGCATAAATTGAAATTGTTGAATTGGAAATAAGCAAAATTAAACAAAACACATGCAAGTTTACAATAGACTGAATGTTACAATACAAAGAGAAAAACAATCACAACAAGATGATAATTACAGAAAAATAAATAAACACAAATTATTACAAAATAACACAAATATATATAGATCCATCTTCCTTAGAATGAGTGGCTAGATCATTCCTTGGAAGATGATTTAAACCATGCCTCGAGATCTTAACTCAAAACTATAAAATATTAGAGAGAAAAGAACATATTTATTTCTTGGTGGCAAAAACATTACATATCTGAGTGTGGAAGGTTGCATTTATAATTTATGCATCCAACCAACTCCTTATTTTGGGAGATACAATCTGATCTTATCTTTATTCTAATCCTAACAACTAAGATCTCCATCTCCACAAAATATGGAGAGAGATATATTATTGGAGTCAAAGTCTTATCTCACTTATTTTAGGAAGATTTGCTCCCAAATCTTCTCCTTTCTTTTTGGTAACAAGAATCATAATGATTTTATTCCTCTACATTATTGGAAGGAGGATTTTCCTCAAAATATGATTTTGACCAAATACCTTTCTCATATTTTCCATTTGACTTTGTTGTTTTTGATTGTGGAACTTTTGACGCTTGTCTGATACGCTTTTTCCTTGGACTGCAGTTCACTAAAAGTTAGATTTATCTTCATTGGTAAAACCTATTACAAATATGAATGAGGTTTTTTTAAACACATTTCTATGAACAAAAACCTCTCTCATATTTTTTTGTTTCTATTTATGGAACTTTTAGCACTCGTCTGATACACGTTTCCTCGTATTGTAGCTCACTAAAAGTTAGATCTCTCTTCATTGGTAAAAAATGTTGCAAATATGAATGAGGTTTTTGTTAAAAACATTGCTATGAACAAAAATATCTCTCATATTTTCCATTGGATTCTTTGATCTTTCACAATTCCTTAAAAGCTCACAAAATCGCTTAGTTTGAACTAAATTTTTGAGTTAGGAACTAACTCATGAGTTACTGGAACTAGCTCTACAAGTTCCGGAACTAACTCTATGAGTTCCAGAACTAATCCTACAAGTTCTATAACTAATCCTATGAGTTCGAGAACTAAGTCTCGTGATTTCGGAACTAATTCTATGAGTTCCAAACTAAGCCTGTGAGTTCGAAACTAAGCATGCGAACTTAAAACATATATAACTTTTGCATACGATCTTGGATTGAGATGATTATTTTTTAAACTTGCATAATGTTTTGAGAGGAATATGAATATGAAATCATATTTGAGTTTAGATATACCATCCATGATAAATTCCACTTTTCTCAATACTAGCATTATCTTTCCTTTATGGCCTGCATACATAAGACATTGCATCTTTTCCCAAATAATCAATAGGATTAGTCAACAAAATAGATAACAAAAGATTTCTAAAGAATGAAAAAGATATATATCCTATATTATATCTTAAGAAAACTATAATTTCCTAGATTACATTTAAATTCACTTTCAAAGGTAACTTGGAAGGACAAAATAATGGTAATTTATGGCCAATTTATGGCCTCATCAACAACTACACCAACCCCCTCAAAATGTCTTTATATGACCTTGTCAAAACCTCGAGTCACACATCGTCAATCCCTCATGGAGGTTCTTCAATATATTAAAGTCTTACCAAATGACCCCACACCCGTAACCTCCATCATTACCCCTCACCACGTAGCATCTCTCACTAAGTCATCACCTTCCTCTACACCTCCACCTACCCACCAAGTTGTTGCCCTCATCTTTTCAGATGAAGAGATCATTCCCTTCCGGTCTAATGACCCCGACCCCACCCTTTTCATCTCCATCTTTATCGATAGTATACACATATGATGTGTTATGATCAATGGTTGTGCTATCATTAAGATAATCTCCTCTCACGCATACAACCGAATGCACATACCTTCCAATTGCATGCATGTTAACCCGGTTATGCTACGCTCCTTCAATGATGTCATGACTCTACCCCGAGTGCTATTGTTCTCCATGTCCATGTAGGTCCCTACATTTTCCTAGAGCTTTTCTATGTCCTAGAGGGGGAGTTCCAATATAACTTGTTACTCGACCAACCTTAGATCTCGTGCCATGGGTTGTATTCCTTTGACTTTACACCGTTGCCTCAAATTTAAACACGAGGGACATAATTACACCATCCTGCCAACCCGTCACCTTTCAAGACCTGTAACATGTTATACCGGCCCAACAATGTGCTTGTACCAATCAAGGCATCTCGCCACTATCCCTACTTCACCTTTGCCTACAAGCCAATCCACCAAAACTGCCACTACCTCTGTTGCATCTAACCTTACTATCCCTACTACGGTTGTAGCCTCTATAGTTGATTCACTTGTTTCCCCATCGTCTAGTGATTCATCCATCCCCGCTACCCACATCGACTAATTATCCCTTATAAGGTGTTTTTCAATGCCTCACTCTTGGGAATGTCACCTATACAATATCGACACTTTCCTCCCCGCAAGAGTATGGAAACCTTTGTCAACACCCCGATTATTATATCTCGCATCGGTGATGTTTTTCCTTATGGACCTCCCCACCTTCGCACTAATCTAATGTATGGGGGATTTGATATGGGCACCTATAAACCCAAACATCCATCCCAAACCCAATCATTTTCCTCCAACCTACACACCCTCACTAACCGTCACTTTTCTCCTACTTTACTCCATCGGTGTGTGTGGAAATGATTTGGATTCTAATTTTATGAAAAGGGTCACCATTTGGTCATTTCTGTACTTATCATAAACACAATGACCGTAGTGGCATTGGTTTTGACGCTCCACCTTCCAAGAATATTTACGTCAACCTCATCTAGGATAGAAAATATTTCCCACCTCATTCACCCACATTATCATCTTCATCCCACGAGTCCATAGATCTTGAATCTATTCCTCCTAACTTTATTTTTTCATAAACACCATTTCCCTAGGACCTCTGACCTATCAATGCGATGGCGAGGCTCCCTCTTCTCTCCCATTCCTATATCCTGACATGATCAATGAAGATACACCTTCTATTAATGTCGTTCAATGTCAAGATGATGAATCCATCCTCACTTACCTTAGTGTGGAAGATTCTTATATTCATCGGTCATTACCTTCTGAGACACAAACCATGTTGAAAAAATCAACCATAAAAATCAACATTAACACATGGGATGACCCGCACATTATAAATATCGCCAATCCTTAGTCTCTCTTGAACATGAATCCTTCACCTCTTTCCTTCAAGACCATAGTAACGCGTTTACCTGGTCCTATGCCGATATGCCCGATATTGACCCAAAAATCATGGTCCATAATATTGTAACCATTCCTAATACAAAACCCATAAAACAAAAGCTTCAAAAATGCATCATCGCATTACTCTTCTCGGTTAAAGAAGAGCTTCATTGCCTTTTCTTTGTTTCCTTCGTTCTACCGATTGACTATCCCCAATGGATTTCTAACATTGTTCCTGTCACAAAGGTGAAAAGGGCACTCCACATTTACACGGACTTTCATGACCTCAACCTCGTTTGTCCCAAAGATGATTTCCCCCTACCCGGCATCAACCAATTGGTTGATCTCACCACTGGCCATGAAATCTCATCACTCCTGGACGGTTTCTTGGGATACAATAAAATATTACTAGCTCCCGAGGATCAATACAAGACAAGTTTCATCACCCCTTCGGGGGAATTTTTGCTATCGAATCATGCCTTTTGGCCTAAAAATCCGGGCGCTACATATCAGCGAGCCATGACTTACATCTTCCATGACATCATGCATCACATACTGGAAGATTACATAGATGATATTTTGGCCAAATCTAAACATCAAACCAAACACTTGTCCATCCTTAAAGTCATCTTTGACCATCTCATCAAGTATTGTGTGTGTCTTCAACTAAAGAAGTGCATCTTTGTGGTACTTTCCAGAAAACTCTTGGGTTTCATCGTTTCTTTGTGTGGCATAAATGTTGATCCTACTAAAGTTAAGGCCATTCTGGAAATTCCTCCATCCACTAATATCCCTCAACTTGAAACCTATAAGGAAATTTGCAATCTATTCATCATTTAATCTCGCAGATTTCTAATCATTGTCAACCATTTCACCATCTTCTCAATAAAGATGTTTCATTTAAATGGGATGAAGAGTTCTATAAAGCCTTTGAGGCATTAAAACAATACCTCCTTCAACCACTAGTGCTAATTTCTTCTAAGGATGGTGAGTCCTTTTAACTATATATTTCTGCTCTTGACCATTCTCTAGGTGCCACGCTCACTCATCACAACAAGCAAACATAGAGAGAAATTGGTTTATTACATAAGTTGTACCCTTCTTGAATACGAAACTAGATATAGTAATGCTAAAAACTTTTGTTAGCCTTAGTTTTCTTCCCCACCAAACTCTGCCATTACCTACTCAATCACAAAACTTGTCATCACTAATACTAACCCATTGCACTATATGTATGCCAAAGCCTATCAACATCAACATGTCACACATTGGCTTATGTTTCTTGCCAACCTTGACCTTTAATTCATTCATCATAAGTCCATTAAGGGCAAGGATATCGCTGACCAACTAGTTGATGCACCTATTTTTGGGGATCAACCATCTAACTTCAACGTCCTAGACAATTCTATAGCTACCCTTTCCCTGGACAAACCCGCTTACCAAATGACACTCTTCTTCGATGGATCTAAGTGTTAGCATGGGGATAGGGTTGGTGTTATCCTAATTCCTCTTGAGGGTGAAGATATGCCTTTGTCTTTCAAACTCAATTTTGATTTACAAACAATATTGTAGAATATGAAGCACTCATATTAGGTCTCCAAGTTATATATGCCTTAGATGTTAAGACAATTAATATCTTTGGTGATTCTTAGCTGGTCATAAACCAAGTCATTGGTATATACTAGTGTCATAATGAGATCCTTCAAAAGTATAAGCATCACGTATACATACTTTTGACCACCTTTGACCATTATACACTTCAAACCACCCCACGTTCTACCAATAAATTTTCGAGATACCATGGCATGCTTGGCCTCTCGGATACCTACTTTGCCCACTCACTCTAAAATTTTTGTCATAGTAAAAGGCTACAATCACCCTCTTATTTACCTCATGAGGTCTACTCCATTGGATTTGTTGCCTCGACCCACGTGACCTTTTGTATAAGCAATATGCAAAATATCTTTCCCTTTTCATTCTACTCGCCAATCTCACTCGTAATGGACAACGGGCATTTCTTAAAAGTGTATCTCATTATGTCCTCATGGGTGGTCTTCTTTACAAGCACAGATTCAACTACATTCTCTTACGATGTGTTACAATTTCTAAAATTCCCTACACCATCAAGGAAGTCCATGATGGAATTTGTGGAGGTAACTTTAGAGGCTTAGCTGTCAGTAAAATGCATTCTTCATTAGGCTATTATTGACCTAACCCTAAACCGCGATTGTTGTGATTATTTCAAACATTTTTGAAATTCCAACAATATTCTAATCTCCATCACACACCTAGTCATGCCTTACATTGTGCACAATACCTTTTTCCTTTCTCTCAATGGGGTTTGGATTTTGTCGATTAGATCAACCCCATTCTTCAAAACGCCACCAATGGATCATAACCGCTCGAATATTACACTAAATGGGTAGAATCCATTCCTCTAATTTATACAAAAGTTGAGAAAATATGTGAATTCATCAACCATCACATCATTTGTCATTTTGGTGTTCCTCACCGCCTTATCACTAATAGCGGAAAACAATTCAAAAACAAAACCCTACGTAAACTATGTGATGCTTTTGGCATCCAACTCAATTTTTCATCACCGTATTACCCACAAACCAATGGTCAAGCCGAATTAACCAATAAAACCTTAAAAAAATTCTTATGAAAGTAGTCAACAATATTGGAAAATATTGGCATACACACATTCCATTCGCCTTGTGGGCTTATTGCACTAGTATTCACACTTCAACCTGTTGCCACCCCTTTTCTCTAGTCTATGGTAATGAGGTTGTATTACCTCTTGAATTCCATATTTCATCTCTCGCATCTCATTACAAGACATGCTCAATGACGATGACTTTCACCAAGATCATTTGGCACAACTTGAGTTATTAGATGAACGTTGTCTCAATGCTCTTGACCATCTTCAAATCTACCAAAAATGTATCAAACGTGCCTTTGACAAACGTGTTCATGAACAAAACTTTTGGTTCGGTGACCTAGTCCTGAAAGAAAATCAACATGTAACCAAAGAGGATAAAAGTAAACGTGGTAAATTTACTCCTAATTGGCTTGGACCCTATATTGTTACCTATGCCTATAGATCATATGTTTATCATTTTTATTCACTCAAAGGTAAACTGAACTGAGCCCCTTAGTGCCTTACATCTTCAACCATTTTATTGTTGATATCGAGTCCTATATCACTTTCTATCACTTGATCACTCATCCTGTAGCATTGTTCACCCTTCATATTACCCATTTTTGAGGATCCGTGACTCAAAAATAATCATGTGATTCCCATCACCTTTCAACCTTATCGTCAATATGAGTACCACGGCTCTACTCATAGCGTGATTCTCATGGATACTTTTCATCTTCTTTAAGATGGAATCCCATGGTCATTCATCACTCAAAACCACCTCTTTCATAGTTAATATTTTTGTGTTACGGTCTTGTCTTCTAATCAAGAACCCGCTCTTCTTCTATAGTCTTGTCCATGACATAAACATCCAAAAAAAAAGGGATACAAATCCTTAATTCAAACTTCTAGCAAAAGATGACTCCCTCAAAAGGGACATCTCTTCACTCTAATTTCACCATTATAAATAGACTGCTCCCTTGAAGGACAGCTATATAAAGTCATTACAAAAATATAATAAATATCCAAAAGCTTCCCGCATCAATCAGCTTCACGAAGACCTCAAGGAGATAATATACTCATCCCATATAGACTTCCCACATTGATCAGTCTATTAAAAACAAACAAAAAAATGAAGAAAAAAGATGAAATTTTTGTCATGGACTTTCCTATTCTTGATCCTGGGTTTCTTGTTCCAAAAGACACATTTTCATACACTAAGTTACGCTAAACCACCTATTCTCACCTCCTTTCCTTTTTAGCCTAATTCCCTCGTTACTCAAGGGACTTGCCGCAAATGCGACATTTGGTGATTATGCAAATTTCTTCACCCTTAGAATGGTCCATTATGTAATGCCTTTAGGGTCTTACATTCATAAGCCCCTCTTAAGTATGGTCAACTCATTAGGGTTCTTATCAATTAAATGGCTCTTTTACCACCTCTTACCATTTTCCTTCCTCATTACTTATTGATTATCCTATACATGACCAGATCATCGAAACTTATATTTAAAAACCACTCAATAATGCCTATGACCTACACTCAATCATGCCTATGACCTACATTCAACAATTCCTAACACTTACCAACCCATTCTTCTACTTCATCATAATCTTCCCTAGCTTATGGGAGAACTACATCGGCCTGAGGTCCCTTTTCATTGGGACTATGTAGACAACACTTCGAGGGCATGAGGCCCCGAAGGTTAGCTCGCCACTCTTTACCCTAACTAATTTCCCCCTCACTTTCCTATTCACATTCTACCTTGGTTTCCTATTTATACCAAAACCACACCCACATCCATTAACAAACCTAACTACTCAACATTTTTCCACACATCATCATCACATTCACCACTTTATTATTTCACATTTCCGTAACTAACAAATATTTGGAAATTTCCACAATCACATACATTTACATCACCATTTGTTTCCTTTGTTACCAATCACTTGGAGCTTACCTCATAACCCTAAACCTTGACTCAATCCATGCCTATAACTACCCCGACTCAATACATGCCTATAACTACCTTGACTCAATCCATACCTACAACCGACCTAACTCAACCCATGCCTATAACCGACCTCACTCAATCCATGCCTAACCGACCTCACTCAATCCATGACTACAACTAACCTGACTCAATCCATGCCTAAAACAAACCGACTCAATCCATGCCTATAACCGACCTGACTCAATCCATTCCTACAACCGACCGACTCAATCCATGCCTAAACCAACCTAACTACACCATGCCTAAATCAACTCCGACTCACTCATGTCTAAACCAACCTAACTCCATCATGCCTAATCCTCCTAGTTTCCATCACATACATACATAATATGTAAATGAAAATAAATAACATAATTTACGCTATAAGTACCATCAGCTATAAATCAGAAATTTTTGTATACACATGTGTGTACATGGATATAAATAAATACCAGACTCTCATAAACTCTCATATACAGCCTCACCATCTTCAAGACGTTGCAGACCGGTATAAGATCAAAAATAACAAAAACTCTTGTATGCACCTCATCATCTTCAACACGTAGGCCATTATACATATATAAAAAAGTGTCAAAAACATACATACATTGATCATAAAATATGACTAATCGTCGCCCCACCTAATATCCATCCCTATCTCATCAGTCTCCTCCATCTCCCCTCTAGTGGGGTACCCTACCAACCTCTCTCCACCTCTACTCGATATGTCCTCTAATGGTCCCTAACTTAGAGAGGGCCTTCGTGTACTAGTATTGTTTCCCTAACCCTGTCCCCTGGTCTCATTGGCCCCCTCGACACTATGGGTACGCGACGACTGGTCCTCTCACTCAAGGCCTATTGTGCTCTATACTCTCCATAGGATAGAAAATATATCCCTCCCACCATCGGCCCGATCCCCGATAATACCTCACTTTTCCTAAGGAATCCCTCAACCTACCTATAGAGTACTGCCCCATGGTGGTGCCATCGCCTGGCCCCTATCCTTGTCTCTCGAGACCCTATCCCACTAGTACCTGTAGAGAGGGACCCCGTCCATGTGCTTGTGCTCGTCTAAGGGACCCTGTCCCACCCCGACCGTATCAGGCACGAAGGGCCACAACCCGTGCTTCTATGCGGTGGCCAACTGGACCTAAAAACCTATAATCTATCCTTCGTAGGCGGCCACCTGTATTCCCATCCCCATATCCACCTTTCATGGGTACCCTTCACTATGCTACCTAGGCTGTAGAGTGGCCACCTATGACCGTAAAAAGAGCAACCTATACCTCTAAGCCTATCGACACTGTTGTGGGCAAATCAGAACACCCCGGATGTTGATCAGATTTCTAGTTTGATCCTACTAGCATGTGTGATTGCAGAGCATTGATCCTTGGGCAAAATGAGAAAGGAATCTCTAGTTTACTGGCTGGTTCCTCCATTCCTCTAGTCGATTTATCACTTACAAGTTGCAGAGGTCTATATTCCTAATCCTACCCTAAATTCCAAAGGAGACAGAGATAGAGAATGCAGATAAACTAAAACTAATGCTAATAGGTGATGCACCAAAGGAGTGGTGAGCATTTTTTACTTCTACAGATTGACACAATCCATAAAAATGCAACAAAGAACCTCATACACAAAGCTGATAATTGTAATGAAGGATCGAAATTAACCAAACAACACAGTGAGAGGATGAAAACTAATCACGAGAAATTTGTATTATTATTTTAATCATCAAAATCACTTGCATTACAACACCTGAGAGGAAAAATAAAGTTGTAGCTCTTAGAAAAGGTATGATATTCCACCAAAATCACTTCCAAGGTGAGAAAGGGGACCTGCAATACACAAAAATGTTCCACACTTTGAAAATGAGCCAAATCTGGCTTTTACAGTGCAAGGGACGAGCCCAGGGGAGAGAAACACATGGGAAAACATGGGAGAGGTTCAATCATTGACCAAAATGCATTCAAAACAGCATGGGCATCCTTACAGACCCATTCCTTGAACATTTTTAACCATGCGTTGGGAGAGAATGTGAGCCATTCTTCATTAAAAATGGTGGTTGAAACATCATTTCTGCTCATCACCACGTGCCAAGAGACATTTTTCAATTTTCTCTCTCAAACTCCATCAAAATGAAAAATTTACCCTAGAATCTTGTAGAGAATTTCACCAGCTTTCCATTGATATAAAGAACGTGAAAAACCGAGCTTTGGATCGAAAGATATGGCCATTTGAAGTTTTAGGGCAAAAATAGGGCCAAATCGGGTTGGCGGGCAAAAATTGAATTTTTGCACCTTTTTGGTCATTTGGAAAATTTTCCAAAATTTCCTGCGCTCCACCACTCTAGGTGCCACATGGCGGCATCTCATTGGCCGTGGGCCTTTCAGGGGAAAATTTTTCCCAAAAAACTCCTCGAGCCATAACTTCAAAAATACATGGAGTTAGGAGGAAAACTTTACCTTTCTGGAAAGTTGAGAAAGAGCTCTATCCAATGGTGCCATTTCTAGAAGGTTTTGAGTGCCTAAAAATAAAAATATTATGTCTGAGGCACAAGAGAAGGAAAGATGAAAGGAGTTAGCCATAAAATGAGCAGGGGGCACATTTTGGATAACAATTTTGGCGACTCGAGAGGGTCATCACTCTTTGGATGAAGTTACCAGTTGCCTAAAGCAATCCATTGGGCATGGAGTCACCTGATTTTCTGTCTGATACCCCAACTGACTAGAACGTTGCAAGGAGGAACATGGAATATCACCTGATGGAGCAAGGCCTACAAACACATTCCCAGGAATAGCAAGCTTGTGCCAAAGCACTTAGGGAAAGAAAAACTAACCTACAGCAAAACAATGTGCACAAGCACTTGGAGGAATGAAAACCTAAGCTAATATTTACAAGGTGGAGAATTTCCCTTTAGTAGCAATGCTTTAGATGGATCCCATTGACTGGAATCTGTAGTTCTTCGCCATCCAATGAAGACAATTGGAAGGCATTGTTGTCCTTACACTTTGTGACCATGTATGGGCCACTCCAAATGGCATCAAATTTTGAATGCCTTCCGGTTTTGCTCTGTCTGCATCCCATTTTAACACTAGATCTCCAACTTGGAAGGATCTATTCTTGGCCTTTCTATCAAAGGTCTTCTTTATCAAAGCTTGATCCTTCTCCATTGCTTGGGATGCCTGATTCCTGATTTCTTGGAGCTCCATCAATTCTGCATATCTAACTTCCATGGGCTCAAACTCAACAACTCCAACTGTTTCATGAGTTCCAATGTTGGCAACTCAAGTGATATGGGAAAAATTGCCTCTCTCCCATAAACAAGCCTGAATGGAGAGTTACCTGTAGATATTTTAGGAGTTATCCTATCAGCCCATAAAGCTGATTTCAATTTAGTATGCCAAGACCTCTGATTTTCATCAAGAGTCCTCTTAATGATCCTCAACAAGTTCTTGTTTGTAGATTTAGCCTGGCCATTACCCTGGGGGTAATAGTTTGATGAAGTACTTAGGTAGATCCCATTCTTGACAGCCCATTCAGTCACCTTGGACCCGATGAATGCCAATGCATTATCTGATATTATTGTAGTAGGTACACCAAATCTGGTTGTTATTCCCTCATAGAAGTCTAGGATGCTAGATTCATTTGCTTCCTTGAGTGCTACTGCTTCATCCACTTAGTGAAGTAATCTGTGGCTGTTAAAATCCACTTGTGCCCTTGGCTTGAATTGGGATTAATGACTCCAATGAAGTCTAAACCCCATTGCATGAATGGCTGGTCAACTGAAATTGGATGCAATGGAAGGGCAGCTAGCCTCTCTTTACCTGTGAAGAATGCACAATTCTTGCACCTCTTGATCCATGCATAACAATCATTGAAAATCTTGGGCCAATAATAGCCAGCCCTCATGATCTTTAGAGTTGTCACTCTTGGTGCAAAATGACCACCAGCTGGTCCACCATGGAACTCTTCCAACATCCTATGAATATGATTTGTACCAATGCATCTCAGCAGTACTCCATTCACATCTCTTTTGAACAAGACACCATCAACAAGGGCATATGGGATAGCCAACAATCTGAAGTGTCTTCTTTGGGTCTTGTTCATCTCTGGAGGGCATAGGCCTATGCTTAGGAAGTGCATTATACTTTGGGTCCAACAAGGAGTGGGGACACCATTATTTTCCTCTTGAGTGCTTCCTTGCTCATGGTTGTCTTGCAACTTCAAAACAGTCTCTTTCTCATTGCATGCTTCCTTTTGCTTGCTCAAAATCAGCTGCTCACACAGTCCTTTTCCTCTGACCAACTTGGTGACCTTGATCTCTATGTCATACTCCATGACATGAGTAATCCAACCTGCTCTCTTTTCATTCAAGTCTTTGTTGAGGAGGAAGTCTTTAACTCCGCATGAGAAACCAGCAATTGGACCTTATTGTTTGAAACTAGATGCTTGAATTTCTTCAAGCTCCTGATTATTGCAAGAACATGCTTCTCAATGAAAGAATATCTCACCTCATAGTCCTCAGGCTTTGGCTGAAGAAAGCAATTGGCTGCTCATCATTGTCCTTGTTCTGCTGTACCAAAATTGCAGAGATAGTGTCATCACCCCCAAATGCATAGAGGATGAAATCCTTGGAGAAATCCGGGTTGATGAGAGTTGGGGCTTGAGAGATGGCTTCTTTGATTGCTTCAAAACTCTCCTTGCCTTCTGCTGTCCATTTGAAAGCCATGCTTTTCTTTAACATCTTGGTGATGGGCTTGACAAGGGCTGCAAAATATGGGACAAACCTCCAAACAAAATTTATTCTCCCCAAGAAACTCTGGAGGGCCTTCTTGTGGCTTGGCAATGGTAGTGCTCTTATGGCTTCAACTCTTTCTAGATCAATTGCTAATCCTTCTTTGGAGACAATGTGACCAAGGAGATTTATTTCATGAGCTAAGAAAATACATTTTTTAGGATTCAAGGAGACTCCAAATCTTCTACACCTTTGGAACACTTGTCTCAAATGAGAGAGGTGGTCTGCTGTATTTTTTGAAAAAATAGTGATATCATCAAGATATATCAGCACTATGTTGTTAATCAAACCTTTGAACGCCATGTCCATTGCTCTTTGGAAGGTAGCTCGGCGTTGGACAGCCCAAATGGCATTTTCCTGTATGCATAAGTTCCCCATTTGGTTGTAAAGGCTGTCTTGAACTGATCTTCTTCCTTCACCATAATCTGATTGTACCCTGAATAGCCATCAAGTAGTGAAAACCTCTCGGAGCCAGCAACAACTTGTAAAATTTGCTCCATGGAAGGAAGTGGGTAATGATCCTTAAGAGATGCTCTATTCAAATCTCTGAAGTCAACACACAATCTGATTTCCCCACTCTTCTTTCTGACTGGAACCAAGTTGGCAACCCAACTAGAATGCTTGATAGGGAATATGATTCTTGATTCTATCAACTTATTCAATTCTTTTCTCATGAGAGGCTCCATGTGGGGTTGACTGGCCTTTGTTTTTGCTTGATGGGCTTAGTATTTGGATCCAATTCAATGGTGTGTTGAGCTAACTTGGGATTGAAACCTTTCAAATATTCATAGCTCCAAGCAAACACATCAGGGAATTCTTGACAAAGTTGTATAAACTCATACCTTTCTTGCTCAGTTGTCATCTTGCCAACTTGGAGTGATTTGCCTTCTCCTACCGAGATGGACACTGAATCTTCTTCCTTCACTTGGATGTTTGCTTTCTCCTTCCTAAACTGATCATTAGGATTGAAAATGGACTCCAAAGTAATAAGCCCCTTTGGTAGTTTGTTGGTTCTCAGCTGCACCACCTGGTCACCATACTGCTGCTCCAACTTTTCCTGATTTTTGGCTGAGAACTCAGCCTCTTCTTGCAAGAAATGGATGATTTGCTGATCATTTTCAAATACTTGCCAACTTACATTGTTGTCCAGCACTGAAGGCCTCACAATCACATGGATGTTTGGCTATACCTTGTCCTTTTGAATGCTCTCCACAACGTCAAAGGCTGCCCAAGCTGCTGCTGCAAGCTTTGTCGGTGACTTGGTTCTCTTTTCTAGGAATGGATTTGATGCCAAAACCCTCAAAATCTTCAATGAGGTCCCACACCCTGTTCTTGTAGCACTTGAGTAGATCATTCTTGATAGCATGCTGCCCCTTGACTTGGTTGACAATCAACTCACTGTCACCAAAGACTTGCAAGTTCTTTATTCCTCTCTTGATTGCCCAATGCAGTCCTTGCACCAAGGCTTCATATTCAGCAGTGTTGTTAGAGCATGCAAACTGAAATCTAAAAGCTGAATAATACTTAACTCCTTGAGGTGAAACCAGCATGGCTCCCCCTCCTGCACCTTGTCTACTCCTTGATCCATCAAAAAACAACTACCATACCTCATTGTCATCCTTGTGGTCTGGCTTGGTGATGTTAGGAATAGGCTGATTTTTTCTTATGCATGCAATAGACTCCTAACTCAAATTCTTCTATTTCTTGATAAGGATCAAAAGCATGCACCTTGCTTGCCCATTCATCAAGATTCAAATCTGGGATGCTTCCTACCTTGGTGTCAGCTTCATCAGTGCTTGGATAATCTTCTTGATCAAATGCTGAACAATTGGTATTGATCTGACTTGGAGTGTAAGGCTCAATGTGAAAGTTTGCAATAGGTTCAGACCTGATTGTGGCTTTGGTTCCATATCTTGTTCTGAACAGCATGTGTGACCAATCAGTAGACAAGTAACCTCCAATCTTAGCTGTGAAATCCCTTGACAAACATAGGGCAAAGAGTGGTGGAAGGTCTATTACTGAGACATCTTGCAAAACAACCACGTTGGGACAGGCATGCAAAGTAAGACTCAAGTTTTTAATCACTCCAAACTGTTGTTACTACTGTCCCATCCAATTGTACCACCCCTTTGGATATGGTTTCATACTGAATTCCCAACTGATCAGCTATTTGCTTGGGCATTACTGAACTACTTGCCCGGAATCAATCATGCAATTGTGTACTAATTGGTTCCCAATGATCAATGAAACATAGAATGGAGGGGGCTTCAACATCTTACCTTGCTATCCTCCATGATTCCCCTCAGGCTGGGCAGCATTTGTGAGCACCTTCTCTTGCATTTGGACTTGCTGATTTGAAGTTGACCAGTCCTTCATGGCAGCTTGTAGAAAATCTCTTTGGCCTGGGATAGATAGTGATTCCCACATTGATATGTTTACATTTGTCTTCTTCATCTGATCAATGATATTGAATGGGGATGAAGTATCCTTTTTTGTCCCTTGGCCTGCACATTCATCCCTTGTATATGGGCAGCAACAACTGGCATTTGAGTTGGCCTAGGAACTATTTTAGGCAGTCCTTGTGTGCTTGGGATTGCATTTTGCTTGCCAATAGTTTGTGGAGTGACAGAAGGTCATGAATTACTTGGGGCCAATGGATGTTCTTCACCCAAATTTCTCCTCTTTGACCTTGTGTTGGCTGCTGACACTTTGGGAAGCTATGCAGTTCATGCCACAAAAATCTTTACTGCTTCGGTTTACAAGTGTGGTATCATTTGGAGCTGATTCTTTGCTTTGGAATGTTTCTTGTTCTTTGGTCATTTCTTTGACTACCTTCACCCCCACACAAGTTTTGTCACCATTAATGCTTGATTCAAGGCACCGTTGAAGCACATGGGTAGTTATGAGGTTCATTGCATGGGAAACACCAATCATACTCTTGAGCCATATTGTTTTGTACTGGCACTAATGCTTTAGATGCAAGATGTAGCATTGGGATTATAGGGCTGAAATGGTCTATTGGCAGGAGGCCTTGCTTGATTTAGATTTGCAGCTGGATTGGGTGGTCTTTGGGGTTGATATGGCTGCTGTTAGGTTGAGCTTGGGGCTGGAAAGAAGGTCTAAAACCTTGAGCTTGCTGCCTTTTGAGTGTAACCAGCTCATTACCTAGATTTTGCAATTGCTTCATGACTTCTTGAAGTTCATTTGAGGCACTAGAAGATGAAGTGGAAGCTTCACTTGAATTTGATTTCTAGGAGTGGGAATAGAAGCTAAATTAGGCACTTGGCTAGTACTTGGGCTCTCTAAACTTGGAAATAATGGCATTGGAGGCCTAGGAGCTAGCTTGCCAGCTTGAATCAAACAATTTTCAGCTCTAATGGCAATGCTATAAGTAATGGGGATAGTTGTGCCTCCCATGGACTGAATTAACATAGAAATATCAAAATTTAAAGCTTTAAGGTAATAAAGAAAAGAACCTTCTACTGTTGGCCTGACTACCACTGGAATTCTCTCCTAAGTCCTTTGAAATATGAAATTAAAATCAATCAGCTGCTCATTGGGAGCTCTTTTGATAGTTTGTCAATTTGCTCCAAAAGGGACAAGTTGTCTCCCTTTCCCCCAAAGCTGCTCATGGAGGGCTATACATAGCTGATTCCAATTTTGAATAGAACACGAGGCAAGACTCTGAACCATTATAAAGCATTCCCTTTGAATGAAGATTTCAGTGAGTTTGTGACAACTTGCATCTCATTGATCTCATGGATTGCACAAATGTTACCAATATCCTTAACATGATCACGGGAGTGGTCTCGATTTTCTCCAGTGAAGTATGGAATGTTCTTGATCAATCTGCAGAATTGGGATTAGATTTTGTGCATTGAGAGCAAGTGGGCTGCTGCCAGTGAAATTGACATAGGGGTTGTTTTGTGCCATTTTGATTGGCCTTAGAACCCTTGTTGATTGAATGAAAGGCCTACCAGGTGGAGGAGTTGAGAGAGTTCTATTTGGTGGAGATGGAGACCTTTGGATTCTCCTCCCACTTTGCCTTATTCTTGGAGATAATTGTAGATATTCAAACAACACCTCTTCTTCTCCAGCTCTTGACCTTGTAGTGATTCTTCTCATGAGTTTTCAGGTCTGCACTGCTAAAACTAGTTGATTCTTCTTCCTTGGAGTCGCCAGATGTGTAATTTATAGCTCTTTTAAAGAAAGAAACTTGCAACAAATGCACATCAATTTTTTTGCAATGAAGATGAAGACTTCTATGTCCCATCAGGGTGTGCCAAAACTGTTGTGGCAAATCAGCAGCACCCCCTGGATGTTGATCAGATTTCTAGTTTGATCATACTAGCATCCAGTGTGATTGCACAACATTGAATCCTTTCCCCAAGTGTGGGACTTGCAAAATGAGAAAGGAATCTCTAGTTTAGAGGCTAGTTCCTCAATTCCTCAGTTCGATTTATCACTTACAAGTTGCAGAGGTCTATATTCCTAATCCTACCCTAAATTCCAAAGGAGACAGAGATAGAGAATGCATAAACTAAAACTAATGCTAATAGGTGATGCACCAAAGGAGTGGTGAGCATTTTTTACTTCTGTAGATTGACATAGTCCATAAAAATGCAACAAAGAACCTCATGCACAAACTGATAATTGTAATGAAGGATCATAAATTAACCAAACAACACAGTAGAGGATGAAAACTAATCACGAGAATTTGTATTGTTATTTTAATCATCAAAATCACTTGCATTACAACACCTGAGAGGAAAAATAAAGTTTTAGCTCTTAGAAAAGGTCTGATATTCCACCAAAATCACTTCCAAGGTGAGAAAGGGGACCTGCAATACACAAAGAATGTTCCACACTTTGAAAATGAGCCAAATCTGGCTTTTACGGTCTGAGGGCGAGCCCGGAGAGAGAGAAACACGGGAAAACATGGGAGAGGTTCAATCATTGACCAAAATGCATTCAAAATAGCATGGGCATCCTTACAAGACCCATTCCTTGACATTTTTAACCATGCTGGGAGAGAATGTGAGCCATTCTTCATTAAAAATGGTGGTTGAAACGTCATTTCTACTCATCACCACGTGCCAGAGACATTTTTCAATTTTCTCTCTCCAAACTCCATCAAAATTCAAAATTGACCCAGAATCTTGTAGAATTTCACCAGATTTCCATTGATATAAAGAACGTGAAAAACCGAGCTCTGGATCGAAAGATATGGCCATTTGAAGTTTTAGGGCAAAACAGGGCCAAATCGGGTTGGCGGGCAAAAATTCAAATTTTGCACCTTTTTGGTCATTTGGAAAATTTTCCAAAATTTCCCTACGCTCTGGCACTCTAGGTGCCACGTGGTGGCATCTCATTGACCGCGGGCCTTTCAGGGGAAAATTTTCCTAAAAAACTCCGTCGAGCCATAACTTCAAAAATACATGGATTTAGGAAGAAAACTTTACCTTTCTAGAAAGCCGAGAAAGAGCTCTATCCAATGGTGCCATTTCGTAAGGTTTTGAGTGCCTAAAAGTAAATTATTATGTCCGAGGCACAAGAGAAGGAAAGATGAAATGGAGTTAGCCACAAAATGAGCAGGGGCACATTTTGGATAACAATACCCCTGCACTATCCCCAATTGTGTAATTAGGGTAGCCACCTGCCCTTATAGGGAATCCCTCTACACAGTGATGGTGGCTAAATCTGGCTGCCCTGGCCTCAGCAGTACTACTCATAAATGTGAAAACCACCACTTCCTGTATCTATCAGTCACCTCGACATCATCCATCTGTCAGTCTATCACCTACTCCTCCTACCCTATTAGCACTGTTGGATGTGGTAGAGGCAAAGACCTCTCCACATCATCCCTCCTATACTTGTGGGAAGGGTGGAGGTATATCCTGAAGTAACCTAAACTACCATCTAACCCTCTCTATGGGTATCATCTCGTGCTCTCCTGCATGTTGCCCCTCTATCCATCGGAGTAGCTACAACTCCTATACCTCCTCTACCATCCACCCATATGATGGAAAACCCACATAGGGACTCCAACTAATGTCCACACCAGACAACCTCTCTAGCAATCACCTATAATAGGCTACCTTGTGTGTATCTCTAACAAATCAGCACTCGCCCAATTGTAGGTACCCATCACTTGAAGCCCACTGAACAAAACTCGGATCGAATGCATCGGCCTTGGGCATTTCAACTAGACGCACATACATAATGTGCTCATATGCCCAAAAATGAAGTAGGAAAGTACAACATAGGCTAAACCTCCGTAGCCGCCCATAAGCCCATAGCTCTCTATATAATTGTACTAAGAATGTGGGTACCATGCAAAATGGGTCTGTCCTCCACCATGTCATGAAGAACCCCCATCAATGATTGTGGGAATCTCCCACCCTTTGCATCTACCGGTGTAAAGTAAAGTAGTAGACTCGCCTGCATTAGCAACACTACCAAAATAATCTCCTCAAGATGGGCCTAGTACATATCCCCATAGCTCATACTAGCACTATGGAACCTCAAATCTACTAGCCCCTCACCAAAAATGGTCAGCATCAACTCCTCATATGCCTATGAGGAGATAGAATACACCTGCATCCCCACTATCGTAGTCGTAGGATCCTGTACACATCCTCCAAGGTGACTATGATCTCACTTGTCGGCAGATGGAAGGTATTGGTCATTGAGTCCCATCTATCGATGAGAGAGACCATTAAACTTGGCTCCCAGACTATGTGTTGGTAGTGTATGACCCTAATCA
This sequence comes from Taxus wallichiana var. yunnanensis, assembly GCA_018340775.1. Classification (NCBI taxonomy): domain Eukaryota; kingdom Viridiplantae; phylum Streptophyta; class Pinopsida; order Cupressales; family Taxaceae; genus Taxus; species Taxus wallichiana. Next base: position 39,494,410 of record CM031236.1, on the reverse strand, counting down.
GGCCAACCTTTGTAATAGGGATCCAATCATCTACTGTCACACTCCCTTATACATCCATGAGCAAAGGAGTTACCCTATCCTGCATCTGTAGTTGGTCCCTGGCCTATATTCAACCAATCACACACATTATTAAAACTTGATTTTAGCCAACATTTACCTTCAAACCCTCCTTCTTCCTGACCCCTCACCTACTATCTATTTTACACTCTTTACCCTAACCACTTTCCCCTTACCCTTCCTAGACCTCTATCCCTTTCACCCTAACTCGGGACCGGTTACTCCCGACCATCATATTTCCATTCTAACAGGCATAAGTTTCCTCATACCTAACCGATGTCGGTGTACAATGACTGATGTCAACCATACCTTGACCGGCGTCGATCATCACATTCTTGTGCCCAAATCTGAAGCCTAAATTTCCTTTACCTAATTTCTTTCCCATTTTCCCTATGAACCTACCCACACCTCACCTAAGTCCCTCCCCAACCCTCTTCCCCTACCTCTGACCTTTCCCACCCCCTCTTTCATTCATTTAACCATAAATTTCACTTATTTTAACCTCCCTACCTCTACCCCTCTACATTTCCTTCTTCCTATATCAAATAACAATGAAAGGATTAGATCTTACCTCATCTCGACGTCACCTCCATGGTGGCACGTCTAGCCACTATGTTGGTGGTCCACCGAACCCTCTCCTGCCTCCGCCATGTCTAAATCAACTAAATCAACCTCCAACCTCTCTATCAATCACCTCCCTTCGCCCGATCTCGTGGACCCATCTACCTGGCTCTCCTCTCCAACAAGATCTCTCCACCTCAGCTCCAGTATAGTCCCACATACTTTCCTCTCAACACGACACAAAAGTCTCGTGCTCTCGTCATTTTCACAAAATCCAAAATGTACAAATGAATCCGTATTATACGGATTTTTCCTTTTTATATACCCACATCAACTGATCGACGTTGGTTATACCTAGACCGACATCATTCCTGTGCCCTAGCACACCATGGTCGGTTATACCTAAACCGATATCGGTCATGTGCCCTAGAAAACCGTGGTTAGTTTACCTCACCATCACTTTGGTTCAAGTATGAGCAACATCGGTTACCTGTCATACTCCTGTCAATACCCTTTCCCCATTTCTGACCAAAATTTACCCTTCCCCACCACCGTTTGAACTTAGCCACCCTTATCGCAACCTACCTCCAAGCCTACACTACATATCCCCTCGTCCTTAATTTACCCTTTCCTCCACCGTTTGAACTTACCCACCCTTATCGCAACCTTGGCCCTACCCATTCGGTGACTTGTTATTTTACACGTACCTTGGCCCTACCCATTCAATGACCTATCTACTGGACCCGTAACATTGTTAGTGACCTGTGAACTCATGTGCTCACTATACCTTGTGACAATGTTACCTGTGTTGTTTGACCTAATGACCTTACCTTTCCTATTTTCCTTTTGTTTATCCTGACCCAACCTTTGGTGTACTCAAACATACCTAAATGTTCCTGCACCTGACCTATGTTGTGTTTCCTTACCATATCCTATGCCTTGGATACCGGAATCACTTCAACATTGTTCGATAAACCTATCAACCTTGGACGATGTAGTTTGCAAGCTCTTCAACTTGGAACCATGTCACAATTTATAATGTGTGTGTGCGTTTGACTACCACTACCTTTGACCCTGGCCCATTTACCTATTTTCCTATTTTTGACCTCTACCCTTTCCCACATTTTCCCACATCTACACTCATTTTCACCACATCCACCTTTTATCAAACCACTCACCACTTTCATCTTCTACCTCACCAGTTCATGGTTTGAGGGGGATCACCTTCACCCACATACAGGGAACCCAATTCTTATTTTTGTTAGCATCGCTTACCAATACAAGCTACATGAAAAAAGGGGCAAATGTAGACACCTAAATTTGGTTACATTCCCCTTAGCCCCTGATCGGATAACCAACTTAAACATGGGCACCTAACCATGGCCCCTTTAACCCACATTAATATTAATTTAATTTTTTTAATTAAATTAATCCGCATCCTCACAACCTTTATTATTTAATTATCTTAATTGACCTAATTTCCATCTCACTTAGACACCTCATCCAACCACCTCACCCTAGACCTATTCTTAGCATGTTTCCATAACTAACAATAACTAAGTCTTACATGGCTTAATGAGCTTAGATTTGGTCTAACCCTAAAATCCATGCCTAATATTTCTCTAACCACATTCCCGCTCATTAGAAGGGAAGCTTTTGTTTTGATCTCGTGATAACAAACCAACTTGGTTTAAGAAATTAGAAAGATCTTCCCATTTTAGTAAACCTAGGGAATCCCACCTAAACCAACATCGGTCAAGATGCAACCGTCGCCGATTACCATTTATTCACCTTAACAACCTTGTTGGAGATGTTGACACATTCGAAATCAAGGAAGAGAAAGAGGAGCTGCATGCAAACATAACCAAGGTCTTTTTTTGCAACTAGTCATCTATAACCATTATCCGAGAAAGATCTAGAATCATTGCACCCACAATAGCATTCCAGGAAGCACTACCATGACACCAAACAACATTCCTCCAATCAACCATCACCTCCATCCAGCCATTAAACCTTTATCACAAGTAAGTATATGTTAAACCGGAATTCTTCTATTTTCGTTCTAGTAGGCTCTGTTACCTCTGTTATTAGTTTCTACTTGAACTCTCACTTCCCCACCATTTATCTCCATACAAGTTTGATCATTCCTTCAACCACACCATAAAATCACCCATACCTAACAATTAGACACCTCTGAGTATTTCCAACACCTCCCCAACCTACACCCACTCCACACCATCCCCGAGTCGGTATTAGACAAATCCCTAAAACCATGAAATATTGAGTTATTGAAAATCTATAAGTAACCGTCATCGGTTATTACTAAACCATCGTTATTCGAGAAAATATCGATGCCGGTCTTTTTGTTTCACACATTTCATAAGAACAGAGCCAAACAACCTCCTACCAATTGACCTAAACAACCTAGAATCAAACCCTGACTAGTCCCAGTACCTTGACAGTCACTTCATCCTTTAGATCCAACTATAGCCTAGCCTGTTGTGATTGGATTTTCTTATTATACTTGAATGAGATACCTAAATCATATCAACTACAGTAGGACTTTACTTATTTCTCACATTAATTTGTTTTAAATAGTGGATTGACAGCCATCTAGGAAGTATCACACTTCCCAGAACTAGCATACACTAGGTAGTCCACTGTCATATATCATTTAACTTCTCTTTTGTGGTCTTGTTTTCTATTATAGGTAGTTCCTCCTATCCAAAAGGAATCTCTCAAAATTGGTATTGGGTCAAGAAGTCATAATGCACGCATCAACCTCTAACAAATCCATTTAACAAGTATTCCTCCTATCCCATAACCCTATTTGTTTCTTCATTCAAAAATGTAAAGAAAATGGTGAAACATCATATTTTGATTATCTGTCCGAATGTGACTGTTTTATTCACAAAAACCTAAATTTCCACACACTTGTTAGGAATTATAGAGTTTTTAGATGTTATAACTAAATCAAGTAAAATATGGACAATTACATCCTAACTTATCTCTAGATCAAACAAAAGTTAAAAAATTCGAGAAAAACTTGGCTAAAAGGACATAAAATGAGAGCATTCATTGTTCATTGATGAAGCATATTTTAGCCTCATCATTTCTCCCACACTTACTTGTTTGTAAGTCCTCTTACAAACTCTATTCTTCAAAAGTAGGATTATGAATTCTGCATTCTAACTAATCACTGAGATCGAATGGTTGGAACTGAATATCCCAGTGCTTTAGCTCAAAAGTGTTGTATCCTGATCCTTCTTTTATCTTTCTCTACCAATTCTCAAACTCAGTGGGATCCTGAGGTTCTCTGTTCTACCATGGAGACATGGGAGTGAGAAGGAGAGGAGGCCTTGTTCTCATTCCCATCCACATGCCCCTATGTTTTTCATTGACCTGAGGGATTAGTGTACACAAAACTCTGGCTCTTTCCAGACTCCATATTAAGTTCGTGGGAGATATCACTTCTCTTCTTCTTAATGCTACTATGAGAAAATCCCATATTTTCAAGCATCCATCATAAATATCTTCAAAAAATTCTCCTCATAAGAGGTGAAGGCATTAATGCTCTTTTGTAGGCTAGAAATATAATGTTTCTTAAATCTGCTATCAAAGGCATGAGTTCTGAAATGTTTGGCAAAGGCAGATGGCTTCCCATAATGAGTTCTCATACAAAGGCCTGATGAACTAGCCTTTGTAAATGTTCAGTATCCCTCTTTTTCCAGCTACCTGATTTTGAAGTACATAAACAAATGCATTTAGCTGGATTTCTCCTACATACAAATTGATCATGAAGCATGTATTCTTTTCCAGCATAAAGTTGTAAAGATAGAATTCATAGAGGAGATTTTTCTGCTCTACATTGGCTGAGGAATATGTTGTCATGAACTTTGATTCATCCTTTATTTCATGTGGAAGGCCACATGCAATCCTTGATAGTTGTTAGCAAATAAACTGTTATTCCATAAATACACTATATGCAAGAGAAGGTCTCTTGCATGTGAGTAACCTTTCACTCATTATGCAAACCATTTGTATCTTTACCAGACATTTAAATTTGTCTTCTTCCATTTTGTAAAATTTCTCTTCCCACTCTTTCCTTTCCTTCTTCTCCTCCTCCATCTTACTTCTTAATTCCTCATTTGATGTTTTTAATTCATTAAGCTTCCTAAGGTATCATCCCACAACTGCTTAAGTGGACCAGTAAGTCAGTTCAGTCTGTACAACTTGATTCTTTGAAGATATCTTTGACATAGCACTCTATTTACTAGCCAATTGACATTCTTTTTCTTTTTCCATCATCTGTTGTTTGACCAATGTCAATTCTTCAGCCCTATCTGTGAGCTGAGTTGTTAGTTTCTCAATGAGCATTTCCCTCTGTTCCAATTTGAGTTTGAGGAAATTTAATTCCTCATCTTTCTCTCTGATGATAAGTTCTGCTCTAGACAAGAACAAAGTCTATTTTAAGTGTTGTTTTTCCTCCTTTTCTGAGATTTCCTCAAGGAATGGACATTTTCTTCTACCAAAGGGGATTTTCCTTTCAATCTCCATAATGCCAATTCCTCTTCTTCATGTGACAAAGTGTTGTTGATTCACCCATCTCCTAAAAATCATGTTCTTCAAATCTTTCATCTTCTTTCTCTCTTCCCTCGTTTGATTTGGTCGAGGGGGACATTGTCATGTTGTCAAGAATATCAACATCTTCTTTCTCCAAACCATCATGTTCTTCAATTTCTTTTAGAGTTTCTCTAGACCTCTTATGAACTCTTCTTCTTTGAGGAGCCTCAAAATGTTCTGAAGTGGGTTTCCTCCTAGAGCTTCTTTTTATTTTCACTTCATGATCCATCTTAGGTCAATTTTAAGCTGTCGAGAGAGATATGATTTCTAGTGGTATTGTTGTAGAGGAAGGATTTTCTTTTGAAGGCACCGTAGGTTTTGCAGCTTTGATCATTCTTTCAGATCTCCTCCTCTTTGGCACATTAACTCCACCTACTTCCTTCTTTTTCTCTGCAGGAGGATCAATATCCAAATTACTTTTAGGGGAGAAAGGGGTTGGTATTCCCCTCCTGATAATATTAGGGATTTGTTTAAATTTGTTAAGGAAATTTTCTCATGATTCTTCTCCATTTTTCTTTGAAATAAAATGGTGCTAATGAGACAGATGCATTAATCCATGATTTGAATTGTCTCGACTCCCCAAGAATACCTCGAGTTATTATTTGGATGGATTCAAAAAGGAACCCTGGAAGGTTTACTATATAGTCTGGTTTTCCAACCCCATACCTAAGATATATTATCATCTTAAGGACCTCTCTTCCCACAGTCCCAAATTGACCATCACAAGTTAGGTACTTAACTATCCAAAATTCTACCATGTCAAAGGGTTTGGGCAAGTTTTCTCTTATGATCCCCTTTATGATTTTCTTAGTGTTATAAATATATTAGGGTTCAGATTCCCCTCTTGTATCAAGGTTTCCACTAGTTATTTTAGGGTCCCCTTTACAGGATTTGGAACATGTACAATCGGTACCCCCGATACATTACTCATTGTATTGATAGTAAAAGGAATTACAATGCTTTTAACTTTAGTTTTAGATTCTTCTAAATTTACAAAAATCCCTTACCAATTCGTCATTGTACCTCGAGAACTTTTTTAGGAACTCCAACCACCCTGCTTGTCCAAAAATGGTTGCCACTTCTCCATCTACAAGAAGTTACGTATCATCCTCTGGCTCTGACTTCTTTTTAATCCCCATGGAAAAGAGGATGATTCAAATTATTCCTTCTTCAAATTCTTACTCTATCATAACTAGTTGTAGAACTACTAGATTTAGCTACGGAACTATTGGGTTTGGCTACGAAACTGTTGGGTTTAGCTGCGGAATTCAAATATAATTCTATTGTTTCTTCCTTGAATTTTTTCTGTAACTACTTCTCAACTTTTTTATTCCACCCAAATGATAGCTCATTATTAATATGCCACCACTTTTACTTGTTCATTCGACATCACCCTCATGATTACTTGATTTTAATCATAATGTACAATAAATGACTCATAATACCACCGACTCAAGTCAATTCTAATCACACATGCCAACTTTAATTTAAATCTTTCAATAAGATTAAGATATAATTACCATCCTTGCTGATGTAATCCAGCCACCTTAATGACTCATCATTCCTAAAAGAAAATGAAAAAGAGAAACAGTTAGAAAAGACAACTGGAATTCCAAAGAAATTCCTTTTATTTTGAATTAGCCATTTATTGAGGAGACCAACTGCCATTTCTGGTTTTCAATTGGTCTCTGAGAGATTTTTTTGGGGAAGAGAACACCATTTACTGGTTTTCATTCCTTCCCTTTTTATTTTTTTTTTTTCCTTTTTTGGGGAAGAGAACACCATTTTCTAGTTTTCATTCTCTTCCCTTTATTTTGGATTCATGCATCTAATTATTTGATCATTTTGGAAGAATTGGGTTCTTCCATATGATCAAATTCTTTGTCTACTTCAATCTGCTTCAAGAATTCATCCCTAGTAGGAGGCTTCCTATAAATTTTTAACCTATTTCCATTGACCAAAAGTTTCCTTCTACTACCATCAATGGGAAGTAGCTGAATAGAGCCATTGTCAAATATTTGTTCAATCCGATAGGGTCCCGACCAAATCGGTTCTCAACTTGCCTTTGAATTGTTGGTACTTGGAATCAAACAGTAATTCCCAATCTCCTACCTTGAATTGTATTTCCTTGATATGTGTATCATGCCACTACTTCCTTTGGTCTTGGATTATCTCTATCTGATGAAGTGCTTCCAATCTCATCTCATCCAATTCATTGAGTTGTATAATTCTTTCCTTTTGTGTTGCATCCAATTCAATACCCAATTTAGTTATTGTTCTCAATGTTTGTAGTTCAAATTCAATAGGTAATAAGGTATTTTTCCCATAGACTAACTCATATGGTGAGAACCCTGTTGTAGTCTTCCAAGTTATATTATAAGCCCAGACAGCCTCAGGTAGTCTCTTCACCCAATCTCTTCTACTTGCCTCAACTATTTTGGTAAGAATATTTTCCAATTCCTATTTGTTACTTCTGCTTGTCCATTTGATTGTGGGTGATAGGGAGATGACTTTCTATGATTGTTATGATAGTACATTGTGAAGGCCTAGATCATATTAGACATGAACTATGACCCTTGATCTAAAACTATACTCCTTGCTTTGTACCAAACTTCATCATAATTCTATGCCAAAGGAAATCAACAACTGCTTCTTTAGTAGCATTTGTTAAAGCCTGCACCTCTACCCACTTTATCACATAATTAGTACACACAAGAATGTGATCCTTTCCTTGTGAAGGAGGACTAAAGGGACCAACAAAATCCATCCCCCACCTTTCAAATGGTTCAATCACCACTTGAGGTTGTAGAGGCATTTCACTGGTAAAGGTTGGTTGTCCCATCCTTTGACAGGGATCACACCACTTGATATATCTCTTCACATCTTTATACAGAGATGGCCAATAATAGCTAGTGCCAAGTATCTTGTGAGTTGTTCTTTTCACTAAAAAGTGTCCTCCACTTGGTTCATCATGACATGCCCTGAGTATGTCAAATATTTCATCTTCTCTCACACACTGCGTAAAACCAAATCAGGACCACATTTAAATAACATTCCATTTAACCATTTAAATTGTGCACTAGTTTTGATTAATTTTTTCATTTATTTCTTAGTAAAAGAAGGAGGAAACTTCCTTGTTGCAAGATAATTCGTCATATCAGCAAACCATGGTGTATCAGCTGAAATAACAAATAATTGTTCATCTTGAAATTTGTCCTTAATCTGGATTTTCTCCCCTGTTGTGGTTAATCTTGACAAAAATTAGCTACCATGTTATATTTTCTTGGATTATCTACAATGGTAATATCAAATTCTTGTAAAAGTAATAACCATCTAATTATCCTACCTCTAACCACTTTGGTTTGTTCATTAAGTATCTAATTCTTTGAGTGATCTCGTATGTACAAATATTTTGTACCACTCGTAATATAACTTTTGAACTTATTAATTGCATAAATCACAACAAGAAATTCATTTTCAGTGGTGGTGTAATTTATTTCAAATGGGAGTAATATTTTTATTAAAGTATTAAATAACATACACTTTCCCTTCTTTATCTTTCTATCCTAAAACTACACCAATTGAGTTATTTGAGGCATCTGTTTGGATGTGAAAAGGTTTCTCCCAATTAGGTCCTCTTAATATTGGGGTAGTGATTAATTTTTCTTTAATCTCTTCAAAAGAATGTTGACATTTTTCATCCCAAAGAAATTCACAGTCCTTGGTAAGAAAACTAAACATGGGGGCAGCAATTTTACTAAAATCCTTGATAAAATGCCTATAGTACCCAGCATGTCCTAAAAATGACTTGATATCCATGGGGGTTTTAGGAACAGGTAAGTCTGAAATAATCCTGATTTTGTCTGGATCAACTTGAATTCCTCTTTTTGAAATGTGGTGTCCTAGTACAATTCCCTCATCAACCATCATCAAACATTTCTCATGACTAAGAGACAAATGGTGTTTCTCACATCTTGTTAATACTCTATCCAAATTCTTCAAAGCATCATCAAATGTGTCTCCATGCATAGTAAATTCATCCATGTATACCTCTACACAATCATTTGTTAGATCTACAAAAATTTCTAATACAACTCTTTGGAAGGTTGCTAGAGCATTACATAGTCCAAATGGCAATACCCTGTAGGAAAAGGCACCCCATGGAAAAGTAAAGTTAGTTTTGTTTTGATCCTCAGCAGCAAATCTGATTTGATTATATCTACTAAAGCCATCCAAGAAGGAAAAGTATTGTTTACCTATAAGGTTGTCTAAAACTTGATCTATGAATGGTAAGGGAAAATAATCTCTAAATGTGGCTTTATTCTTATTCAGTTCCCTATAATAAAAAAATTCTCCATTTTCCATTTTTTTTAGGAACAATTACAAGAGGGGACACCCACTAACTATCAGAGATAGGGTAGATAAAACCTACTGGTAATATTTTTTCAATTTCTTACGTGACTATGTCTCTTAAGGATGGATTAATCCTTCTCTGAGGTTTTCTAACTAGTTTAATGTTTTTAGTATAGATGTGATGGGTGAAAATACTTGGATGGATTCCTTTCATGTATTTATAGTCCCAAGAAAAATCTCTAGTATGATCTTTCAGAACATCAAACAATTTATCTTCTTCATCATTCTTCAACCAACTATTAATGTTCAAAATTTTACCCAGTTGAATCTCAACATGTTTAGTTCCAATGTGTGATGAACTGATTTGTTGAAAGGGTTCCATTAAGGTGTTTAGTGGACATGAATGTGGTAATAACATATGATATGTAGCAATATCTCCAAAATTCCCTTGAGAAATAATACTGGAAAAAGGATAGTAGGCAGAGTTATGATACTTATCTTGTTGTCATTCAAACTCCTCATCACTGTTGTTTTCCAAAAATTCCTCACCATTTCCTGATATATTTGAGATTGAAGCTACTAATTCCATAGCTATTTATTCCCCTCCCCAAGATAAATCTCATTCCTCTAGAGAGAAATTTTTGCATTCATAGGGAATTGTTGTTGGTGTGGTTCGGAGATAAGTGTGAATGTTTCAGAACTAAATATGATGGTTCGAAACTAAGTCCATAGGTTCCAAAACTATCCCCAATTTCCCCAAGGACAATTGGTGTTCATTCAATGGTTGATTAATCATATCTTCCACCTCCCGTATGTGATCCTGCAATGTTATCATAGCCAAAGAAGACAGGTTTTTCTTATTAGTATCAGGATCATCAACCCATAATTGTTCTTGATTATCAATAAAAGGTCATGCAGAAGGATATAAGGAAATTTTCTTAGAATTCTTACCATTTGAGATAGTCATATCACCTGATCTATAATCAATTAAGGTAGAAATTGTAGCTAACCATGGTCTACCCAAAATAATGGGATAACCAAGTGTTTTACCTTTTGGTCGTAATATAAGGAAGTCCACTAGATATTCCCATGACTCCACCATAACTGCCACATCTTCAATAACTCCTTCTAGTTTTGCTACTAACTGATCTACCATCTGAAATATGGTGTTATTAGGTTGTATACCTGTTAATGGTAATGTTTCCAAAGTGTTCATTGTCATCACTATTGTGGTAAATTAGTAGCACCCCCTGGATGTTGATCAGATTTCTAGTTTGATCATACTAGCATCAAGTGTGATTGCACAACATTGAATCCTTTCCCCAAGTGTGGAACTTGCAAAATGAGAAAGGAATCTCGAGTTTAGAGGTTGTTTCCTCAATTCCTCTAGTCGATTTATCACTTACAAGTTGAAGAGGTCTATATTCCTAACCCTACCCTAAATTCCAAAGGAGACAGAGATAAGAATGTAAACAAGCTAAAACTAATGCTAATAGGTGATGCACCAAAGGAGTGGTGAGCATTTTTACTTCTTCAGATTGACACGATCCATAAAATGCAACAAAGAACCTCATGCACAACCGATAATTGTAATGAAGGATCAAAAATTAACCAAACAACACAGCAAGAGGATGAAAACTAATCACGGAGAATTTGTATTGTTATTTTAATCATCAAAATCACTTGCATTACAACACCGAGAGGAAAAATAAAGTTCTGACTCTTAGAAAAGGTCTGATATTCCACCAAAATCACTTCCAAGGTGAGAAAGGGGACCTGCAATACACAAAAAAATGTTCAAAACTTGAAAATGAGCCAAATTTGGCTTTTACAGTGCAAGGGACGAGCCCAAGAGAGAGAAACACGGAAAACATGGGAGAGGTTCAATCATTGACCAAAATGCATTCAAAATAGCATGGGCATCCTTACAGACCCATTCCCTGACATTTTTAACCATGTTGGGAGAGAATGCGAGCCATTCTTCATTAAAAATGGTGGTTGAAACGTCATTTCTGCTCATCACCATGTGCCAGAGATGTTTTTGATTTTATCTCTCCAAAATCCATCAAAATTCAAAATTTACCCCAAAATCTTGTAGATAATTTCACCAGCTTTCCATTGATATAAAGAACGTGAAAAACCAAGCTTTGGATCGAAAGATATGGCCATTTGAAGTTTTAGGGCAAAACAGGGCCAAATCGGGTGGGGGCAAAAATTCAAATTTTTGCACCTTTTTGGTCATTTGGAAAATTTTCCAAAATTTCCCGCGCTCCACCACTCTAGGTGCCATGTGGCGGCATCTCATTGGCTGCGGGCCTTTCAGGGGAAAATTTTCCAAAAAAACTCCACCGAGCCATAACTTCAAAAATACATGGAGTTAGGAGGAAAACTTTACCTTTCTGGAAAGTTGAGAAAGAGCTCTATCCAATGGTGCCATTTCCAGAAGGTTTTGAGTGCCTAAAAAGCAAAATATTATGTCTGAAACACAAGAGAAGAAAAGATGAAAGGGAGTTAGCCACAAAATGAGCAGGGGGCACATTTTGGATAACAATTTTGGCGACTCAGAGGGATCATCTACCTGCTGGATGAAGTTACCAGTTTCTGAAGCAATCCATTGGGCATGAAGTCACCTGATTTTCTGTCTGATACCCCAACTGACTAGAAAATTGCAAGGAGGAACATGGAATATCACCTGATGGAGCAAGGCCTGCAAACACATTCCCAGGAATAGCAAGCCTGTGTCAAAGCACTTAGGGAAAGCAAAACTAACCTACAAAAAACAATGTGCACAAGCACTTGGAGGAATGAAAACCTAAGCTAATATTTACAAGGTGGAGAATTTCCCTTTAGTAGCAATGCTTTAGATGGATCCCATTGACTGGAATCTGTAGTTCTTCGTCATTCAATGAAGACAATTGGAAGGCATTGTTGTCCTTACACTTTGTGACCATGTATGGGCCACTCCGAAATGGCATCAAATTTTGAATGCCTTCCCGGTTTTTCTCTCTGTCGCATCCCATTTTAACACTAGATCTCCAACTTGGAAGGATCTATTTTGGCCTTTCTATCAAAGGTCTTCTTTATCAAAGCATGATCCTTCTCCATTGCTTGGGATGTATGATTCCTGATTTCTTGGAGCTCCATCAATTCTGCATATCTAACTTCCATGGGCTCAAACTCCAACCAATCAAGCTGTTTCATGAGTTCCAATGTTGGCAACTCAAGTGATATGGGAAAAATTGTCTCTCTCCCATAAACAAGCTTCCTGAATGGAGAGTTACTGTAGATCTTTTAGGAGTTATCCTATCAGCCCATAAAGCTGATTTATATTTAGTATACCAAGACCTCGATTTTCATCAAGAGTCCTCTTAATGATCCTCAACAAGTTCTTGTTTGTAGATTCAGCCTTACCATTACCCGGGGTAATAGTTTGATGAAGTACTTAGGTAGATCCCATTCTTGACAGCCCATTCAGTCACCTTGGACCCGATGAATGCCAATGCATTATCTCGATATTATTATAAGCGGTACACCAAATCTGGTTGTTATTCCCTCGTAGAAGTCTAGGATGCTAGATTCATTTGCTTTCTCGAGTGCTCTTGCTTGATCCACTTAGTGAAGTAATCATGGCTGTTAAAATCCACTTGTGCCCTTGGCTTGAATTGGGATTAATGACTCCAATGAAGTATAAACCCCATTGCATGAATGGCTGGTCAAGCTGAAATGGATGCAATGGAAGGGCAGCTAGCCTCTCTTTACTCGTGAAGAATGCACAATTCTTGCACCTCTTGATCCATGCATAACAATCATTGAAAATATTGGGCCAATAATAGCCATCCCTCATGATCTTTAGAGCTTTCACTCTTGGTGCAAAATGACCACCACCTGGTCCACCATGGAACTCTTCCAACATCCTATCAATCTGATTTGTACCAATGCATCTCAGCAATACTTCATTCATATCTCTTTGAAAAAGACACCATCAACAAGGGCATATGGGACAACCTGCAATCTGAAGTGTCTTCTTTGGGTCTTGTTCATCTCTAGAGGGCATAGGCCTATGCTTAGGAAGTGCATTATACTTTGGGTCCAGCAAGGAGTGGGGACACCATTATTTTCCTCTTGAGTGCTTCCTTGCTCATGGTTGTCTTGCAACTTCAAAATAGTCTCTTTCTCATTGCATGCTTCCTTTTGCTTGCTCAAAATCAGCTGCTCACACAGTCCTTTTCCTCTAACCAACTTGGTGACCTTGATCTCTATGTCATACTCCATGACACGAGTAATCCAACTTGCTCTCTTTTCATTCAAGTCTTTGTTGAGGAGGAAGTCTTTAACTCCCGCATGAGAAACCAGCAATTGGACCTTATTGTTTGAAACTAGATGATTGAATTTCTTCAAGCTCTCCGATTCTCACCTCATGCAAGAACATGCTTCTCAATGAAATAATATCTCACCTCATAGTCCTCCATGTTTTGGCTAAAGAAATAAATTGGCTGCTCATCATTGTCCTTGTTCTACTGTACCAAAATTGCAGAGATAGTGTCATCACCCCCAAAATGCAAAGAGGATGAAATCCTTGGAGAAATCCAAAGTTGATGAGATGCGAACTGAAATCTAAAAGGGGCTTGAGAGATGGCTCCCCCTCTTTGATTGATTCAAAACTCTCCTTACATGGTCGGTTTGGTGATCTTGTAGGCCATTTGAAAGCCATGCTTTTCTTTAACATCTTGGTGATGGGCTTGACAAGTAGCCTCAAATATTAGCTATGAAATCCCAATGTGACAAACATAGTTCGACAAAGAGTGGTGGAAGGTCTATTACTAAGACATCTTTGACAAACATAGGGCAAAACAACCACATTGGGACACGTTGGGCAGGCATGCAAAGTAAGACTCAAGTTTTTAATCACTCCAACTATTGTTACTGCTGTCCCATCCAATTGTACCACCCCTTTGGATATGGTTTCATACTGAATTCCCAACTGATCAGCTATTTGCTTGGGCATTACTGAACTACTTGCCCCGGAATCAATCATGCAATTGTGTACTAATTGGTTCCCAATGATCAATGAAACATAGAATGGAGGGGGCTTCAACATCTTACCTTGCTGTCCTCCATGATTCCCCTCAGGATGGGCAGCATTTGTGAGCACCTTCTCTTGCATTTGGACTTGCTGATTTGAAGTTGACCAGTCCTTCATGGCAGCTTGTAGCAAATCTCTTTGGCCTGGGATAGATAGTGATTCCCACATTGATATGTTTACATTTGTCTTCTTCATCTGATCAATGATATTGAATGGGGATGAAGTATCCTTTGTTGTCCCTTGGCTTGCACATTCATCCCTTGTATATGGGCAGCAACAACTGGCATTTGAGTTGGCCTAGGAACTATTTTAGGCAGTCCTTGTGTGCTTGGGATTGCATTTTGCTTGCCAATAGTTTGTGGAGTGATAGAAGGTCATGAATTACTTGGGGCCAATGGTTGTTCTTCACCCAAATTTCTCCTCTTTGACCTTTTGTTGGCTGCAACACTTTGGGAAACTATCTGGTTCATGCCACAAAAATCTTTTGCCTGCCAGTTTACAAGTGTGGTATCATTTGGAGCTGATTCGTTGCTGGAATGTTTCTTGTTGCTGGTCATTTCTTTAACTACCTTCACCCTCCACACAAGTTGTTGTCACCATTAATGCTTGATTCAAGGAACCATTGAAGCACATGGACTAGTTATGAGGTCCATTGCATGGGAAACACCAATCATACTCTTGAGCCATATTTTTTTGTACTGGCACTAATGCTTTAGATGTAGATGTAGCATTGGGATTATAGGGCTGAAATGGTCTATTGGCAGGAGGCCTTGCTTGATTTAGATTTATCACTGGATTGGGTGGTATTTGGGGTTTATATGGCTGCCTGTTAGGCTGAGCTTGGGGCTGGAAAGAAGGTCTAAAACCTTGAGCTTGCTGCCTTTTGAGTGTAACCAGCTCATTACCTAGATTTTGCAATTGCTTCATGACTTCTTGAAGTTCATTTGAGGCACTAGAAGATGAAATGGAAGCTTCACTTGAATTCTGATTTCTAGGAGTGGGAATAGAAGCTAAATTAGGCACTTGGCTAGTACTTGGGCTCTCTAAACTTGGAAATAATGGCATTGGAGGCCTAGGAGCTAGCTTGCTAGCTTGAATCAAACAATTTTCAGCTTTAATGGCAATGCTATAAGCAATGGGGATAGTTGTGCCTCCCATGGACTAAATTAACATAGAAACATCAAAATTTAAAGCTTTAAGGTAATAAAGAAAAGTACCTTCCATGTTGGCCTGACTACCACTGGAATTCTCTCCCAATTCCTTTGAAATCTGAAATTAAAATCAGTCAGCTGCTCATTGGGAGCTCTTTTGATAGTTCTCGGCTGCTCCAAAGGGACAAGTTGTCTCCTTTTCCCCAAAGCTGCTCATGGAGGGCTATACATAGCTGATTCCAATTTTAAATAGAACCTGAGGCAAGACTCCTGAACCATTGCAAAGCTTTTCCTTTGAATGAAGATGCCAGTTTGACAGCAACTTACATCTCATTGATCTCATGGATTGCACAAATGTTAGCAATATCCTTAACATGATCACAGAAGTGGTCGATTTTCTCCAGTGAAGTATGGAATTTTCTTCAATGTCTGAATCGGGATTAGATTTTGTGCATTGAGAGCAAGTGGGCTGCTTTGCCAAGTGAAATTGACATAGGGGTTGTTTTGTGCCATTCTGATTGGCCTTAGAACCCTTGTTGATTGAATGAAAGGCCTACCAGGTGGAGGAGTTGAGAGAGTTCTATTTGGTGGAGATGGAGACCTTTGGATTCTCCTCCCACTTTGCCTTATTCTTGGAGATAATTGCAGATATTCAAACAACACCTCTTCTTCTCTAGCTCTTGACCTTGTAGTGATTCTTCTCATGAGTTTTCAGGTTTGCACTGTTAAAACCAGCTGATTCTTCTTCCTTGGAGTTGCGGATGTGTAAATTATAGCTCTTTAAAGAAAGAAACTTGCAACAAATGCACATCAATTTTTTTGCAATGAAGAAGAAGACTTCTATGTCCCATGCATGCCAAAATTGTTGTGGCAAATCAATGAAGACCCACGGATGTTGATCAAATTTCTAGTTTGATCATACTAGCATCCAGTGTGATTGCACAACATTGAATCCTTTCCCCAAGTGTGGGACTTGCAAAATGAGAAAGGAATCTCTAGTTTAGAGGTTGGTTCCTCAATTCTTCTAGTCAGATTTATCACTTACAAGTTGTAGAGGTCTATATTCCTAACCCTACCCTAAATTCCAAAGGAGACAGAGATAGAGAATGTAAACAACCTAAAAACTAATGCTAATAGGTGATGCACCAAAGGAGCGGTGAGCATTTTTACTTCTACATTGACACATCCATAAAAATGCAACAAAGAACCTCATGCACAAACCGATAATTGTAATGAAGGATCGAAATTAACCAAACAACACAGGCAGAGGATGAAAACTAATCATAGAGGCTGTATTGTTATTTTAATCATCAAAATCACTTGCATTACAACACCTGAGAGGAAAAATAAAGTTGCAGCTCTTAGAAAAGGTATGATATTCCACCAAAATCACTTCCAAGGTGAGAAAGGGGACTTGCAATACACAAAAGAATGTTCAAAACTTGAAAATGAGCCAAATCTGGCTTTCACAGTGCAAGGGACAAGCCCAAGAGAGAGAAACACGGGAAAACATGGGAGAGGTTCAATCATTGACCAAAATGCATTCAAAATAGCATGGGCATCCTTACAGACCCATTCCCTGACATTTTTAACCATGCTGGGAGAGAATGCGAGCCATTCTTCATTAAAAACGGTGGTTGAAACGTCATTTCTGCTCATCACCACGTGCCAGAGACGTTTTCAATTTTATCTCTCTAAAATCCATCAAAATGTAAAATTGATCCTAGAATCTTTTAGATAATTTCACCAACTTTCCATTGATATAAAGAACGTGAAAAACCGAGCTCTGGATCGAAAGATATGGCCATTTGAAGTTTTAGGGAAAAACAGGGCCAAATCGGGTTGGCGGGCAAAAATTCAAATTTTTGCACCTTTTTGGTCATTTGGAAAATTTTCCAAAATTTCCCGCACTCGCCACTCTAGGTGCCACGTGGTGGCATCTCATTGGCCGCGGGCCTTTCAGGGGAAAATTTTCCCAAAAACTCCATTGAGCCATAACTTCAAAAATACATGGATTTAGGAGGAAAACTTTACCTTTCTGGAAAGCTGAGAAAGAGCTCTATCCAATGGTGCCATTTCCAGAAGGTTTTGAGTGCCTAAAAAGAAAAATATTATGTCTGAGGCACAAGAGAAGGAAAGATGAAAGGGAGTTAGCCACAAAATGAGCAGGGGGCACATTTTGGATAACAATCACATTTATAGTTTCTACCAAATCAACCAAAACATTATGTATATCTTTATTCCCTATAGAGATAGAAATAACAGGGGCTTCCAAGATTTCTTTATTTGGGAAGTAACAATTTCCTACTAATAAATCAGCAAGTTTCCCATGTACCTTAATAGTCCTAGGGTACTACTTCTTCCTTCCATATCTTTTAAAGAAAGCATTTTGATTAACTTTTTAACTCCGAAATGTCCTTGATTACTTGCAACAATGGTTGTAGACACAAAAATTGAGTCACATTCCCCTTAGCCCCTGATTGGATAACCAGCTCAAACATACTCACCTAACCATGGCCCCTTCCACCCCACATCATTATTAATTTTAATATATATATATATATATATATATATCCTCACAATATTTATTATCTAATTATCATAATTTCTATCCCACCACCTCACCCTACACCTATTCTTAGCATGTTTCCATAACTAACAATAACTAAGTCTTACTTACCTTAACAAGCTAAGATTTGGTCTATCCCTAAAATCAATGCCTAATATTTCTCTAACCACACTCCTCATTAGAAGGGAAGTTTCCATTCTAATCCGTGAGAACAAACTAAGCGGGCCCAAGAAATTAAAAATATCTTCCTATTTTTGTAAACCTAGGGAATCCCACCTTAACCGATGTCGGGTCACCCCTAAACCGACACTTTGGTCAACCTAAAACCATCATCGGTTACCATTTATTCACCTAAGTAACCTTATTTTTGGTTGGCACATTATGGGAGCAAAGAGAGGAGAAGGTAGCTACATGCAAGGAATCGAGTCTTTCTCATGCACCCAGATATCCATAGCCAACACCAAGACAAATCCAGAAGCATTGGAACTCACGGTAACATTCTAAGAAGTGTCACTATTGCACTAAGCTCCATTCCATCAATCGATCATCACCACCACCCAACCATTAGACCTGTAACATTGGTAAGTGTTTTATCATTAATCATTTCCATTCCTATTCTATTCATAGAGTTGTTATCATTTCTATTACCATTCTTCTATTAACATTCCCATTCCTCCATAGCATTCTTTCTGACAAACCCAAAATCTCACCCACCCATTTATCAAATCACCTATCTTGGCCCTTCCACCTCTCTGAGTGTTCTCAGTATTCCCACAGACCTTGCCATCTCCTTCTTTAGCCCCATCTAACCTCACCTAGCCTCTATAAAAAAAGTTTTTGTTGAATTACAGTCACCCTACTGTACCAACGCTTACCCATAACCGTCGTCGGTCTCCCTTAACCATCATTGGTTACACCTAACCAACATCGGTCTCTATGTTTTATACATTTCCCATGAACATTGCCAAAAACCCCTACCATTGACCTAAACAACCCAGGATCAGATCCACGACCGGTCCCAAGACCTTAATAGACACCTCATCCTTTAGATCCAACTATAGCCTAGCTTTGTTGTGATTGGATTTGCTTATTTTACTTGAATGAGATACCTAAATCATATTAACTACGGTGAGGAATTTACTTATTTCTCACATTGATTTGTTTCAAATAGTGGATTGACAACCATCTAGGAAGTATCACACTTCCCAGAAACTAGCATACGCTAGGTAGTCCACTATCATATATCATTTAACTTCTCTTTTGTGGTCTTATTTTCTATTACAGGTAGTTCCTCCTAGCCAAAATGAATCTCTCACAATCGACATTGGATCGAGAAGTCAGAACACGCACATCAACCATCAACCAACCCATTTAACAGGTATTCCTCCTAGCCCTTACCCTTATCTATTTCGTCATTCAAAACATAAAGAAAATGGTGAAACAATGGTATTTCAATATTTAATTTCCTCAACTCCCCTGCACCAACTCGATTCCTTGGTCCATAAAACTTCTTTAAATCTCTCTAGAAATGGAGTGTCGGTAGAGTTTCTATCTAGCTCCTTATCTTTTTATTTTTCATCCTTCTTAGGAACAACCAAACTAGGGGTTTCATTTTATTTTGTCATTTCAATATTTATAATATGTGGATTTCTAATTAATATTCCAAATCAGGTTTGAATAGCTTTATAATCCATGGCATTAAGATCAACTGGTTTTTCTTGTTTTGTCCCATAGACAAGGGTTGTTTGTTTTTTATGGGATTAGCCATTGGTTGTGGCTCTGGTATTTTTTTTTGAACCACATTTTTAGTCTATGAATATTGTGCTAGAGAACCCATTATGGCTTGTTGATTCGATGGGATATGTCGTCCCTTGAGCGTAGTTACTAGGGCTCCACCTAGGTTGTGACCAAGTATACAGGTTACCTTGACCAGACCATGGTTGTTGGTGTCCTTGAGCATACCAAGCTTGTCCTTCCCAATCCTGGGGATTCCATGTTGGTTGAGGGGCCCAAGGTGGTTTTACCTAATTTTTTGGTATTTTCTGAGCCACCCATGGCATCATCCAGGGATTAGGAACTGACCTTGGCATGAACTACCCCTGGCTAGGTCATCTTTGGACAAAGTTTACTTCTTCTACTGTGGATGGAGTGTTGTTTTGTTTAAGCTAATTTTTTATGAATGGAAGAAGAGAACAAGCATTAATTTCATGGTCCCTAGATTCACAGATAATACATACTTCTATTTTATCCAGAGGACAATCTCTTATTGCATGTTTCTTCCTGCATCTAGGATAATACATAGCTAATGGTTCATTTTAGTATTTTCTTTAACTTTCAATCCATCCATGGTGGAGGTTAATTGAACTAAAATGTTTGTTTTAAAGTTTTCTAGTTCATCCATCAGTTTGTTCATATATGGATTCAAACTTTTCACTATTTTTCCTTTCCTAGGTCCACCCCTTGTTCTTGAATAGCTTCTACAAATGTCTTTAATATCATTCATTCTCAATTGATCAATGTTTCCACCTCCTATTAAATTAAGGGATTCCCTAGATTCATCATCTAGACCTTTAATAAAAATGGTTTTTCTTAACTCTTCTTGAAGTTCAAATCCACACCTTTTACTTACAAAGAGGAATCTATCCAAATAATTTTCCATATTCTCATCCTCTTCCTGCTTGATTTTAAAAATTCTTCCTTCTTGTTTCTCCCTCTATAGTAGTCTTGATATTTTTCTAGGAAGGAAGTTTCCATTTGTGCCCAAGTGGTAATAGATTTGGATGTTAATCCCATAAACCACCTCATTGATGTATCTTTTAGAGTAGATGGAAACAACTTGAGCTTTTAATTTCTTTTTGTAATCATAAGTCTGACATAGTACTTTAAATTCAAACAAAAATTGGTTAGGGTCTTCAGATGACATCTCTCTAAATGTGGGTAAATGCACAGGTGAAATATTCTTCATGGGTATATCATCATCATCTAACTGAATTGGATAAGTAAAGGTCCTATCAGGTTCTCTTTCATCTTCTCATGCCATTTTTGCAAGTACTTTCTAGACTTTTCTCCCAATCAATGTGGTATGTGATCTACTTTAGTGAAGGTGAGAAGTTAGGAGTAGGAGGTTGACTACTCAATTGAGAATCAAAAATTTCTCTAAATGGGTCTTGGGAGATAATCCTTCTTCTAAAAGTTCCACTTCCTTCTAGTGACTGATCCAAGAATTCCAAAGGTGGCAGTTCTACTTCTTGTCTAACAGAGACAATGGTGCTTCCAATTCTTGGTCAACTTCCTTATTTGAACTAGAGGATGTTGATAATTCTTGTTGAGATATTTTTGGGAGAAATATACCCTTTGAGTCTCTTGGTCTACTCATAAATTTTATGATAACGTAGGGAAGATTTTTTCAATTACTAGATGCATGATTTTTACTCTTGTTGACACCTAATTAGACAATTCTAACTAGTGGTCCCGATAATGGCACCAAAAATGATGGGTGTCATTATTCCCTTCATTTAATCAACTTCTTAGTTGATGTCATATTCAAACCAAGGGTGTGTCTGAAGCTATATGCAACAAGAAGAATCCTAGTGATCTAGTAATTGACTATAGGTATTTATTTTATTTTCTGGGGGATTTTTGCAGTGTCTTGAAGATTTCTTGGTCAAAGCCTTATTGAAGACAAACTATAAGAAACTTGCTGGAAATAAACACTCTTTTCGAAATAAATTGTTGGAAATAAACACACATTGCAGAATGAAATAAATTGTTGGAAAGAAACACACGTTATAGAAGTAAACACACTTTCTTGGAAATAAACACATGGTTGAAAATGATATTAAAATGCTTACTGAGGAAATAAGATTCTAGTCTATAATGCTGTGAGTGATAAGTACATGAGTAATTCAATTTGAATAATCAAAAGCATTTACAGAATTAATACGTAATGATTAACACAAATTACTTAGAAATATAAATACTAATAAAAAAAAGGTTCTTGTTTTTTGGAGTGGGACCTTGCTCCACCTTGAATCAGGATTTGACAAAGTATGATTCTCTCAAAATAAAATGGCTATTTTATTACTGAAATGTTTTGTCTTACAAAATTTCATTGTATCTCTATATTGTATATCTCTCTATATGTATATATTTAATCTATCTGATTCTTTATATATATTTCATCATCCAAATATGTATTTACAACCATAGTTGTCTACTGATTCAAGTGGAACCGAATAGTGCCCAAAATAGATGTGGAATTTAGAAACCTTGTTGGACATACAACTATTTGATCCTACATAAGTTATCTCTGGATCTGGAGTATGAAGAATCAGCAATCTCATGATCTGCTCCTGATTGGAAGGCCCATTAATTGCTCTAAGATCATATTTTGTCAAAATAAATAGATCCCCATTGATTCTCGGAACTTTGGAGAAGTTTAGAACCAAAGGGAACTATTCTAGAACTAACTATGAAATTTCCGAAGCTAAGCATAGGAGTTCTAGAACTAAGTGTTGGAGTTTCGAAACTAAGTTCAAAGGTTTGGAACTAAGTGATAGAGTTCCTTAGCTATATGATGGAGTTCTAGAACTAAGCTTGGAGGTTCCAAAGCTACACCATATTGAAGCCAATGTTCCAAAAAAGTGTTGGTTGCTTCATACTTTGATTATCTGTCCAAATGTGACCTATTTTATTCACAAAAACCTGAATTTCCACACACTTGTTAGGAATTATAGAGTTTTTAGACGTTAGAACTAAATCAAGAAAAAGATGGAAAATTACATCCTAACTTATCTCTAGATCAAACAAAAGTTAAACAATGCAAAAAAAACTTGGCTAAAAGGATGTAAAATGAGAGCATTCATTGTTCATTGATGAAGCATATTTTAGCCTCATCATCCATGGCCATGAAATGAGAAGTTGAAGAAATATCTCAAACATATACGTTAAACAACAAAATTTATTTTTCTGTTCATTCCTCTACCTAAGGCCACCAAAAATACACCTTGAACTCTTCTCTTGTGCTGTGAGCATCCACGATGAAGAAATCCCACTTCTGGCTCAATGAAGAAAAAATCTAATTTCTCGTCAAACCGCTGGGCGAAATGAAGTAGAATTTCACATGAAGCATAAGAATAAGAAACCTATCACAATAAAATTTATTTCATCACAAATGGAGGATAAAACTAGACCTACAATTTTGAGGTCCATTAATGGCGTTGCCACGTCTAGAAGCACTACCAAGTTTGAAATTTGAAAGTTTAAAATCTCCTGGACTATTAAGTGGGTGGGTCTGAAATTTCAGAGGGGAAATATTGGGAAAAAACCCATATCAAAAACTTTGTTCCACATCAATCAGACCTCCAAAATCCCACTTTCTAAAAATAGTAGGTCTTCTACATAGGGACTGATATTTCGGGAAAGTCACCACCAAAAGAACCTACAAAGGAGACATAAACATTGGAGGTGCATGGCAGCTGATAATTCACCTAAACAGACATTTTTGACACTTACTAAAAATAGTAAGTGGTCCCATGGAAACCTACTAAAAATAGAAAGTCACACTGAAAAGAAGCAGTTTTGGCACAATGGGACATTCAGAACTTCGTCACATCAGAGCTTTCCATGAACGAGGACCATTGAACTTCATCACAGGAAACATATTCTCCTCCTCTCTCTCTTCCCTCTCCCCCAAATTTCTCTCCCTTCAAATGTTCTAATTCTTTGTTGGGGTTTGCACTTTTTGATATGCCTTTATGTCACTTAAAAGTGACTTTAGAAACATTATGTAAATTAAGTCACCTTGAGGGACTTAAATATTTTGTAGGAATATGAATATTCTAAAGTTAGAAATAAGGCATATGGAGGGTCATGAGGAAGACGATAAGTCACCTCTCATTCTATAAATTATAATGTCATTCCCATTTCAAAGGGTTGGTCATTAATTTTGTAAGCTCAAGAGTGCATTCTACCTTGAGAGAACAAAGGAGATAGCCAAATTCTTCCTTCCCCCTTCTCAATTTCCTCCATTTCTCCACTATGTACAACATTTTTTGAGAAATTAATACAAGGAGTTTATAACTTTCTTTGACTAAGGGATTTCTTGATTTTTTGTGTTCATAAAATTTCACTTGGTCTTAACGATGCTTACAAAGTGTTTTCTTCTCATAAATGCATGTGATGATACTTTTACTAGTGTGTGTGTAGGAATCGATTTCCTACCACAAAGCATTAGTTCTCCTACCTCTTTTCTCACTCCCCTTTCCCTCTCTACAAAAAAATTCCTCCCTAGCAAGAGATTGCTAGCTTTTCTAACTAGTCAATGGAGTGCCTCTATTAGATCCCCATTCGAAATGCCACTGTAGAAATTCACATTTTCTCGCTCATGCATATATGGTCACTGCACCGGTTAAGAAGAGGAACTTAGATTCCCGGACCATTAGCAAGAAATTCACAAGTTTTTCCACCCAAAAAATTTCTCACCAACAATTTTTGGCACCCACTTTGTGGGGTATATTTAGTAGCATCTGTACCTAATATATGACCGCAAGATCTGAAAATTAAAAAAAAATCAAATATTGAAAAAAAGATTTCATGAAGCTCCATTTCCGAAATATACACTATTGATTTCTACACATGACTTTTCACATTCCACGGTGTCCTTTCATGTTCCCACTATAAAAGTTTCCAAAAGCTAGCTGAAGGAAGATACACTAGGTTGAGTAGGTCGAGAGGTGTTGTTGATTCTAATTTAGAGGCTTTGCAAAATCAGCAAGAAAGAATTATAGATAATCCATACTTCTTCTCTCAAGCCTCCTCTCCATCCATCTCTTCAAACAGTTCACTGAAATCAGTCAAGACTCCTGTTGATACTCCCCTTCAAATTCTCCCATTTTTAACCACCATTGGTCATTGAGTTCCTAGAAGAAGAAGAATTTGTAGAAGAAATAGAAACAACAATGGAAGATGAAATAGAAATACCTCAACCCATTGTTCCATAGGGAAGGAATATAGGCTGCTTTCTCTTGAACCCTCTTCACGATCTACCAGTGGGTTCCCGTAAGAAATTTCCAAAGTTCAAAGGTGACAATGCACAACATCCTAAAGAACACATCGTTGCTTTCACAACATCATGTGTAATTCTTGGTGTCCAACATGAAGATGTTGTTGTGAGACTATTCATGGAGTCCCTCCAAAAAATCAGCGAGAATGGTTCTACCTCTTGCCTACTTGATCCGTCACTAGTTGGTGACATCAAGATGCCTTTGAAGAGAGATTTAAATCAACTGAAGAATTTTAGGACCTCCTAGTGCATTTGGCTCAAATAGAGAAAGGATAAAATGAAACCATGAAAGACTTTGTGGTTCGTTTCAAACAGTTACTTCAAAGGATACCCAAAGAGGATTCGCCATCTCAAAACAATGTCAAGTTATTCTTCATCAATGCTCAATCATCGGGAGTAGGATTTTTGTTATGAAGATCCCAACCAAGGACCATTATAGAAGCAAAAAGGATGGCCATTGAACTTGATGATGATCTCATCCTCTCTGGAAAGGTCAAGAATCCATCAAAGGGAAAGACCCAATATCACGGAGATGAGATAACCAATCCATTGCTACAATATTTGAAGAGGAAATTATTTGAATGATTTTCTTCCCAAAGAAGAAACAAAAATAATATGCGGGAGCACCATGAAGGCTTTCCTTAGAGGCCCCACCTATTATCAATGCAAGATGTAGGACTAAATAAAATGAAGAGGAGTTTGAAAAAGAAAGTAAAGGTGGTGGTTCCTAGAAAGTAATGAGTTTGAGAATGACACAAAAATCAGATTCTATGAGTATTCTAAAGGTTATGAAGAAGGAAAAGAAGATGAACCCAGTTTCTCATGCGTGGTATTCACTCGTTCTCAGCCCAAGAAAAGAGCATTTCCCTCCACTTGCTACAAAAGAAAAGAAGCTTGATGATCCTCCTATGGTGACTTCATAAAACTAAATAATCATTTGAGGATCCCCAATTCCATCTTCTATGAAATTTTCATTGTTGGACCCCGAGCTATAGCAAGTAAGAAATCTCCCCAATTCTAATTAATTCTTTTAATTTCTCTTCTAATTCTAAATCTAAATCTATTCCTATAAAATCTAGTACTTTGAAATTTCCTAGTGTACCTTTCAAAATACCCTCCATTACGCAAACATCAAATCCTTCTCCTAAGCCCATCTAGACTCAAAAATCAGTCCCTTCACCCCCTTTTACGCATCTTCTCCCTTTACTTCATAGAATATGCAAACAAATCCAAAGTCTAGATTACTAAAGCTCGAATACTTGCAGAATCATCTGAACAACTTGAGAGGTTTGTCGATACATCAGGAGTGGTAGTCTAACAACCAATGTTATAACTTCTAGTTCAAACGTATAATATCAAATTCACCTACACCTCCCTCAAAAGAACATTCTTTCTCGAGTGCATCAAAGAATAATAAAGTTGAACCTTTCTACATCTCCCTTATTGTTGAAGAATATGTACTAAACGATTGAATAATAGATTCTAGTGCCTCAGACAACGTGATTCCTTTGAAGGTTGCCAAAGCTCTCAAACTTACCATGACTCCACCTAGTCACTCTTGTTACTCTTTGGATTTGAAGAGGTCTCACTTGTAGGGAAGGTCGAAGATGCACAAGTGGCTCTTGCCATATTTCCAAATAAGAAAGTTTCAGTGATGATTTTGGTAGCAAACATCCCACCTCATTGAATGTTGTTGAGTAGAAGTTTCTACCGAGACTTAGGAGGAAAATTCGGATGAATTGGTCATCCACAACCATATCGTAAAGGGAAACATGGATAAATTACTTCACGAGAAGAAGATGAGGTACATAGTACAAAAGTATGGAATCCCAGAAGCTAATATCTTGTATCAAGGTAGCATGCTAGATGAATCACTTGGTGGAAACCGAGGAGGAAGAGGATATCCCCATCTTGATAGGTCCAGACATGCCTTCCCAGAGAGATTTGGATTTTGAAGAAGCATTGAGGAGATTCGAGTTATAAGAGGGAAGCCTGAATTACCGGATGATGCAAACCATGAAGAAGAGGAAATGGTGCTTGGTGATTTTCAAGCAGAAAAATCAGCATATGTGTGTATCTGTGATGAGGAGATATTCTCATTCCCATTTGAAGATGAATACTCCCTCGATCATGTAACCTTGAAGAACAAACTAAGCGATATGAAATGAGCCCTCGAACAATGGGAAAGAACCATATGTGTAAGAACTGCTAAGAGTCGCGGAAGAAACGGAAGACCCTGAGATCAATCTTGAACTTTTAATGCAAGCCATGAATCTAGAAGACAAGCGTGAAGTTGACTTGGAAACCTCAACTAGTGTGAAGATGGGCTATGTTGAAATAAATCTAGATGAGAAATATGATGTCCCTCTCGAGCCAATGGTTGGTGGATACAATGATGAAATTGAGGTATTTTCTTTCCCATTTGAAGAGGAAGAATATTTCCATGATGAAAAAATTAAAGTAAGAAGTTTTGAGGCCTTTGAAGATGAAGCTCCTCTGGAAAAAGGAATGATAAAATGTAGTGATTCCTAAAATGATGAGGTAACCCCTCTAGATAGTTTCCTTGAGCTGAAAAATAAATATTCTTCAAAGACGTACAAATAGGAGCTGCAGGAAATGACGAAGCATAACTTTGTGCAAGAAATCTTGGATGCATTAGAAGTTGTGAAAGACCCTGAGCTGATCCTTGATCTCTTCACTTGTGCCATGGACACACAAGACAAGTACAGGTCATGTCCAATCCTTCCATCAGTATTCAAGCACCTCACAGTGAAGTAAAGGAAAAGGATAAGTTGAAGTCTCTCATGGAAAAGAGGTCAATGAGCATAGACCGGGGAAATAAAAGAATCTAGAATGTTCAAGTAATTTGAATGAAAATCAGCTTTGGGGTAGCGATGAGATGCTCAATGGAGAATCATCTATGTGGATAAATGTGGAATGCAACTGGCACTATGAAATTGATTTCAAAGAACATGAAGGCAATGGAATTTCCAAGCAAAGACTTGAGCATCAAGAAGCTCACATGGACTCACTCCTACAAAGTAAAAGGACAATCATGGAAGCACCTGGCTTCCATAAACAATTGAGGGGAGGATACTTTTTGGAACCCGTCAACGGCTTTGTAGAACATCATCATTCGGTGTTGCCTCTTTAGGGGTAACTTTTGAGAAATGAAAAGTGCTTCAGTGAAAGTGGGTTTTCCCCGCCTCGCACCATAGGTTTTTTTAGGTGTGTTTCCCTTTTTGTTGTGTGTTTTTCCCTTCTTGTTGTGTGTGTCATTTCCTTTTCGTGTGTGTGTGTGTGTGTGTTTCCTTCTTCTCTCTTTCTCTCTTTTTATAAGTTATATGTGACTCTGCAGGTCCAATGGATGCATTGGTCAATATGTTGTAATTTGAAACTCTCGGTCCATGTCTTCACTATGCTCAATCCATGTCATGTCCCCAACTAGAGCCGTTTGTCGTGCAAATGTGCAACAAGGAAATTGACAATTTCCAAGCACGACAACTATACCCATGTGCCAAATTTTTCATGTTTTATCATTCCTATGGATCTCAAGTAAAATACATCATTCTGGCCCCCTATTTGATTTAGGAAAGTCAATTTAACCCCCTAGGTGATTTTAGGAAGTTCTGAAAAGATGTTATCTTCTAGCAGTATTGGGAAGGGCTATCGCTGGCCTTCCTAGGACTAGATCAACCCCCCTGGAGTAGAACAAAAGGGAAAAATTCAACATGGAGGTGAATTGAAGACCTTATAACATCATGGAAATGATTTTGGAAGGTTTGGGGAAATTTTGAAATACTTGGAGCGATCGAGTAAAAATAGAGTTCACAAGCATAGGCAGATACATGACAGAGCCTAAAATAGTTGTTGGGCTTCATAAGAAGATTCTCAGGAGCTCTAGATGGAGTTAGAAGTAAAAAAACATCTCTAGAAATAGGATTCCAATACCTACATGACATTTAAATCATATTTTTCACAACACCTTTTCGTATAGGATTTGCAGGCAGTTTTCATTAGGCACAAGTGGAGTCTCAAATCAAAAATCCATTTTTTCAAGGATCATATAGATGAATAAAGACATTAGACCCTAACCATTGGATTAAAAATTCCATTTCCATTCAGGATCATATAAAATTTCACCAAAAATTCCACTAGGAGCTCAAGTTATCATTGTTCCAAGTTACCCTCTCAAAGGCAGTTCAGGAGTTAGTCAATTTTTGAGAGGACACATGTCAACACTAGGAGCCTGGTGGGATTTCATGTCCTCAAAATTCCTAAGTTCAGGTACACTAACCTTGGAAAAATTATCCCAGCCCCCATGTGACCTCTGGGACCCTCATGTGACCTTCAGATTTTACAATTTAGCCTCGAGGTGCATTTTTTGAGCATCCATTCCCTGTTGTTGGATCAAGCACCACATGTCAGCTCCAGGACCACTATGGAAATTGATGTCCCTTAGGTCCCTAAGGTCAGGGAAATAAAACATGAAAAAATTAACCCATCCCCTATGGGAGTCTTGAGTCATCCATGTGACCGACTATCACCCCCTAGGTGCATTTTTGGAGCATTCATTCCCTACCGTCAAATCAAGCGCCATGAGTCAGCTCCACGGACACCGTGGAATTTGATGTCCCTCATATCCCTGAGGTCAAGAACATAAAGCACGGAAAAATTCTCCCAAGCATATCCTTCCATAATTTCAAAAATTTAAAAATCTAATTGTCGCTTCACCTGCTTCCAGTTGCTTCCACTCCTTGCACATATTTTCTCCATTCTTCCTCTGTAACTTCTCACCACCATTCCTCCATTGTCAAACCTTGAACTAGACCTACCACAAAGTTACTCCCCCTCCAATCTACAAAATCATGCAGGTCCCAAAGGAAAATTAGATCAAACACAGAAAGAGAAGCACAGAACGAAGAAGGAGAAAACAGAGAAAACTCCATGGCCATGAAATGAGAAGTTGAAGAAATATCGAAAATGGATTTGTGAAACAAAATATTTATTTTTATATTCAATCCCCTACCCAAGACCACCAAAAATACACCTTCAAACTCTTCTCTCGTCTGATAGAGCATCCATAACGAAGAAATCACACTTCAGGTCAATGAAGAAAAAATCCAATTTCTGTCAAACTCTTTGGACGAAACGAAGTAGAATTGCACATGAAGCATCAGAAGAAGAAACATGTCGCAATGAAATTTATTTCTTCACAAATAGAGGAGAAAACTAGACCTGCAATTTTGAGGTCCATTAATGGCTTCCATGTCCAAGAAAGCAACTGCTAGTCAAAAATTGAAAGTTTAAAATCTCTAGACAATTAAGCGAGATGGGTCTAAAATTTCAAAGGGAAATATTGAAAGAGGGTTTGAAAACCCATAAGTGAGGATCATGAGGGATGACGTGAACATCCACAGATGTGTGAATGGTAGCATGATGAGATCTCGAGAGGAGCGAGCATCAACCGAATGTGCATGCAAAGATTCAACAAGCAGTGCAGAACTTTGGTTAAGCCATAAAACTCTCCTCTATCTCATAGATCAAAATACGTGTACATATAGGAGGTCTTTGAGTAACCCCGCAAGTGCTGCAATCATGACAAATCAAGTAGAGAGGGGAGTTACATTCCCGAGAATAGAAGTGTAACTCCCAATGATGCATACGGCCGACACAGCAGCGTCTTTGCCGACTTACTAACGACCGCGTGCTAACACACTAACATCCGATGCATGTGCGTAAAGGGAATCTCATAATGACCCCTAAATGACATATGGACCTACAATATCACCTAAGTGAGATGACTCACCTAATGATGTGGAAAATACACCCCCTTCATCGTAACTTAGAATGAGGTGACAAGTCGAGAAGCGAGAAATGGGTCCCGACACAAAGCCTGATGAGGTACCCTGTACAAGAAGAATATCCCAAGTAGTCAAGGAAAACCCAGTGGAAAAAACATCCACCACAAGAGAACAACACACTCTCTAATCTAAGAAAGATTCCAAACATGGGTCCTGGCCATAGACGAGCCTGAAAGGGTACCCATGTACAAAGAGGCAATCTCTCGGAAAGAAGAAGAAGAGAGAAGAAGAGGGAGACGAGAGGAATGTAGAAGATGCCATGGATGGATCTGAACTCTGCAGCTCTAGGAGGTCTCCCAAAAGAATGTCGATGATGATATCCTCTGCCTCTAGACTAAAGAAGAGCCACCCGCAACGAACTGTGTGCCTGCCCTTAGGAAGGATAGAAATGACGTGTTGGAAGTCCGCCCACTCCACAAAGGAAGCGGAGGCAAAAACACGAAGAAATCTGAGTCTGGTGCATAAAAGTGTGACATAGGTCTAGTGAGTGAGTGCCAAGGAACCCAAGCTAATGCCACGTGCATATAAGCTGTTAGAGTGAAGAGGAACACCCGCAAAAGGATGTCCAGTGATGTGAAGGAGCAGAAAATCCTCCACAACAGAAAAGGATCCACAGTGAGGGTGGATCAATGAAGGTCTCCAAAAAGTGGAAGTGGTAAGAGTCCCAGAAGGGGAACTCCCAACAACAGAGATGATGAACTCCTCTGAAACACCTGTAGATGGATGAGGGACCTGTAGATCATCACAAGTGGACTCTATGAAAAGATGACTAAGGTCAGGCAGATACTCGTCCCAATGAGGGGGCTCAAAAAATAGAAGAGCGATGTCAGATAGGTATGAGTCATCCAATGAAGGTAGAGGAGTGAAAAGGGCCTCACACACTAAAGGTGGAAAAGAGGCAGGTGTGATGAATGTATGAGACTAAGAAGGGGACTGCTCGATATCTGATGAGATGTGGGAAGTGTCAACACTCTCTGGAATAGTGAGAGAAAGAGGAGAAGAGTCCTCTGTAGTACTCTTGACATCAGAATTGGATGCACAATCCTCATCATCAGAAGTAGAACCAAGCGAGCCTGTGTTAGTGGAACTGTCATCACATGAAGAAATGGAGGAGATGACTGAATCAGCAGAAAAACGATGGCGGGCGGTATGTGAAGGCTTTCCATAAAGGGATCGAAGAATGCTCCAGGACACGGTGAGGTGGATCGAGTGCGCCACGTGAAACTAGAGAGAACGTGAGACATGCACCATCATGTGACCAAAAATGTGGTCGCAAGTGTTGAGGAAGTCCTCTAGATGATGATGATCGGCGGGTGCGCAAGAATCGGCCCAAGCAAGAAGGGTAGAAGACCGTCGTGGCGAAGTAACGTTTCATGGAAGCACGCCAGGTGAATAGTTCTCTCTCCGGTGAGAAGTGGCGGAGGCTGTAAGGTGATCCTATGATGCTCATGTCTAGAAAGAGCACTCTCCATGATGAAAAAATGCAAGATGCAAGATGCACAAAAGCAAGACGTCGGACTCGGCCGATAATGCGTCTGCGTGTGTAGGCCCAAGAGTACAAGTAACCCCAGAATGCGGCACTTTATAAAAGTAGTGCATTTACAAAATTGGAAATTCCATCACGTAAAGTGTGAAAAATCATGCAACTTTGACTAAAGAAGTGCTCAGAAATGAGCAGCGAGTCAAAAGTTATCGCATTAAAACGATTCCCATAGCAATCGATGAAAAATACACTAAATGCTACAAACACATTAAAAAAGTGCATGAAATGGGTGCAAAGGGTATCATGTGGGTACTCGTTGGAAATGGCATCAAATTTTAGCAGGGGTTTATTTTGACTGTGAGGGGGGATTAGCCTCCTGCCAACCCCGGACCTCGCCCTCCATCTTCGACACACGAATGAAGGACATAATACAAGCCAAAATAGAAGCCCAAAATTAATACAATGCCATGTAAATGTTTTTTTTTCCTTAAAACATTAAAAAGGTGTTTGTTTTAACCTTCCAAACAAGACTAAAAGATAAATGTGGGGGCCCACGTTGAAGTCGGGTGGAGAGCAGCTAGTTGTGGAAGCCCACGTGGAGAGAGAGGCCCAATGCACTGAGCTGCTTGATGTAACCGCTGTTTTGCAGGCTGGAGAGAGGTGGCTACATGTTGGGCTGTTTGGAGAAGTTAGCCCAGCCAAAGCAAGAACAGAACTAATGCAACTTGTAACTTGAGAAGACAACAAATCAAAAAAACGTTTTTCAATCTTTGAGCAAGCAAAAAAATGTTTTTCAATGCATGTGGCTATGTTTGAAAGTCACCTGAGGTCACTGGAGGTGCTGGTGGTCCATGTACAGAGGTTTGAATGCAGAAAAAGCCTCCCAAAAATGCGGGGTTCCAAAAATGGCCAGCAGAGTGAAAAAAGTTTTCCAAATGTATTGCAGCAAAAAACATTTTTCGATGCATGTTTGAACCAAGAGCAGGTCATTGGAGTTGCTGGTGGTTGTAGGAGTCCATGTGCCAAGTGCTACAGGTCCACATTGGTGTAAGGTGTTGGTGGATCAGATTGAAGACCCCAAAAACACCAAAAATGGCTAATTTGTTGGGAATGGAGCCCCGGAGTGCAAAGTGAAACCACAGGTCTGCAACATCCACAAGCATGTAGACCACGTGCGAGGCGAGACCACTCAAAAGAGAACCACAAGCAGGCAGATGGGTAGGAAAGAACCAGGCATGAGCAAGAGGTTCCCATGAGCCGTGGAGCCAAACATGAGTGGTAGTGGCCAGATCAACGCATGTCAAGCTGGATGTATGAGCAAAGCACCATCAAGCTAACAATGCGCCAAGGAGTAAATCAACCATGCCCAATCGAGCTGCTAGAATGAACAATGCTACAAAATGCCAATGGGAAAAACAAACTTCTAAATCACCCTAATAACCCATGAAAAAATTGTGATTGAGTGCAAATCGAGGTATGAAACCTGAATCAGTGCAAGTAGAGCATGGTCGGAATAACCATTATGACACACGCGGCGAGATCTCGCATCTCAAACCGAAGCCGGAAAAATGCACGAGCAATGCCGATGAGTGCATGGATCCACAAGATCCGCTCTGATACCATGAAAGAGGGTTTGAAAACCCGTGGCGAGGATCACGAGGGACGACGTGCACATCAACCGACGTGCGAATGGTGGCATGAAGAGATCTCAGGAGGAGCGAGCATCAACCGAATGTGCATGCAAAGATTCAACAAACGGGTAGAACCTGGTTAAGCCATAAAACTTTGCTCTATCTCATAGATCAAAAGACGTGTACATATAGGAGGTGTTGAGTAACCCCCAGTGTTGCAATCATGACAACTCAGTAGAGAGGGGAGTTACATTCCCGAATAGAAGTGTAACTCCCAATTATGCATATAATGCATTGACACACCCGACGTCGACGCACTAATGCACTCGAATGCAGCGTCTTGACATGCCGATGCACCGATGCGTAAGGGAATCTCATAATGACCCCTAAATGACATGTGGACCTACGATCTCACCTAAGTGAGATGACTCACCTAATGATGTGGAAAATACACACACCAACAAATATAGGGTAAAACACATCAAAAAAATTGTTCCACATCAATCATACCTCCGAAGCCCACTTTCTAAAAATATCGGTTCTTCTACATAGGGATTGCTATTTCAAGGAATTTAGCAATAGAAGAACCTGCAAAGGAGGTGAAGACATTAGAGGTGCACAACAATTGATAATGCAGGAAAAGACATTTTTGACACTTAATAAAAATATTAAGCTGGTCCCACAGACACTGATAAAAATAGGTTGTTTCTTGGGTCTTAAGTGGGTTTTTTAACGAGCATCACACTTGGTATCAAAGTAGTGGTTCAAAAGCTTTGACCATTGGGCACACCAGAAAACTTGGGACATGAAACTTAAACCTAGCACATTTTTAAATCAAACACAAAATAACTTAGGTTAGAAATTGCATATTTTAGTAAACATGAAATTGAATAAAACCTAGAATAATGAATTAACTCTCACTTTGGTCTATGCGGGAGGCGCGAGGCGAGGTGAGGCAGTAATCATCACATAGACTCGAGACTTACCACCACCACCGAGATCAGGGTGTAGCGATTTATCCCACCCCGAGATCTTATAGACTCTTCAAGATGTCAATGTCGCTCTACGGAGGATTAGGAGGACATGCGGCTAGTCATGATAGAGCCCCTTCCATTGAGGGGTCGGGTATCTCCTCGACCCGGCGAGAGCATAAAGGAAAGAAATCCCATACGGAGTTAGCGAGAGCAAATTCACCACCGAGGGGATAGGGTGACAGAGTTCGAGCATAGAGAGATGTCTCGAGCCCTAGGCTTAGGGATGAGTGTGCAAAGAGACCTAGAGGTCGTCAAACCATAGTGGAGATCACATCGGGAGATCCACGAAGCTTCGTCCGTCAAATTACTCGGGTGACATGGGTGGATTTTAGGAAGAGGTGCTGCTAGTGATCTTGAGCGGTTGCTTCAAGCTTTGTCCTTGTTCTAGCAAGCAACACAAAATCTCATGTTGTGATCCATCTACTAAGGGATGGAGTAGGAGTATGCTAGAGGATAGAGGAGAAGAAGCTCCATGTAGATTCGAGAGACAGTGACGTGGAAGATATTTTAGGAGAGATTTAGGAGTAGGTATTTGTCATGAGAGGTTCACACGGAGAGGATCGGTGAGTTCCATGACCTCTAATAGACATCTCTTTCAAGATAGCAGTATGAGAGTAGGTTTCGGACCTACTCCGGTATGTCGAGTATATGTAGGTTGAGTAGCTGCTGCATTCGGAGTTCATCAGGGGCCTTAATGTAGATATTGGAGGTGCGGTGCAGATCCACCGCCCAGACATTAGGCCGAGGCCGTCGAGAAGGCCTATATAGCATAGGAGACTCGGGGGAAGACCTATTAGGCTAGAGACCGAGTCGGAGCCGAATAGAGCATATACAAGATAGTATATTGAGGGGGTCAATACCTCTCCCTCGTGGTGGCTGTGGTTCAAAGCCACAGTCATCCTTTATGCCACAATAGTAGCGATAGCGAGAATAAAGCAGTAGTCTCACCCACCTCATAGACCTCCATAGAGAGGTGATGCACAGAGAGTTCAGAGTATGGGGCCACCTCCTAGGGGTCCCATTAGGACATAGGGTGGACCTAGATCTCAGTCAGTGGGAGCTCGCCAGTAGAGACCACAGTAGACCGTAACCGAGATCATCGGTATCCATGCCACAGACTTCTAGGGCACCTACTGGAGTTACTACTCATTGGGGAGGATCAAGAGGATGTTTTGGTTGTGGAGTTACTAGACACTTTTGGAGAGACTACCCACAAAACCCTAACAACAAGGGTAAGACACATATCTGGAACCTACGGTTGGTGACATGGGATTGACCACATGATTTATGTAATGGTTGAGAACCACCGGGTAGAGCATTGGAGCATAGTCATTATGACCACATGTAGCATTAGTGGTATTCCTACCTCTGTGTTGTTTGATTCAAGTTCTTCTGATTCTTTCATTGCACCATCTTTAGTAGAGTGATGCAGGTTGGTGGCAATTAGGCAGGGTCTTAGTTGGGATGTCGAGATGGCTTTTGGAGCCAAGATCTCTATAGACTCCTTAGTTAAGGAGTGTGTAGTGGATTTGGGACCTTTCACCACTACCTCGGATCTTCGTATCCTTCCTTTGGGCTTGTATGTAGTCATTTTGGTTATGGATTGTTACCACAAGACTATATCTTGTGCAGATGATTTAGGAGTTGAGTAAGTAATTTCAAGGGTCAAGAGACCCATTTCTATTCGCACCATCTCCGCATTTATACTGACTTAAGCGAGGTGTGACGGATTTGTTAGATGTGTCTTTATTACAGATCAATGATAGATCGAGAGGATGGGTCTAGTGAACCATCGCTAGATGATCATCTCATTTTGAGATAGTTTGCAAATGTCTTCCTAGGTGAGCTATCGAGGTTACCACCCCCACGTGAGATTGATTTTCATATAGATCTAGTTCTGGAGTAGAGCCTATCTCACGAGCACCTTATCGGATGACCACCCCAGAGCTTTGTGAGCTCAAGTTACATCTTGAGGGCCTTTTGTAGAAAGGCCTTATCCGTCCTAGTGTGTCCCCTTGGGGTGCACCGGTGATCTTTTTGAAGAAGAATGATGGATCCTTGCAGTTGTGTATTGATTACCACCAGCTGAACAAGGTAACGATCAAGAATTGTTATCCTCTTCCTCGTATTGGACGCGTCTTGTTTTATCGGATGAAGGAACAACAGGTTTTCTCTAAGACTCGATCTTAAGTCGAGGCTACCATCGGTGAGGATTTGAAGGTAGACATTCATAAGACCGCCTTCGCACGAGGTATGGGCACTATGAGTTCATAGTGTGTTGGTAGTCAAATAGGACTTCATGAAGAAACTTGATCGGGGGACAAGAAGTCCCTCCTCTTTAATGGGAGAGGTTCCCTTATTCAGAAACGAACCTATTTACAAATATACAAAACATGATTTTCTTGTTGAACTTGGATATTTGAAAGTGTTTTCTATAAGGATCATCAATTACAAAAGGACTGAGGAATGAGAAAACGAGAATGAGCAGAAAGGCACCATTTAGAATTATAGATGACAGAGTAATTCTTTATGCATGCGAAGGTACAGTGAATTGAAACAAGATCATTTGTATCATACTAATAAGATGAAATTTGAAAGACACAAAGTTCTATCAATAACATCTACAAGAATACAAAGCTTCTTAATATAATATAGACAAATGATCTTAACAAGATTAAATGAAAAGCTTAGGGATAAAAGAGATCAGATAGACGAAGAATGAAAAGCCCTTCTGTATTGATTTCTTTATGATTTATTTACACTTTCAGAAAATAAGCCAAGTTCTTCCTTTTTCAAAATGGCGAGGAGAGGCCATTATATAGTTTACAATTCAGTTACTCTCGGTAACTACTTCTTTTAACTAAATATTAGTTAAGGATTGCCAATCATAATACCTCAACTTATTACAATAAATCTGAGAAAAAGAATAGGAAGAGAAGAGAGGAATAATGAGAAGAAGACAGGTGCTTATGACTGGGAGGGACCCACTGACTTCAAAATCCACTACCTGAATCTCTTCAATGCCTCGGCTATGTCTCTACCACATGTATATTGGCCAATTCGCTCGAATCGGGGTTGAAATGAGCTCCACATGAAAGCACTGTATCTCGCACATTGCACAAAGATTGGGAAACCACCAAATGAAAGCCAAATATTATGCTTGGTCCCACAGACACACCGATAAAAATAGGTTGTTTCTTGGGTCTTAAGTGGGTTTTTTTAACGAGCATCACACTTGGTATCAAAGTAGTGGTTCAAAAGCTTTGACCATTGGGACACACAGAAAACTTGGGACATGAAACTTAAACCTAGCACATTTTAAATCAAACACAAAATAACTTAGGTTAGAAATTGCATATTTTAGTAAACATGAAATTGAATAAAACCTAGAATAATGAATTAACTCTCACTTTGGTCTATGCAGAGGCGCGACGAGGCGGGGTAATCATCACATAGACTCGAGACTTACCACCACCACCGAGATCGGAGGGTGTAGAGTTATCCCACCCCGGATCTTATAGACTCTTCAAGATGTCAATGTCGCTCTACGCGGAGGATTAGGAGGACATGCAGCTAGTCATGATAGAGCCCCTTCCATTGAGGGTCGGGTATCTCCTCGACCCACGAGGAGCATAAAGGAAAGAAATCCCATACGGAGTTAGCATAGAGCAAATCTCACCACCGAGGGATAGGGTGACAGAGTTCAGAGCATGAGAGATGTCTCGAGCCCCAGGCTTAGGGATGAGTGTGCAAAGAGACCTAGAGGTCGTCAAACCATTTGGAGATCACATCGGGGAGATCACGAAGCTTCGTCCGTCAAATTACTCGGGTGACATGGGTGGATTTTAGGAAGAGGTCTGGCTAGTGATCTTGAGCGGTTGCTTCAAGCTTTGTCCTTGTTCTAGCAACACAAAATCTCATGTTGTGATCCATCTACTAAGGGATGGAGCAGGAGTATGCTAGAGGATAGAGGAGAAGAAGCTCCATGTAGATTCGAGAGGCAGTGACGTGGAAGATATTTTAGGAGAGATTTAGGAGTAGGTATTTGTCACAGAGGTTCATACAGCAGAGGATCGGTGAGTTCCATGACCTCTAATAGACATCTCTTTCAATGCAAGCAGAGTATGAGAGTAGGTTTGGACCTACTCAAGTATGTTGAGTATATGTAGGTTGAGTAGCTCTGATTCACGGTGTTCATCGGGGCCTTAATGTAGATATTGGAGGTGCAAAGTGCAGATCCACCGCCTGACGACATTAGGCCGAGGCCGTCGAGAAGGCCTATATAGCATAGGAGACTCGGGGAAGACCTATTAGGCTAGAGACCGAGTCGAGCCGAATAGAGCATATACAAGATAGTATATTGAGGGGGTCAATACCTCTCCTCGTGGTGGCAGGTGGTTCAAGACAGTCATCCTTTATGCCACAATAGTAGCGAGCAAGAATGAGCAGTAGTCTCACCCACCTCATAGACCTCCATGAGAGGTGATGCACGAGAGTTCGAGTATGGGGCCACCTCCAGGGGTCCCATTAGGACATAGGGTGGACCTAGATCTCGTCGGTGGGAGCTCGCGGTAGAGACCACAGACCGTAACCGAGATCACCGGTATCCATGCCACACGAGACTTCTAGGGCACCCTGGAGTTACTACTCATTGGGGAGGATCAAGAGGATGTTTTGGTTGTGGAGTTACTAGACACTTTTGGAGAGACTACCCACATAACCCTAACAACAAGGGTAAGACACAGATCTCTGAGCCTACGGTTGGTGACATGGGATGCAGCCACATGATTTATGTAATGGTTGAGAACCACCAGGTAGAGCATCAGAGCATAGTCATTAAGACCACATGTAGCATTAGTGGTATTCCTACCTCTGTATTGTTTGATTCTGGTTCTTCTGATTCTTTCATTGCACCATCTTTAGTAGAGTGATGCAGGTTGGTGGCAATTAGGCAGGGTCTTAGTTGGGATGTCGAGATGGCTTTTGGAGCCAAGATCTCTATAGACTCCTTAGTTAAGGAGTGTGTAGTGGATTTGGGACCTTTCACCACTACCTCAGATCTTCGTATCCTTCCTTTGGGCTTGTATGTAGTCATTTTGGTTATGGATTGTTACCACAAGACTATATCTTGTGCGAGATGATTTAGGAGTTGAGTAAGTAATTTCAAGGGTCAAGAGACCCATTTCTATTCGCACCATCTCCGCTATATACCTGAACTTAAGCGAGGTGTGCGATTTGGATTTGTTAGATGTGTGCTGTTACATACCAATGATAGATCGAGGATGGGTCTAGTGAACCATCGCTAGATGATCATCTCATTTTGAGATAGTTTGCAAATGTCTTCCTAGGTGAGCTATCGAGGTTACCACCCCACGTGAGATTGATTTTCATATAGATCTAGTTCTGGAGTAGAGCCTATCTCACGAGCACCTTATCGGATGACCACCCAAGAGCTTTGTGAGCTCAAGTTACATCTTGAGGGCCTTTTGTAGAAAGGCCTTATCCGTCCTAGTGTGTCCCCTGGGGTGCACCGGTGATCTTTTTGAAGAAGAATGATGGATCCTTGCAGTTGTGTATTGATTACCACCAGCTGAACAAGGTAACGATCAAGAATTGTTATCCTCTTCCTCGTATTGACGTCTTGTTTTATCAGATGAAGGGAACAACAGTTTTCTCTAAGACTGATCTTAAGTCAGGCTACCATCAGTTGAGGATTTCGAAGGTAGACATTCATAAGACCGCCTTCTGCACGAGGTATGGGCACTATGAGTTCATAGTGTGTTGGTAGTCAAATAGGACTTCATGAAGAGCAACAGTCAGGGGACAAGAAGTCCCTCCTCTTTAATGGGAGAGGTTCCCTTATTCAGAAACGAACCTATTTACAAATATACAAAACATGATTTTCTTGTGGAACTTGGATATTTACGAAAGTGTTTTCTATAAGGATCATCAATTACAAAAGGATTGAGGAATGAGAAAACGAGAATGAGCAGAAAGGCACCATTTAGAATTATAGATGACAGAGTAATTCTTTATGCATGCGAAGGTACAGTGAATTGAAACAAGATCATTTGTATCATACTAATAAGATGAAATTTGAAAGACACAAAGTTCTATCAATAACATCTACAAGAATACAAAGCTTCTTAATATAATATAGACAAATGATCTTAACAAGATTAAATGAAAAGCTTAGGGATAAAAGAGATCAGATAGACGAAGAATGAAAAGCCCTTCTGTATTGATTTCTTTATGATTTATTTACACTTTCAGAAAATAAGCCAAGTTCTTCCTTTTTCAAAATGGCGAGGAGAGGCCATTATATAGTTTACAATTCAGTTACTCTCGGTAACTACTTCTTTTAACTAAATATTAGTTAAGGATTGCCAATCACAATACCTCAACTTATTACAATAAATCTGAGAAAAAGAATAGGAAGAGAAGAGAGGAATAATGAGAAGAAGACAGTGCTTATGGTGGGAGGGACCCATGACTTCAAAATCCACTACCTGAATCTCTTCAATGCCTCGGCTATGTCTCTACCACATGTATATTGGCCAATTCGCTCGAATCGTGGTTGAAATGAGCTCCACATGAAAAGCACCGTATCTCGCACATTGCACAAAGATTGGGAAACCACCAAATAAAGCCAAACCATTGTCATGAATCATCTGTGCCATTGGCGTAGGGTTTACGTCTGTCATCCTTGACCAAAAATCACTAAAGTCAAGATGGTGAACTTCATTGTCCCCAATATCGGGAACGGCAGACTCTAGTGGTGAGATTTGTTCTTGCCCCTAAAATTTGATCTTCATGTTGGTAGTAATTCGGAGGGTGAAGCTGCAAGCTAGACTTGGGAAGGAATTGTAGAGGGAAATGGATACATGCACAAGAATTTAGATTGCAAGGGTTCGAGCAAAAGATAGCAGGAAAGCAGTGTGCAAAACACATAGGGGGTTCACTCGTTATATAGCCATTTAGGAGAGAGAAAGGCAATGAATGTGCATTTAATACATACCTACCAAATTGAATAAGCAAGATATTCGGGTAGAGTGGGAAAAATTAGCACGAATAGATATTTGGTTCATTTGGGACATGAGGGACGCGAAAGCATGAAGTACGCGACTCAGCCGATTCGGGCGAAGCGGGGAAAAGACGCACAAATGCTCTTGGAACACGTGGGACAAAAGTACGTGAAGTACGCGGCTCGACCGAATCGGACGAAAATGGAACAATTGGTCCAGGCGAACTTGGGACATTTGGGACAAAAAGTTCCGACGGGCCCGAAAAGAACAGACTTCGGGTGAACCGGCCGATCGGGGAACAAAGGGCCCAATTGAACTTGGGACACACGGGACAAAAGTACGTGAAGTACGTGGCTCGGCCGAATCAGACGAAAATGGAACAATTGGTCTGGGCGAACTTGGGACATTTGGGACAAAAAGTTCCGACGGGCCCGAAAAGAACAGACTTTGGGTGAACCGGCTGATCGGGGAACAGAGGGCCCAACTAAACTTGGGACACGTGGGACAAAAATACCCGATAGGCCTGAAAAACACACAAAATGACCCAAAAATGTAGATTTTCTCAATTTCACGACTTTTAACATTACCAGACAGCAGAAAAGACACTTAAACTCAAAATTTTAAATTTTCACCTTCTTAAGAGCAGGGGAATTTTGAGTGGACAATAGCTGGCTCCTTCTGGGGATGACTTGGCATAAATTCAAGGAATGAGACAAGGTAAGAACTTAGACAAACTCGGGGAAGTAGACCAGTACCTTATCCATTGGGCAACGGAGTCAAAAAGCAAACCAATACAGAGGACAACACACCAAAACAAAGGGAAAGAAAAACAAAACGCTGTACAGAATATACAAAGGACTCCCTAATCACCTATGACTTGAACAATTTCAGGTACTGCCCACTATAAGGAAGTGGGAGAGAAGAACCATCCATATAATCAAGGTAAAAATAATTCTTACCAGCAAAGTGCCTGATCTTGAAAGGTCCGAGCCAAAGGGAATCAAACTTGCCATGGCTGCCACGAGGTTCATGCCTTTTATCCCACAACAAAACAATGTCTCCAACTTGGAAATCTCTGAACCTGGCTTTCTTATCAAACAGGACCTTAACTTTTTGTTGATGAGCAGATATCTTATCAGCAACTTCCAATCTATCCTCATTCAATTTGTGAAGGTACATTATTCTCTTATCCAAAGCATCATTGAAACTGGTATCTTCAATGGCCTTCATTAGATGCAAGGCTGGCAGCTCCACTATTACTGGCAATTGAGCTTCTACTCCATATACCACTTGAAAAGGAGACATTCCAATGGCTCTCTTAGGTGTGATCCTGTCTGCCCAAAGAGCATCATAGAGTTTCTTGTGCCAGTTTCGTTGAGACTCATTGACTAATTTCCTTATTATGGTCACCATATTTTTATTAGTGGATTCTGCTTGTCCATTTCCCTGAGGATAGTAATCTGAAGAGTGAGCCAGAGAGATGCCATATCCATAACAAAAATCCATCATCTCAGTTGAAGAAAAATTCGAAGCATTATCTGTCACAATCTTGTTTGGTACACCATACCTTACCAAGATGTTTTCTTTGATGAAACTGCACACCACTTCAAAAGTAGTACTCTTTACTGGAATGGCTTCTACCCATTTTGTGAAATAATCTGTAGCAGTTAATACATGAGTATGACCAGCACTAGAAGAGGGATTAAGTGTTCCAATGAAGTCCAAACCCCATTGTTGAAAAGGTTCTTCAATTACAACTGGCTTAAGAGGCAAAGAGGCCAATTTGGGTCTACCCACGAAATTCTGACAAGCCTCACATTTATCAACCCACTTGGATGCATCTCTGAACAAGGTAGGCCAGTAATATCCTCCACGAAGTATCTTATGAGTAGTGACGGTTGATGAGTAGTGCCCTCCACATGCTTGATCATGAAAAGTTGAGAGTAGCTTTTTCTGCTATTCCTTGTCCACACATTTCAAAAACCTTCCATCTAACCCACGTTTAAACAAGGCATTTTCCCACAACACATATTGCACTGACCTTAGTTTAACAGTCCTCTTTTCTTTAGTAGTCAAATGAGAGGGGCATTCTCCATAGGTGAGAAAATGGGCGATATCAGCA
Source organism: Taxus wallichiana var. yunnanensis (assembly GCA_018340775.1). Taxonomy (NCBI): domain Eukaryota; kingdom Viridiplantae; phylum Streptophyta; class Pinopsida; order Cupressales; family Taxaceae; genus Taxus; species Taxus wallichiana. The sequence continues at coordinate 39,449,791 of CM031236.1, read as the reverse complement.
TACCATTCATCAACTGAGCTAAGAAACAGAACTGTAGGAAGACCAATTTTATCCTCCAGTAACTCATGTCTAGCTCCTTCAGCAATGAGCTCACAAAGGCCTTTTCCATGGACGAGCTTGGTCGGTTTGATGTCAATATCATATTCTTGGACCTTGGCCACCCAGTTCCCTCTCTTGGATCCAAATTCCTGTTGTGTGAGAATTGACTTAACAGTTGTATCTGGTACCAACACCATGGAATGAGAGTTAAGAATGTAAAAATGAAACTGCTTAACAGCTTTAACCACTGCAAAAGCATGTTTTTCCATCATGGTATATTTTAACTCATGATCTTTCAGAATATAGCTCATAAATGCAATTGGGAGCTCGTGTTCATTAGAATCTTCCTGAGTCAAAACCACAGCCAAGGTGTTACCTGTGGCGTAGCAATAGATAATAAAATCTTTGCTGAAATCGGACATGCTAAAACAGAGTTTTAGCAATGGCTCTTTTAATATCTTCAAAGGCTTCTTTCCCTTCAGAAGACCAACCAAATGTTTGTTTTCCTTTCATCATTTGGGAGATATTCAGAGTTAGTTCTGCAAAATCAGGGATGAATCTTCTCAAAAAATTGATCTTACCAAAGAAAGAGTGCACGCCCTTTTTGTTGGTTGGGAGAGGAATTTGCTGAATAACTTGAACTCACTCAAGATCAATTTTAATACCATCTTTGGAGATGATGTGCCCTAATAATTTCCCCTCTGTGACACAAAAGATGGATTTTTTAGGATTCAAAGAGATCCCATGTTCTCTACATCTTAGCAGAACTGTCTCCAGGTGCTGAAAATGATCTGCCCTTGTTTTAGAATACACAGTCAAGTCATCAAGGTATACAACAATACACTTCCCTTTCAAACTTCCAAAGGCCAGATCCATAGCTCTCTGAAAAGTGGCACCAGCATTAATGAGCCCAAAAGGCATTCTTTTGTAAGCAAAGGTACCCCAAGGGGTAGTGAAAGTTGTTTTGTGTTGATCTGTAGTATTAACTTCTACCTGATTATATCCTGAGAATCCATCAAGCATAGACAACATTTCAGATCCTGTTACTACTTGTAAGACCTGATCCATCATAGGTAAAGGATAATTATCTTTCAAGGAAGCTTGATTCAGATTCCTGAAGTCAACACAGATACGAATCTCACCATTTTTCTTCCTAATAGGTAAAATATTGGTAATCCATGTTGAATGATGGATAGGAAAAATGATTTTGGCTTTCAACAACTTCTGTATTTCTTGAAAAATTGTGTTAGCTATTTTGGGATTGTATTGCCTCTGCTTTTGTTTAAAAGGCTTAATTCAGGTTTGAGAGGAATAAAATGCTGCATCTCTTTTGGTTGGAAAGCTTTTAAATCTTCATAAGAGTAGGCAAGAACATCCTTATACCTCTTTAAAAGATCAATTGCTTTCTTCCTCTCATCTGTTGTGCAACATTTTCCAATGTTCACAAGCTTAGGGTCAGTAGAACTCCCAATATTAATTTTTCATATTCAGCTGATTGTTGAGGTCCAGTAGAAGCTCTAGAATTTACATACCTGTCATGTTTATCAAACAATTCCTCTAAACTTACCAATCCTTTAGGGATCTTGTTTCCCTTGAGTTTGATACATCCATCCTGATCCGTTTCTTCTCCTTGAGTGGCTGCTTTGTCAAAGGGCATACTTTCACGAGGCAAGTTATCACTTCCTTCAAAGTATAGCTATTCAAAATTATCTTTGAGTTCTAAGAAAGAAAGCAAATGTTGATCATTATTGAAAACTTGCCAGTTATTTGTATTATCAGGTACACTAGGTCGATGGATCATCTCAATGGTGAACTTATCTTGGGAAAAGTCAGGATGAGGTATAGCAAAGTGACCCGAGACCGCTAATGAATCAGCCCCGGTATTCTTCTCCCTAGGTATTGCTTGATGGAGAAAGCATCAAGAAATTCAATGGAATCCCACACCGATTCTCGTAATGTTTCAACCTTCCATTTTTCACCGGAAGAGGTTTCTAACTTGCTTTTACAATCAATTTTGCATCCCCACGAGCTAGAAGATTCTTCACACCTTGTTCTTTTGCCACTGTAGTCCAAGAATGAGAGCCTCATACTCTCTGTTGTATTATTGGTATTTTCAAATTGCAACTTGAATGAGAAAGGATGAAGGCTTCCTTGGGTGACACCCAGATGACACCAGCTCCATAACCTGAGGAACAACTTCCATCAAAATCTAAAATCCAAACACCATTAGAATCTTTAGGTGATACTTTGGGGAGTTGGATTTCTTCAGAAGACATAATCATGAATTTTGCCATGCCCCATATCCTCATAGAGTATTTGTGCTTTGGGATCATTCGTTTTTTGTACAATATACTCAGATTGCTTCTTAGGTAGCAACTTCTTCATTTTTCCATTAACAGGTATGAGGGCATGTGACCAATCCATTTGAATTTCTCCACCCACATCCTTATAGAAGTTCCTACTTAGCAACATCCCGTATGAAGGAGGAATATCTGCTACTAAGATAGTAGCCAAAACTTTCTTCTCAGGCAAAGCAGCAAAAGCCACTTGTGCATCTTTAATTCTTCCGACTAAGGGCACTTCCTTACTCTCCATAGAGTAACAAGATCCATAAGTGCATGTGAGAGTCAAGCCTAAGGCATGAGCTACTTTAGCAGGCATCACATTATCTGAGGCTACTGAGTCTATGACATAATTACTGAGCCTATGGCCAGCTATAAGAAGTGTCACATAGAATGGTTTGATTTTTTCATTGGGCGAGGTGACAGCGGCTACCAGATTAGGCTGTGGTGCAGAAGAAGGAGTGGGTAAAAGGCCTTTAGAGGTAGTTTTAGAATGGGAATTGACAAAGTGAATCATTTTAGCAAAAGCCTTAGGATGGGTTTGATAATACTCAGCCTCTAAGATTTGAACCTTAGTCTTTTTTAGGTGATCAATAATATCGAAAGACCCAGAAGTGGACGGGCTATCATCATTTGAAATCTTAGGTTTATCAACTTTAGGAGAAACGGAAATAACTTTAGTAGCAGAATTGATGGACTCACCTTTGGTGTAGATGAAACAGGGATAGGAGATCCTCTTTTTGCAATTATGAGGATAGTTGTCAGCTGTTCTTTAGATTTCTTGGTGGGCTACATCACTTTCTCCCTCTGATTTGTCTGCTCTCGAGTCATGACAGCGTATGATTCGCTATTCATGTCTGCTACTATTTCATCATAATCATCCTCATCATCAATGCCTTCAGTGGTGAAGAAATTAACTCGAGATCCCTCAAATTCATCTGCTTCATCATCAACCTCTTCAACAAATTCCTCACAATATTCATTAACCTCTTCATCTTCAGGTTCCTCAACTTCACAGGTTGCATTGACGGGAACTTTAATAGGAGGTCCTTCAAGTGCTAGCCTTGTTTGAGCAGCAGGAAAATGATTTCTGGGCTGAAAATTCCTCCTTGGAACGTCTGCATAGGGAGCATGCTGAGCCAATTGTTTCTTAATGGCAATGAGATCATTTGCAAGTTTTTGTACCAATGGATCAATATTAGGTCCAGGGGTGGAAGAGGAGGAAGAAGTAGATTTAGATTTAGAAGGGTCTCTCCTCAACTTCCCTGACATGATTAAATCATCTTCGACACTAACAAAGCAAGAGTTTGATCTTCAGCCAATGTTGCGAGATTAGCCCTTCTTAGTGCATAGCTAACTTCAGGTGATTGAGCATTTAGGAAAAAACATTTTTGAATTTGATCTACAGGTCGAGTATTTGGCAGAATTTTGTTAATCAACCTGTTGAATTGGGCCACAAATTCTCTCATGGGTTCTTGTGAATCTTTCTTTATTTGAGAGATTTGGGCTAGCAAGGCATGCACGTCTTCTGCTGGTTTGAACCAGTTTTCAAACCTAGTTCTCATTGTATCCTGTGCCTAGTGATATAGCACCGGCCGAGAAGGTGATAGAACCAATCAGCAGCATTATCTTGTAAAGTCTCAATGAAAAGTCTTACGGAGACATCTTCATGTTCAACTCCCAGAACTCCGCATGCAACTATGAAGGCTGCGATGTGTTCATCAGGATGCACTTTACCATCACCTTTGAATTTAGGGAAGTTCTTCCGGTTACCTCTGGGTAACTCATGCAAAGGCTGAGGAAGGGCAAGGGGCCTAACACGATGACCCCAGGGTAGTGGTACCGCCATTCTTGGAAAAATGGCTTGAAGAGGAACTACAACACCAGCAAGAATCAAAGCTCGAAGATTAGGACTGATTGACTCTGAAGGAATACCACCCATAGGGATTCTATCTTGGACAGGTGGAGTACTTGTTGAACGAGTCTTTCTATTTCTTGTTGAAGGGAAAGGAAAACCCTGCTGCTCCAAAAGCTGAAACTGAGAATCTTCAATACCAAGGGCCCTTCTCCCTCGAGTAAAACGCGGAGTCAGCCAGATCAAAGGATGATCAATAATTACAGAACTGGAATATGATTTCCCCAGCGGAGTCGCCAAAAACTGTTGGTCATCAAATAGGACTTCATGAAGAGCAATAGTCAGGGGACAAGAAGTCCCTCCTCTTTAATGGGAGAGGTTCCCTTATTCAGAAACGAACCTATTTACAAATATACAAAACATGATTTTCTTGTGGAACTTGGATATTTACGAAAGTGTTTTCTATAAGGATCATCAATTACAAAAGGACTGAGGAATGAGAAAATGAGAATGAGCAGAAAGGCACCATTTAGAATTATAGATGACAGAGTAATTCTTTATGCATGCGAAGGTACAGTGAATTGAAACAAGATCATTTGTATCATACTAATAAGATGAAATTTGAAAGACACAAAGTTCTATGAATAACATCTACAAGAATACAAAGCTTCTTAATATAATATAGACAAATAATCTTAACAAGATTAAATGAAAAGCTAAGGGATAAAAGAGATCGAGATAGACGAAGAATGAAAAGCCCTTTTCTATTGATTTCTTTATGATTTATTTACACTTTAGTAAAATAAGCCAAGTTCTTCCTTTTTCAAAATGGTGAGGAGAGGCCATTATATAGTTTATAATTCAGCTTAATCTCGGTAACTACTTCTTTTAACTAAATATTAGTTAAGGATTTCCAATCGCAATACCTCAACTTATTACAATAAATTCGAGAAAAGAATAGGAAGAGAAGAGAGGAATAAGGAGAAGAAGACAGTGCTTATGACTCGGGAGGGACCCATCGACTTCAAAATCTGCTACCGAATCTCTTCAATGCCTTGGCTATGTCTCTACCACGTGTATATTGGTCAATTCACTCGAATCGGGGTTGAAATGAGCTCCACATGAAAGCACCGTATTCGCACATTGCAGAGATTGGGAAACCACAAGCGTAAAGCCAAACCGGGCTGTCATGAATCATCTCGTGCCATTGGCGTAGGGTTTGCGTCTGTCATCCTTGACCAAAAATCACTAAATTCAAGATGGCAAACTTCACTTTCCCGACATCGGGAATGGCAGACTCTAGTGGTGAGATTTGTTCTTGCCCCTGAAATTTGATCTTCATGTTGGTAGTAATTCGGAGGGTGAAGCTGCAAGCTAGACTTGGGAAGGAATTACAGAGGGAAATGGATACGCGCGCAGGAATTTAGATTGCAAGGGTTCGAGCAAAAGATAGCAGGAAAGTAGTGTGCAAAACACATAGGGGGTTCACTCGTTATATAGCCGTTTAGGAGAGAGAAAGGTAATGAATGCGCATTTAATACATACCTACCAAATTGAATAAGCAAGATATTTAGGTAGAGTGGGAAAAATTAGCACGAATAGCTCTTTGGTTCATTTGGGACATGAGGGATGCGAAAGCGCGAAGGACGTGACTCGGCTGATTTGAGCGAAGCGGGGAAAAGAGGCACAAATGCTCTTGGAACACGCAGGACAAAAGTATGTGAAGTACGCGGCGGCCGAATCGGACGAAAATGGAACAATTGGTCCAGGTGAACTTGGGACATTTGGGACAAAAAGTTCCGATGGGCCCGAAAAGAACAAACTTCGGGTGAACCGGCCGATCGGGGAACAGAGGGCCCAATTGAACTTGGGACACGCGGGACAAAATTACGCGAAGTACGTGGCACGGCTGAATCAGATGAAAACGGAGCAATTGGTCTGGGTGAACTTGGGACATTTGGGACAAAAAGTTCTGACGGGCCCGAAAAGAACAGACTTCGGGTGAACCGGCCGATCGGGAATAGAGGGCCCAATGAACTTGGGACACGCGGGACAAAAATACCCGACAGCCCGAAAAAACACACAAAATGACCCAAAAACGTAGATTTTCTCAATTTCATGACTTTTAACATTACCAGACAGCAAAAAGACACTTAAACTCAAAATTTCACCTTCTTAAGGGCAGGGGAATTTTGAGTGGACAACATAGTGGTGCCTTTTAGTTTGACTAATGCCCCACAAAGTTGTTCATGAGCTTGATGAAGGGGGTTTAGGACCTTCTTAGAACACTTCGTGCTCATCTTCCTAGATTTTATTTTGATATACTCACATATGCATGAGGAGCACGAGGGACACCTTTGTCTTCTTCAGTGTCTTCGGGAGAAGTAACTTTACAAGAACTTGGAGAAGTGTGCATTCTTTCGGATAGAAGTACAAGATTTGGGACATATCATTTTTGGGGAAGGTATCACAGTTGATTCTTCCAAGATTAGAGCCATTATGGATTGGCCAAGGCTAGTACAATGATGGAGGCGTGTAGCTTCATCAGATTAGAAGGTTACTACTAGAGATTTGTTCAAGACTTATCTCATATTACGCACCCTATCACTTCCCTTCAGAGGAAAGGGAAGAAGTTTGTTTGGTAAGAAAAATGTGAGTAGGTCTTCAAGACACTGAAGGAGTGCCACACTATAGCACCTATTCTTACAGTGCCAGATCCACAAGGTGAGTTCTTTGTTTGCACAAATACTTCTTTAGCAGGGCTTGGAGGTGTGTTGATGCAGGAGGGAAGAGTAGTGGCCTTTGAGTCTCATAAACTCAAGGATCACAAGCTTAATTATCTAACTCATGATCTTGAGCTTGTGACAGTTGTGCATGCTTTGGTTTAATGGAGGAAATTTCTTCTTGGAAAGAGATTCACACTCAAGACAGATCATTTGAGTCTTCATCACCTTTTCATGCAGCCCAATCTATACACTCGTCACGGTGTTGGATGGATTTTCTTTATGAGTATGACATGGAGATAGAGCATGTGAAGGGGAAGGAGAATGTGGTAGTAGATGCTCTCAGTAGATAGAGACATGTGGCTATGGCCAAATGAGTGAGCACAAATTTACAAGCAGATTCTTTACCGGCTTCCTCTCGACATCTTCTACATTGTAGTATGAGCAGAGATCGAGTCTCAAAGACCCCTTGAGGGGAAGTTTGATGGTTTTTCCTTAAATGCAAATGGTCTTCTTAGGCATAGAGGCTAGATATATGTTCTCGTTATCCAAAATGTGCCCCGCTCATTTTGTGGCTAACTCCCTTTCATATTTCCTTCTCTTGTGCCTCGGACATAATATTTTTCTTTTTAGGCACTCAAAACCTTCTCGGAAATGGCACCATTGGATAGAGCTCTTTCTCGGCTTTCCGAGAAGGTAAAGTTTTCCTCCTAAATCCATGTATTTTTTTAAGTTATGGCTCGGCAGAGTTTTTTGGGAAAATTTTCCCCTGAAAGGCCCGCGGCCAATGAGATGCTGCCACGTGGCACCTAGAGTGGCAGAGCGTGGGGAAATTTTGGAAACTTTTCCAAATGACCAAAAAGGTGCAAAAATTTGAATTTTTGCTGCCAACTAATTTGGCCCTCGTTTTTCCCTAAAACTTCAAATGGCCATATCTTTCAATCCAGAGCTCGGTTTTTCATGTTCTTTATATCAATGGAAAGCTGGTGAAATTCTCTACAATATTCCGGGGTCAATTTTGCATTTTTATGGAGTTTGGAGAGGTAAAATTGAAAAACATATCTGGCACGTGGTGATGAGTAGAAATGACATTTCAACCACCGTTTTTAATGAAGAATGGCTCGCATTCTGTCCCAGCATGGTTAAAAATGTCAGGGAATGGGTCTGTAAGGATGCCCATTCTGTTTTGAATGCATTTTGGTCAATGATTGAACCTCTCCCATGTTTTCCCGTGTTTCTCTCTCCTGGGCTCGTCCCTTGCACTGTAAAAGCTAGATTTGGCTCATTTTCAAAGTGTGGAACATTTTTTGTGTATTGTAAGTCCCCTTTCTCACCTTGGAAGTGATTTTGGTGGAATATCAGACCTTTTCTAAGAGCTACAACTTTATTTTACCTCTCAGGTGTTGTAATGCAAGTGATTTTGATGATTAAAATAACAATACAGCCTCGTGATTAGTTTTCATCCTCTTCCTGTGTTGTTTGGTTAATTTCTAATCCTTCATTACAATTATCAGTTTGTGCATGAGGTTCTTTGTTGCATTTTTATGGACTGTGTCAATCTGCAGAAGTAAAAAATGCTCACCACTCCTTTGGTGCATCACCTATTAGCATTAGTTTTAGTTTATCTGCATTCTCTATCTCTGTCTCCTTTGGAATTTAGGGTAGGATTAGGAATATAGACCTCTGCAACTTGTAAGTGATAAATATGACCAGAGGAATTGAGGAACCAGCCTCTAAACTGGAGATTCCTTTCTCATTTTGTAAGTCCCACACTTGGGGAAAGGATTCAATGTTGTGCAATCACACTGGATGCTAGTATGATCAAACTAGAAATCTGATCAACATCCAGGGGGTGCTGCTGATTTTCCACAATAGTTCCCAGAGATGGAGGCTTGATGCAAGACATCTTGGTATAGGCACATCATCGTGCACCCTATTCAGCCCATCCGGTGAAGAAGATGCACGCCACCTTGAGACAAATGTATCATTTGAGAGGACTTCGTCAAAATGTGGCCCGCTTTTTGTCACGATTTTTAGAGTGCCATAGAGTTAAGGCTCGACATCACATAGCATCCAAAGCAGCCTTCTTTATCCACATATTATACCGGAATGGAAGTGGGACACCATTTCCATGGATTTCATTGTTGGGCTACCGATGTCAAGATATCACCACGATGCCATCATGGTCACAGTTGATAAATTGACAAAAGTGGCTCAATTTTCTCCAGTGAAGACCACTTATACAGCTAGAGAAGTGGCATGAGTATATTTGGATGAGATCGTCAGGTTGCATGGGATGCCGCAAAATATCATTTGTGACCTGTGATCCTTTATACACTTCACATTTCTAGACTACCATGCAAGTATGTTCTCCTGGACGAGAATCAACTTGACACAACATATCATCTCGAGACATATGGATAGACTGAGTGGGTGAATCAGATTTTAGAGGACATGCTCAGGATGTATGTGATGGATCAGCAATCTAAATGGGAGGAGTACCTATACTTAGTGGAGTTTTCCTACAATAATAGTTTTCAGAGTTCCATAGGCATGGCTCCTTTTCAGGCCTTATATGGTAGAGAGTGCAGGACACCTCTTAGCTTATTTGGGACAAAGTTAGAGGACAAAGTATCTCTTAGACCATCTCTTTTATAGGACATGGAGCAGTAGGTGGTGTTGATCAGGTAGAGATTGCAGGAGGCACACGACAGGTAGAAGAAGTATGCGAGATCAGCATAGGATCGACCATAGTTTTGATGTGGGCATGAAGGTGTTCCTTCGTGTCAGTCCACACAAGAGCCCTATCTGTTATGGAAAATATTCTAAGTTAGCTCCTAGATTCGTTGGTCCTTTTGAGATCTTGGAGTGTATCGGCCCTTTGGCCTACCATCTAGCATTACCACCTAGCTTGTCTCGCATACATGATGTTTTTCATGTTTTAGTTCTCAAGAGATACATTGTAGATCCTTCTCATGTGTTAAATTGGACATCATTATAGGTGTAGGATCAGGGGCAGGTGATGGTGGATCCCGTTCGCATCCTAGATTGCATGACCCTAGGCCTTTGAGGTAGAGAGATTGATCAGGTTCGGGTGCAGTGGGACAGATATGATGAGACTGCAGCTACATGGGAGGATGCTACTTCATTACGAGTTTCATTTCCACATTTGTTCCAGTGACTTCTAGGAGGAATTTGAGTCTAAGGGGAGGGGGATGTAGTGCCCACTTCCCTTTGACCCCTTTGGATGCTTATTTTTATATTGTTGTTTACATTATGGACATTATTATGCTTTGATTTAGTATGATGTTAGACATTTGATCATGGATTATTGTTGATCTTGATTTGGTTATGATGCATGATGATTATTAGAGACACTCCTATGTGGATGATGATACATTATTTGACATGGATGTTTTATGGATGTTGTTCGGACATGTGATTTTGGATATTATGAGTAGATCTAGAAAATGGATATTATATGATGATGATATAGTTGTTGATATAAATTGTATGTGATAATGTTAAATTGCCTTGATGTTATTGTGATTCATTTGTATAGATGATTTTTTTATTATATTTATATTCATTTTGGATGTTCTGATATGGCCATGAGGCCAAAGGAGGTATTTTTGTTTTGCAGGTTAAAAATCACAACAAACATCGGGGGATTGGAGACCAACCACAATGGAATTCTAGGTGAATTCGACAAGGTCACCATGGCAACTTGTTTTATTGTGTTGTGTTTGTTGTTGTTAGGGATTCCCATGGGGGGATCACCTTTATATGTGACCATGGGTTTGTGCATTTTATTAATGTGGTTTCTTTTATTTATTGTTGTATGTATTTTATTAGTAATGTGTCCCTTTCTTTTATTTAATTAAAATTGTGGTAGAATAATGTGAGAAATCATATGGTTAAAATTTAAATAAGTCAAATTGGGATATGGGAAAGTAATAATGGAATTTGTTGACTCTTTGTATTAAATATGTAAGGGATGTGTAAGTTGTGTAAGTCATATTTTGGAGTATGAAATACTCCACATCCTTGGAAATTCGAATTTGTCCTTGGGGGCTGTTTTTAGAGGCTTGTGGGACAAGTAAAACCTGTCCCATACCTCTCAATTTAATTTACCAACCATAATTATGGTTGGAGGGGTGATTTTAGACTTTTATAATGCATTTTATTAATCATGTTGCATGTTTTGATTGCCCTCTCTTGCATTTTATTTAATTTGCAATCCTTTGGGATGTGGGATTTTTGGAGTGTGTAAGTAAATTGTCATATTTTCACCCACCTCTTTATTGTTCTTGGGAGAATGAAATTTTGTCTTTTGTGTTTGAATTTGAGGATGTGTGATGTGGCATCCTACATGGATCCACATCATCCTCTTCTCTTCCCTCTTCTATAAAATTCAAACTCTTTGCTTCTTTTGGGTTCTTGAATCATTTTACAAACTTCTTTGGGGGCGCATTTTCATTGTTTGGAGCTCTTGTGGATTGTGGAGGAGATTGGAGATAAGTTCATACTTGGTATTGCTATTTTGGGACTATGTTTTTGGCATTGAAGATTTTTTTGGAAACAAAAGATACCATGGAGAGGTAGGAGTTTAATCCTTCTTTTATGTTGTTATTTTCTTCTTGTGTTGTGTGAATGGTGCATATTTTTAATTTATTTGTTGGCCGATTGGGTAGACTACCTTAGGAATGGTGTAGGATAAGGCTATGGGAATCCATGTGGGGGCATAAGGGAATGCCATTGGCTTCATAATTTTTGGAGGGATTTTAGGTTTGGGATCCACCATGGAAAAGAAATAGCTTGCATTTCTTACTTTGTAGGGGGCATAAGGAGGGATTGTGGGGGCATAAGTATATGTGTGGTGAAATTTATTGACGGTTTGTTACAGGTGGATGCCCAATCCCATTGGGAGGCATAAGTAGCTTCCCCATATTCCTTTCTCCTTTGGCTTGCATGATCAAGCTTGAGTTCTATTTTGAATGCTTTCAAATGCAATTGTAAATTGATGTCTTGTGTTGAACTTGTGTTCTTAAGATTGAATTAGCATGTTGAAAGAATGATGTGTGTTTTGTGGAAGCCAATTATTTCCATGGGTTGAATCACATCTGTTATTGTATTGTGGTTGGGGCTCAGGGGACAATTATGAAGGATGGCTTCTCCTTTCATTGGATTTCTTGGTTGGGTGGAGAGCGTTGCCTTTCCCCACTTTTTGTGATCTATTTGGAAGGAAAAAAACAAAGTTTACATTTTGTTATTCGGAGCGAGAAGACATTTTTGCCAGCCCCTTGTGAAACAAATACATTTGTAATCCTTTCCCACTTGATGTGGATGAAATTGTAATGTATAGTTGTGAAGAAAAGATGTATGTAATTGATTGTGGAAGTTGTACATTCGAAATGTGAAGGATATTTATACTCTGTTCTATTTATTGGAAAGAAAGAAATAGAAATGTGTTATTTGCATTCAAACATGGAAAGATGTAAAGATGTATTTCTTTTGAATTAATAAAGAATTGCAAGACTTTCCCTCATTTGCATTGTTGTGTTGAATTGGAATATCAAATTGTGATTTGAAATCCCTATTTTGGAAAAAGGAAAAAGGAAGAAACATGTGAGATGTAACTGTATTAGTTTGCCTTGTTTTCAAATATATGTTTTGGGAAAGATAGAAAATGGATTGAATTAAATGCTTCATTATATGGCAGAAGAGATAGTTAAATCTCTGTTTGAAAAGAAGAAACACGTGTGTAGGAATCATATTACTTGTCTCTTTTGGAAATATATTAAATTGGAAATCAGACTTTGCAATTTAGCTTTGAAATGGTTTGTTTATAAACAACTGAATGTATTGGATTAGTTTAGAAATGAAATACCACACTTGAATGATGAAATTAATAGACATGATTTTCTAGAAATAGATCTCTTGTTGTAAATATAAACCTGCAATAAAGTTAATCAAAATGTACAGTTCAAACCTGCATATAATAATCAACTTGGAAATGATATAATTTGGCATGCTATGACATCAATGAACTCAAATTGACAAAGAACACTTAAGAAAACAATTTAAACATTGAAAAATCGAGCCCAATCCCTTTCACAGTTGTTTTCTGTCAATTGTTGGACAAAATTCAAATTGGAAACAATTAAGCAAATTTACCTTCCTAAAACACTCTAAATCCTTCCTAGATCAATTCTCCATGTCTGTTTGGCATGATGAGTGAAGGAGGAGACCAAATTGAATAAATTTTATAAGTTAAAATTTACCAGTTGGTTGTTTAAAAGTCTGCAAATCATTTTTATAAAATTGACCCCTTAAACTTTATCAAAATGTAAAATTTGTGATTTCTGTGCAAAGAGGGCATCAAGAGATTTCAAGAAATTCCTCGTTTGCCCAAAAATGATCTTTCTAGAAAAAATTATAGCATGTTGAAGTTTTATGCCTTGGTGGGAAAATTTGGAGAAATTTTCACTGGCAAGCCCATGGCCCGTAATATTCCCGTTAAAAATCCTTAGAAATTTTTGAAAATTTGTTGGGAAAATTTTTGAAATTTCCTCCTCCGCCACCACTTGCAGCCAATCGGATGCTGCCATGTGTCCTCATGGGGAAGTGGCGGAGGTGCAGCATTAATTTTATGTTTGGGGATTTTTAAAATTTTGGGAAAATTTTACCTTTTTTCCCCACTGCCCGTGGCTAATCACAGTGCCACATGGCAGCATGGGGGTGAAAGTGGGGTGGGGAAACCCTCACAACTCTCTCCTTTGAAATTTTGTTGGGAAAATTTTACATATTTTCCCCATGGCCCCGCACTCCCACCCTCACCTCAGTGTTATCCCTCCGTGGATGCGCAGACCCGCGCGCACCTTTCATCCTTTTTCTCTCCCCTTGGGTGAATTTTCCACTCAAACCCCACCGCCCCGCCCTTCCCTCACTTTCCCTACCACCTGGCTAGCGGAGCGACACGTGTCCACCGAGAGGACCCACGGAGGTGTGGGAGAAATTTTGACCTTGCACTGTGTGGGAAGAATTTTCCAGCACCATTCTCGCAACCCGCCAACCTGGAAAATGGGTTTTCTTCCCCACTCAACATGTGTCCCCTTGGGGGAAAATTTGACCCCTAAAGTCCATCGGTCCATAACTAGAGTTTTACAAGGAGTTAGGAGGACTTCTTTATATCGTTGGAAAGGTGAGAAAATTTCCTATCCAATGGAAATAATTTATGGAAGTTTTGAATGTGTTAAGTGTGATAACAATCAAGTTGAAACTCTAAGCTTGTTAGAGAATGGGTATGGTGATATTATTACCCCTAAACCTAACGAAAACCCTTAGCCCTAAAATTTGGACCTTGTGACCTCGATCATTTTTAATAAATGAAAAGTATGTTCTAGTAATTTTAGACTTGTTCCAAAACCTGATAGTGTCAACGGTTGTCTTACAACCTGGTTATAGACACTTCTAGTTAAAAAAAATTATTCCATAATTTTCTTGACTAACCCTAGGTTGTTTCTTGGGTCTTAAGTGGGTTGTTTTAATGGGAATCACATCCATAGTTAGTCAAGTCTCTGTGTACAATTCCATCACATTCTAGGTATGGTCAAAATGCTTGCTATGAGAACAAAAATCCAAAAAAAGTCATATACATGTCTCACAAAATGACATCAAAGTAATAAAGGCCCATGGCCTATCCCTCCCTACGGGATCCCTAAGAGGTTGCATGGCTAGGACTCCTAATATAGCTCCTATAATGTGAATGGGACCTACCATACACTGAGTGGTGAGAGTGACCATGTGATCTTCCACTAGTCATGGTCTCATTACAGAATGACTCGCCTCTCCACCTCTGTTCTAAATGAAATGAAACGAGCTCAATCCTCATCTCAAAGAGAATATCCATGGCTCACCAAAGTGGTGCAAAAACATCAGTATGGTGACGAACCTACATTGGCTTTCCCACATCTCTAAGAAAATCATCATGTGTCTTCCCATATGGATAACCAAAGTATCAACCATGATCTTGTGAATAAAATAACACCATCCATCTGTAATGGCTACAAAACAAAAAGGAAACAATGACAAGTTAGAAAAGTATAAAAAATCAAAAAGAAACACAATGCATAGCTTACTAACAATTCTAGCTAACAAATTCGAGATAATAGTATCTACATACTTAGATCTCCTAAGCATCTATGAATTTTCAGCTAGTGTAGTCGAGTGGTGGTGGACCTTTTACAAGCACCTACCGAGCCTCATCTTCTCTTCGTATGATGTATTGACCCATCGTTGAGTGCTCATCATTGTGGCCTCAATGTGGAGGAGGGATACTAATGCTATGGGGACTAGGACCTTCTCCACATTGATATGTACTCAAAGTGTAATGATTTTCCAAGTAAATTTGGCCCTTAGGTATAGCTCGTACTCTCTAATCCATCGGTATATAGTAGGGATGGCGGGGAGCATCGTCATATGGTAGCCCAAACTATTAAGGGACTCTGTCTATAGGGTGTACCTCCACCCTGGTTATCCAAACTACTAATTGCCTCACACCACCACAAGAAAGTATAATAACCCCATATCCTAACCATATCCTGGTATGGCCTCGTAATAAAGTCATATGTGGTTAGTGTGGCAATAGGCTCGTGCACTCCTCTAAGAATTGTTAAAACTATCCATTTGGTAGCTTTGATATCCCCTAGATCTTGTAAAATCCTCGAGAGTGATAGTCCACTCTCCCTTAGCCCCTGTGTAACTAGAAAGTATTTTTCTCAAGCATCCCATTAGCTCAATAAATCACACAATATGTGGCTATCTGGTGCTATCAATGGTGTTTGAGAGATCCTCCATATGCCAGCTCTATGTAACACATCCATCTCTTCTCGGAACAATTGATCAATAATGATCGGTACAATCACATTCTCGGGTTCAGCTCCAAGCAAATGTAAAAGTCCTTATGCGTTCACCAAAATAATAAAAAGAGTAGTTTAGCAACATGATTCAATACATAAGCTCATCAAAAACAATATAAAACAACTTTTTAAAAAAATCACTTGCGTTGCTCAAAATAAGGTTATGCCTCAACAATTACAAAATTGACACCCTGTGCATAGCGGAGGTTGTGCAACCACCATCCTATACAGAGGGACGGTTGTGTAATTTCGTAATAGTTGCACAACCGCCACCATGCATGGTGGTCACGTCTAGAAACAGATAAGCCATCCCCTTTGACCGAAAAAATGTAAAAATACAAAAATTGACCATTTTGGACAAAACAAAAGCTAGACCCACCTAGACAACCCCTAGGGAACATTTTGACTGGAATATTTGCAAAAATTACCCCCTAGGTGTATATTTTTCAATTTTTCACATTTTAGGTTTAAAATAAACAAATGAAAAATACTAACCTTTCACCTAGTCGTTAAAACTCTTGCTCATGGGGCCATGATCATGACATTGCACTCTTAGTTTTGATTGTATCTATGATCAAAAAGGTTATCGTAATCTAGAGCTCCAAAATCACTATGATAGAGGGTATAAATGAGTTTGAAAAATGAATGGTTTTAGATATATATGTGTCTTGGTTTAACTTCATGTTAAGTGTGTGTGATATACAAGGCTAGAGTGTTGGCATAGGTATATACCTATCCCCACACAAATGGTAAGTCCTTGTGTCATTTTCTTTTAGAGTTTATTTTTTGATATCATGTTTATCTTCACTTGATTTTCATTTGCATTTTGTAGGTAGTGGGAGCTTGGAGGTGTCACTTTAGCCCATGGGTGTGTCAAGTATAAATTATAACCCCTATTTTTGGAATACCATACTTGGATTCTACGTTTTACACCTCTTCATGGCTAAAAACTTCTCCGAGGGGGAAATATATACGTACCCAAATTTGTATGTGTTATATTGTCGAAACGGTTCAAAAGTCCCTAATGATGATTCATGTCTTTTCCGAAGGTGTTCTCTTGTGCTTCCTTTCTTCTACCTGCATTGTAACTAGAATACCATCAATATGCCATTGCTCCAATGCTTTCTTTTTGTTGATTCTTCGCATTCCCAGTTCCTTGGACTCGCATGGACACAAAATATTGGTAAAGATAACTGAGGAGACAAATTGATACCACAACTGGAATTTCCTCTACACTGTAATTCTAGGTTGGGGGTTGTTATTGAGTTTCCTCATTTATTTTTGAACGTACGCACACTTATCAACTAGAATAGAAGAAATCATTTTATTTATTACAAATAGTTAGATCATTTCCAAGAAGCTTTCACATCTTCTATAGAATTTTTTGGTGATAGATCCTTCCCTTCCTATCCCTGTGGATTTGTGAGGGAATAATATCTAGAGGAAGCTTGTTATATCACCATAGATAATAACAAATCTGTTGCAAATTATGGTTTCTATTGAATCTTCTCACATTCTATCCGAGAAGTTGCAGGGGAAGAAAATCTTCTCAGAAGCTTCAAATCTTCTCGTGTCTCTAAGATAGGAAGAGGATTTGATAATCCACAATTATTAATTGGAAAAAGCTTTATTTAAATTAGAATATATTTAATATATTGTTGCACAGATGAATAGCTATATATGGCTATTTATCTATATAGGAATTGTTAATTAAATTCTAGGCAATTTATTTCTTCATTTTCCTCTTGTTAATTCAAGAAAGCTAGAAAATACAAAAATATTAGTTTAAAGTAGATTATATTGTTGTTTATTGCTTTATTTCTTCTATATTGGAAAATACAAAAACATAATGTAGCTTTTATTTACTCGATTAGCTTGTTATTTACTTTCATAGAATAAAGTTACAAAAATGCATACATGACCATTCTTGGACCACAACAAGAATGAACATATAGTTGTGATCCACGGGTCCCCCAACCGAATGGGCCTAAACTTCTCACAGACATAGATATTGGACTTTGTATGATTGTCCTCAAAACACCATCACAAAGTACTACGATCGTATTGCACAACTTAATGCTTTAAACATCGAGGCCGATAAGGCTTACAAATATTGGACTACCCCCAACAATAGAGTCTAGATCAAACACATATGACCATACAAGGACCATGACCAGAGAGAGTTTACGGTTGTGATCCAACGGTCCCCCAACCGAATGGGCACAAAGACCAATTAGACTTAGACACCGATTACATGCACTAGTCTTTAGAACATCCCCACTTCCACCAGATATCATCATACAGATGAGCATTCTGAATGAATAATCTCATCGAGTCCTCACATTACGGATTGAACCAGATAACCTCCCATAGATCTAGTGCAACCATGCCTCTCTCATTAGACATCATTACGAGGTGATCGTTGGTTTTCCACGTATCCCACAATCATTAGAGAGGATTTCCAAAAAGTTTGACATTGATTGGAATCTTCGTGTGGCTATTCATTCTGATCCATCCATTAGACCCATTCAGGTTAGAAGGGCCTTTCTTTCCTTTGATGAACAGATCTCTATTGCATATCAAGGACATTATGCTTCCTTGATAGCTTGTTAATCCCATTTCCAAATATTTCATCCACATATCACATATTTTCTATATTTCAATTCCCATATCCATCCACTCATTCTCGCATCAGCTTTCCATGCACGAAATCAAGAGGTTGAGTGCAACAAAAGGTCACATGTTGATTTTTTCATTGTATAGTTATATCTCGTGATTCTCTTATTTCTAAAAATGCTTCTAATGATTTTCATGATACATCTTTCGATAGTTCTTCTCCTACTTCTATATATGTTGATGATTCATTTGATGAAATAATTGCATGTGAAACTCTATCTACTAGCAACGATGATTCTATTAGTGAGCATGTTTTATCTCTTGATTCTGTTGAATGTGAATTTTCTACTCGCTTTCATCTCTTTTTGAGGTTGTCTCTACTAGCATGCATGATGTTTCTCCTCCTTCTATTGTGTCATCTCTTATCACTTCTTCTGAAGTTACTCTTAATGGTTATATCGATGTTCCATCTTCTTCTTCTCCTATCATTAGTCATTCAGATGTTTCTCTCGATGTTCCATGTTCATATATGCCTATTTATTCTTCTTCTCTAGTAGTTATTTATATTGCTTCTTCTATTCCCCCTAGCATACCATCTTTCAATTATTTTACACCTACATCTATCTTGCCTATCACATTTTCATCCTCCACTACTTCTTCTCACGTGCCCATGATCACTCATAATGGAAAATTCCAATTTCTCAATGTACCTCTCACATCTTCTACAATTCCTTTACATGATATTTTATCACTCATGCATGTTGTAGGAAAATTAAAATCTCATGTCTATTCTCTCACTCTTGAAAGCAAGGCCTACTATGCATCCATTGATAATAATTCTCTTTATGGAAATCATATTCCAAAGAAAATTTACAATTTAGAAATTCCTAAGGATTTCATCATGCCTACATTCTTATGCTTTTATGATATCTGCAACCCATATCTACATCTCAAGCATTATACCCTAGCTATGGAATCCTACTCAAATGATTGATTATTACTCAAATATTTTTATGATATTCTAGTAGGTGAATCTCTCCAATGTTACACGCATCTACCTTATGGATCCATTAGCACATATTATGATGTGGAAGATGCTTTTCTAAGACATTTTATGCTTAACAATGGTACTAGAGTCACACATGATTTCCTACCTCGATTACATCAAGAAGAGAAAACCATTTATTGATTACATCTTTTGATTTAATTCTTGCATGCATTAGCTAGTGTTCCAAAGCATGTCGATTTAGAAAATAAATTCATCTTTTTTCAAGGCCTAATTCTGCTTTAAAAGAACGCTTACAATATGAAACATGTGAATCATTCACACTCTAATTTTATAAAGTCATCGATTTAGAACAAGATCTCATTGTTGCACATGTTATACATCCTCCTTCTACGTGGTTGTTGCATTGACTTCTCATTCTTCTCCATTTCCATTTGTCAAGCATCCTCAAATGTCTACATCTCCTCTACCTCACAATCATATTCTATCTCCTATATCAAATAAATGTCCTTCATCTCTACCCCCACATCACTCTACACCCAAGTCTTTACCATCTCCTACTCAGGAGCCATTGAATTTTTCACATTCTTCTAGGCCTCATGATGTGTTGTGTGCTTTACTTGATAAGCACCTAATCTACTTACCTTATAATCAACATAATCTTGAGCATCACTTACATCACCAAAGACAATCTTCCTTATTGTAATTATCATCACATCAATATTCATCATTACAATGATTGGTATGTCCTTCATGATAAATTAAAACAATTAGAAGATAAGGATTTCATTTCCTTTGACTCTCGCTCTCATGAGTAGTCTCTTTATCCAATTATGTGCAAATGTGCTACTACTTCAATTCACTTATCACCTTCTCCTATTTCTAAGGTAGTCATTCGTCCACCACCTAAGGTCATTATTCATGCACAACCGCTATCTAATTCATCCACCACTACATCATCGCATCCATCACGTAGTACTCCTACTTCACACTAGATTCCTAAGCCGTCACAGATCTGTGCTTCCCACCATTACATCTCCCATCATTGGCACCATCTCATCGACATTTAGTTTGTATCATACACTCATCTGCTTCCACCACTCCATGCCCATTTAATCCCTCATAGGTCATTTTTCTCACCTTACCACCCAATGATAGACTCATTTTCTTATGGTTCTTACATTACTATTGAGGTATTTTTTTAAATAAGAACCCCAATCCATTTCAGGCTACATGCTTCATTGGTCTATTTATCTAGCATACATTATCACACCATTTCCGATGATTCACTCTTATTTCATGGTTCATTCTTGATTGTTGAGGGGTCTTATATAAATTAACCTCATCCTCTTAAACATATGTTGGGGTACATTGCTATTCTCCCCCTCTTCATCATACTAACATGGGATTACATACACTTTTACATTCATTTCATCCACATGGATTTTTCACATCATTTTATACATACATTCATTATTATCCATCACTATTTATACATATTATTCATTCTCATTAAACATCTATCTATGTCCTACTCAACATCACCATTCATTATTCAATATCATCATTTACGCTATGCAAATCAAACAAAACATATAAACATTAATATTCACATCACATATCACTCAAACATCCACACAACACAATAATACCATCAATCATCCATATATATAATGTCGTCATTACAAAAATACAATCATTGGGGGAAATACCCTACATACATATACATCATATCTCATCATCACTATCACTATCTATAACTATGGGAGCTCTAGAATTAGAAGCTTCACTCGCTCAACTGTGCCACCGGTCACGACCCCTAAATATCTCGACCTACCTCCGCAATAATGCCAACTCGATGAATACTTCACAAATCAGCCATGCAACTCTACATATTTCATGAACACATCTTGTGCTTTAGGGATCCTCCACCTACGAGACTCCATAGCTCATTGATTCTCCACCCATGCCTTATTATGCTCACTCAACAACACAAGGTACATGAAGTTATTGTATATCGCTACTAGCTCAAATAAATGGGCATGCTCTCTTTGCAATAGCATCCACACTCTCTAATATCCCTCCTCCCACGAGATAATCCATAGATGCATTCCACTTCAATGTGTAAATAGATAAATCAATGATCGGTGACCAATATGCATCACACAAAATCACATCTCGAAACATTAGTTACTATACACGATATCTACGATCACGTAACAAAGTAAAATATTATTTAAAAATACAATACTCATGCTCGCTATCACTCGCTACTATACCATCACCACTTGGGACACGTGTATGCACCTATATTCCTCCAACCGGTGGTGCTCTCGCTGCATCCACAACAATTGAAAACAATAACACCCATTGGTGAATTTCCCATCATGCACTATATGCCTCGTTACACCTACCCGCAAAGCATCTACTTATACAAGCTTTATCACCGCATCTACCTCATCCGGATCGGGGGCACTAGTTGTGCTCTTATAGGTCTTGTAGACACCAAAATTGGGTCACACTCCCTTGGTCCCGTGTCAAATAACCACCTTGAACAAACTCACCTAACCATGGCCCCTTTCACCCCACACTAATATTAATTTAATTAAATTAACCCATGATCTCATGATATTTAGTATTTAAATATCCTAATTAGGATAATTCTCACACCGCCACCTCACCCTAAACCTATTCTTAGTATGTTTCCATAACTAACTAAGACCTACCTAAACCCTAAAAATCAAATCCTGCATTCCCTCTAACCACATTCCCGCCCATTACAAAAGAATCTTCCATTCTAATCCGTGAGGAGAAATGAACAAGATCCAAGAAATCAAACGGATCTGCCCATTTTAGTAAACCTAGAAAATCCCACCCTAACCGACATGCCGGTCACCCTAAACCACCGCCGGTCAACCTGAAACCATCGTCGGTTACCATTTATTCCCCAAAATAACCTCATTTTGAGGTTGGCACACTCAGAGAGAAAGGAAAGGAAACCAGAGCTACATGCAAGCAAAACCAGCATTCACATACGCAACCCAACATCCATAGCCACATCAGAAGTGATCACAGAGCCATTTGCATTCACGAAAGCATCCGGGAAGTGCCATCACCACACCAAATTCCATCCATCTGATCAACTGCCATTGCTATCCAGCCATCAAGCTCATACAATAGTAAGTATTTTGTTAACTATCATTCATCTATTTACGTTTTAGTAGGCTCATTCTACTCTACTATTAGTTTCTACTTGCACTCCTATTCTCCCACTATGTACCTTCATAAAAAGTTTGATCATTCCTTCACCCATACCATTAAATTTCCCATACCTGACTGTTAACACCTCTGAGTACACCTAAGATCTCCATAGACCTTGCCATTGCCCTCTTCATTTCCATTTAGCCTCAAATCTATCCTTACACCAAGATTTTAATAAGTTTTTGTCACCCGATTATACCGACATCGTTACCCATGACCATCATTGGTCCATCCTAAATTGTCATCGGTTACACTAGACCAACATCGGTCTCTGTGTTTTACCCTTAGACCAAGAACAAAGCCTAAATTCTCCACCAAATACCCAAAACAGCCCAAAACTAGACCTTGACCAGTACCAGTACTCTGACAGAGACCTTTCCCTTCAGATTCAATCATAGCTTATCCTGTTGTGAATGAATTTTCTTATTGTAGTCGAATGAGATACCTAAATCATTTTAACTACAGTAGGATTTCATTTATTGTTAACATTGAATTGTTTTAAACAGTGGATTGACAGCCTTCTAGGGAGTATCACACTTCTTGGAACTAGCATATGCTAGGCGGTCCAACGCCATATGCTATTTAATCTATTTTGGTGGTTGTTTTGTTCATTTCAGGTAGTTCCTCCTAGCCAAAAGGAATCTCTCACGATCAGTTGTGGATCAAGAAGTCATAAGCGCACAACAACCTTCAACCAACTTTAACTAGTATTCCTCATAGCCCTTTTACCTATATATTTTCGTCATATTCAAAGAAATTATCTAAGAATCAGTGAAAAAGGTCCCGATCTTGCACCTAGTCTCCTTGGTGATTTATTCACTCATACCCATACATATGGTTCTAGGGAAAATCCTTAGCCATACCAAACTATCGTGACACACACTCTTCTTGGAATAACTTGACAACCCCTAGGAATATATCTTCTAGCCACATAGTCCTTCGAATACATCGTATCTCTACTCCATCATCTACAAATGCATCATAGTTTTGACATGGTCTCCATATGATGGCCCTGGGCCCAATAGAATCTAGCATCAATCTATACATATTGGTGTCTCGTTTCTTTCTCTAGACACCTTCCCATCTTGCAATGAATATATCTGGCCTCGCCCACTCTACAAGTGTCCCACCAAGTGGCCGATGTTGGTGTCCATTTTGATCTTCTATTATATTACCATCTTTCCCCTTTGTTGTGTGCTCTAAAACGTTTTTCTTCAAATTTGGTGGTCTACAAATTTCCCCATCCAGATTGAATGCTTTGAAATGCTCACAAACTTATTATTTTTCCCCAATTTGAAAGAAAAATACATGTAGCCTTGTTTTATGCCCTAAATTTCCAAATCCACGGGCCTTCGTCATTTTTTCCACTTTTCCCGCCCTTTGAGCTCGTGGTTACTCGTTTCGTGCTTATTTGCCCTCAAAATCAATCCCCATGGTCGAATATTGCCTAAAATCAATTTCCCTTTGTTTTTTGACCAAAAAATCCTTCACCCACGAAGAAAAAATCAAATTCGGGCATCTCTGGTAAATTATGTGTTTTTTGATGGTAGTACGGGTGTCATTTACCCATCAAAATTAATCTCAAATGATCTCCTCCTATGTGGCGCATTTGTGGTTGGACAAGGTTCAATGGGTTTCTTTGAAAACTTAGTGTTTTTTGAGTTTTGGCAAAAAATCCAAATTTCCCCGCAACTCCAAGGGAGGGACACGTGTCACATTCTCATTCAAAGGTGGGATGGAAGGAAGGGTAGGGGACTTAGGTGATTTTTACCTTTGGCGAAAAAAGGGAAAAGGGTGAGGAAAGGGTCGCGGGTCCGCAATGAAGGAAGGGAGACACGTGGTGGATTCAAGGGAAAAAGGGTCAACGGGTGCAGTGGAGGCAAAAGGGAAATGTTCCCTTTTTACAAAATGAGTCAAAATGGAAGTGAAAATTTGAAGCATGGTCCACCAAATGAACCACAGGGAGACACATGGGTGCAAGAGAGAGGGAGTGTGGGCCTGCCTCAGAGGAAAAAGGGAATTTTTTCCTTTTAAAAAAATGACTTTAGAGTGAAAATTTGAGGCGTGGCCCCATGATGAAAATAGAAGGAGACACGTGGCAGGAAGAAATCGAGGCGCGGGCCCATGGAGGAAAAGTGAAAAATTTTCCCTTCGAAAAAAGGGGTTAAAAATGTGAAATGAGCCCACAGATCCTCAAGTGATAGAGAAGTGGACACATGTCAAGGACAGGCAGAGGAGGAGGCCCAGCCCATGGGGAAAAAGTGAAAATTTCCAAATTTCCAAAAAGGGTGGAAATGTGCAGAATTGAGCTACATGACTTCAATGGGACCCACCATATGCCACGTGTCAAGCACCAAATTTCAAGGGTGGAGGGGTGGAGAAAAAGTCAAAATTTTACATTTTTCCAAAATGTTAAAAAGTCAAAAAGTGATCCCAAATCCATTCCCAATCATATTTTGACACGTGGAGGGCCAGATTGAAGGGAAAAGGGAAAAATCAAAGTAATCTGGCATTTTTCATTTTGGCCGCCATTTTTGCTCCAGAAGTGTGGAAATGTGAATTTTGCATCAATTTTCATCAAATTTTTGGCAAATTCATGTCGTTTGTGCCTGCAAGGACCAATGCAAGTGGTTTTAGGGATCAATTTGTAGATTTGAGGTGTTTTTGAAATAATTTTTGCCCAGCCCATCCAAAACGTGAAATATCAAATCAAGAAGTTACAAAATCAAATTTTGGAGGGATAAGGATGAAATAATGAAATGAAAGGGGTCTGCATGCTTGAGAGAATGAAAATGTGCCTCCACAATGGATAATGATGAAGGATTTGTAATGATTCACCTTTTTGAAACACCTAGAAACTTTTGTTGCAAATTTGTTAAATGTCCCTATCTGTGAATCATGTTGGAATTTTGTAACAAACTTGATGCTGGGCATATTCTTTTCTTGGGAAAGAAGGATCAAATGTAATAGAATGTTATATAATGCATGTTTTTTGACATGCAAAAGGTCGAAGAAACTTAGAATTTCATGGGAAAATCTGGGAAGAAGCCCATTCTCTGAGAAACCACCTGAGAACCATTTCTAATTCCTTTTTACATCAGATTTGTATCATGTTGAGTTGGTTTCAGTTGTAAAGCCATCAACAAGCTCTGAGATTGTTCTTATAACATTCCCTACTAATAAATTTGGTCATTCTGGATTATTTTGTGTTGTCTCTTGGCAAAATTTGCATGCACTTATGTTTCATAATGTTTTCAATTTGTGTTTCTTGCTCCTGTTGTAGTCTTGTGTTTAAAATCTCTTGATCATACATGGTCTCATTTCTTGTTGATAGTTTAGTGGCATTTGCAATCTCACATTCAGAAGAGATTTCATCTGATAAAGAGATAAACAAATTTAAAATCACTTTACCTTCCTTGAATTTAGAGATTGTTTGTAAACCTTTGGGTGCACCTTAGGTCATGATAAAATAGAGATTTCTAGATGCTTTGTTGGTTCATCGCTTCAAGATTTTTGTGGTAGGTTGTCAAATATTGTGTGGAAGAGTGCAGATCTGGGCCTCCATTTGGTGCACATATCCTGGTTGAAGGAGTACCTTAACCCCTTTGAAGCATTCTATTGTTTAGGTCTTACAAATTTCTGCAAAGGTCCTCAAAGAATTTGGAAAATTCTAGTTAGTCTTGTCTAAAAATCTCCCACCAAAATTCATTCAAAATAACTAATCCTACCCCATACTACCCCTGCATTGCATTGTGTGTCAACAAAAGAATCTAATCCATCTACAAAAATGCACAAAGCAAATCAGGATCATACAATGTCTTCAGTAACCCTTGCCTTGCATTGAAAATATCTCCATAATCTGGGAGTGACAACTTGTGAAAGTCAGATTTGGAGTGTTGATCATATTTTCCCAAGGCCCTTTCCATACTATTTGCACAAATTGAGGGATATCTTCATCTCCTTCACCATTTGAGGGTTACAAAATAGGTCCTCTTACCTTGGTTGAAAGGCACAACCTAAAACAATTAGGACAAGATCAAGTCCTATTTGAGTGCTATCCATCTCTCCACAAATCTGAGTGCTAGTTAGATCACATCCCCACTACAAAATGACACACATCATGATCTATCTAACTTCAAGCTTCATGCCATATCTCTCGATGCTTACTAAAAGGAGAACAAATTTGGGACTGAAAAGGAGAACAAATTTGGGTACCAACACTTTGGCACCATTTTTCTTGTGGGACATTTCGGGGACATTATTCAAGTATTTTATATTTAGATCCTCGTAATACTTCTTATGTGATTTATGTGCAATTACAAATCTGAGTATCATCTTCTGATCAGATTTATAAGGCTGGAATGAAGGGTAGAGTTCTAAGTTTGATATTTTCTTAGTTCAATCTGATCCATGTGCATACATATTTGAGATATTTGAATGCATGTCAAACCCTGGTAATGTCCCTTGCAAATTTTGCATGCAAATACATTATTGAAGCATCATTTTATAATCAGATTTGTAAGGATTAAGTGAAGATATAAGTTCTACCTACAATTTTATCAGTTTCTAGTAGTTGTTGCACTTCATTTGCATTTTTGATTGATAAATTCAAGAAAAGGAAGGTCTGATCTATAAAGTTTGGCAAGATTTTCAAGTGTTGATAGATATTTGACAGAGTATTTTAGTGCATTTGCACAACTAAGGTGAAAATCCTTAGTGGCAACTCCATGTTGTTTGATCTTGATAAATACCAGTGTCTTACCTTTTTGTCATTTATTTTTGTGTTGCTAATCTCTGCAAAACTGGAAGGAAGAAGATCTCTCTTCATTAGAGACTCTGCTAAGAAGTTGTTTTCAGATTCAAGGAACTCAGAGTTAGAAGGGAGAAGAGTTTGGAAAGTTGTTAAAGGTCAGACATCAGGCAAAGATATATCCATTGGTGAGAGAGATCAGCCTTTGGTAGAGGATTATCACTCTTCTTCCAAGTGATTTTGATTCAAGCAATCCTCTCATAAACTTGTTTTCCTCAACTAGTGAAGGTCCTTTACTGTACCTGTAAGTTCCTTCTTCAATCTATGCACCTCTGTGTTTCAATTCAAATAAAACTTTCCAAGAAAATCAGCACTTAGAGAATACCAATCTTGTGAACCACATTCTTGAGCCCCAAAGACCCTTGCACTCCTCATCATCTTGTGTCACCCCCAAGATCACCTCCACCAAACAATATGGCTCAGCCTAGACCTCCATTTTTGTTAACACCTTTGGTCCTATAGACTTTAGAGGAATGGATGGTTACCCAAATGTTGTCCCACAAGATGTCAGAAATAGGTTGCCAAAGTTCCAAGGTAACAATGCTATAACTGGTGATCAACATCTCAAACTTTTTGTTAACATGATGGAGGATTTTGAAATAGAGTTTGAAGATG
The DNA here is from genome assembly GCA_018340775.1 of Taxus wallichiana var. yunnanensis. NCBI lineage: Eukaryota > Viridiplantae > Streptophyta > Pinopsida > Cupressales > Taxaceae > Taxus > Taxus wallichiana. The sequence goes on along the minus strand of CM031236.1, from coordinate 39,421,603 downwards.
TGTATATTAAATTGTTCATTCATACACTAGAAGAGGATGCTAGGGATTGGTACAAGGCTCTACCTGATAATTCTATTGATTCATGGACTGAGATGAAGAATGCATTTAGGTTGTAATATGGTGACAAGACTGATCCTAGATTTCTCTTGTCTGAATTTGAAAATATCAAGAAGAACCCCAATGAATCAGTTCATGACTTCAACACAAGGTTTAACAAAACTTTGAGAAGGCTACCTAGTTAATTTGAGGCCTTGTGATGAGTCTTGTTTAATCAAATATGTAGATGCATTTGATAAAAAGGAAGCCTACTACTTAAGAGACAAGAACCCTACTAATCTAAGACAAGCTTTCACCATGGCACTTCAAATTGAAAACAATATCAAAGCAATTGGGAAACCTCTCAAGAGAGATGGTGTAAAGTTGATAAACCCTGAAAAACCTCAAGCTAGCAAGGGTGCTGATTTGGAGGAGGTTGTGAAACTTTGGTAGGGGTTGTCAAAGAAATCTCATACAAGTTGGAAAGAGCTGAGAAGGGAATTGGGAAGACTTCACAAGGTCACCAAGAGCACAAAACCATGACAGATTTTCCAATCATCCTAGAGGTGATCAAAGGGAAGATGATAGAGGGAAAGGACCCATGGGGTCTATAAATAGACATCCTCAAGCACGTGAAGGAAGAGTGTTACCTGATCCCCTAACTGCTAGGGTTGCTATTGAGGAAGTTTGATATTGATTGGTGTGATAGGTGTTTTCTACCCCATCCTCCATGTGAAGTGGACCAGCAAGATGGTGAAGCTAATAATGATGATGGTACTGATGATGATATTTGCATGATGGGTTGTTCTTCAAGCTCACAAGGAGGAGCAACATCTACTGAAGTGATAAGTGCAAGGACAGCTACTACCTTTTGGGATTGCATCAAATGGGTACAAGTCTTTCTTCCCCTCATACTCTTGAAGTTGATGTAGTGCAAGATTTTGAAATTCCTAACAATGACTTTGAATACTTAAGAGATTTGATGATTAAGAAGTATGATGGTGGTATCCCTTCAGAGGAAGATAGACAATTGTTGATGAATGTTGTTGTAGCTCAAGAGAAAGACTATAACACTAGAAGTAAAGTTGTTAAGGGAGTTGGGCCTCAAGCCAAACCTAAAACACCCTTGCTCACAAGCATTCCCAAAGAAGCTCCTAGAAGAGAAACACTGCCAAAAGCTCTATTGTCCCAAAAAAAAATTACAGTCCTCCTCATGCCCAAGCTGCCAAGAATCCCTTGCCATCTAATGAATCTTCTTGTCTCCTTTCCAATGCTGCTTTTCCAAAGAGTGTTCCTATGACATAGCCCAAGTATTGAGCCAAATCAAAGTGAGTGTTCCAATCATTGAGTTTCTTAGGATTCCTGAGCATAAGAAGAGAGCATTTGAGTACTTGGGATTGAAGGAGGAGAAGACTACTCCAGGAAGAAATGTAAATGTTGTGAAACTCCTCCTCAGATCATTGCTAACCTTGAAACACCACCAGCAGTAGAGGATTTTGGAGAGACACCTGAGGTATATTTGGGGACATCCTTGGTTGATTCCCAATTGAATGTTGATCCATTCTTCACAACTTTGATCATAAAGGATAGACTACTTCACAATTGTATGTTTGATTCCAGTGCATCATGTAATGTCATGCCTCTAGAAGTCATGAATGAGTTGGATATCAAAGTGACAGCAAGCCTATGGAAAGTGTACTACCATGGACTCAAGAGAAGTGTCAGTAGTTGGTTGTGTGAAGGGTTTGGTGGTGCAGCTTGCATCTTATCCCGGGAGGAATTTAAAATTGGATGTTGTGATTGTTGATTGCCCTGCCAAATGGGGTATGTTATTGTCAAGAAAGTGGGCTGCAAGTGTTGGAGGGAGTGTCCAAATGGATATGTCTTTTCCACCATTCCCATTGAGGGAAGCCTTGTCAAATTATATGGAGAAAAGAAAATGTTGCATCTAATTGAGGATCCAAACAATGCTTCCTATGAGGTGTTGTTTATTGATGTTGATGCTGATAATTTTATTGGGTTTGCTGATGGAAAAGAACACAAGATGGATCAGTCAAAGTGCCTTGATCAGGTAAGTTCTCCTTAGACCTTGCTATTTGATGGAGCTTGCTCCAAATTTGGAAATGGTGCTGGTATAATTCTGATTTCTCCTAGCTTGGAAGAATTTGTTTTTTCCTTCAAGCTTAATTTTGAATGTACTAACAACATTGTTGAGTATGAAGCCTTGTTGTTGGGTCTGAGAATTGCATGGAAGTATGGTGTCAAGGACATCATTGCAAAAGGAGATTTAGAGCTAGTTTTCAAACAAATAAGAAAACTATATGCTACAAAAATCAGCGGATGAAACAATATAAGCATGCAAGTTTGGGATCTAATTGAGATGTTTGATTCTTTCAATATTGTGCATCATGATAAAAGTTTGAATGTTGTTGCTGAAAAGTTGGCAAGTGTTGGGGTCAAGATTTGGAGATTGCACCATTTCACCTTATTGTGAGTACAATGTTGAAGTGTTAACTAGGCCAGCTATCCCTGACAACATCAAGCATTGGCAAGTGTTTAATGATGATGCTCAAGTGCAAAGGTTCTTACAAAATCAAGGTGAGTTTGTAGATCAAAATATTGATTGGGAACCAATGGTATGTGTGACTGAAGGAAGAGAGACTTTGTTTGGAAAGGATATTATCCAATTGAAAACTAACACCATTCCTAGAGGTCTTGTTGCTCTTGAGTCAAATTTTAGCAATGCTGATTGCATCATCAATAGAAACATATCTGCCTCAAGGGATGTGGAAGAGCATAACTTGGGAACTAATGATAAACCAAGAAAAGTTTGGTTGGGCAGTAGTTTAAGCAAGGAAGAAAAACAGTCCTACCTCCAATTGTTAAAACAATATCAAGACTGTCTTGCCTGGTCATATTCAGAGCTGAAAGCATATAGAGAAGACTTATTCCAACATGAGATCCCTCTTGAGAAAGGTGCCAAACCATTTCAGATAAAAGCAAAGGCCAATTAATCCACTCCTCTCCATGAAAATGCAAGATGAATTGAAGAAATGAAGGAGGGAGGGATCATTCAGCCCACAAGGTATTCATCTTGGGTTACAAACCTTGTGCCAATCAAAAAGAAGAATGGAGATATCAGACTTTGTGTAGACTTCAGAAATTTGAATAGAGCTTCATTGAAAGACAATTATCCTTTTCCAAACATGGAAAACATGCTGCAGTTAGTGACTGGATCTGAATTGTTGTCCACCTTGGATGGTTTCTCTGGCTACAATCAAGTTGTTGTCAAGGAGTCAAGAAAGATTTAAAACTACCTTTACCACTCCTTGGGGAACATATGTTTATGTGAGAATGCCTTTTGGTCTCATGAATGTTGGGGCTACCTTCCAAAGAGAAATGGATGTTGCTTTTTTTGCTGGTTACATAAATGACTTCATTATAGTTTATCAGGATGATGTGACTGTGTTTTCAAGGAGCAGAAAAGATCACTTGCAGCACTTGGAAAGAATGTTGATCAGATGTAGAGAATTTGGAATCTCTCAATCCAAAGAAGTGTCACTTTGGAGTGCAAAAGGCCAAGCTGCTTGGTCATATTGTTTCAAAGGTTGGTGTCATGATTGACCCTGAGAGAGTAGAAGCAATCAAGCAAGGTTCCAATTCCAAGAACAAAGAAGGGTATCCAATCTTTCTTTGGGTAAATCAATTTCATTAGAAGGTTTGTGTCCAATTTTGCTGAAGTTGACTCTTCCTATCACATGCATGTTAAAGAAAGATCAAATTATCAAATGGGAGGAGGCTGCCCTATAAAGGATTTTGAAGGAATCAAAGAGGCATTGAAACATGCACCTATCTTGGCAGCTCCAATTACAAGAAGCCTTTCCAAATCTTTTCTTTTTCTTCTAAAAATACTATTACATCTGTTTTTCTCCAAAAGGATGAAGATGGGGCTGAGAGGCCTATTGCCTTCTTTAGCAAGGCTTTACAAGTTGCTGAGTTAAAGTACACAATCATGGAAAAACAAGCATTTGCCTTGGTGAAAGCAACAAAGGTTTTCAGGCCTTATATCTTAAGTTCAAAAGTTGTTGCTTATGTTCCCCACACCATGGTAAAAGACATCTTATCAGAGATGGAGATCTCAAGTAAAAGATGTAGATGGGTGAACAAACTACAGGAGTATGACATGGACATCCAAACCACAAAGTTGGTAAGAGGTTTGGGTCTTGCTAAGCTCATGGTTGAGAGCAACTTGCAAGACTGTGGAAGTGAATGAGGTAGAGGAAGAAAGGGCAGATGTTCTTGAGAAATTGGTAAGTTCTGAGTGGTACAAGGATATAATATTTTACCTCAGACACCTATGTTTTCCTGATCATTTAAATAAAAATTAGAAAATATCCCTCAAGCTGGCTTCTCAAAAATACATCATCACTGACTTTGGGCTGGCTTGGAAGAACCCTGAAGGTGTCCTCTTGAAATGTATAACTGAAGATGAAGCTCCCAAAGTAGTTGCTGATTTCCATGGGGGAGTTTGTGGAGGACACTTTGCTAGAAGGGTTACAACACACAAAGTTTTGAGAGCTAGTTATTGGTGGCCTACTCTCTTCAAAGATGCAACCATGTTGATTAGAAAATGTGAGAGTTGTCAACGTTTCTCTAGAAGAATGAAAGCTTCTTCAGCTCCCTTCCTTTGCATCCTGTATCAATTAAAGCTCCTTTCAAACAATGGGGGATGGACTTCATTGGTGAGATCTAGACCCTTTCTAGTGCTGGACATAAGTGGATCCTTGTAGCCACAGATTACTTCACCAAGTGGGTAGAGGAAATCCCCACCAAGAAAGCAACACACCAAGTTGTTATGGATTTCTTGTTGAATAATATCATATGCAGATTTGGTGTGCTAGTCAAGATTGTGGCTGATAATGCCATGTGTTTTAGAGCTAAACCTTTGATGGCAATGTGCAAGGAGTATGGAACCAATCTGACTTATTCTTCAAACTATAACCCCCAAGGGAATGGACAAGCTGAGTCCAACAATAAGAACTTATTGAAGATCATTAGGAGGACCTTGGAGTGAACAAGAGAAAATGGGGTGAACAACTGAAATTTGTAGTTTGGGCTGATAGAATCACTACCAAGAGAGCTACTGGTAAGAGCCCATTTGAGTTGGTGTATGGAACTCAAGCTCTGCTGCCCTTACATCTACAATTATCTTCATTTCAGTTTGTTCAACAACTTGAAGATCAAGAGGTCAGCCCATATGAAGCAAGGATTAATCAGATTGTAGAGCTAGATGAAGAGAGAAGAGCATCCCACCAAAGGCATGTCAGATTTAGAGAGAAGTTAAAGAGGTTGTTTGACAAGAAGGTTACTCCTAGGGCCTTCAATATTGGAGATCTGGTTTTGTTGTGGGATAGCAAAAATGAAGATAAGGGAAAACATGGAAAATTTGATGCATTGTGGATGGGCCCTTACTCCATTGATATCATAATTGGTGAGAATACCTTTTTCTCAAAGACTTAGATGGGGAATTGCTTGAACTACCTATTAATGGCAAGCATCTGAAGCATTTCTTGGATTAATCCCCAAATTTGAGGTATGCACCAACTTGTACAGTGTATAGTGTTTGGTTTTTACTCTGTTTTTGGTGTTTTGGTGGTTCTTGGTTTGCCTTGGTGTGTGGCAGCCATTTTTGTTGGTTTCTCAGCTGGTTTTTGGTGGTTTTGGCTCATGACTCCATTTTCCCAATGGATTATTTTGGCACTTGGTCTACTTATTGTTCTTGTGGCACTCACTGGGAGTGCCCATCCCCGAGCAGGAGCCGATGTTGGTGCCCATTTTGATCCTCTGTTATATTGCCATCTTTCCCCTTTGTTCTGTGTGCTCTAAAATGTTTTTTTGAATTTGGTGGTCTCGCAAACTTTTCCCCATCCAAATCAATGCTTTTAAATGCTCACAAACTTATTATTTTTCCCCCATTTGAAAGAAAAATACATGTATGCCTTGCTTTTATGCCCTAAATTTCCAAATCCATGGGCCTCTATCATTTTTTCCACTTTTCCAGCCTTTAGAGCTCGTGGTTGTTCATTTCATGCTTATTTTCCTCAAAAATCTATCCCCATGGTCGAAAATTGCCTAAAATCAATTTCCATTTGTTTTTTGACCAAAAATCCTTCACCCACGAAGAAAAAATCAAATTCGGGCATCTCTGGTAAATTTTATGTTTTTTACGATCATACGGGTGTCATTTGCCCATCAAAATTAATCCCAAGCCTCTCCTCCTATGTGGCCATTTTGGTTGGGACAAGGATCATGGGTTTTTTGAAAACTTAACATTTTTTTTGGTTTTGGAAAAAATCCAAATTTCCCCGCAACTCCGCAGGAGGGACACGTGTCACATTCTCATTCAAAGGTGGGGATGGAAGGTCTGGCGGGGGACTTAGGTGATTTTTTTCCTTTTTGGTGAAAAGGGAAAAAGGGTGAGGAAAGGGCCGTGGGTCCCAATGAAGCAAGGGAGAGACGTGGCAGCTTCAGGGCAAGAGTGGGAGTGGGGGGGCTTGAGGCAGAGGAAAAAAAGGGAAATTTTTCCCTTTTGAAAAATGAGTTAGAGGAAGTTTGAAGCGCTGGGTCCGCCCAAATGAACCACAGGAGACATGTGGTGTGTAGAGGGGTGCGGGCCACGGAGAAAAAGGGAATTTTTTCCTTTTTAACAAAAATGACTTAGAGTAAAATTTGAGGTGTGGCCCATGATGAAATCAAGAAGGAGACATGTGGTAGGGAAGAAATCAGAGGCATGGGCCCATGGAGGCAAAGTGAGAAAATTTTCCTTGGTGAAAAAAGGGGTTAAAATGTGAAATAAGCCCACGGATCCTCAATGATAGAGAAGTGGACACATGTCAAGGACAGAGGCGGAGGCATGGGCCCATGGGAAAAAAGTGAAAATTTCCAAATTTCCAAAAAGGGTGGAAATGTGCAGAATTGAGCCGTGACTTCAATGGGACCCACCATATGCCACGTGTCAGCACCAAATTTCAAGGGTGGAGGGGTGGAGAAAAATTCAAAATTTTACATTTTTCCAAAATGTTAAAAAGTCAAAAGTGATCCCAAATCCATTCCCAATCATATTTTGACACGTGGAGGGCTCAGATTGAAGGGAAAAGGGGAAAATCAATGGTAACTATGCATTTTTCATTTTGGCCACCATTTTTGCTCCAGGAAGTGTGGAAATGTGAATTTTGCATCAATTTTCATCAAATTTTTGGAAAATTCATGTCATTTGTGCCTGCAAGGACCAATGCAAGTGGTTTTAGGGATCAATTTGTAGATTTGAGGTGTTTTTGAAATAATTTTTGCCCCAGCCCATCCAAAACGTGAAATATCAAATCAAGAAGTTACATAATCAAATTTTGGAGGGATAAGGATGAAATAATGAAATGAAAGGGGTCTGCATGCTTTGAGAATGAAAAACATGCCTCCACAATGGATAATGATGAAGGATTTGTAATGATTCACCTTTTTTGAAACACCTGGCAACTTTTGTTGCAAATTTGTTAAATGTCCCTATCTGTGAATCATGTTGGAATTTTATAACAAACTTGATGTTGGGCATATTATTTTCTTGGGAAAGAAGGATCAAATGTAATAGAATGTTATATAATGCATGTTTTTTTGACATGCAAAAGGTCAGAGAAACTTAGAATTTCATGGAAAATCTGGGAAGAAGCCCATTCTCTGAGAAACCACCTGAGAACCATTTCTAATTCTTTTTGCATCAGATTTGTATCATGTTGAGTTGGTTTCAATTGTAAAGCCATCAACAAGCTCTGAGATTGTTCTTATAACATTCCCCTACTGATAAATTTGGTCATTCTAGATTATTTTGTGTTTCTCTTGGAAAATTTGCATGCATTATGTTTCAGAATGTTTTCAATTTGTGTTTCTTTCTCCTATTGTAGTCTTGTGTTTAAAATCTCTTGATCATACATGGTCTCATTTCTTGTTGATAGTTTAGTGGCATTTGCAATCTCACATTCAGAAGAGATTTCATTTGATAAAGAGATAAATAGATTTAAAATCACTTTACCTTCCTTGAATTTAGAGATTGTTTGTAAACCTTTGGGTGCACCTTAGGTCATGATAAAATAGAGATTTCTGGATGCTTTGTTGGTTCATCTGCTTCAAGATTTTGTGGTAGGTTGTCAAATATTGTGTGGAAGAGTGCAGATCTGGGCCTCCATTTGGTGCACATATCCTAGTTGAAGGAGTACCTTAACCCTTTGAAGCATTCTATTGTTTAGGTCTTACAAATTTCTTATGCAAAGGTCCTCAAAGAATTTGGCAAATTCTGGTTAGTCTTGTCTAAAATCTCCCACCAAAAATTCATTCAAAATAACTAATCCTACCCCATACTACCCCATGCATTACATTGTGTGTCAACAAAATAATTCAATCCATCTACAAAAATGCACAAAGCAAATCAGGATCATACAATGTCTTCAGTAACCCTTGCCTTGCATTGAAAATATCTCCATAATCTGGGAGTGACAACTTGTGAAAGTTAGATTTGGAGTGTTGATCATATTTTCCCAAGGCCCTTTCCATACTATTTGCACAAATTGAGGGATATCTTCATCTCCTTCACCATTTGAGGGTTAAAAAATAGGTCCTCTTACCTTGGTTGAAAGGCACAACCTAAAATAGTTAGGACAAGATCAAGTCCTATTTGAGTGCTATCCATCTCTCCAAAAACTGAGTGTCAGTTAGATCACATCCCCCCGGCTAAAAATGACACACATCATGATCTATCCGAATTCAAGCTTCATGCCATCCTCCTATGTAAACCTCGTATAATTTTGTTTATAAATAGGCCAACACACATCATGGCCATGCATATTGTTATCCAAATAACTCTCCCAATTATTTGGATAACTTACATACATATTCTGGCTCAAATATCTTCATTACAAGTGGCACGTACCTCGGTCATCTCCTTCGTACATTCACTTGGTCACTTTTTCCTCATGAGCCCTTCCGTGCTTCACATTCTCCCCTTTCCATTTTCCTTCTCCTCATCTTCTACATATTCTCCTTCTTCCTAATAGCTATTCATCATGTGTGTGCACCTTGCACTTTCTTTAATTAGCTAAGTCACCTGCCCTCTCGTAGGCCCCGCACATTACCTGTAATAGCCGCACCTTGACAATACATTCTCTACTCACCATTATTTCCAATTTCCTCCACCATACATCACCATACATCTCATTCTTCCACGTGCATACCTTTGTGCCCTCCTCTACATCATTATGTTCCATGTCATTCTCTTCCACACTTGATTATGCCACACGCAACCTATCAAAGTGCACCAACTGGGTACCGAATCCTTACAACAAATCAATAAAATACATGTTACGGAAATGAAAATAACATTTACGTAATTGGTCATACTTTCAGCCAATCGTGCACGCCACGTGTCTTACATGTGCTGAGATGACTCTTAAAATATTTTCACAACCATATATTTTGCTACAAAGCTCTAATTGGTGTGCACCTAGTCTCAATCGATAGTTCTTTGACATAGGCTACAGTGCTAGATATTCAAATTCTTGGTGGATATGGTAGGTGAGAAATGGGAAAATGTCTTTCTAGGCATTAATGAGTAGATATTATTATTTCAACCACCCAATTTCATCTTATCCACCCTCCTTCTCTAACATGCCAAATAGACTTGTGGAAATGTTTTTAACAGATCTATAAGCATTGAATGCTTATTATTCTTTGGTTGTATTTCAAAATCAGGTTTCCCTCCTTGTTCTCTTTTTATTCCATGGATTCATCGATAAATGTAAGAGTTGGGCTCATTTTTAATGTTGGACACCTTGGATCCTTACACACTTTTCTAAGGAATTCATTTTTTCGTATTACTCGAGTGGCGGGCGCCGTTTCTCTTAACCAACATCAATTGGCCATGACCATGGCCGATTAGCTATTTTTACCTCATTGCACCATATAGCACCAACTCTGCCTGCCCGAAACCTTTTTTCGCCTAACCTAAAGTTCACACTGACCTTAAACCTCACCCTCATGACCTTATTACCTATCACCCAACCTCGGAATTAGTTGGGGCATGTTTTTCCCCGCCATGGCCTTACCTATGGACTTACCTAAATCACCCAACCCAACCTCACTCATTGTGACACTTGAGTTATTTTACTCATTATACCTTGTGATGTTCTTTACTCATGTTGTTCATCCTACATACCTTACTTACCTAACGTCATGTTTTTTCCCGACCTATTCTTTGGTTCCCTAGAACAAACCTATTGCTTATTCCAGCACCTTTCCTAGTTGTGTTTCAAGACCATATCTTATATCTTGGATACCTAAACCACTTCAACCTTTTTAGGATAACCTATCGACCTTTGAAATGTAGAGTTTGGAAGCTCTTCAACCGATACCTCATCCCATTCTATACTTGTGCATGTCTTGATCGCCACTACCTATTACTGATGAAATATCCCTTACCTACAACTAACATACACCGTGTCGGTCACCTAAACTGCCATCGGTTCCTTTATATAGAATTTTACAACCCTTTACCTAGGTTGGTCATTCAGTTATTGGAGCCTTATTACATTCAAGCAAGAATTTTCAAGCCCTCCTATATCCAGATGACAAACACACATAACCACTGTGCAAGGCAAGCAACCGGTTCTCCTTTCAAAACATTGGGAATACTCATGAGATCACACAGGTTGTCTTGTCATGTAAGCCTTGGACTCAAGAACCTCTTCTCTAATCAACCATCAACCATCTCAACTCACAGTATCTACAAAATACCAAGTAAGCACTGTGATTTTAATCATTCATGCTTATCCCATCAGAGATCATTTCTTATTTTAGTATATTATTTCTTCTGTTACCCGTACATCATCTTCTTCCCACCAACCCACTATTCAACCACCCAAGTCTTTTCACCCTTCTAAACCTCCTTCTTAGTATTCTTGAGTCTTCTCAGCCATATTACGACCCAAACCACACTACCCTCACTCTTTTGTGCAATCATAGGGAGCCTAAAAATCCATTTTTAATAGTTCATTACCTATTTCCCCTACCAACATCGGTTCCCTAACCATCGTCGGTTTAGTCCCCATATTGGAATCGGTCACTAAACCGATATCGGTCTCTGTGTCATTTCATATTCTCATACCAAGCAAGCTTCCCACTCACCCAAAACCAACCCAAATCTCAACCAATCAGCACCAAACCTTTGTGATGCACTGTCTCATCCGAACAAAACCCAATTCTAATTAGATTTAGTGTTATTTTGATATCTAGCATAAAATCTAGTGTATTGTGTGTATGAGAAACCTAAATCATTACATTGCAATAGGAATTATTTATTTCAGTTGCTTATTCACATTGAATTTTATTAAACAAAGTGGATTGATAGCCACTCTAGGAAGCATCATGCTTCCTAGATCTAGCATATGCTAGGTAGTCCACTTTCATATGTTATTTAATACTTTTTTGTGGTCTTATTTTGCATCTACAAGTAGTCCTTCCTAGACAAAAAGGAGTTCTCTATGATCATCTTGGATAATCTCAACAACGTGCACATTCTACCTTTCTATCTGTTTTAACCTGAAAGCGTAAAACTTATTGGGGAAACATAGGGAGACAAATTTCACCTTTGTAGGCTTGGTTATCATGCTTTAAAATTTGAATTTTTACGCAATTTATTTTGCATAAAAATAGTTGACTCTAACATAGGGACACTAGACTATAAGGAGAAATAGGTAACCATAGGAATCTCATCGGGTAGTAGATTAGTGCTTTGCTCATTGGGTTATAGAGTCAATCCTTCACTATTAATACAAGTGGTGAACACACACGATGGAAAACCAAACAAAAATTGATGTAGACATCACTTCAAGGGCTAATTTAGGCATATAAAAATCAATTTTTTTATTAATAAGGTCTTTAGAGGTGTCTTAGGGGTCATTCATGTTGTTTTTTTGTGCTTTAGAGGTCAAGAATTCAAATTATGGAGTTTCCTCCATTTTTTTAAATTTAAATTTTTAATCTTCATTTAGCCAATTTTGGCTTTCGAGGTAGGTGTAGGGGTTTTAAAGTGTTTCTTGCATGTTTTAGGTTGTATTAAGTCTTAATGTAGTTCTTGGGAGTCTCATTCTTGCTCTTAGTTTTGAGAGCATACCTCTGTATGACCTCTTAATGAGGTAACCATGCATGTAAACCATGGTTCTATGTAACTAAAAGGTTCAAAACTCAAGCAAGAGGTATAAAAACCAATTTGTAACTATTTACCATCATTGATCAATAAAATGAATGAGAATTTAGAGCTCCAAGAACTTGTGGAAGAAGGAAGACATAGTTTGCACTATTATTCATTGTTTCAAAGATTGTATATCATTGTTGTAGATGGTTGCATGAATGTATTTAAGAAAGAAATATATGTAACATGTGAGTAAGATATCATATAATATTTTTGCATCTAATATAGTGAAGGATCATTATTGACATGATTTTGAGTGATTGTTAAAACCCTAAGAAGTATGTGGCAGGTATTTTGTAAGCACGCTCGGGATTAAGGGAAAGTTAAACCCATATTTGGTAGGGAAGATGCGTATTAGTGGGTTTTAATGAAGATAAGGGTGTCATTCAAGATTTAATAACCTTCATAATCCTTGAATCGAGAGCTAAAGAATTGATATTTCATGAAAAACTCTAACTTTACGATTGAACTTTGTTTGAAGGCAAAGAAAAGTATATAGTTTACAATACGTGTTTTTGAGATAAATACCACTTGCTTTAGTAAGGTTAGAAGTTTAGAGGCATTGGCATAGATCTTATGAATGATTTTTGACGCATTGTAAATAATAAATTAGACTTTTATTGAAAATTTATTCATTCCGGGTTGATAAAGAAACCCTCCCGGGTTTTTTCTTGTTAAACTATATTTTGGTGGCATGTCACTCAATTATAGAAGCCAAAACTTATAAAAAATAACCTCGACACATTCCTTAACAAGATTTACAAGGAATTTTACATTTATAGGTTGTCGGGAGAGGGAAAACTCTAACAATGTGAGTATACTTTAGCAAATCGGTGGAGGCCTAATTAGGAGCCCTGTGTTAGTGATTTTGGAGAGATTTTGGGAAGAAGTTCCCATTGAAATTTTTATGCAAATAATATAGGCCCAAGTGGGTATTCAAAATATTTATTTTCATGTGAATTGAGGTATTGAAACAAAATATATGCTTGATTTTGTCTTCGAGGCATGGCTAGTAAAGGAGGCTAAGCTTAGAAGGAAGGTTGTGGAGAAAAAGATACTTGCTTTGAGAGTTGTGCCAAAAATTTTACTCCACACCTAGATGATGGAAAATGGTGTCCAAAAATGATTTTATTTTTCTTGGGTGACTTGTATATTTCTCTAGCCTATAACTCATCGTCAACCTTGCTTTGAGAAGCTAAAATAAAAAATTTTGCAAAAATGAGTCAATTACCTAATTCTTGTATTTTCAATCAGTTTGATGATGGATTTCTCATGAATAGAGGTGGAATAACATGATATAGGTTTTTCATCAATCATTTTGAGAACTTGAAGTCAAAATTTTAAGTGTTGGAGGATTCTTGAGTTGAAAAAAGAGCATTTTGTAAGCTAAGAGGATTTATTGACTTTGTTGGAGAGTGTGATTATGTAGTATTATTTGCATCATTTGGTATCGAGTTGAGAATAAGAATAAATTGAAAAGAGAGAATACGAGAAAGAGAAAGAAGTAGTGAAGAGAAGAGATTTACAAAAGAAGTGGAGATATTGTCAAGATGCCACCAACAAGAGTGGTCAAAGGAGGAAATATAGAGTAGATAGGGAAACCGAGTTGGTTGTTATGTTGAGAAACATACAAGATAGATTAGGATCATTGGAAGTTTCTCAGAGAAGAGGAAAATCATTGGATGAAGACAATGACAAGGAAGAAGAGAAAGAAAGAGATGTAGCAAAGCAAAGAGAGAGCCATAGGATAAAGGACCATAAGTTAGGATCCTAAAAGTAGTCATGGGAGTAGGTATTAATCTAGTGATGAAGGTGCCAATGAATGGTGGAAGCATTATAGAAGAGATAATAGACTGGATAGTAAAAATGGATAAGTACTTTGATTTTGAGAACATTGCAGAGGATAAGAAGGTAAAGTTTGCATGTACAAAACTTACGGGCGTGGTGCTTTTTGGTGGGATTTTGTGTAAGAGTAAATAGTGAGTAGATGTAAGCAAAAGATCAAGAAATGCGAAAATATGGTTGAAAAACTAAAAGGTAGGTTTATCCCTTGGACTACTAGATTATTTTGTTTAAAAAGTTGTAAAATTTGAGAGGAAGGGAAATGAATGTGGGTGACTATCTTTGGATATTTTTATGAATTGGCTATGATATATGGTCACATAAATGATGTTCTTTGGATATTTTTCTAGATATGTGAATGGTTTTCTAAACATACAAGATGAAATCATTTTTTCAATCTAAGGACTATGGAAGAGGCATACCAAACAACCTTGAAGGCAAAGGATAAATTGTTAAGAAATAAAACACAATACTTCGAGAGGTAGAGGAAGACGAATGAGAGGAAGAGGTCATTATTCAAATAGAATCTAATAACATCAACAAACTATCGAGGAAGAAGTGAGAATATCACAAACACAGAGTTCATCTAGAGGTGGATAGGTCGAGGCGGTTACTCATACAAAGGAAGAGGTGGATTTAGAAGAGGAAGAGATGAGTTCTTTGGAAGGTGCTTCAAATTCAATAAGTTTGTTGGTGAAAGGTCATTTGAATGTCTTGAATATCCAAAATAAAACATCAATATGGTTAATGAATCTAGGAATCAGATTACACATGCTAATGAGGAAGAGAGTGTGACATCAGCATCACTAATAGAGGAACCATAAGTAGGTGAAGAATTGATGATGAGAAGAACCTTGATGAATGCAAGCAGAAAGAGTGAAGAACTAGTTGAAATGAGGACTTTATTTAGGACCATATGCAAAGCAAAAGGTAAATGTTGCAAACTCATTATTGATAATGGTAGCATCAGATAATTTAGTTTCTTCTGAGATGGTTGAGAAGTTAAACTTAAAAATAATTAGGCATTCTAATCCATACAAACTCTATTGGGTTCAGAGAAATCATCAGGTGTTGGTGATTCATCATTATTTAATTAATTTTCAAGTTGGTAGATATCATGATTAGGTTTATGTGATGTATTTCCCATGGATGCATGTCATCTTTTTTTGGGAAGACCATGGCAATTTGATAGAAAATCCATCCATGATGGATGGGAAAATACATACACCGAACTGAATCCATTGAAGGATAGGAAAGCATGGCATGAAGAGAAATCTAGAGTTTTGAAAGACGCACTAGTTTTGTCAAACATAAACATATAATATTTTTATTTATTAGATGGGAACATTACATAGGAAAAATGTATAGGTGAGGTTGTTCCTAATATTTAGGAAATAACTCATAACAATAAACCATATATGTAGGTTGTTTAAACCTACATAACAATCCGTAAATACAAATATAAGTTGTTAATAAAAAATTATATACCCACAAAATATATACGTGATTTTTTATTACAAATCACTCACTAACTATTTAATAACTGTCTACCATGAATAATTACCATAGTAAATACTAAATCCTAACATTCCCCCTTAGTGTTTACATGGTAGCAAGATAAATTTCACAGTTCCTATGCATCATGTCTCCGTGTTTTCTCATGTTCTTGGTACAACACTCGAACTGAAGGTAGAAGAAGGAACACATCAACTTCATATTAACCATGCCTTTGTCAATAACACATCTAACCGATGAGGATGGGAGCATGCTCGGTTAATCATCTTTTTATCAACCAGTCACTCTAGGGAACACATCTGACCTAGCAGTGTGGGAACTCAAGCAAGAACACATCTGAACAACCTTCAATGGTTTTCTAGAGGCTAACCACAAACCTAGGTATGAACATGAACACATATGACTGTTTAACCTCTTCAAGACTCATGATGTTGCATTTCATTGTGCTATATATTCTTCACTATGTTATTACATTGGGGAATTAGGAATACTCACATACACAAGTGAACAGGAACATACCACATCTGTTCTTATTTTTCACACCACGTTGAAATCCACACCAAACTGAAATGCTAAAATCAAACACATTGCATGCTAAAATAAGGCACACCACTCTAAAGCAAAATCACACACATGCCACCAAATCAATGAAGTGGCCCCGTCATTCATGCATCGACAAGAGGTTGTCGGTTTTCCTCTAGCCTCCATCCTCCGGTGTCATACTCGCTAATTGAGCTTGAATTTGAGTTGGATGCTCAATAGTTTCCACGCTTTTTTTTTTATTGTCTCTCCCGCAATGTGAAATAATTTATTTTGTGGATGTCGGGCAACATCGAAAATGCATCCGTAAGAGAAACAAAAATTATTTTTAGGATTTTTACAATGACATGACTTTTGACGACAATTCACAAATTTGATGACAACACTTTTAACTCTACTAGAAAAATAAAAAGAGATTACGACTCAATTTTTATTATGAACTTGACTTGACTCTTGAATTTCATAATAATGACAATTATATGGACATATAACATTGACAAATTAAGAGTCTTTCAATAACTAAAATGGTATACTTAATTTTACATTTAATAAAACTATTTAGACCCAAAACTTACCCAAACCATGCAATAAAAACTCAAAATATTAACATACGGGTGCATATATGTATTCTTGACAAAGACGGTATGGAGAACATGGGACATGAAGATTCCACGTGGGAGATGCAACTTGGAGATGGGTGAATTCGGTGAAGACCTTTTTGAGTGTGAATATGCCAAGTCCAAGGCAAACATGAAAGTGCAGTCTGCAGTGTGAATAATTTTCCGTCTAGAGATGATTTTTAGTCAAATTTTCAGACGCTATTTTTGACAGATCTATAAATTTTTAGGAACGTGGGCACTAATTTTTGTATGAGTGCAGACTAAGAAGATTTAATTAAATGAGAAAATATGCAATATCCTTGGAAATGATGTAGCCTGAATAGTTGGATCATCATTTTAGACAATGTTGGTCTTACACGTATTTTTCAGGATGGGACATGAATCTAGAGATGAATTCGACCCACCAAAACAATTGGATATGTAGAAATTGTAGTCGATTGATAGGGATCAGGGCATGAATTATCTCCACCTTTGTTGGCAATCGGTGTTGATCTGTCAAATCTTTCTCGTAGATCATAAGCTGAGTAGATACAGTTTGAATGAACAGAATACACCAATCACTCCGATGTTCAATACAATATTTTCTATATGCCTCTCAGGATTGACTGACAATGGGTAAAATTCATATCAGTAAAGTGCACAATCCTTTATGTAGACTTACATGTGCACCAAAAATATCAATCTACAATTCTTAAAACCCAGAACTACCACGATGGAAGAGATCACAACAAATAGAAATCAATAAATGACGTTGAGTTAATGATTCTATCCCTACATAATCTCAGAGAATAATATTTTCTCATCCTGAGAGGTGAAGCACAAAGCTACGACCCCTATACTTTCTCTCACATATCCATACCTACTCTGATACCAAATCTGAAAGACACACTAGTTTTGCACAGTAGAAACACAAAATATTTTCATTGATTAAACGGGAACATTACACAGGCCAAATTTATAGGTGAGGTTGTTCCTAATATTTAGGAAACAAATCACAACAATAAACCATATATGTAGGTTGTTTAAACCTACGTAACAATTCATAAATATAAATATAAGTTGTTAATAACAACTTATATACCCACAAAATATATATGTGATTTGTTATTACAAATCACTCACTAACTATTCAATAACTATCTACCATGAATAATTACCATAGTAAATACTAAATCCTAACAAGAGTGATGTTAATGGGATTGAAAACATTTTTTCAACAAGAAGAAGATGATGATGTGAAAGAAAGAAAAATTGGTATAGTTAAGAAGATGTGTAAATGGTTGAGTGGAGAGAAGGTATACGAAGGCAAATTACATAGGAGAATGAGTGAGAAAGGTGAAGAAGGTTAATCTAGTGACCATACTAAGGAAAAGAACAATAATGAGTTATTAGTGGCAATCAAGGAAGTACAAAACACATAATGTGGGGGAAGTAAAAACAATCATACCTTGAAGGGACTTGAAACAGTCATACAACATGCAACAAAATAGTCCAAGAGACACAAGATTAAAAAAAGAGAGAACTAGCATGAACATTAAATGGTTGCTAAAAAGGAGACAACTCATATTTTTCACTCTAATCCTTTTTTTAATATTTTTTATGCAAGTCTGACAGGAAAGGAAAAGTTGGAGCAGTCAAATGAGAAAGATGATGTCAAGAAAAGGTCATTGGTATCTAGTTTTGAAGGTGAAATGAATCAAGAAGATAAAAAGGAAGGTGTCAAGTATAGTTTAAGCTCACAAAGAACATGAAGAACAATCACATATGGGCATGAACCGGGTGAATAATCTTATACAAGAAATGAAGGACATCATACATAGTCCTACAAACATTATTTTTCTCAAAATTATAATCATTTCAAAGCATAAAGAGAATGTACAAAGAATGGTATAGTTGTGGAATATGAAGAAAACAAGGAGCTTAGTTGAAATCACCTTGAGAAGCTCATGTGTAATTAGAAGCAAAGAAAGAAGCATAAGAACAAGATTTCCGAGAAAAGACATGATGAGAAGACTTCTTCTTTTCCCCTGCAAGTATGAAGCGGGAGAATCACTCTAAGGGCTAATTTAGGCATGTAATAATCAATTTTGGCTTGATAAGGTCTTTAGAGATTTCTTAGGGGTCATTCATGTTGTTTTTTTGTGCTCTAGAGGTCAAGAATTCAAACTATGGAGTTTCCCTCCATTTTTGGAAATTTGAATTTTTGAATCTTCATTGAGCCAATTTTGGCTTTCTTGGTAGGTGTAGGGATTTTAAAGTGTTTCTTTCATGTTTTAGGTTGTCTTAGGTCTTAAAGGAGTTCTTGGGAGTCTCATTCTAGCTCCTAGTCTTAAGGGCATACCTCCATATGACCTCTTAATGAGGTAACCATGCATGTAAACCATGGTTCTATGTAACTAAAAGATTAAAAATTGAGCAAGAGGTATAAAAACCAATTTGTAACCATTCACCATCATTGATCAATAAAATTAATGAGAATTTGGAGCTCGAAGAACTTGTGGAAGAAGGAAGACACAGTTTACACTATTTTTCATTGTTTTCAAGATTGTATATCATTGTTGTAGATACTTTTATGAATGTATTTAAGAAATAAAGAGATGTAACATGTGAGTAAGAGTAATATAAGCTTGTTTGTATTTAATTTAGTAAAGGATCGTCATTGACATGATTTGAGTGAGTGTTAAAACCCTAAGAATTTTGTAAGGGTGATTTTATAGGCACAATTAGGATTAATGGCAAGTTAAACCCCAATTTGGCGGGGAAGATGTGTATTTGTGGGTTTTAATGAAGATAAGGGTGTCACTCAAGCTTGAAAAACCTTCATAATCTATAAATCAGAGGTAAACCATTGATATTTTGTGAAAAAATCTAACTTTAGGATTGAACTTTGTTTCAAGAGGATAGGGAAGAGTATATAATTTATAATACATGTTTTCTTGAGATAAGTACCACTTTTTAGTAAGGTTATAATTTTATAGGAATTGGGAAAATTCTTATGAACAAGGTTTGAGGCATTGAAAAAAATACATTAGACTTTTATTGTAAATTTATTCATTCGGGTTGATAAAGAAACCTTCCTAGGGTTTATTGTTAAAATACATTTTGATGGCCTAGCACTCAATTATAGAGTCCAAAACTTAAAAATAACAACCTTGACACATTCTTTAACAATATTTACAAGGAATTTTACATGACAGGTTGTCGGGAGAGATAAAACTATGCTAGTGTGAGTACAACACTATATAGCAAAATAGTGGAGGCGTAATTAAGATCTTGTCTTAGTGATTTTAGAGAGATTTTTGGTGAAGAAGTCCCCCTTGAAATTTTACACATAGAATATATGCCCAAATGGGTATTCAAAATAGTGATTAGCATGTAAATTGAGGAATTAAAACAAAATATATGCTTGATTTTGTCTTGAGGCGAAAGGTGGCTAGTAAAGGAGGCTAAGTTTAGAAGGAAGGTTGTGAAGAAAAAGACACTTTCTTTGAGAGTTGTGCCAAACCTTTTTACTCCACACTTGGAGGATGGAAAAGGGTGTCTAAAAATGATTTTGTTTTTTTGTTACTTGTAGATTTCTCTAACCTATAACTCACCATCAACCTTGCTTTCATAAGCTAGAATAGATAGTTTTTGCAAAAAGGATTCTAATTACCTAATTATTATTTTTGCAATCAGATTTATGATTGATTTAGCATGAATATAGGTGGAATAACATGATATAGGTTTTGCATCAATCATTTTGAGAATTTGAAGTCGAAATTATAAGTTTTGGAGGATTCTTGATTTGAGAAAACAAGCATTTTGCAAGCTAAGAGGGATTGTGTACTTGTTGGATAAAAGTACTTGTTGGAGTGTATGATTGTGTAGTATGCTCTACATCAAAAACACCAAAAAGAAAGGGAAACACATTAAGGCTGAAAGCAAGGACACATTGGAAAGGTAAATTATAGTACATGGGAGGGAAATTTATTGGGGCGGTAGAATAATGCACACACACTCGACAATGGGTTAAGAGAAATATGTACCATTATGGAATAGTGGGCTAGATTCATACCATTTTTGAAGCTCAAAGATAATCATATGATCATTACATGTTCTGTGATGGCTCTACATGGTTTGAGAAGAAGGAGAGAGACCAACTTTCCATCCTCATATTGATATTGCGTAGAAAACACCTTTATATCCAATGACCATTTTTTTACTTGTTTGGATGATTTTCCTTCT
This sequence comes from Taxus wallichiana var. yunnanensis, assembly GCA_018340775.1. Classification (NCBI taxonomy): domain Eukaryota; kingdom Viridiplantae; phylum Streptophyta; class Pinopsida; order Cupressales; family Taxaceae; genus Taxus; species Taxus wallichiana. The sequence goes on along the minus strand of CM031236.1, from coordinate 39,400,534 downwards.
GTAGTCTCATCTTAATGCCTCATGACTATGAGAATCCATTATTCCATGTTTTCAAAAATGGAATCTATACTTTTCATGAAGGAATTCATCATCATTGAGTGAAAGTTGCAGCATGGAATCATTTCTAGAATCAGCAGGAAATCGAAGCAATGAGAACAAGTTGATTCTCTCCCCATTCACAAGCTTCTTCTACCTTCTCACTTTTTTATTCTATTAGTGCAAAATTACAACACCCTCCAATTTTTTGTCATGTGTGTATGTGAGACGGTCGGTGTAATTTTCTAACATTGGATCATCTCTCAAGTTGTGGGACTTACTACTTGATATGGACCTCTAGAGAAGGTTAGTTCCTCTACCTATCCTAATACTAAAACTACTCCTAATGCAGAAAGTAAAATCCTAAACTAGCATGCAAAGGGACCAGATTTAGAAGGAGATGTAGAAAAGGGAAATCCTAAGCTAAAGGGGCGGTGATAGCTTTTGAGAAAAGGTTGTGGCGTTAAGATCTCTCCACGAGGATAAGGAAATGGGGAACATGGGAGAGAGGGCAAAAACAAATGTCATAGATCAAGAACCACAAACTCCACTTACCCATGCATTTACAACACAACAAAATGGAACTTGCAAGCAAAATATACAAACAACATGCCAAAAAATGAATAGAAAGGAAAGACTACAACTAAGACTAGCTAGGGTAGACAAAATGTTCCACAAAACACATTTTATTTCTTAAAATATACAAAATTCCATTATATTCATGGCAGAAGGTGTGAGATTACATTGCAGAGGCCATATTCAAGGTCTGGAACTCATGGGAATTCAGCCACCATTTTGGTATGGTGTTGCTACAACAAAGAAAATCTCAAGAACCCCTTCAAATGGGTGAATTTTACATATTTATAGAAAAATAGCTCTCACCTACTAGACATTAATGTCCCGACATGTGGTTTAGCTACCTGAAATACTCTCATTAATGCTCATCCCATAGCTTATAATCATTTAGACAATTGGTTACATTTCTTTCCTCTTCTTGGCTAGTAGCTCCAATTTTCCTTGTGTCGGTTGATAACAAGATTGATTTCCTACTGGTCAATTGCATTTTACCTTTTTATTCCTATTGTCGTCAACCATATTTTCCCATGTTACCGGTCGGTATCATGGTTTTATGCTATCGGCTGGTAGTATATTTCATGCTACTAGTTAATAGCATCCATACCACCACCATCGCCACCTACCAACTCTCCTTGTCCCGATTTTGTGACCCAAAGATTAACATGTCCATGCTTTATCGACGGTAGCATGGTTTATGTTGTCAGTTGGTAGCATCCGTATGATGCTACCGGTGTAATTTCCTCTATCACCCATGCTCCACTCCCGCTACCATTCGGTAGCTTGTATATTTACTTTGCTAGCTAGTAGCATTATTCATGCTACTGGTTGGTGTAATCTTTTGATGATACTGGTCGGTATAGAGAAACTTGGTGGGTTGCGGTGGTGAGCAGAGAGGTAAACTCCACCAGTAGCATCTTTTGATGCTACCGGTGGGAGTTTTACCTCTCGCTCACCACCGCAACCCACCAATTTTCTCTATAGCTCGTCAAGCTACCCTCTACACCAACTCAACTCATCACTCCACTTCACCTAACTCATTCCCGACTCACCCAACTTCCCCTTAACCCACCACCGCAACCCAACGAGTTTCTCTATATCTCACCGAGATACCCTCTCCGCACCAACTCAACTCATCGCTCCACTTCACTTAACTCGGTCCCGACTCACCCAACTTCCCCTTAAAACCAACTTGGCTTCAACCCTTCGTCACGATGATTTGGAAACTTGTACCGGCTTGGTTCTTACTCGGTTGATTTATCCCGAGCTTTCTTTCTCTCCTAAAAACTAGAGCTGAATTTTATGGTTGTCTGGGTGTCTCATAATTTTAAATGGCTAGTTCCATTGGGTAGGTTTTCCAAATTTATCTCGGAGGTAAATTTGGGGCAATATTTTAGCGAGCTCTTGGGGACATCTATCTACTAGATGCGAGAGACCAAAGAGCCTCAAGTATCTCGTTGGGCATGGATTCAATCTTATCCTTAATGAATTGATCCTTTCTTTTGAAAACTTGTCTCCCAGACTCGTATGAACTTAGCACCTGAACTGAAACTGCATTGGTTGCTCTTGAAAATAATTTTTGGGATTTTCTAATTGAACCTGTAGCTTCCCACAAAACTGAATTTTTTACCAAGGAAGGGTGGGGAGAATATGAGCTGCAATTGATCTTGGGGTTTGAATGAAAATACTGAAAATTGTCCCATATATAAATTCTGCTATAAACCACAAAACTTATGTACAAAAAGAAAACATCATGCATGTTCCAAATGGAACATGCAGAGTGTGCATAAGAACTTGTTTTGTTGAAAATAAACCTATCTACTCTACCTAGCCAGAGAATAGAGAAGCTAAAATAAATCATGCCATAGTCGAGAGAGAAATAACTTCCCTTCTTTACAAAATGTGGCCATGTAATTGATTTGGAAATGAACATGGCCTTTAACAAGAGTGGAAAATTGTTTTGAAGTTGGTTTTCCACCCTTCTCCTCAAAGTATCAACAAACAAAACAAATACCTCCTTTAGTTGTTATACATTTGGTTGGAGGTGTTGTAGTTGACCCTTGGTATGTTGAAGCTCTTCCTCATGCTCTAAAGTGAGCATGGCCGGTGGAAAATCTCCTTTTTGGATCTAAGCTAGCCAAATATATGATTGGGCATGTGGCCTTTGGAACCAATGGGTCATTCCTTTTGATATGCCCATTTCTTTTAAGCTCATCCTAATGAATGGGGTATCTCCTAAAGGTGGTCATTTGCAAGATGATCGGTGACTTAATTTACTTCTATAAACAATTGTGTATCCTCTAAAAGTGCCTCCTCCAAGATGACTAATTTAGCAATGGTGTCATCATCTTTATTCTCCTCCTCCTCAAGCATGAAGTTTGAGAGATCAAACTCATCCGCAATTCAAGAAAGGATGGAGTGGAAGAAGGATCTGAAATTTCACCATCAAAAGAAAGCAAGAAGCTTCTTATGATCTCTTCTTTGTCCAAGGCTTTAGAATCTGATTTTTCCTCCTCCATGGCATGAAGCTCCTCGTGAATGGTTGCAGTATTTGAAGACATTCTTGGTGGATCAATGAAACCTTCCAGCAGCAGTGTAGCAAGCTCTAGGCATGCAGGACAATGAGGATCATTGCATTCCATTGAAACATCTTACACACTTGGGAGCTTCTCTTCCTTCACTGACTCTCATGGAGACAAAATAGTAGTCTCGATGAATGTGGTGCCATCATCATGCATAGTATATTTGGAATATATATTGGTCATCATCTTCTTTTTGCGCTTGTTCTTCTACAAATTCAGCCTTCACCTTTTGTTCTTGAACTCCAACCTCTTGTGAAGGCCTAGTCATCAATGGCATTTGACTAAAATTGAACTTGGCATCCCAATTCCTCAAATTTTGTGTTAATTCTTATCTACTAGGCTCTTTATCTTGATGTCCTCCTTAACTAATTTTCTAATTTTATTCTGCCCAAAATGGGTTTGGGAATGCAAGAGGAGGGGTGGGTTGGGATTCAACTTATTTTTTCACTTCTTAAGGTGGAAAGGAACGTTAAAAATTTTCTTTCTATGGATGGGATGGAGTTTTAGAAGGAAAAGGGAACAAAATTCAAGATGGGATGGAAGAGAAGAAGGTAAAGAAGTAGATTCCACAATGGGGGCAGCATATGAGAAGTGAGGATCATGACACTCGGGCTAAAATAGCATAGATTGGGAAAGGGGAGGTTTGTGAGATGGTAATGCAAGAGTTTCCCATTGACAAGGTTGTCTAACATTAGATTCATAAGCCTCTATCTCCTTAATCCACTTTACAAGTTGTGGCAGCATTTCAACCATGAGATTGAGCTTCACCGATGGTTGAATAATGTCTTGGCATAGGGCCAACCCATGGACAAGGGACCCTAAAACCAATCATGAATGCTTTAAATTGAGATGTAGCCCTGGTTTGCATCATGTGTGCCTCCATTATTTGAATTTTCCTCTGCAAATCATTATCTTCCATAGGATTATCATTATCACTTGCATAACCTTGTTCTTAACAAACTCCATAATTTGGTGAATAACTAAACTGTTCGATATTGTTCATAGGGATATATATTGATTCTTAATCTAATTATAAAACTGATCTAGGGAATTTTGAAATAGATTAGAGGTGTATTTGTGTGGCATTGTTCTGCAAGTGTGAATTTCATTTGGGAAATGAAGTCATGATTACACAATTTCATGGATGCAATAAAAATGAAAGGTATGTAAAGAGAAAATGGATGGAAATGGATGGAAGAAAATGTAAAAGGTCTCGTTGATGAGATAGTGGGTTTATTATAATAGTAGAGTCACCAGGATGTACTTGAAATTTCCTCCAAAGGCTAAAATCGTCACCAAGAGCACATCAATCACGATGAAGTGAAGTGGTGAGGTGCTTCAAACCTGTCCCATTAGGTGTGCCAAAAGTTAGTGCAAAATTACAACACCATCTCGATTTGGTGTCATGTGTGTAAGGAAATTGGTGTGATTTTCTAACATCGACCATCTCTCAAGTTGTTGGACTTGATACTTGAGATGGAACTCTAGAGAAGGTTGGTTCCTCTACAAATCCTAATGATAAAAATACTCCGATATAGAAATAAAATCCTAAACTACCATGTCAAGGGACCATGGTTAGAAGGAGATGCGTAAAAGGGGAATCCTAAGCTAAAAGGAGGAATGATAGCACTAGAAAAGGGAGTGCAAGTTGATCTCTCTCCACGAGGGGAAGGAAATGGAGAACATGTGAGAGAGAGAAGACACACATGCCATAGATCAAGAACCACGAACTCCACTTACCCACGCATTTACAACACAAGTAAAATGGAACCTGCAAGTAAAATATACACACAACATGCCAAAAATGAATAGAAAGGAAAGACTACAACTAAAACTAGCTAGGGTAGACAAAACATGCCACAAAACACATTTTATTGCTTAAAATATGCACAATTCCATTATATTCATGGTAGAAGGTGTGAGATTACATTGCAGAGGCCATATTCAAGGTCTGGAACTCATGGGAAGTCGGCCACCATTTTGGCATGGTGCTACTACAACAAAGAAAATCTCAAGAACCCCTTCAAATGGGTGAATTTTACATATATATAGCAAAAGATCTCTCTCCTACCAGGCATTAATTTCTTGACAGGTGGTTTAGCTACCTAAACTACCGCCATTAATGCTCACCTCAGAAATGATAATCCTATAGAAAACTGGTTGCATTTCCTTCCTCTTTTTGGCCAGTAGCTCCAATTTTCCTTGTATCGATTCGATAGTACGATTGATTTGTTACCGGCCGATTACATTTTACCTTTTTTATTCTTCTTTTCGGATCAACCACCTTTTCCCATGTTCTTAGATAGTAGCATGGTTTTTGTGTTCTCGCCGATAGCATATTTCATGCTACCATTCAAGTAACATTTGTACCACCACCATCATTAAATCTCACAACTCACCTTGTCCCGATCTTGCGACCCAAACTTAACTTCCGTCCATGCTACCGGTCGGTAGTATGGTTTATGTTGTTATCCAAGTAGCATCCAGTATGATTCTACCAACGTACTTTCCTCTATCACTCACACTTCCACTCTTATTATTGGTCGGTAGTATTATTCATGCTATCACCGGTAGTAATCAGATTGCTTACCAGTCGGTAGCATTATTCATTCTACTAGCTGGTAGCATATTTTGATGCTATCGATGGGGTTTTACCTCCCAGATCATCGGCGTGACCCTCTAAGTTTCTCTATAGCTCATTGAGATACCTTCTACACTAGCTCAACTCGTCACTCCCCTTTTCTTAACTCGGTCCCGACTAGACCATCTCTCCCCTTAAAACCAACTCGGCTTGAAAACTTCTCCTTAGATCGCCATCTCGCCATGCAACTTGAATTTCCAAACAACTCGTACTCAACTCGGTTTTGACTCAATCGAGTTATCCTGAGCTACCTTTCTTTCTAAAACTTAGGGCTAAATTTGATGGTCATTTGGGTGTCTCATAATTTTAAATGACTAGTTCCATTGGGTATGTTATCCAAATTTATCCGGGGTAAATTTAAGACAACATGTTATAAACAATTTTTATCTATACACACCATCTTATTATTGATCTTGGTATCTCTTTCGTGATGGAGGTATTACCCCGAGTGGAGATATCCATGAGAGATTTAGGAATTTTCTTTCCTTTTCATCCAATATGGATACAATATTCTTCACACAATGAAAAATGGGAAGACTCATTTTCAAATGCATACTCATCCGAAAAAAAGTTTCAAATAAAACATGTAGCTTACCTATTTGTTTTGTCTTTTTATTGAACATTTCGCTTCAAAAGGAGAATCAAAACTTGACTCATATTTATCTAGCATTAGCATGGCATAGGTCAATATTTCAAGACTAAGTTAAGGGTATTCAATTCTTTCGCAATCTCCAAAATATATTGACCGATTCTTCCTTCAAAGCTTCCACATACTCATTTTAACATTTATTTGAATAATCTTAATTTTTAGTCTCATGGAGATAGTTGTAATCCGACCTTCATATGGCTCAGACTCACTTTAAAAATCCTTTCTCTAATGATGTACTTTTCTTATCATTTGGAGGTTACTTTCCTACAAATTAAGGCATGCATGATATTCGTTATTTTCAAACAGAGAGGTAATATCCACATTGGATGGGCATGGCTCAACTTTTAGTTCAATATTGATCAAATCATCCTCATTAAAAGAGGAAGGACAAAATGTAGGGGCTGAAACATGAGAATAATCCTTTACTCTATCCCGAACATCTCCTAGAAAGTCTTCTTCTTCATAGGGAAAAGAGAAGACTCCATGCTCATTGTGGTGATCATTATTACACTCTCTTGGTGATGACAGGGAAACCAACTCCTCGGGGAGGTCATGTTCTATTTTTCATCTGCAATTGTCTCAAAAAGGAATTGGATTCTTCAATTTTCTCCATTTCATCATTGGGCATTTGTGCATCAATTAAAGAGTCAAAATGAGAAATAAAATCATCCATAATTACCTCAAAATCATCCTTCGAAGAACTTGTGGTATGTAAGGAGGATCCATTTCTTGAACATATTCATGATTGATGAAATCCTTGGCAAGCACGAGATCATCCGTTATGGGGCAAGAATCCTCATCTCTCTTGTATACATTGCTCCTCTCAAGGACTGTGCTTTTGGGCCAAAATGTCATAGTCTACTTGAATTGAAGCCACAAGGATTTGATGATAGGATCTTCAAATGTAACAATTTTATCTCTTCTAAACATTATTTTCATAACTTTTGCATAAACGTTTTTTTTATCAGGGGTAAATAGTTTTGAAGGGACTTTTATAGAAATTATATTGACCTTATTTCCTTTTGTTTATTACATATTTTTGTTTGAAACAAGATACCTCTTCACTTTTCCGAATTTGTACTTTTGCAAGAGCTGGTCCAGAATTATGGATGATTAAAAAATTACATATCTTGGTGGTCATTTTCTTCTTCATTATTGTTATCACTTATTGGTGTTGAACACCAATCTTGAAACTTCATCATTGTGATGTGGGAAATGAATGTGACATGGATTCGTTCCTTGATAGAGTCACCTTCAAAATATAATTTTCACTATTGATATCTTTTTTTTTGTTATTTATAATATGTATTTTTGGTGGGATTTTCAAAGATATTTTATCGGTGAACAAATGGAAGTCTTCCCTAATTGAGTCCCTAAAAATTGTTGGCAAATTAATTTTTCATAGGGACAAATTATTAGTTTTCACCAATAGTTACGAGGCTAAGCTCCTCCTTATTATGTATGGGGAGGATCTCATTATTGAATGTAATATATATAAAATTTTGGGGTGGCCATTAGGTTGGAAATCACACATGGATACTCCACTAAACCTATGGTAAAGTTCTTGTACAAAGTACAAGGGAGGAATTTTCTATGAGGGAAGGTAAAGGGGAGTTGGAGAAATAAAGAGAAAGGGTTAATGTTGTGAGTAGGCTTACAGAATTCACATACATCAACTAGAGTAGGTCCATATTCAATTAGAAGAACACAAAAATGCTAACAATAATAAGACTAATAAATCATAGACACATAATTATATTAATTCATTTATCAAAGGAACCAACACATTTCTTGGTTTTACAAGATCATCATGTTTACAAATTTGGAAATTAGATGGAGAAATATTGGATGAATATAGACAAAGAAATGGATGAAATACAACTTTTATTTCTTGATGTAGTAGAGGTAAACCTCAAAAACATACAATCATTCAAAATTGCCAACCATTTGGAATTGAGAATCTATTCCAATTTATATCATTACAAAATGTCCTTTCATTTCCCCCACATGACTTTTCACCTATCCTCCTCACTTGTGACATTTCATATTCTTAGGGAAAAAAAGTGAGTCTTTTCTTATAAATGAAAAATGAATCTTATAATGTTGAATTGAGGATCACTTAAGTAAATAAGACAAAATAGGGAAAAAGTGCATTTTCAATAAGGAATTACAATATAGATAGAGAAGAAGGAAGAGACATATAGAGAGAGAAGGGTTCGCCAATTGGATGAAGATGAAGCTTTTTCTGATGGACCTTTAAGGAAATTCTTCATTAATGAGAATCTTGACCTCTAATGACTAGTTGAACTGAAACACTGAGATTGAATATGTTTCCTCCTGTGAGATGCAAGAACACTAAAAAGTGTTGAATAAGTGTTTAGAAACAATTTTGAGAGGAATGCAAGGTGAAATATGGATGACCATTGGCAATACCCATGATGATCCTCTCCTATCATGATTCTCATGACCATTTCCTTAATGACCTGAATTATGATGCTTCAACACCCTCATAGGCTTCATGATGTTCATGATTTCACCTATTGTAAAAGAAACCATCTGTGGAATTGGAACATTGTGGTCAAAAATTCATCCTCCGATAATATGTAGTAATATTCCAAGGCATAGAATAAGTGTTCAAGAAACATTGTTATGATATCTACAGAGTGATGAGAACATGGTGATTTTCTTCTAATCAAACTATTGGGGTTAGCACACCGGTTGTATAGACAATATATCAGATCTAAGCATACATGAAAATAAAAGTGAATATTCGACCAAAAGAAATATACAAAATAAGAGACAAATCAACACCATATTTAACATGGTTCAATGAGTGTGGGATACGTCCACCAAGAAACAAGACAATCTATTATCCAAAGCTTTGACAAGATATATAATGAAGATTTAAAATCTTCCACACCTCTCGATGTACGAGTACTTTTTTCTCTCAAGCTTTTGCTTCATCACAAATAATTATCTCTCTCACCAACTTTTGTAAGTTCTTTCTAATTCTTGTTAATCATCTTCTTTCTTACTTCTAAACCCTAGCTTTTATGCTTATATAGTCATTTATAGACTTAGGGCACTTATCCATGCAATTACAATGAATAGAAATACTTTAATGCTAAAAATAGATCTAATTCATGAGAGTTAATTAAAACATCCTTGCACAGGTAACCGACGCTAGTTAGCCCTAAATGTTGTTGGTTCCTTCCTTGCTTAATTGATGCAGTCATACCTAACCACTTGGTCTTGGGTGACTGATGTCGGTTCCTCCTTAACCGATGTCGATTCTTATATTTTTCTAGCAAGTTTCCATTGCATTCTAAATTGAGCTCCACAACTCAACAATCTCCCACTTCGAGATTAATTACTACACCATACCTATACAAGTATCATTCTTGGATACTTCCTTAGCTTTATTTCTTCCTCTTCAAGTCTCAAACTCGAAGACCAAACGAAGTGGAGTGTAGCTCCAATTTCTCCTTTGTTAATGGCTTCATTAGCATATACGTAGGGTTCTTTCTCGTATGAATCTTTTCCATATTCAAATTTCCATCCTCCAATACCTATTGTATGAAGTGATACCTCAATTGAATGTATTTCATTCTCAAATGAAATGTTGAGTTCTTTTTGCTAAATAAATTACACTCTGACTATCTTTGAATAGTTTACAATCACTTTTCTCCTTTCCCAACTCTTCCTATAACCTACTCATCCATATCATCTCCTTGCTCACCTTTGTAGCTACTGCAACATACACCGCTCCGTAGTAGACAAAGCCTCAACCTTCTCGTAATCTTGAAATCTAGCTAACTTTCATTCCACCTACTTGTGAAAATATATCCGGTGAGTGCTCCTCCTACCATCCAGATCTCCATCCATATGCAAATCAACATAGCCATGTAATGAAATATCCAAACCTCCATAGCATAACTGCATGCTAGATATCCCTTTCAAATACTTGAATATCCATTGGACTACTTTCTAATGCTCTTTACCTGGATTAGCCATATATCTACTCATAACACCCACTGCTTGTGCAATGTATGGTCTTTTACAAACCATAGCATACATAAGACTTCCAACCGCTGAATCATATAGCACTCATGTCACGTATTTGACCTCCTCATGTGATGAAGGACACTAATATTTTCTCAATTTGAAGTGTCCAGCCATAGGTGTCCTAACAAGTTTTACATTTTGTATGTTGAACCTTTCTAACACCTTGTAGATATAATCCTCCTGAGATAAATATAATTTCTTGTTTTTCTGTCTCTATGTATTTGCATGCCAAGGATTTTTTTTGTAGCTCCTAAATCCTTCATTACAAATTTGTGAGCTAGCTTTCTCTTAAGCTCACTAATGTCTTGCATACTAGATCCTACAATAAGCATATCATCCACATACAGTAAAAAAATAATATAGCTCCCATTTTCAAGCTTCTTGAAATAAACACAATGGTCATATTCACATCTCAAGTAACCATTATCATGCATAAAACTATCAAACCTCATGTACCATTGCCTTGGAGCTTGCTTGAGCCCATATAGGCTCTTTTTCAACCTGCACACTAGTTTCTCCTTACCCTTGACTTCATACCCAAGCGGATGTTGCATATAAATCTCTTCATCCAAATCACCATGAAGGAAATTTTTCTTCACATCTAGTTGCTCTAAATGCAAATCTTCTACTACAACTAAACTCAATACAATATGAATAGAATTCATCTTAAAGACAAGATAAAATATTTCACGAAAGTCAATACCTATTTTCTGTGTAAATCCCATTCGCAAGCCTTTCCTTGTACCTTTTCTATCCACCCTCTTCTTCCTTAATCCTATAAACCCACTTATTCTGCAATGTTCTCTTACCTGTTGGCAACTTAACCAAATCCCAAGTTTGGTTATGTTCCAAGGAGTCCATCTCCTCATCCATGTCATGCTCCCATTAAACGTGAGTCTTATCCTGCATTGCTTCTTCAAAGCTCTCAAGTTCACCACTATAAGTAAATAATAAATAAAATAGTAAGCTGTAAATATTTCTGGAAGTTTACTTACCCTTTGTGACCTTCTCACATGAGTTTGGGGTACTGGAGACTCAATCTAGGCCTCCTAGACATTCCTATCCAAATATGATAGTGACTGATGTTGGTCACCTCTAACTAACATCGATTCGATAACCGATGCGGTTTGGATCCTCTATAACTAATACCAATTTGTCTAACCGGTGTCGGTCAAGGGTCAACCGACATCGATTACTATGTAACCCTGTCAATAATTCTTTTAAATCTGAGAGTTCATTTTCATTCACAAACTTCTCAACCGGTTCATCCTTGGGTACAAAAATTTGATCCCTATACATTCTCTTTTCATTCCATTCAACATCACAACTCCTAATAATTTTAGAATTCTCTAAATCCCAAAAATGGAAACCGAAATCACCAGATCCATAACCAATGAAAGTGCATCTCTTGGATTTTGCATCCAACTTTTTCTATTTTCCTTATCAATATGCACAAAATATTCTAAACCAAAAACTTTAAGAAAAGAAATATCTACCTCTTTTCCGGTCCAATCTTCCTCTGGTATTCCTCCATCTAGTGAACTTGAAGGTCCATGGTTAATCAAATAAACCATTGTATCAATTGCTTCTACCCAAAACTGCAAGGGAAATCTAAAATGTATCCTCATACTTCTAAAGCACGTTCCATGATTATCATGTTCATCCTTTTACAAAACCATTCTCTCTGTGGTGTTCTTGGAACTGTTCTTTTCTCTACGAATCCCATTCACCGAACAATAATCATTGAAAGCCTTGTTACATAATGTATTCACCACCATTTTCAAATCTAAGGCACTTTAACTTAGAATTTTACTCATTCTCAACAAGGGCTTTCCATCTTTTAAAAGTCTCAAAAACAGCATATTTACATTTAATAAAATAAACCCATACCTTTCTTGTAGCATCATCAATGAAAGTAACATAATCTGGGATCCTCCATGAGAATCTACTCCGAGCTAGTTCCCACACATTATTTCACACGAGAATGTGTTTCCGCCCAAGAATAGAGTTGCTTCTATCCTTTCATTCTCTTGAGAAACAAATAAGGGTTAGGGCTAGGAGGAATACTGTTGAATGTTGAGAGGGTGTGCGTGTACCGTAGAGAGAGATCAGATCGATTGTGAAGAATTCCTTTTTATCCGGGAAGGACTACCTACAAGACCACCAGATTTTAGTTAGACAATAAATGAGGAACCGCTTGGGTCCAGAAATATTAGACTTCCTTTCGAAGGTGGTCAGCCCCTTTTAATACGAATTAACACAAATGATAATAAAGAAACTATTGTAAAATCACGATTTAGGTACCTCGTTACAAATCAATAGGGACTAAACTACCAATAATAAAACGTCACGTTGTTTGTTTGGTCAATGGTCGTTGATACGTTCACCGAAAGTTACGAGGATAAACCAAATGGATCGAGGTTGTTCGAGACAAATAGGTGAGAGGAAGGTTTTGGCTATAAGTCACAGTGACCGATGCTCGGCCATCGAATAACCGATCGCATGTTAGAGAACCGCGCTTTGGTAGGGGATAAGCGACACGGTAGAGTTAGTAATCTAGGCACTTCGGATAGAGGTTGGTTGTAGGGTGATTGTGGGGTTTTAAAGACCGGTGGATGGCCGAGGGAATAGTGAGATGACGAGGAAGACTCGTGAGAGTGATAAGACTATCTTCCAGGGGCAATACAAGGATGTATGGATGAAGGTTAAGTGCGTGGAGTGGCGGGTGGTAGATCTAGGAGTGAGCTTATAATTTCTATCAATCAAAAGACTCAGGAAATGGTGCTTAGAAACATACAAGACACTACTTACTCATTCTTGATGAAGATTCAAATCCAAGGAATGTGGTAGTGAAGAAGGCTCATTGGGATGATCTGGTATTGGAAAACAAGCTGATGAAGCTATCCTCAGTCTTTTCCAATGCTTGAATGGGGGTGACAAGCAATCCGGTGGCTCGCCATTGCGATCTTCGGCTCGATGCTCTTCTCTTTTCTTCACTCATCTCTGCTCTGCAAGTGAATTTCGGATCCTTCAAATGAATTCCAGATCCTTTGTTTTTGGTTGGGGGAGGTCATTTATAGGGAACCAATGGCGGTTATGTAACCGACGGTGGTCGAGTAGGAACCGATGTCGGTTAAGTCAAAGTGGGCTATTTTTAGTAAAATAGCCAACTTTCCCTCCTTTTCTCCCGAGGGATTAGTTGTGGGCTTGGTCAAGTCATTATTAGGTTGGTTTTGGTGCGGGTGAGGAGTAATTAGTCATGGGTGTGGATGTAGACCAAGTTATAGGTCTTAATTAGGTTAGTTTAGGGTTAGGGCTAGGTCATGATGAGGTGGCGAAATGAGGTGGCAGGTTTGGAGATGTGGATTTATTAATTATAAGGTAATTAATAAATAATTGTGCAAGGTTTAGGTGGTGAGGTTAGGTTGCGAAATGAGATGCGGGGCACAGGGTGTCGTAAGACACAAATTTGGTGTCTACACTAGCCACTTGTTGTCATGTAGCTTGTCTTGTAAAGTGCTGCACCGACAATTAATAAGAAGTGATTGCCCCGGTTAAAGGTATAGGTAATCCCCCTCAAATCTATCACAGATTGAGGTGATGTGAAATCAGGGATAGGGTTGATAAAGGGTGAATGGTGTTGAGATGATGGTAAGATGGTGGGATAAGTTCAAGGAAGCAGACGCACATTGAAATGCAGTAGTACGACCAGGGTACACGATTTGAAGAGCAAACAAGCAATACATAGGCAAAGGTTGATAGTTTATCCAAACAAGGTTGATATAATCCTCGGTATCAAGGCATAGGAAGTAGCTCAGGGGATATAACGGGTAAGGTACAGGAACGTTTAGGCATGTTCGGTAGTACCAAATGGTTGGTTTGGTTGAGATAAACGTCACGGTCTCGGTCTAGGCAAAGTTGGTCGACTGATCAAGTCAAGTATCCTAATCATGCTAAAACATGAACAGGTGAGCCTAGATTGAACAAAAAGTTACATGATGGGTGGATAAAATTGTAATTTGCAGGTTTTGGGTGAGGTACTTAATTGGTGCGGCCTTGGGTCGGGCCGATTGATGAGTGAGGGCCTTGGGTCGGGTCTGATTGGTGGGGTGCGGCCTTGGGTCGGGCCGGATTGGGTGGTTGCGGTGTTGGGTCGGGCTCGATTGGGTGGTTGCGCCTTAGGTCCAGCCAAATGGTTGGTCAGGCCCAGGTCGGGGCCAAACGGTTGGTTGCGGCCGTGGGTCGAGCCAAATGGTTGGTTGCGCCTGGGTCGGGTCACAATGGTTGGTTGAGGCCTGGGTCGGGCCAAATGGTTGGTTGCGGCCTTAGGTCGGGCCAAATGGTTGGTTGCGGCCTTGGGTCGGGGCAATTGGAGTCAAAATAAGGCAAGTCAACAAAGTCGGGGGTAGGTGATGGGGAAAAAGTGGAGATTGGTGGACAAGGGTGGGAGTTAGGTGAAGGAAGTAGGGAACCGATATCGGTTATGTATAACCAATATCGGTTAGAAGACCAATCTTGGTATTCTAGGGCGCAAAATAACCAGTATCGGTTATAGGCCAAAACCTATAAAAAGAAACAATACGGCAT
This sequence comes from Taxus wallichiana var. yunnanensis, assembly GCA_018340775.1. Taxonomy (NCBI): domain Eukaryota; kingdom Viridiplantae; phylum Streptophyta; class Pinopsida; order Cupressales; family Taxaceae; genus Taxus; species Taxus wallichiana. Next base: position 39,385,401 of record CM031236.1, on the reverse strand, counting down.
GTCATTGTCACTTTGTGAATTTGAGCGCCCCATTTTGTCTTGTCCGAGGTGTTAAGTGATTTTGTTGAGTTTGTGGCCGAGGTGGCATTATTTGAGTGGAGGAGTGAGTGGTTGGTAGACCCAGGCGATCGGGAGGCGAGTTTGATTGGTGGAGAACCCAGTGAGGAGATTTGGGGCCATGGCATAGCCGGGAGGAGCAGGAGGTGCTTTGGACCAATTTGGACCACTACCCTATCCCACCATGATGATGTGTAGTCATACCGGTAGGCTCGAGCTCTTACCTATGTGAATTTAATGAGTTTAACTTAGATGTGGGTTTTGGGTAGAATCCTAATTTTAATAAAATAAGGAGTGAATGGAGGTAATGTGTAAAATGGAGTGGGTAGGTAGGCTAGTTAGGCCAAAACGGCAGGGTGGGTAGGTTTTTAGGGTTTTCTGGTGGGTAAAAGGGGAGAAATAGAAAATAATAGTTTTTACGGGCCGTTTTGGGTTCGGCCCCGGCATGGGATAGTGACCGATGTCGGTCACTGGGCGGCCGGCATCGGTCACAGAAATAGTTTGTATACGTTGTTTAGGTAAAGACCGGCGTCGGTCATAGGTCGACTGGTGTCGGTACACATAATTTACTTGGGGGGACCGATGGCGGTCGAGGGTGACCGGTACCGGTCAGCATGGATAGGAGTTATGGTTTTTGTTTGTTGTTAGAATTTTGTCGTGTTGTTTTGTTTGTTTGTTTGGGGGTGAAGGGGGGGGTAGAGGTGATAGGAAGGGTGATTAGGGTGGGGGAAATGGGGTTGATGGGGGTTGGTTCGGGTAGGATAGATTAGGTGTTGGGTATGAAGTAGGAGGTGTTAAATGGCGGGGGTATAGGTAGATGGCTAGAGTAGATCGGGGGTGGTTGGTAGGGTGTGAGATAAGGAAAGGGGATATCGTAGATGTTATAGGGTAAGATAGGTGGGTGTAGATGTGTGTCAGAGAGGCGGGTTGTGGTTGGGTGGGTAAGTGGGTATAGAGAGTTAAGGTAGTTGTTATTGTAAAGGGTAGGCCTGATGAAGTGGGTTGTTTTTGTAGGCACGCCAGCAGCTTACGATGCGGGATCGGATGCCCCCTCTATTGAGGCGGATGCGGCCACATGTGTCCACAGTGCAGTGGGGCATCATGCGAGAGGTTGGACTCGGCGGAGTCTAGCGGTATAGGGCTGTGGATAGGGACCACAGCCTGATGGTTGCCCTCATCGAGAGATAGGATCGCAACAACCAATGTCTTCCATCTCCCTACTAGAGAGATGACGATTACCTTAGAGGATGTGTATCGCATCCTGAGACTGCCGATCGTAGGTGAGGTAGTGTTCCAGGTGGATGCAGAGACAGTGATGGATAGCATCCTGCATGTATTCTGGGGATGCAGCCCCATTGTTGACCTATCACAGTGCGAGCATTGCCTATGGTGACATGTATCGCACACACCGACAAGAGACACGGATTGCCATGTTGATGATGATAGGTATCACCTGCTTCGCCCTCCCAGACTCAAAGGGAGGCCACTTCCCATGGGCTTTGATGGGAGTTTTGCACGAGATGGTAGAGGAGCATACATGCGTTATGTCCGGGGCACCGGTGTATCTCGGTGCAACTATACAGAAGAGAGCGTGGGGTAATCGCCGTATGAGGTGATTCAAGATTTGCTAGACATTTTTGTTACACTCGCTTTGGGCATACAAGCACATCATCTATATATGACCATGTGAGGGCTGCCCAAAGAGCAGTGGCCTGGTGTATATAGATATGGATTTCAGAGGTGGTTGGGGGTCGTGGGCCAGCCACGAGTGGTGCTCGCAGGACGGGATGTGGCCTACTACCGTCATATGTTGGAGGGCTTGACCGCACTGGACATTATATGGAGGCCCTACAGAGGCCATCAGCCCCGAGGAGGAGCCCGAGCATAGATGCGCTGGATCCAGTATAGTTTCTGGATAGCTGGACGGAGGCCCGAGGAGTATGAGCGGATACCCCTAGAGAGGGTACGACGATAGTTGGGCTTGCGATAGGATGAGCCACCTCCCTTCCCACAGTACCTAGAAGGGATGATGTAGAGGCCCCACTACCTGCACCGCAGCCCGTTGACCAGTTGCATTAGCAGAGAGACCCGGCCAACGATACAAAGTGGATGATGCCGTTGTCCACTCAAAATTCCCTCGCTCTTATGAAAGTAAAAATTCAAAATTTTGAGTTTAAGTGTCTTCTAATGTACCGAAGTCGTGAAATTGAGAAAATCTATGTTTTTGGGTCATTTTGTGTGTTTTTCGGGCCTGTCAGACATTTTTGTCCCAACATGTCCCAAGTTCAAAAGTGCGTTCTGTTCTAATCGGTCGATTTCCTAAAGTTTGTCTTTTTGGGCTGTCGGAACTTTTTGTCCCAATCTGTCCCAAAAGGAGTTGTACAAGTTGTTCCATTTTCGGCCGAATCGCCCAAACCGCGTACTTCGCATACTTACGTCCCAAATGTCCCAAACTCTTCCGGACCCATTGTCACCTTTTCGCACGATTCGGCCGAGTCGCGTGTTTCGCGCCCTTTTGTCCCGCATGTCCCAACAGGAATTTGTGCATCTTTTCCTCGCTTCGCCCGAATCGGCCGAGCCGCGTGTTTCGCGCATTCACGTCTCACATGTCCCAAATGAACCAAGTGCCATTCTTGCTTATTTTTCCCGCTCTACCCGAATATCATGCTTATTCTAATTGGTAGGTATGTATTAAATGCACATTCATTGTCTTTCTCTCTCCTAATCATCTATATAATGAGCGAACCCCCTATGCATTTTTCACACTGCTTCCATGCTATCCTTTGCTCGAACCCTTGCAATATAATTTCCTGCGCGTGTATCCCTTTCTCTGTAATTATTTCCCGAAGTCTAGCCCAGCGTCTCTCGTCCTCCAAATTACTATCAATATGAAGATCAAATTTCAGGGGACGGGAGCAAATCTCGCCACTAGAATCGCCGTTTCCAATGTTGGGGACAAGTGAAGCTCGTCATCTTGATTTCGGTGATTTTTGGGCAAGGATGGCAATGCAAGCCCTACACCAATGGCGCAGATGATTCACGACAGTAGTTTGGCTTTCACTGGAGGCTTCCCGATCTCGATGCATGGTGTCAGGCCGACACGAAGTGCTTTCATGCGAAGCTCACTTCGACCCTGATTCGAGCGAATTAACCAATGTACACGGGGAACTCATCGCCAAGCTGGATGCTGCTGCCATTAGCACTACTCTGAGGATCCCAGAGATGGAGAATGCCATAGTTGTTTCCCGGGATCAAGCACAGGCCCTGTTTAATCAAGATAGTGACAAATACAAGGCGCGGGTGGCGAAGTCATGGCTTAAAAACCCTAGGAAGGGAGCATCTCGCCTATCCAAGACTCTCTTCCGAGCAGATTTCAATGAAGAGTTGTCAGATTTCATAATCCTACTGGCTCGGGTGATGGGCTTACCTTCTACTAACGAGTTCCATTTCTGGATGTGCCTGCTCATCTCCATGGTGTGCGAGGGAACTCAAAATATCAACTGGGCAGAGATCATCAGCATGAACTTGATGGAGCAGCTGTCCAATGTTTAGCAAATGAAGAAGTTCTACATGACTTCGCACTGATGTATACTCTGAAGCGCAAGCATCAAGACAATGGTTTGGTTTTATTACATTGATGCCCACAAGGATGATCCTATATATGCCTCTTGCCTGCAGTTCACCCTAGAGACCAAAGCAATCGCAATTTGAAGATTAAATGATGCTTTCACCATGTACGTGGTCATGCCGCCGAGGGTGACACTGCTAGAAGGTTTTCAGAAAAAGCCATGAACACGATATCGCACTATGGTGCCTATTTTATTCAATTCAGAAAATTCTCCTATATCAAAGCTTCTTTGCTATGAGAGCACCCCTCCGAGGCTTCCCATGTTCTGCGGTGATAAGATGGCCTTGATAGAAGTATGCAGCAATTAGACAAATTACACGTAACTGCAGAGACAAGAAGCTTTCTTGTTTGCACTTTCCCATCTCTTTGGGAAATTACACTTGTAAAACAGCCCTGGACGCACAGAACATAGAAAGAGCCCTAGTTCCTATCACCGTTCATTTCTTTAAACCAAGAACTTGCTTCGACTTGAAGAAGTTCATTGAGCAGAACATCAAGATAATCTATCATCATAGGGCAGATACAGAAGACTATTGGGCTGACTGTGCAGATGATTTTGAAGCTAGAAGGAGGCATCGTGGCAAAAGTTCTCTTCGCAATTGATCCAAGAACTCGGCTTGTACCAAGTTCCTGAAGGACTCCAGGATGACAATTCTGATCTATACTCATATGAGTATGACAATGTGATTAAGCACACTCCCTTGGAGGACTTGGATTGGAACAGGAAAGAAAAAGATGATCTGGCTGAGATCCTTGCTCCAGTCTTAGTCAGGACTAAGGTCTGGTTTGACAGGAAAGTTCGAGAGCTCAGAAGGCACTCAGGAGAATCCTCTTCCAAGGATGTTTCAACACCAAGGAGGGAAGCATCGACTCCCATATCAGACACACCTGTGCAAACCCCTCCTGCCTCATCAACGCAAGGACCTACAGCTTCCACTCCTTCTTCATCCACTCAAGTGTACCAGAAGAAACTCAAAGAGGTTAAGAAGGAGCCTGTGGAAAAAGATCCTCAAAGAAAGCAGGTAGAAGTGCCTTTGGGACCAGAGAACATCATTGTTCTCAGTGAAAGTGAAGAGAGTGAAGTGCCAGCCCCTGCAAGTCCTGCTCGATTTGTCACCGTAGGCTTAGCAATCTCCAGAATTGCTGACCTTGAGCATCAGACACTATTCTGGAGGTGACTTTGGCTTTCTTGGCACGAGAAGGAGTAGTGCCCAACATGGCTGCCACAGCATCAAAATTTGGCCCTGAGCTCCGAGAGGAAGATTTCCTCTTTCTACTGTCAACAAAAGGTTGAACCCATGCAAAAGAGGAAGAGGAAGTAGCAGGAGGGGCAAGAGGACCAAGAGACATAGAGCTCATGACACTCAAGGTTTGACATGCTATGGTCTCAAGCCGAGATGTGAGTGAGGCGCCTGGAGACAATTGCTATAGAGGAATCAAAAGCAATTGGAAGTTCGGTGCTTTGGACTTCCTTATCTTTATTTGTTGGATCTTGGGGGAGCATTTACTGGGTGGCACTTCACTCTCTTCACTTTCACCGAGAACAATGATGTTCTCTCGGTCCCAAAGGCACTTCTTCCCGCTTTCTTTGAGGATCTTTTCCATGTGCTCCTTCTTAACCTCTTTGAGTTTCTTCCGGTACACTTGAGTGGATGAAGAAGGAGTGGAAGCTATAGGGCCTTGTGTTGATGAGGCAGGAGGGGTTTGTGACAGTGTGTCTCGATATGGGAGTCGATGCTTCCTCCTCGGTGTTGAAACATCCTTGGAAGAGGATTCTCCGAGTGCCTTCCGAGCTCTCGAACTTTCTGTCACAAACTAGACCTTAGTCCCGACTAAGATCGGAGCAAGGATCTCAGCCAGATCATCTTTTTCTTTCCTGTTCCAATCCAAGTCCTCCAAGGGAGTGTGCTTAATCACATTGTCATACTCATATGAGTATAGATCAGAATTGTCATCCTGGAGTCCTTCAGGAACTTGGTACAAGCCGAGTTCTTGGATCAATGCGAAAAGAACCCGCCACAAGTGCCTCCTTCTAGCTTCAAAATCATCTGCACAGTCAGCCCAATAGTCTTCTGTATCTGCCCTATGATGATAGATTATCTTGATGTTCTGCTCAATGAACTTCTTCAAGTCGAAGCAAGTTCTTGGTTTAAAGAAATGAACGGTGATAGGAACCAGGGCTCTTTCTATGTTCTGTGCGTCCAGGGCTGTTTTACAAGTGTAATTTCCCAAAGAGATGGGAAAGTGCAAACCAGAAATCTTCTTGTCTCTGCAGGTTCTGTGCAATTTGTCTAATTGCCTGCATACTTCTATCAAGGCCATCTTATCACTGCAGAACATGGGAAGCCTCAGAGGGGTGCTCTCATAGCCAGCAAGCCTGATATAGGAGAATTTTCTGAATTGAATAAAATAGGCACCGTAGTGCGATATCAGGTTCATGGCTTCATCTGAAAACCTTCTAAAGCAGAAATGTCACCCTCAAACAGCCTGACCACGTACATGGTGAAAGCATCATTTACTCTTCTAAAATTGTGATTGTTGATCTCTTTAGGGTGAATCGAGGGCAAGAGGCATATATAGGATCATCCTGTGGGCATCAATGTAAGAAAACCAAACCATTGTCTTGATGCCACCAGTAGTATACATCGTGCACGAAGTCTTGTAGAACTTCTTCATTCACTTGAACATGGACAACTGCTCCGTCAAGTTCATGCCGATGATCTCGCCCAGCTTGATATTTTGAGTTCCTCGTACACCATGGAGATGAGCGGGCACATCCAGAAATGGAACTCGTTAGTAAAAAGGTAAGCCCATCACTCGAGCCAAGAGGATTATGAAATCGACAACTCTTCATTGAAATCTACTTGAAAGAGAGTTTTGGATAGGTGAGACGCTCCCTTCCTAGGGTTTTTAAGCCATGACTTCACCACCCGTGCCTTGTATTTGTCACTATCTTGATTAAACAGGGCCTGTGCTTGATCCCAGGAAACAACTATGGCATTCTCCATCTCTGGAATCCTCAGAGCAGTGCTAATGGTGGCAGCATCTAGCTTGGCGATGAGTTCCCCATGTACATTGGTTAATTCACTCGAATCGTGGTCAAGTGAGCTCCGCATGAAAGCACCGTACAAGACTTTTGTACATCGAGATCGGGAAGTCTCCGGCGAAAAGCCAAACCACTGTCGTGAATCATCTCGCGCCATTGGTGTAGGGCTTGCATCGCCATCCTTGCCCAAAATCACCGAAATCAAGATGACGAGCTTCACCTGCCCCCAACATTGGAAACGGTAGATTCTAGTGGCGAGATTTTCTCCCGTCCCCGAAATTTGATATTCATATTGATAGTAATTCGGAGGACAGAGACGCGGGCTAAACTTCGGGAAATAATTACAGAGGAAAGGGATACATGCGCAGGAAATTATATTGCAAGGGTTCGAGCAAAGGATAGCATGGAAGCAAAGTGTGAAAATGCATGGGGGTTCACTCATTATATAGCGATTAGAGAGAGAAAGACAATGAATGTGCATTTAATACATACCTACCAATTTGAATAAGCATGATATTCAGTAGAGCGGGAAAAATAAGCAAGAATGGCACTTGGTTCATTTGGGACATGTGAGACGCGAATGCATGAAACACGTGGCTCGGCCGATTTGGGCGAAGCGAGGAAAAGATGCACAAATTCCTTTTGGGACATGCGGACAAAAGGGCGCGAAACACGCGACTCGGCCGGATCATGCGAAAAGGTGACAATGGGTCTAGAAGAGTTTGGGACATTTGGGACGCAAGTACGTGAAGTACGCGGTTCGGGTGTTTCGGCCGAAAATGGAACAACTTGCACAACTCCATTTGGGACATTTGGGACAAAAAGTTCCGACGGGCCCGAAAAAGACAAACTTCGGGGAAATCGGCCGATCGGGGAACATAACGCACTTTTGAACTTGGGACAGCTTGGGACAAAAATGTCCGACAGGCCCGAAAAACACACAAAATGACCCAAAAACGTAGATTTTCTCAATTTCACGACTTCGGTACATTAGAGAAGACACTTAAACTCAAAATTTTGAATTTTTACTTTCATAAGAGCAGGGAATTTTGAGTGGATAATACTGCTCCTTCTTGGGATGACTTGGCATAAATTCAAGGAATGAGACAAGGTAAGAACTTATACAAACTTGGGGAAGTAGACCAGTACCTTATCCCTTGGGCCACGGAGTCAAAAAGCAGACCAATACAGAGGACAACACACCAAAACAAAATGAAAGAAAAACAAAAACGCCGTATGTAATATACAAAGGACTCCCTAATCACCTATGACTTGAACAACTTGAGGTACTGCCCACTATAAGGAAGTGGGAGAGGAGAACCATCCATGTAATCAAGATAAAAGGAATTCTTACCAGAAAAGTGTCTGATCTTGAAAGGTCCGAGCCAAATGGAATCGAACTTGCCATGGCTGCCACAAGGTTCATGCCTTTTATCCCATAACAACACACATGTCTCCAAATTGGAAATCTCGAACCTAGCTTTCTTGTCAAACAAGACCTTTACCTTCTATCGGTGATCGATATCCTATCTCGCAACCTCTAATCTGTCCTCATTTAGTTTTGAAGGTACATAATTCTTTTATCCAAAGCATCACTGAAACTAGTATCTTCAATGGCTTTCATTAGATGCAAGGCTAGCATTCCCTCCACCGCATCGCAATTGGGCATCTACTCCATATACCACTTGAAAAGGAGACATTCCAATATCACTCTTTGGTGTGATCCTCGTCTCGCCCAAAGAGCATCATAGAGCTTCTTATGCCGTTTCGTTGAGACTCATTGACTAATTTCCTTATAATAGTCACCAAATTTTTATTAGTGGATTCTACTTGCCCATTTCCTTGAGGATAGTAATCTGAGGAGTGAGCCAAAGAAATGCCATACCCATAGCAAAAATCCATTATCTCAGTTGAAGAGAAATTCAAAGCATTATCTGTCACAATCTTGTTAGGTACACCATACCTTACCAAGATGTTCTCTTTGATGAAGCTGCATACCACTTCAGAAGTAGTACTCTTAACTGGAATAGCTTCCACCCATTTGGTGAAATAGTCCGTGGCAGTTAGTACATGAGTATGACCAGCACTAGAAGCAGGATTAAGTGTTCCAATGAAGTCCAAACCCCACTGTTGAAAAGGTTCTTCAATTACAACTGGCCTAAGAGGCAAAGAGGCCACTTTGGGTCTTCCCAAAAATTCTGACAAGCCTCACATTTACCAACCCACTCGGATGCATCTCTGAACAAGGAAGGCCAGTAATATCCTCCACGAAGAATCTTGTGAGCAGTGACCGTTGATGAATAGTGCCCTCCACATGCCTGATCATGAAAATCTGAGAGCAACTTTCTCTGCTGTTCCTTATCCACACATTTCAAAAATCTCCCATCTAACCCACGTTTGAACAAGGCGTTTTCCCACAACACATATTACAATGACCTCAATTTAACAGTCCTCTTTTCTTTGGCATTTAAATGAGAGGGGCATTCCCCATAGGTGATAAAATGGGTGATGTCAGCATACCATTCATCAACTGAGCTAAGGAATAGAATGGTAGGAAGGCCAACGTTGTTCTCCAGTAATTCATGCTTAGCTCCTTCAGCAATGAGCTCACAAAGACCTTTTCCACGAACCAGCTTGGTCGGCTTGATGTCAATGTCATATTCTTGGACCTTAGCAACCCAGTTTCCTCTCTTGGATCCAAATTCTTGTTGTGTGAGAATTGACTTAACCGTTGTATCTGGAACCAACACCATGGAATGAGAGTTGAGGATGTAAAAGTGAAACTGCTTAACAGCTTTGACCACTGCAAAAGCATGTTTCTCCATCATGGTGTATTTTAACTCATGATCTTTCAGAATATAGCTCATGAACGCAATTGGGAGTTCATGCTCGTTAGAGTCTTCTTGAGTCAAAACAGCAGCCAAGGTATTATCTGTGGCATAGCAATAGATAATAAAATCTTTGCTGAAATCAGGACAGGCTAAAACAGGAGTTTTAGCGATAGCTCTCTTGATACCTTCAAAGGATTCCTTTCCTTCAGAAGACCAACCAAACGTTTGTTTCCCTTTCATCATCTCGAGAAATATTCAAAGTTAACTCGCAAAATCAAGGATGAATCTTCTTAAAAATTGATCTTACCAAAGAAAGAGTGCACGCCCTTTTCTTGGTTGGGAGAGGAATTTCTTTGGATAGCTTGTACTGTTCAGATCAATCTTAATACCATCTTTGGAAACAATGTGCCCTAATAATTTCCCTCGGTGACACAAAAGACATATTTTTTAGGATTCAAAGAAATCCCGTGCTCTTTGCATCTTATCGAATCTGTCTCTGTGTGACTAAAATGATCCGCCCTTGTTTTAGAAAACACTGCTGTCAAAGTCGTCAAGGTATATGACAATACACTTCCCTTTCAAACTTCTAAAAGCCAGATCCATAGCTCTCTGAAAAGTGGCACCAGCATTAATGAGCCCAAAAGGCATTCTCTTGTAAGCAAAGGTACCCCAAGGAGTAGTGAAAGTTGTTTTGTGTTGATTTGCAGTATCAACCTCTACCTGATTATATCCCGAGAATCCATCAAGCATAGATAACATTTCAGATCTTGTTACTGCTTGCAGGACCTGATCCATCATGGGCAAAGGATAATTATCTTTCAAGGAAGCCTGATTTAGATTCCTGAAATCAACACAGATGCGGATCTCACCATTTTTCTTCCTAACAGGCACAATATTTGCAATCCATGTTGAATGGTGAATGGGAAAAATGATTTTGGCCTTCAACAACTTCTGAATTTCCTGAAAGATAGTGTCAGCTATTTTGGGGTTGTATTGCCTCTGTTTCTACTTAAAAGGCTTAATTCCAGGCTTGAGTGGAATAAAATGTTGCATATCTTTTGGTTTGAAAGCTTTCAAATCTTCATAAGAGTAAGCAAGAACATCTTTATACCTCTTTAAAAGATCAATTGCTTTCTTCCTTTCATCTGCTGTGCAACATTTTCCAATGTTCACAAGCTTAGGATCAGTGGAACTCCCAATATCAATCTTGTCATACTCACTGATTGTTGAGGTCGGTGGAAGGTCTAGACTTCACATACCTGTCATGTTTATCAAAAAGTTCCTCCAAACTCACCAATCCTTTAGGAATCTTGTTTCCCTTGAGATTGATGCATCCATCCTGATCCGTTTCTTCTCCTTGGGTGACTGCTTTGTCAAAGGGCACACTTTCACGAGGCAAGTTGTCACTTCCTTCAAAATACAGTTGTTTGAAATTACCCTTGAGTTCAAGGAAAGAAAGCAAGTGTTGATCATCATTGAAAACTTGCCAGTTATTGGTATTATCAGGTACACTAGGCCGATGGACCATCTCAATGGTGAACTTATCCTGAGAGAAGTCAGGATGAGGAATCAGTAGTGACCCTGAGACTGCCAGTGAATCAGCCCTGTTGTTCTTCTCCCTAGGTATTGCTTCGATGGAGAATGCATCAAGAAATTCAATGGAATCCCAAACCTGATTCCGGTAATGTTTCAACCTTCCATTTTTTACCTGAAAAAGGCTTCTGACTTGCTTTACAATCAATTCTGCATCACCACGAGCCAGAAGATTCTTTACACCTTGTTCTTTGGCCACTATGCACCCAAATATGAGAGCCTCATACTCGTTGTATTATTAGTATTTTCAAACTGCAACTTAAATGAAAAAGGATGAAGGCTACCTTCAGGTGACACCAGTAGGACACCAGCTCCAGAACCAGCTGAGGAACAACTTCCATCAAACTCTAAAATCCAAACACCATTAGGATCTTTAGGTGACACTTTGGGAAGTTGGATTTCATCAGGGGACATAATCATGTAGTTTCCATGACCCATATCCTCATAGAGTATTTGTGCTTTAGGATCATCCATTTTTTGTACAATATACTCAGATTGCTTCTCAGGCATCAACTTCTTCATTTGTCCATTAACAGGTACGAGTGCATGTGACCAATCCATTTGAATTTCTCCACCCACATCCTTACAAAAATTCCTACTTAGCAACATCCCGTATGAAGGAGGAATATCTACTACTAAGATGGTAGCCAAAACTCTCTTTTCAGGCAAAGCAACAAAAGCCACTTGTGCATCTTTAATTCTTCCGACTGCAGGGCACCTCCTTACTCTCCATGGAGTAACAGGATCCATAAGTGCGTGTGAGGGTCAAGCCTAAGGCATGAGCTACTTTAGCAGGCATCACATTGTCTGAGGCTCCTGAGTCTATGACACAATTACTGAGCCTATGGCCAGCTATAAGAAGTGTTACATAAAATGGTTTAATTTTGTCATTGGGTGAGGTGACAAGTAGCCTACCTAAGACTAGGTCGTGGTGCGAGTAAGAAGGAGTAGGTAAAAGGCCTTTCGAGGTGATTTTAGAATGGGAATTAACAAATTGAATCATTTTGGCAAAAGCTTTGGGATGGGTTTGATAATACTCAAACCTCCGAAATTTGAACCTTAGTCTTTTCGGATGATCAATAATATCAAAGACCCAGTAGTAGACGGGCCATCATCACATGAGATCCTAGTTTTATCAATTTTAGGAGAAAAAGAAGTAACTTTACTAGGAGGATTTGACAGGACTCACCTTTGGTGTAGATGAAACAGGATAGGAGATCCTCTTTTGCAATTACAGGGATAGTTGTCGGCTGCTCCTTAGATTTCTTGGGGGCTGCGTCACTTTTTCCCTCTGATTTGTCTGCTCTCGAGTCATGACAGCGAATGATTCGCTATTCATGTCCGCTACTACTTCATCATAATCATCTCCATCATCAATGCCCTCAGTGGTGAAGAAATTAACTCGAGATCCCTCAAGTTCATCTGCTTCATCATCAACTTCTTCCACCAATTCCTCGCAAGCTTCATTATCCTCATCATCCTCTGGTTCCTCAACTTCACAGGTAGCATTGACAGGAACTTTAACAGGAGGTCCTTCAAGTGCTAATCTTGTTTGAGAAGCAGGCAAATGATTTCTGGGCTGAAAATTTCTCCTTGGAACGTCTGCATAAGGAGCATGCTGAGCCAATTGTTTCTTTATGGCAATGAGATCATTCACAAGTTTTTGAACTAATGGATCAGTATTAGGTCCAGGGGTGGAAGAGGAGGAAGCAGCAGACTTAGATTTGGAAGGGTCTCTCCTCAACTTCCCTGACATGATCAAATCATCCTCGACACTAACAGCAAGAGTTTGATCCTCAACCAATGTTGCGAGATTAGCCCTTCTTAGCGCATAACTAACTTCAGGCGATTGGGCATTTAGGAAGAAACATTTTTGGATTTGATCAACAGGTCGATTATTTACCAGAATTTTATTAATTAACTCGTTGAATCATGCCACAAATTCTCTCATGGGCTCTAGTGAATCTTTCTTTATCTCGAGAGATTTGGGCTAGCAAGGCATGCACATCTTCGCATTGGTTTGAAACGGTTTTCAAACCTAGTTCTCATGGTGTCCAAATTAGTGATAGCACCGTAAAGGTGATAGAACCAATCATCAAGCATTATCTTGTAAAGTCTCAACGAATAGTCTCATGGAGACGTCTTCATGTTCAACTCCCGAACTCCACATGCAACTATGAAGGCTGCGATGTGTTCATCAGATGCACTTTTCCATCGCCTTTGAATTTAGGGAAGTTCTTCGCTTACCTCTGGGTAACTCATCGCAAACGCCGAGGAAGGGCAAGGCCCGACACAATGACCCTGTGGCAATGGTACTCCCATTCTTTGAAAAATGGTTTGGAGAGGAACTGACACCAGCAAGAATCAAAGCTCGAAGATCGGGACTAGCGGCTCTGAAGGAATACCACCCGTAGGAGTTCTATCTTGAATAGTTTTGGCGACTCACTGGGAAAATCATATTCCGATTCTGTAATTTTGATCATCCTTTGATCCGGTGACTCCGTGTTTTACTCAAGGGAGAAGGGCCCTTAGTATTCAAGACTCTCGGTTTCAGCTTTTGGAGCAGCAGGGTTTTCCTTCCCTTCAACGAGAAATAGAAGGACTCGTTCGACAAAGCACCGTGGGTTCAATCTTTTGTTGACAGTAGAAAGAGAAAATCTTCCTCTCGGAGCTCAGGGCCAAATTTTGATGCTGTGGCAGCCATGTTGGGCACTACTCCTTCTCGTGCTAAGAAAGCCAAAGTCACCTCCAGAATAGTGTCTGATGCTCAAGGTCAGCAATTCCTGGAGATTGCTAAGCCTACAGTAGACAAATCAGAGCAGGACTTGCAGGGTGGCACTTCACTCTCTTCACTTTCACTAAGAACAATGATGTTCTCGGTCCCAAAGGCACTTCTTCCCGCTTTCTTTGAGGATCTTTTTCCACAGGCTCCTTCTTAACCTCTTTGAGTTTCTTTCGTACACTTGAGTGGATGAAGAAGGAGTGGAAGTTGCGCAGTCCTTGCGTTGATGAGGCAGAGGGGCTCAGACAGTGTGTCTCGATATGGGAGTCGATGCTTCCTCCTTGGTGTTGAAACATCCTTGGAAGAGGATTCTCCTGAGTGCCTTCTGAGCTCTCGAACTTTCCTGTTAAACCAGACCTTAGTCCTGACTAAGACTGGAGCAAGGATCTCAGCCAGATCATCTTTTTCTTTCCTGTTCCAATCCAAGTCCTCCAAGGGAGTGTGCTTAATCACATTGTCATACTCATATGAGTATAGATCAGAATTGTCATCCTGGAGTCCTTCAGGAACTTGGTACAAGCCGAGTTCTTCGATTAATTGCAAAGAGAACCTACCACAGTGCCTCCTTCTAGCTTCAAAATCATCTGCACAGTCAGCCCAATAGTCTTCTATATCTGCCCTATGATGATAGATTATCTTGATGTTCTACTCAATGAACTTCTTCAAGTCGAAGCAAGTTCTTGGTTTAAAGAAATGAACAATGATAGGAACCAGGGCTCTTTCTATGTTCTGTGCGTCCAGGGCTATTTTACAAGTGTAATTTCCCAAAGAGATGGGAAAGTGCAAACCAGAAATCTTCTTGTCTCTGCAGGTTCTGTGTAATTTGTCTAATTGCCTGCATACTTCTATCAAGGCCATCTTATCACTGCAGAACATGGGAAGCCTCAGAGGGGTGCTCTCATAGCCAGCAAGCCTGATATAGGAGAATTTTCTGAATTGAATAAAATAGGCACCGTAGTGCGATATCAGGTTCATGGCTTCATCTGAAAACCTTCTAGCAGTGTCACCCTCGAGCAGCCTGACCACGTACATGGTGAAAGCATCATTTACTCTTCTGAAATTGCGATTGCTGGTCTCAGGGTGAATCATGGGCGTAGGCATATATAGGATCATCCTTGTGGGCATCCTTATGGGCATTAATGAATCTGTGATATGTTAAGAAACTTTGCGTTCTAGCAGATGTTATTTGAGTAACTTTGTGTCTTTAAATTCCATCTTATTTATACGATACAAATGATCTTGTTTCAATTCACTGTAACTTCGCATACATAAAGGATTACTTTGTTTTCTATAATTACGTATGTTGCCTTTTCGCTCATTCTCATATTCTCATTCCTCGGTCCTTTTGTAATTGATGATCTTTATAGAAAACACTTTCGTAATATCCAAGTTCAACCAGAAAATCATGTTTTATATTTGTAAATAGGTTAGTTTCGAATAAGGAACCTCTCCCATTAAAGAGGAGGGACTTCTTGTCCCCGATCGTTGCTCTTCGTAAATTCCTATTTGACGACCAACAATGCCGGAGTGATAGGTGCCTTTTTGGTTTGGTGGGCAAGTCAGAGAGCAACTATGAGAGCACTGACACCGCACCGTATTTGGCGACTGTGATAGCGGAGAGGGACCGGCTCTTAGGACAGTGTAGTTATTATAGGGCAGCTGACTAACGTACTGCACGCATGTATTCGGGTGCTATAGGCGGTAGCCTGTGCATAGGCTCAAGCATAGCCGCAAGCACCAGTATAGCCTGTGCACCGCGAGAGGCACAGTGTGGTACAAGCAATCGCCACGAGCACTGGGTGGTGTACCGGGGCGGGGGCCACTACTATGGAGGCGAGAGTGGAGGCCCGGTATTATCAGGACGTGCTCGATGGTACCGGGGCTGACTATCAGCCATACGCAGCGCACAGAGCCGAGACATCACGGACCCGAGAGATCCTGGGGCGCGCGGCCCACGGCCCGATGGGTCGGTGACAGGAGGAGGTGAGAGCCAGCATAGGGACCAGCAGGGAGACAGGCCGAGGGTGGTGGAGAGAGCTGAGACATCCCTGGAGCGGAGATGGGTTTTTGATATTGGATATAGACACCGGTCTGTGAACCGGATATGTATATAGAGGCCTGCGTGCCCATATATGATTTATTTATTTATTCATTTTTGTTGTATATACCGGCCTGCGAGCCGAGTACATGTTGTATAGTTGATACCGGCCTGCGAGCCGAGTATATTTTTGACATGAGAGACCGGCCTGCGAGCCGAGTCGAGATTTTGACAGGGATAGCGGCCTGCGTGCCGGCTTTGTATTATTTTTAGATCACAGAGGCCCCCATGCAGGGCAAGTTGTATATTTTGACATTGATATATATAGATGATGATTTTGATCCACATGGTGTGTAAAAAAATGTCTTATGTGTTTTGTCGATGGTTTTTGAAATTTAATGTATATAGATGATGAGTTTGATCCACATGGTGTGTATAATGATGGGTTTGATGTATATATTAAAATGTCGCATGTATTTTGTCGATGGTTTTTGAAATTTAATGTAGATAGATGATGTTGATGAAATTGTGATGATATGTATATGTGTTGATGGGATTTTGATGACAAATATTGATAATGATGTCGTTATGCAAAAAAGAGGCGGGTGCCACCCAAAATTTGTAAAAAACAAAGAAAAGGCCTAGGTTTAAGCAAAGGGAGTGTAGACACCAAATTCATGTCTCACGACCCCTTGTGACCCGCATCCCATTTCGCAACCTAACCTCATTACCTAAACTTTACACAATTATTTATTAATTACCTTGTCAATTGATAAATCCACATCACCTTACCCGCCACCTCACTTTCCACCTCATCATGACCTAGCCCTAACCCTAAACTAACCTAATTAAGACCCATGACTTGGTCTAGACTCACATCCATAACTAATGCCTCCTTACTCGCACCAAAAGCCGACCTTCTAGCCACTTGACCAAGCCCGCAACTGATCTCTCGGGAGAAAAGCAGGGAAGGTGGGCTATTTTACTAAAAATAGCCTACTTTTTCCTTACCGATGCCGGTTCCTACTCGACCGCCGTCGGTTACGCAACCGCCATCGGTTCCCTGTAAATGGGCTCCCAAACCAAAACAACGGATCGGAATTTCATTTTGAGAGTCAGTCAAAGGATTTCGGGATCAAGCGAGGGCATTGCGAACGAGGAACAGAGTCCAGATCTTCACTTGATCAAGCAGAGACGAGTGAAAATATTAGACGTGTTTACAGCAAAGGAGATCAACTGGCACCTTCATCAAATCCAGTAAGTTACATCTTGCATGTCCTCCATTATAACATTTCTTATGCTTTTGGAATTACAGTCCTCCCAAATCCGTTTCTGGATCCATTATCCAACGTACCATTGCCTCTAGCTGTCATTCTTTTGTTTCTAACCATCCCATTTCCTAAAAAACTATCCAAAAACCAGCCATTACAAACTCCACAACCAGCCCAGAAGATCCTAGAACCCACCGGTATCGGTTATCAGTAACCGGCATCGGTTATAAGTAACCGGCATCGGTTCCTTTGATCAAAAACCAGGAAAAACAGCCTTTCCCCTACCCAGTTCAGCCAAGCAATTTAATTGATATTTTACAGTCTTTTGTGTTAATTCATGTTAGCAGGGAAACTGACCACCTTCGAAAGGAAGTTTTACATTTCCTGGGCCCAAGGCAGTTTCCTCATTTATTGTTTAATCAAATCTTGTGGTCTTGTGTTCTTATTTGCAGGTAGTCCTTCCTGCATAAAAAGGAGTTCTCCGCAGCCAACCCGATCTTTCTCTACGGTACGCGCACATCATCTCGACATCTCTAGTGTATTCCTCCTAACCCTAACCTTATCTGCTTTCTATAAGGAACGAAGCATTTTCCGAGTGAAACATTTTTGGCACTTACGGTGGGACCCATTTTGGGTTTATCTTTATTTCTTGCTTTTTCATTTATAGGGAGCATACTTGTGTTTTCTTCTTCTAGAGATATTCACAAGGTATTTTATTATTCTGGTAAAAGAACTTGCTTTGTTTTTGCATCTTGCATTAGTAAAAGTCATCTCTTTTGCTTCATCGAATATCACTTTCGATTTGGGTTTTAAAACACATGCATTGCATTCCTGCCTGTTGTTTTTCAATTCTAGTGAACATAGATTAAGTAACAGGTCGTACACGTGGGGGTGATATCCACGGTATTGACAGGAAATTAATCTTACATTCACTGCACAACACATACCGAATCACTTCACAATTAACACAACAGCTCAAACATCCCCCTTTTTCCGCGGTATTCCTCCGCCCGATTGAGGTAACCTTATAAGCCAAAACAACTTGACATTTCCCCTAAGTCTCTTGTTTAGGATTCTGACATCATTCTACGTCTAAAGGCATAAGCCCACAATAATTAAAATTAACCCTAAGGTTAATCTCTGGATTTGCGTGTGCATCTTGCTTGTTTTCTGCTCGTTTTCGCGTCATACTGTCTTTTGTGATCAATAAGTTGATAAATATACTCAACGCGTTGCTAAAAATCAAATTAGCAGCCCTTTTGTATCTTCTTATCCTAGATTTTTTGACACCGCATCGGTTAAGGGACCGACGTCGTTTCTCCTCCGTGACCGACAAGCGGTTAGTAAACCGATATCGTTCATCGTCTCCATCACCGACAAACCAAAGAACTTGCCAAATTCATCATTCGGGGTTGTTTTTGTTTCTTGATAGATTGAAACTTTACTGTGAACTGTTCGCTGTCCATGGTTGTTATCACTCAAAAACAAGCCGCCGCCATGGTTTCACACGCTTGCTGCTTTCTTTGCCTCAATCACACCCTTCACATTCTATGGGAATCCTACGATACCAAGTGAGGTTCCAAAATTCCTCGTGGGAGATAAGGACTTTGCCAAGTTTCGGATGCTAATTCCAGCCACTGCAATACTATTTGTCTCATACCCCGACCGTACACCCGATGGTCAGCCTCCTCAGAGGTATGCCTATCAAGATAGCTGCTCATTTAGCTCCCACTCCTCCCGATAATAATACCTTGCTTCCTGCATCTCTAGCCCCGTCTCCCAATCCGACAGCTGCAGAGGTTCATACGACCCCGATTAGCTTTCCTTTTGTTAATCTTGGACCCCACGTTTCGTTACCACCAACTCGCGCCCTATCTCATCTCTCTTTGCACCACTCCATTCATGACTTACTTCTCTCGCCACCTATTCAAACGAGCTTTCCTTCTCAAGCTCCGCCTACCTTTTCATTCCCATACACGTATCCAGTAACCTCAACACCTTATATGGGACATCCCTATTCTGTGGCACCATCATCTCATCCAACCACAGATTTCATCAAGCAAATGATGGACAAAATGCAAAACCTGGAGGCTTCCGTTTCAGGAAGTCGTAGCGCCTTGACATACGAGCAAGTTTGTCGGGAGCCCATTCACCCTTCTCGTCTCCCCTTCATTCATATCCTCCTCAATGGGAGTTTCCAAAGTTTACTCGCTTTAACAAGTAAAGAGGATCCTCAACAACACTTGCGATCATTTAGACATGCTTGTTATTTGATTGCCCATGATGATGCCTTGTTACTCGCACCTTTCCCATGTCCTTATCTGTGGCCTCGCTGAGTGGTACAAGGTTGCTTTAACCCAAAGACTCCATCTTCTCTTTTAACCAACTAGCCCAATCTTTCTTGGATCATTTCTCCATTAACATTGCCAAGAAAGTATCTATCATCGACTCTATGCCATCCGACACCAAGACGAATCTATCGCAGATTTCGCTGGACGATGGCGGGCCTTATCAACCAACTTACGATGCCTTCGCCTCAAACCGAACTTATCGAATCAAGTTTACGCGGGCCTGCGCTAAGCACATCTCCCTACCCTCCAAATTCAAACTTTCCGTACATTCGACGAGGTTTTACTATGGCTCAAAATTAGAAATTCGAGCCTTAGAGGAAGAGAAATTGTGGTTGCGCAACAAGAACTCCACTTTCCGAACTCCCGATTCTACCAATAAACCAAATACCACCACTCCTCACGCGTCCACCTCTTCTAAATCAAAAGGAGCTGTCCACGCGGTGATGGTCAAATCCCAACCACCGT
Source organism: Taxus wallichiana var. yunnanensis (assembly GCA_018340775.1). Classification (NCBI taxonomy): domain Eukaryota; kingdom Viridiplantae; phylum Streptophyta; class Pinopsida; order Cupressales; family Taxaceae; genus Taxus; species Taxus wallichiana. Next base: position 39,365,339 of record CM031236.1, on the reverse strand, counting down.
CCAATACTCCACCAAAACCACCTATAAATACAAAGCCGAACCCATCGCCTACACTCCCTCGGGAGAAACCTATGGTGTGATATCGAGAAATTGCTCAAAGCGGGGCTATCACCTTGCCCCTCGTTAAACCTCACTCCGGTTTGACTCCACCCGCGCAATACCTTCCTACAAAGAAAATGACTTTTGTAACTTTCACCGCGTAAAAGGACATAGTCATGAAACTCGCAAGATGTTGAAAAACATAGTGCAGAAATGGTTGACGCAGGGATATAACACTCGATAATCCTAACGCCCTCGCTAACCGAAATCTGAAAATTTTCAACAAGCCATTCCCGAATCACTCGCCCAAAGAAGAACGTGAACCAAGATATCTTAGCCGAGGAGAGTGTTCATGAGATCCATGCAGCTCTTCGATTCTCACCAAAAGCCTCTATCGAGAAAATTTTGAATCAGACCTCTTCACTAACACAGGAGCCCGAACCTCCTTTACCACCATCAAGCCAAAGCGAAATCGTTCCTTTACCCATAGAAGAGTTAACTGCCCAGGCTTCCCTTCCCATCAATGAGTCTTCTTACACCACATCCCTACAAGACTGTGAGCGGATGCTATCTAATTTATCTATTTCCCAAACGTCCCCTTCTACCACTTACACAAGAGGAAGGCTCACCACTCCTTTTGACATCCTTAGACGAGAAATCTCTTACACTAACATCACCACATTCTTTTAACATGACAGATCTCCTCGAACACGCCCTCCTACCTATTAGTCCCTCATCGCCTAAATCTTTTCAACAACCGGTTGACCTCCTAACATCTATTGATACAGTGCCTCATCTGCCTCCTGTGTCACACCCGCAATGGACTGGAATTACAACTCACTTTTCTTCCGTACTCAAAATTACAAATCACACCCGAGACTGCCATTCCACGTAAGATGACAGTGCCTTATGGGAACGCTTGAGTACCCCTTTTTCTACTCAAATGCAAATGACTGATCCTGATGTCTCCACCATCTACCCGAAGTGCTTACAGAAGCTTAAAATGCCCCTGTTCTCGCCTTCACCCCCCTCACCTCTACCAAATGCCCCGTCCACTTCTATCAACTTAACCAGATCTTCCCCTACGCTTGGGACCTCACCAATGCCCAATCTGACACACCCGCCTAAGCGACTCGATCTATCCAAAAATAAATCCGTTCCGCCACCTAGGAGACGAACGCAATCCGGGCCTCTATCACAATTAAAACCTTCATCGTCACACCCACCTTCCATATTGGGACCTCATCCCTCCACTTTACACCAATATATCATACCTCCGTTGTTTTCTGCAAAACGACCTACGCCTTCTACACCTATACAGAGATCAAAGGGTATCACAACATCGTTACCCCGCGTATCCGGTCCACCTATCAACCCTAAACCAATCCCATCATCAAAGGATTTATTTTCTGTCACTCCCCTTTCTCCGTGGTTGTTTCCCGCTACCACGCCATCTGTAGCCTCATCATCTAACCAGCTGAACGTAACTTCTATGTCCAAGAAACCACGTTTAGTGAAAAACATGTGTCAGCACCCCTCGGCTAAACCATCACCCATACGAACTAAACACGCCCAAACATTACCACAACCCACACAATCAATACCCTCATCCTCTTCCGATTTTGACCCACTCAAAGGATCTTACGCCAAAATCCTTGCTATGTTGGTGGAGAATGCGACCATTTCCCTACCTCCACTTAGACCTTATGACCCGTCTAAACCCCGACCTATGGGTTACGATGAGTCTAAAATCTGCGCTTATCACCGCACACCAGGACATGATGTGGAGGGATGCAAAGCTCTAAAAACCCTCCTTCGCTGGGCCACCTCTCCCTGATAGACATGATTAAGAAAGACAACTTACGAAGGGAGAGACCTCTAGCGTCAATTCCTCTACTATATCATCTATCCCCGCCTCACCAAGATCTATCATTATTACAACCCCACCTCTTCAAGACCATGAATTATCCCAACCATCTTCCTCATCTCGATCTACGAGATTAATATGATTAGTGTCGCTACTCGAGGACAGTAAAAACAATGGGAAAGCGAAGAAAACACACCATGCATCTCTTTCTCCTTCAACCATCCCAATTACACCACCACCTAAAGTGGTTATTCGCGGACCCACCTATCCCGTCTCTAATGGAGTTGCCCACCAAACCATGATCAAACAACTTCATCAATCGCCCGTAAAAATGACACTATATGATCTCATTCGACTTCGAATCTCATCGACAAGCTCTCGTTGAGATCCTTCAAGGGATAGAGGTTTTACCCAACGAAACCCCGCCGTTGCGCTCCATTCTAACACCTAATCAAGTTGCCTCTCTCACCAAACAATCCATCTCCCCCACCACTGTCTCAAAACAACAAGCCGCTGGTTAGTTTTCGGAAGATGAAATTATCGACTTTGGTGCGTAAGACCCGACCGCTTCTTTTCATTTCCGCTTACGTCCGAGACATTCGAGTACGTCGGGTTATGATTGACGGGGCGCTAGCCTAAACATCATCTCTTCAAAAGCCTTCCAACAAATGAACATCCCTTCTAGCCGCATGTGCAAAGCAACCCCATCATGTTGCGATCATTCAATGACGCTATTACTTCTACCTTAGGCACCGTGATCCTCAACATTCGCGTAGGCCCACGTACTTTGCCCGAACTCTTCTATGTCCTCAAGGAGAGTTCCAATATAATATATTGTTGGGTCGCCCTGGATTCGAGCCATGGGATGCGTTCCTCAACATTACATCGATGCATAAAATTTGAGTACGAGGGAAGTCCTACACCGTAAAAGCTGATCCTCCCCTTCAAAACTTGCAATATGTTATACCGCCCAAACGATGTGCTTATACCAATTAAGACACCCATACATTCAACCCAACCATCCTCTTCAAATGTACCTCAACCATCCACCTCAACCGCACCTACGCCTTCAATCGATGAAACCACCGCCGCACAAACCACTTCTCTTCCCGCAGCCTAACATCCCAACCTCCAACCCTTAGTAGATGTTTTTCATCGCCTCACGCTGGGGGAGTACCGCCTATATAACGTTAGTTCTTTCCCTACCCCGCAGAGTACGGACAATTACATGCGCATCCCACCTACGACCGTCGCGTGGGAGAGGTAATCTCTTACGGACCACCCCATTTCCGCACTAACCTAATGTATGGGGGGTGTTGACACATCCTCCATTACCCCCGAACCTCCTCTTGGTGTGGTTCCCTTCCAATCTGATTTTCAATACTTGACAAATCGCTCGTTTCGCCCTCACCTTCTCGACTCGCGTGCGTGGAAAGGCTTTTGGTTTTGGCCTTTACGAACAAGGCCGACATACACTCATTCCCGTGACTACACGCAAACATAATGATCGCAGTGGTCTTGGTTTTTCCAAACACCTACACAAGAGACACCTCCCGTCACCGTATCTCGAAGAGGAAGACGTTGCCCCTACCGAAACATCATCACCTACTTTGCCATCATCACCCACAGAATCGATGGACCCTGAATCTATCCCTCCTAACTTTTTTTTTTCATAAATGCTATCTTCATAGGTCCTCTCACTTATCAACGCGATAATGAGGACCCATCTTCTCTTCCCCTTCTGTATCCAGACATGATCGAAGAGGATTCGCCTTTGATTAATGTTGTTGAATGCCAGGATGACGACTCCATACTCACTTACCTGGGCGCGGATGATTCTTATATTCAACGCGCCCTACCATCTGAAACCCAAACTATGCTGAATGAATCTACTATAGAAATCAACATCCACACGGAGGAAGATCCTCACATAGTGAAGATTGACAATCCCCTTAACACATCGTAACAAGCCGCCTTTACTACCTTTCTTCTCGTTTCGCAACCAAGCGTTCGCATGGTCTTACGCCGACATGCCAGAATTGATCCTACCATCGCTGGCCCATAACATCACCCTAAACCCCGATTCCAAACCAAAGCCAAACAGTAAATTGAGAAAATGCATCCACGCATTGCTCTTCTTGGTCAAAGAGGAACTCCAACGACTCCTTTCTCGCTTCCTTCATTCTCGCCTATTGACTATCCTCAATGGATTTCTAACATCGCACTCATCACGAAAGCGACGGGGACTTTGATATGCACGGATTTCCGGGATCTTAACCTCGCTTGCCCTAAGGATGACTTCCTCCCAAGTATTGATCAACTTGTTGATCTCATCGCTGGGTCATGAAATGCTTTTCTCATGGATGGCTTTTCAGATACAACCAAATTTTGGTTGCTCGCCGATCAACACAAGATCGCTTCATAACTCCTCGGGAACCTTTTGTTATCGTGTCATGCCATTTGGCCTTAAGAATGCTGGTGCTACTCTATCGCGGCTATGACCTACATTTTTCATGACATTATGCACACTATCCTCAAGACTATGTCGACGATCTTCTCGGCAAGTCTAAACATCGAGTGAACATCTCGATGTTTTAACCATTATTTTTGATCACCTGCTACAATATTCTCGTCCGCCTTCAACCAAGAAATGTGTTTTTGGTGTTCTTTCGGGAAAACTTCTTGGCTTTATCGTCTCTTTGCGTGGCATTGAGGTCGATCCATCGAAAGTCAAAGCTATCCTAGAAATGCCCCCACCCAAAAATCTCAAACAATTGCGTAGTTTACAAGGTAAGCTCCAATCTATCCGACGTTTCATCTCCCAACTCTCGGATCGGTGTCAACCTTTCCATCACCTCCTTAAAAAGGATATTGCATTCCAATGGAGCGAAGAATGTCACCAAGCCTTCGAAGCTCTCAAATCTTATCTCTTACAGCCACCCGTGCTTATCCCACCCCAAGACAACCGCCCTTTCTACCTTTACCTTTCCGCCACCGACCACGCTGTAGGAGCCATGCTTGCACATCGTGACTCTGAGAATCACGAACAAGCCATTTATTATATAAGTCGTACTTTGGTGGACTATGAGACTAGGTACACACATGTAGAAAAATTGTGCCTTGCCCTATCATTCGTTGCCACCAAACTCCGACATTACCTTCTAAATCACAAGACTTTCGTCATCACCAATACAGACCCCATCCATTACATGTACGCCAAACCTCATCTGAACCAACGCATTGCTAGATGGCTCATGCTTCTCGCCGACCTCGACCTTGAGTTTATCCACCGTAAATCAATCAAAGGACAAACCATCGCACCAACTTATGGACGCCTCCTGCACTCGGGGAACAATTTACCAATTTCACATTTCCCGACGAACTCATCGCTACTCTTTCCCTCACAGAGGAGTCGTACCCAATGACCCTCTTCTTCGATGGATCTAAATGCCAGCGCGGCGGAGGAGCCGGCGTTGTTCTCATTCCTCTCAACGCTGAACCTATGCCTCTTTCATTCCGACTTGATTTCCCTTGCACTAATAATACAATGGAATACGAGGCCCTTGTTCTGGGTCTCCAAGTTACGTTACACTTAGGTATCAAATCTATCAACATTTTTGGCGACTCTCAATTGGTAGTCAATCAAGTTATGGGCGTCTACCAATGCAAAAACGAGGAACTTCAAAAATACAAACACTACGTGGATTCACTTCTAGCTTTATTTACCCACTATTCTATACAAACCATTCCCCGCTCCACTAACAAATTTATGGATACTATGGCTTGCTTAGCCTCGCAAATTCCCGCCGCGCCAACTGACTCTGAATTATTCGTCGTGGTCCAACAACTTTTTGCCCCATCCTATTCAACCCCGGTAGTTTGTATGATAAATACTGTGTCTACTAATTCACAGGATACCTGGTACCACCAATTCCACGACTACCTTACAATCTCTGTCCTCCCACCTGACCTTACTAGTAACGGCAAACGTGCTTTTCTTAAAAGTGTTTCGCGTTATGTGTCATGGGGGGACTCCTCTATAAACGTGGCTTTGATGGTATCCTCCTTCGCTGTCTAACTGGCGTGGAGGCCACTCATACCATTCAACAGGTCCATGACGGTATTTGTGGTGGACATTTTAGCGGCCTTGCCGTGGCCAAACGAATCCTTCGCCTTGGTTATTATTGGCCTACTCTCAATAACGACTGCTACGAATATGTTAAGCGTTGTGTTATGTGTCAGCAACATGCCAACCTTCAACATACTCCTAGCCACCCGCTCCAGATCGCTCGAGATCTTTGGCCTTTCTCACAATGGGGTTTAGACCTTATTGGTGAGATTCACCCAACCTCTTCACAACGTCACCGTTGGATACTCACAGCGACCGAATATTATACAAAATGGGTGGAGGCTATTCCACTCATTTCAATCAAAAAAGAAAAAATTGTCGAGTTCATTAACCACCACATTATCTGTCGTTTTGGTGTTCCTCACCGCCTGATAACAGATAATGGAAAATCTTTCAAAAACAAGTTGTTGCGAGACCTTTGTGACAACTTTGGTATCAAACTTAGTTTCTCATCACCTTACTATCCACAAGCCAATGGGCAAGCCGAGTCTTCTAATAAAACACTAACCAAAATCCTCATGAAAGTTGTCAATGAATCTGGAAGAAATTGGCACGATCACATTCCCTTTGCCCTTTGGGCTTATCGTACTAGCATCCGTACTTCTACTAATGCCACACCTTTTTCTTTGGTATACGGCACCGAGGCTGTTTTGCCTCTCGAAATACAAATACCCTCCCTTCGAATATCTCTTCAGGATATTCTCACCAACGATGATTTCCGCCAAGAGCGGTTAGCCCAATTGGAGCTTCTTGACGAACGCCATCTTACAGCTCTTGATCACCTTCAAATCTATCAAAAACGCATTAAACGTGCTTATGATAAGCGACTTCATGAGCGTACCTTTAAGATTGGTGATCTTGTTCTCAAAGAGAATCAACATGTAACCAAACTAGAAAAGAGCAAACGTGGAAAATTTGCTCCCAATCGATCGGGCCTTATATAATCACTCATACCTATGGATCTCGTACTTATCGCTTAGCTTCGCTTAATGGTAAACTCCGAGCTCGAACCCTTAATGCCTCGCATCTTCGACCATTCTACTGTTGAAATTAGTATTATATCACTTCTTATCTACCTCGCTCGTCCCGAGCTCACTTACCACTACATACACCCTGCTTCCTACACTTCATAATAACAATCAGCTCACATAGTTTGATCCTCACCTCCTCGATGATGTCTTCCCTTTTAGTCTAGTCCATGACTTCAAAGTATTAAAATAAGCCGTATTCTTCTGGGATTTTCTTGAGTCAAACTTCCTACTAACTAGATGCTTCACGCCAAATGAACATCTAGTCATTTAAATTAAATATAGACTGCTCCCTCGAAGGACAGCTATATGCCGAATTATTGCCGCTATTATATATAGATCGCTCAAGGACATTTATGCATTACAATTATATTCGCTACTATAAATAGATCGCTCCCTCGAAGGACAGCTATACACGTCAGCCTTTATCGAAGCTTTCGCATTGATCGCCTTCGTGAAGACCTCAAGAATAAAACAATCAATATCCCCGTAGACTTCCCGCATCGATCGCCTATATTCAATAAAATAAAAGCCTCATTCAGAAGAACTTTTGAGTCATGGACTTGTCTATTTAGGGTAGGTTCTCTTTCGTCAGAGCACTCACTTTGTAATAAGTTCTGCGTACCTCAGTTATATCATCCACCTCACCTCACCATTTGTTCCAACTCAAGGGACGTAACGTACACCCGATATATTGTGATCATACAACTCTTTTCACCTATTGACTTCTCGTCTATGCACGGTACCTAGGGCTTCAAGCTCATTCTACGTTGTGTGGTTTGTTTAGCTCTTTTCACCTACGGAGCACTCTTTCCGCTTTGCCTCGCATCTAGGATTGTGTGTTGATCTTAATCAGGACATGGTTCCCTTCTACTTGGGTAGGCTAACTTTCACTTCCCTTATACCTTTTACAACATCACCAATTCATTACCGACACCAACAACCTTACCTTACCAATATTAATATCAATATTCTTACCAACCAACCAATTGCCTAAACCGTACCAAATTGCTCGACCCGCCTCCCCGATCCTAAGGGAGAACTACATCGGTCTGAGGCCCTTCCTTGCTTTGTGCAATGGGCTATGTAGGCAGCACTTCTGAGACATGGGGTCTCCCAAGGTTAGCTCGACCATCCCCTACCATAACCTATCTTGTGCGGTGAATATAAATATTTTTGTGTATTTTTATTTTAATCACATTTCTCTTTATCCTTTTTTCGAAACACCGAAAATCAAAACACCGACAATCTTATTATTATCATAACTCAAATCAACATACATATTCAGTTTTATTTAGATGTTAAACAAATACATCTTCTCTATCATCGACAATTGTGTCGGCATCCTTATTTATTCTTATACCTCGCTAACATGTACTCTGCACTCATCACAACTCATCCCGAACTAGGTGATGATCGTGATCGTCGACCCCTCTCGCCGGGCCTCTCTGTCCTCAAAGGTACCGCGGCTATTGGTACCGCCCACTGATCTGCCAATCTCTCCTGTAACATATGAATACGCCCTCTCGCATGGAGAACTCCAGCCTCTAGTCTCGCCGCCCGTGACTCCGCAACCACTAACAATCCTCTTGTCTCATTCACCTGCGTTTGGAGCTGCTGAACCAAACGCTGCAGACGATCCCTCTCTGCTGTAATCACCGCTGTGTCAGGGTGCTCACGTACACCTCACAGCTTCGCTACCCACCATAATCTATAGGGCTCTCTGCATTCCCGCATCCATTACCCCTCGCGATCGGCCGCTACCTCTTCGTGCCCTTCTCGAGGTGTTGGCCGGGAGGTGAGAATGCCGCCGGCATCGATCCTCATATATGGTCTATAAGCCTGGGTATATCCCGCACAAATCCAAATTGTCGCGCACGCGATCTATAGGAATCCTCTCATACTCACTCCGGCCTCGTGCCCTGCGATCCACCTCAATCGCTCTACACCCTCAACTCCTCGCCTATGTTCTCTGTTACCATATAGTTTCCGTATGGCCTCCAAAGATATCCGCAACCGTCACTCTCTCCCATACCGCGCTCGTAATACTCAATATCACCTGCACGGCCCGAGATCTCCTCTTGTTCTCGCTCGACCCATCGTCGAATCCCAACCTCTCGCACTCCCGGTTTCTCCCGATCGGATGGGTCGGCCTATTGGTCGCACACAAACAATGTGCTCATAGGCCCAACAAAGTGTAATAAGTATGAACTATCCAACGGTGTCCTCCCGTGATTTCGCCTACAAGCCCATAAACCCTCGTATAGCTCCGCCAAATATGCAGTGCCCATGCAAAAGTCACGTTCCTTTCTATCATCTCCCAAATAACACACATCAATGCCTTTGGAAATCTTCCCTTCCGCCCTCGGTAACGCATAATACCCTACCGCTATCATAATATCACTGCTAACCTTGTCTCCTCAGGGTGTGCTGCATACATTACCCCATATGTAAAAGATAAACCTCGCTGTGTTAAATCTCGTGCGTATGGACCAAACATCTGCTGTTATCGCTCTCCGTGCGCGCTAGGTAGTGCTCGATAAATCGGTTCTCCTGTAATAGGGAGTCTCAAAATTCAAACACATCTTCCAATGTTACTGCATCTCCCGTTGCAGTATAAAGGTATTTGTCTCGGGATTCCATCTCTCAATCAATGCTCGCAACATAGCATGATTACGTGCGATTCGTGAATAATAACGGATTCCACTTAACCCCAAACGATTTATCAATGTCCATTCACTGGTGTTACATCCGCCGGATTTGTGACAACAGCAAATACGCACACTATCATTCATCCTCAACCCTGTCTCTGCCTGCATACGCCAAAACGACAAACAACCATTCAATCCATTAGGGTCTTTTTCAAACATTCTGGAAATTTCTCCAGTAACCGGTACCGGTTATACGTAACCGATATCGGTTGAATAACCGATACCGGTTCTCCTAACCGCTACGGCCATCACAATTTTATACACCTTCCCTAAAAACAACCACCTACTTACAATAATTTGCTCGTTTATTCGTTTTTATACATATAAACATACCTGGAACCCCTGATTGCCTACCCTGTAACACTTAGCTCACCTGCAACCCTTGTTATCATGTTTTCTTTCTCATATCTACCCACCTACTCTCCCCCATCTTATTCACGAAACATGCAAAGTGATCAAATCACAAACAAAACAATACCTCTTGGGTTCAGCAGCCTGAGGTGGCCCTTGTCTTCCCTCATGTCCTCGCTCGCCGAATGCTTCTCCTCGTTCGCCATGATCACCACCCTTTTCAACTTTGTCTTTCTCGCCTTCCGAACCTCGGAACACATTTACTTTCCTTGTCTCTTTTCTCCTTCTCACCCAAATCTCTCATGCAAATACTGTCTCGATGCCAAAAGCGCGCCGCTCGCGTATTTAACCTCTTCGCATGGCTCTAAAATTACAACTTAAGTCGCCACCCTAGCTTTTCTATTTTTAGAAAAGCTCATACCTAAATAACCGTAGATCGGTTAGTTAACCGATATCGGTCTGCATGAGCTACCGAGCATCGGTTCCTAACCGATATCGATTACACACCTTCCTTTTTGAAACAGGTTCTTTTCTTCATTTCTCCTCTAAATTTTTGTCGCGCTCGCCTCTTTGCCTGCATAAACAACACAATTTACCACATTTTGTTCATCCACCACACATAGCATTACAATTTCATCAACATCATTTATTCAACTACAGATACCAAAAAACTATCGATCTATACATCATTTGGATCCAACTCATCAGTTACATATATCACACTGTCACAAAACCACCAATTTATCACATAACCTGACATTCATATATACGCACAAACAAACAAAAACATCAGCATCATCTATCTATCAACATGTCAATTAAACTCATCACACATTCTATATATTACCAGCCATTAACCACATATTTCAACACATTTTAAACACGGCATGTGGATCAAAACATCGTCTCTATATATATACAAATTTTCAAAAATACAATGTGCCCTACATCGGGGCCTCTGTGATCTCATAACATACCAAAGCCGGCACGCAGGCCGCAATCCCTACCAAAAATCTCGACTCGACTCGCAGGCCGGTCTCTCAAACCAAAAATATACTCGGCTCGCAGGCCGGTATCAAATATACAACCCGTACTCGGCTCGCAGGCCGGTATATAATAAATAAATGAATCAATGCAATGAATAAATGTCGGCACGCAGGCCTCTATCAATACAACTTGGCTCGGCTGCATCAGGCCGGTGCCGTGTCCCTATACAAAACCATGTCGGGGATCTATCAGCTCTCCCCACCGCCCTCGGCACCTCTCCCCGCTGGTCCCTGTGGTGCCTCTCGCCTCCTGCCCGTCACGGACACGCCAGCTGTGGCTGCCCCTCCCTGAGATCTCTGGCTGTGCGAGGTCTCTGCTCTATGCGCTGCATACGCCTGATACTCGACTCCGGTACTATCAAGAATATCCTGATAATAACGGGCCTCTGCTCTAACCTCCATATAACGATCTCGCGCCACTGAAGGAACTGGGGCTGGTCCCCTGGCACCTAACACCAATATCCCCTGAGCCTGTACCTGCACCTGTGGTGCTGGTGGAGGTGCTGCCTGTGCCTGTACCTGCACTGTGGCCGTGGTGGTATCTGGGGCTGTGGCTGTGCCGCCGCTGTACGGCTACTCGTACTGCACTCGCACTCGTGGCGTGGCTGGTGGTGGTGCCGCCGTGCTCGTACTCGAGCTCGGCTAGCCGCCTCGTAAGACCCCTATCTCGTGCTCGTGCAGCCAACTGTCCTCGTAATAGCCGCACTGCACTACCCCCGAGCTGATCTCTCTCTCGCAGAATCGCAGCCCAAGTCCTGGCTGCGCAGGCGGTACTATCCTCGCTGCTCTCTGCCCAGCCCACCATACCCTGTATGCTCCCGTGCACCCGGCATCATCCACACCCTCACCTGCTGGTCTCTCCGCTACCCAGTCTGGATCCCAAGGCTGTGGCGCTGGCAGTGGGGCCTCTACATCATCCCTCCTGTACTGAGGGAAGGGAGGTGGCTCGTCCTGTCGCAGCCCCATCTGCCTGCGTACCCTCTCTAGGGGTATCCGCTCGTACTCTCCCGGCCTCCGTCCTGCTATCCAGAATGTATACTGGATCAGGCACAGCTGTACGCGGGCTCCTCTGCCAGGCTGGTGACCTCTGTAGGGTCTCCATATAATGTCTACTGCTGTAAGGCCCTCTAGCATATGTCTATAGTAGGCCACATCCCGACCTGCAACAACTGCTCGTGGCTGGCCCACGACCCCCAACCACCTCTGAAATCCATATCGGTATACAACTTTGTGGCCCTGCCGCTGGGTAGCCCTACCTGGCCTCGATGCATACGATGTGCTCGTATGCCCAACAAAGGCAACAAAATGTAGAACAAATACCAAATCGCCTCCTCCGGGAGTGATAGCCCCATAACTCCTCAGTATAATTACACAGATACACTGGTGCCCATGCAAAAATGTGTGCTCCTCCACCATCTCTAGTAGCACCCCATCAATGCCCGTGGGAAGCGGCCTCCTCTCGAATCCGGGAGGGCGGTGTGTGATCTCATCATCATCAACACGGCCCGCCGTGTCTCATGTCTCTGTGTGCGCGGTACATGTCACCATATCCAATGCTCGCGCTTATGATATATGTAAGAAGCGCGGCCGCATCCCCAAAACTCGCAGATGCTATCCATGGCAGCTCTCGAATCTACCACGAAAACGGCCTCTCCTCGATCGCAGTAGCCGCAGGATGCGATACACATCCTCTAATGTGACGGTCATCTCCTGGCCGGTCGGGCAGATGGAACACATTGGCCGCCGGATCCCATCTCTCGATGAGGGCGACCATCAGCCGTGTGATCTCTGTCTATCGCTCTCATGCCACTGGACCCCGCCAAGTCCCACCTCGCGCATGATGGCCCAATGCGCGCGAGATATGTGTGGCCTCATCTCGACTCAATAGTGGAGGCATCCTATCACGCATCGTCAACCGCCGACGTGCCCGCAAAACCAACCCACATTCTTAGACCCACTCTTTATTATAACACCTACTTTACCATCTAAACCCCCTACTTGTGCACTACCAAAATCTAAACCCACTCTTTATTATAACACCTACTTTACCATCTAAACCCTTTTCAGTAACAACTAAAAAATCTAACCCCACACCTCACCCTTCTCCACCCCAAACTCTAAAAACCCCACCCCAACACGCTACCCAACCCACCTTCAAACTTAAACCTTAAACTCTAAACCCAATCCCATCCCAACTCCACCCTCAACCTCCCCACCGTCATACCCGGGCCGATACATGAACCGATGCCGGTAGCCCCCAAATCAAACTCACCCTATACTTTTGCGACCGATGCCGGTCGCCTATTGACCGACATCGGTCACTGTCTCCGACGAACCCCCGCGCGGCCCCCAAAAACCATTTTTCACCTATTTTTACCCATCTACCCACCCAAACACCCCCAAATTTTACACACCTAGCCGCCTTAGCCTATCTAACCTATCTACCCTCTCCCTTTCTCGAATTACCTCCATTTACCCATTATTTCCTACAAAATACCAATTCCTACCCAAATCCCAAAAACAACATAACTCAACCAAATCACCAAATTAAAGAGTTTAGAACCTACTATGCATTTACGACATGTCATCGTGGTGGGATGAGTGGTGGCGGTCCAGCTGGTCCAGCTCCTCAGCTCCTCCCGCTCGTGCCATGGCTCCAATCCGATCGCTGGGTCCCGCCAATCACTCGCCGCCTCCTCAACTATTCGGGCCCCCTATCAACTCTCTCCGCCAATCAAATAGCTCCACCTCACTCAATACCCCTCCAAATCAACTCTCCACGTCAGACAAGTCAATTTGGATTACAAATAACAAAAGTGACAATGACAGGCCGTATTTTTCTTTTTATAGGTTTTTCGACCTTAACCGATGTCGGTTTCTTTTTTGCCCTAGGAAACCGGTATCGGTCCCTTAACCGATATCGGTCATGCAGAATCGACATCGGTTCGATACCCAACTTTCACCCCATTCTTTGCCCTTAGTTACTCCTTGCCTCTTTTTCACCAATATCGCCTCTGTCCACCTTTGCTGCACAACATTTGTTCACTTGTCCAGCCTGACCTACGGCCTCAACCTACCATTTGGCCCGACCCAAGGCCTTAACCTACCTATTTGGCCCGACCCAAGGCCTCAACCTACCTATTTGGCCCGACCCAAGGCCTCAACCTACCATTCGGCCCGACCTAAGGCCTCGCCCTACCTATTTGGCCCGACCCAAGGCCTTAACCTACCTATTTGGCCCGACCTACGGCCTCAACCTACCTATTTGGCCCGACCCAAGGCCTCAACCTACCATTCGGCCCGACCCACGGCCTCGCCCTACCTATTTGGCCCGACCCAAGGCCTTAACCTACCTATTTGGCCCGACCTACGGCCTCAACCTACCATTCGGCCCGACCCAAGGCCTTAACCTACCTATTTGGCCCGACCCAAGGCCTCAACCTACCATTCGGCCCGACCTAAGGCCTCAACCTACCAATTGGCCCGACCCAAGGCCTCGCCCTAACCTATTTGGCCCGACCCAAGGCCTCAACCTACCCATCCGGCCCGACCCAAGGCCTCCCCCTAACATTTGACTCCGACCCAAGGTCTCAACCTACCCATCTAACTCCGACTGTGGCCACCGCCCAACCACTTGGCTCGACCCAAGGCCGTATCACTTCCATACCATACCCACAATCAACGCTTTTTTTATTTTATACATCCATCATGTACCTTGTGTTCAATCGAGCTCACTTGTTCGTGTTTTAGCATGATTAGGGTCCTCGACTTGATCATGCCGAGACCAACTTTGCCTGACACTAGACCGTGACGCTTATCTCAACCAAACCAACCACTTGAGTGCTCGCCGAACATGCCTAAACGCCTCACACCTCACCGTTATATACCTGGGAGCTACTTCCTCCGCCTTGGATACGGGATTATATCACCCTTGTTTGGATAAACTATCGACCTTTGCCACATCATTGCTGGTTTGCTTGTCAAATCATGTACCCTCGTCGATACTATTACATTTCAACATGCGCTCCGCTTCCTTAGAACTACCCCACCACCTTACCATCCTCTCTACAACATATACCCTTTATCAACCCTATCCCGATTTCCCGCTCACGCAACTGTGATAGATTTGAGGGGGATTACCTATATCCTTAACATGAGAAACCACTTTATATTATTGTCTCATAGCCTTTACGAACAAGCTACACGACAATAAGGGGCTAATGTAGACACCAAATTCATGTCTCACGACCCCTTGTGACCCGCATCCCATTTCGCAACCTAACCTCATTACCTAAACTTTACACAATTATTTATTAATTACCTTGTAATTGATAAATCCACATCACCTTACCCGCCACCTCACTTTGCCACCTCATCATGACCTAGCCCTAACCCTAAACTAACCTAATTAAGACCCATGACTTGGTCTAGACTCACATCCATAACTAATGCCTCCTTACTCGCACCAAAAGCCGACCTTCTAGCCACTTGACCAAGCCCGCAATCTGATCTCTCGGGAGAAAGCGGGGGAAGGTGGGCTATTTTAGTAAAAATAGCCTACTTTTTCCTTAACCGATGCCGGTTCCTACTGACCGCCGCTAATCAGTTACGCAACCGCCATCGGTTCCTGTAAATGGGCTCCCAAACCAAAACAACGGATCGGAATTTCATTTTGAGAGTCGGGCCAAAGGATTTCGGATCAAGCGAGGGCATTGCGAGCGAGGAACAGAGTCCAGATCTTCACTTGATCAAGCAGAGACGAGTGAAAATATTAGACGTGTTTACAAAGAAAGGAGATCAACCGCACCTTCATCAAATCCAAGTAAGTTACATCTGCATGTCCTCCATTATAACATTTCTTATGCTTTTGGAATTACGGTCCTCCCAAATCCGTTTCTCGATCCATTATCCAACGACCATCATTGCCTCTAAATGTCATTCTTTTTTGTTTCTAATCATCCCATTTCCTAAAAAACTATCCAAAACTAGCCATTACAAACTCCACAACCAGCCCAAAGATCCACCAGAACCCACCTGTCAGATCGGTTATCGAATCGGCAGCATCGGTTATAAGTAACCGGCATCGGTTCCTTTGATCAAAAACCAGGAAAAACAGCCTTTCCCCTACCCAGTTCAGCCAAGCAATTTAATTGATATTTTACAGTCTTTTGTGTTAATTCATGTTAGCAGGGAAACTGACCACCTTCGAAAGGAAGTTTTACATTTCTGGGCCCAAGGCGTTTCCTCATTTATTGTTTAATCAAATCTTGTGGTCTTGTGTTCTTATTTTGCAGGTAGTCCTTCCTGCAGAAAAGGAGGAGATCTTTTCTCGATGCACGCGCACATCATCTCGACATTCGATTCTCCTTCTCTTACTATAAGGAACGAAGCATTTTCCGAGGCGCACATCATCTCGACATTCTACTAGGTATTCCTCCTAACCCTAACCTTATCTATACTTGCTATAAGAATGAAGGCATTTTCCGAGGAAACAGGAGACATATGACGATATCAGTTAGCTAACCGATGCGTAGATATATGAATATCGTTAGGTAACCGATTTTCTAAAGCGAAAAAAAAAAAGCTTGGGAGGCAACTTAAGTTCTTATTTTTAGAGTTCTTATTTTTAGAGTCACGCAACAAGTTAAATACGAGAAGGCGACACTGCTTGATTTACTTATACGAGGTAATTGCATGAGAGAATTGAGTGATAAGGAGGAAAGAGACAGGTAAAGCAATCGTGGGCTTAGATTAAGAAGGCAGAAAGGCAAGTTAGATTAAAGAGGGTGGTGAACATGGCTGAATAAGGAGAAGCATCCAGCAAGCAGAGACGAGAGGGAAGACAAATTCCACCGCAAGTCGCTTGCTGCGTCCCAAGAGGTAAACTGTTTGGTTGTAATTTAATTCTTGCATGTTTTATGAATAGGATGAGAGAAGGTAAGTGGATAGAGACGAGAAAGAAAAGGTGATAGGTAAGGGTTTGGGATGGGGTGAGTGTTATGGGGTAGGTAAGCAGGGGTTTCGCGTATGTTTGTAGGTGCAGAGAGGAGTAAACGAGCAAAATAATTATCATAGGGGATGTTTTTAAGTAGGCTGTATATGTTTGATAGTGACCGGTATCGTTTAGAGATAACTGGTATCGGTTAGGAAACCGGTATCGGTTATCTATAACCGATATCGATATCGTATGAAATTCGAATGTGAAAAAACACTTGGGGATTTGATTTATTGAATGGTTTGTTTGTTGATTTGATGTATGCAGGCAGAGGTAGGTTTGAGGATGAATGATAGTGTGCCAGCTTTGTTGTCATGAGTCCGAGTGGATGTAACACCAGCTGAATGGGCATTAATAAACCGTGTGGGGTTAAGTGGAATCCACTATTATTCATGAATCGCACACAATCATGCTATGTTGCAGGCGTTGATTGAGAGGTGGAATCTAGAAAAGAATACCTTCTATCTACCAACAGGGGAGATGACAGTGACATTGGAAGATGTGTTTAGAATTTTGAGGCTCCCAATTACAGGAAGACCAGTGTATCAGGCGGGGCCTATCACGGCGTGGGGAGTGATAATAGCAAGATTTGGTTCAGTGCACGAGATTTGACACAGCGAGGTTTGACATTCACTTATGGTACAATGTATACGACACACCTTGAGGAAACAAGGTTAAAAGTGATATTAATGATAGCGCTTGGGGTATTATGCATTACCGAGGGTGGATGGGGGAAGATTTCCAAAGCATTGATGTGTATTATTTGGGAAATGATAGAAAGGAGCGTGACGTTCGCATGGGCACCCGCATATCTTGGCGGAGCTATACAGGGGTTTATGGGCTGCAGTGAAATCACAGGACGACACTGGATTGTGCATACTTATTACATTGTTGGGCCTATGAGCACATTATGTGTGTGCGACCAATAGGCTGACCAATCCAGGAAAGAGAGACAGGAGTGCAGAGGTTGGGATTCAGACGATGGGTCCAAACAGAACAAGAGG
The DNA here is from genome assembly GCA_018340775.1 of Taxus wallichiana var. yunnanensis. Lineage (NCBI taxonomy): Eukaryota > Viridiplantae > Streptophyta > Pinopsida > Cupressales > Taxaceae > Taxus > Taxus wallichiana. The sequence goes on along the minus strand of CM031236.1, from coordinate 39,347,169 downwards.
CGAGATCCCAGGCCGTGATAGATGAAATCAAGTACTATAGGCAGGTATGGGAGATGGTGACATTACGGATATCCTTTGGAGGCCTTACAGAACTATATGGTGACAGAGAACATAGGCGAGGAGTTGAGGGGTGTAGAGCGATTAAGGTGGATCGCAGGGCACATGCCAAGTGAGTACGAGAGGATTCCTCTAGATCACGTGCGGCGACAATTTAGATTTGTTCAGGATATAACCATGGCTTATAGAACATACATGAGGATCGACGCCGAGGCATCATTCTCACCTCCCGGCCGACACCTCCGAAGGGCGAGGAAGAGATAAGCAGCCAATCGCAGAGTAATGGATGCGGGAGCGGCTGAGGCTTATAGATTATGGTAGGTAAGCAGAGCTGCGAGGTGTACGTGAGAGGGCTGATCGTCCCGACATAGTCATTTGTGATTACACGGTGGAGAGAGACTGCTGCAGGATTTGGTTCACCAAACTTCCAAAACACGGGTGAATGAGACAACGGGATTATTAGAGGTTTTGCGATTCTAAGTGGAGAGACTAGAGGCAAGATTCCTCCACGCGAGAGGGCGTATTCGTATGTTACTACTGGAGATGTTAGCGGATCGAGTGGGAGGAACCAATGGCAAAGAATGGCACCTTTGAGGATGGAGAGGCGGGTGAGTGGCATCGATGATCTCGATCACCACCCGATTCGGGAGGAGGCACAAGGGGTCAAGTGAATTTTTATAGGGGTATAAGAATAAATAAGGATTCCAACCTATCGTCGATGATAGAGAAGATGTATTTATTTAACATCTAAATAAAGCTGAATATGTATGTTGATTTGAGTTATGATAATAAGAAGAATGGTTGTGTTTTGAATGTTTTGTTTTGAAAAGGAGAAAGATGAATGTTATCAAATAGAAATACATAAAAATATTTATATTTACAACACATGATAGGTTATGGTAGGGATGGTCGAGCTAACCTTGGGAGACCCCATGTCTCCTAAGTCCGCCTACATAGCCCATTGCACAAAGCAAGGAGGGGCCTCGATCGATGTAGTTCTCCTTAGGACCAGGAGAGGTGAATTTAGGTAATTTGGTTGTGGTTAGGCAATTTGTTAGTTGGTAAAAATATTGATATTGGTAGGGTAATGTTGTTGGTGTTGGTAAGGTATGGCGATGTTGGTGTAGGTATAGGTGAAGCGAAAGTTAGCTTACCCAGTAGTAGGGAAGCGTGTCCTAATTAATGTCAACACATAATCCAAGATTCGAGTAAAAGAGGCAAAAGTGTCCCGTAGTTGAGAAGAGCTAAACAAACCATATATTAACGTAGGATGAGCTTGAATCCCTAGGTACCTTGCATATGCGAGAAGTCTATAGGTGAAAAGAGTTGTATAATCACAATATATCGATATACGTCACGTCCCTTGAGTTTTGTTGTTTTGATGAATGGTGAGGTGAGGTGGTGGTAGAGTCAGGGCGCAGAGAATTTGTTATAAGGTGATTATGCTAATAAAAAGAAAACCAAACCTAAATAGACAAGTCCATGACTCAAAACCGCTTTTAAATACTGCTTTTATTTTTCTCGGATATGTATCGATCGATGCGGGAAGTCTACATGGGATATGTATTTTGTTGTTCTTGAGGTCTTCGAAGTTGATCAATGTGAGAAGCTTCGATAAAGGCTGAATTTGTATAGCTGTCATTCAAGGGAGCAATTTCTATTTATAGTAGAGTGCATGCGGCTTTTGTGTATAGTTTTCCTTGGGAGAGGCAGTCTATTTATAATAGGAGATGTGGCTTTGCACATAGCTATCCTTCGAGGGAGCAGTCTATGTATAACTTAGAGGTCTAGATGTCCATTTGGCATGAAGCATCTAGTTTTGTAGGAAGTTTGACTCAAGAATATCCCATAAGTGTATAATTGAGAACATGTTATTTTGATACTTTTAAGTCATGGACTGGACTAAAAAAAAGGGAAGGCATCTTTAAGAGGAGGTGATGACCAAACCACGTGAGCTTGATTCTATTTTGAGATGCATGAAACAAAGTGTATGAGGTGGTAAATGAGCTCAAGGGACGAGCGCAAGGTAGATAAGAAGTGATATAACACTAAATTCAATAGTAGAATGGCCGAAGATGCAAGGCATTAAGGGTTAGGGCTCGTGTTTACCATTGAGTTAAGCTAAACGGTAAGTTCTCGATCCGTAAGTATGAGTGATAATGTAAGGCCCAATCCAATTAGGAGTAAATTTTCCACGCTTGCTCTTTTCTAGTTTGGTTACATGCTGATTCTCTTTGAGGACAAGATCACCAACCTTGAAGGTACGCTCATGAAGTCACTTATCATAAGCACGCTTGATGTGATTTTGATAGATTTGAAGGTGGTCAAGAGTGTAAGATGGACGCTCGTCAAGAAGTTCCAATTGGGCTAACCGCTCTTGGTGGAAATCATCATTGGTGAGAATATCCGGAGAGATATTCTTAGGGGGTATTTGTATTTCGAGAGGCAAGACAACCTCAAGTACCATATACCAAAGAAAATGGTGTGGCATTAGTGGAGGTGCACGAATGCTGGTACGATAAGCCCAAAGGGCAAAGGGGATGTGATCAGACAATTTTTTCGGGTGTTAACGACTTTCATGAGAATTTTGGTGAGGATTTTGTTAGAAGATTCAGCTTGACCATTTCTTGTGGATAGTAAGGTGATGAGAAGCTAAGTTTGATACCAAAGTTTTCACAAAGGTCTTCAGTAATAACTTGTTTTTGAAAGATTTTCCATTATTGTTATCGGGCGATGAGGAACACCAAAACGACAGAGATAATGTGATGGTTAATGAATTCTACAATTTTTTATTTTTTTGTTGAAATGAGTGGAATGGCCTCCACCCATTTAGTGTAATATCGGTTCTTTGTGATTATCCAACGGTGGCGTTGCAAAGAGGGCGGGTGAATCTCACCAATAAGGTCTAAACCCATTGTGAGAAAGGTCAAAGATCTCGTGCGACACTGTGAAGCTGATGGCTAGGAGTATGTTGAAGGTTGGCATGTTGTTGACACATAACACAACGCTTAACATATTCGTAGTAGTCGTTATTAAGAGTAGGCCAATAATATGACCTAGGCGAAGGATCCGTTTGGCCACTGGCATAGGCCATCAAATGTCCATCACAAATACCGTCATGGACTTGTTGGATGGTATAGGTAACCTCCGCGTCTCTGCGGTTAGACATCGAAGGAGGAGGCCATCAAAGCCACATTTATAGAGGAGTCCCCATGATGACATAACGAGAAACACTTTTAAGAAAAGCACGTTTGCACGTTACTAGTAAGGTTAGGTGGGAGAACAGAGGTTGTCAGGTAGTCATGAAATTGGTGATACCAAGTATCCTGCGAGTCAGCAGACACATTATTTATCATACAAACATCTGAAATTTGAGTAAGATGGGGCAAAGAGTTGTTGGACCAAGACAAATATGTCAGAGTCGGTTGGTGAGGCAGGAATTTGTGAGGCTAAGCAAGCCATAGTATCCGTAAATTTATTAGTAGAGCGGGGAATGGTTTGGATAGAATAATGAGTAAATAAGGTCAAAATTGAATCCACGTAATGTTTGTACTTTTGAATTTCCTCATTCTTACATTGGTAGATGCCCATAACTTGATTGACAACAAGTTGAGAGTCACCGAAAATGTTAATAGATTTTACACCTAAGTGTAACGCAACCTGGAGACCCAAAACAAGGGCCTCATATTCCGGTTGTATTATTAGTGCAGGGAAATCAAGCTTGAGAATGAAAGAGGCATAGGTTCGGCATCAAGAGGAATGAGAACAACGCCGGCCCCTCCGCCGCGAGCATTTGGATCCATCAAGAAGAGGGTCATTGATACGACTCATCACTGAGTGAAAGAGTGGCAATGAGTTCGTCAGGGAAAGTAAAATTAGTAAACTACTCCCCAGGTAAAGGGGCTTCCGAGAGTTGATCTGTGATAGTTTGTCCTTTGATTGATTTCTGGCGTACAAACTCAAGGTCGAGGTCAGCGAGGAGCATAATCCATCAGCGATGTGTTGGTTTAGATGAGGTTTGGCATACATATAATGAATGGGGTCCGCGTTGGTGATGACAAAAGTTTTGTGATTCAGGAGGTAGTGTCAGATTTTGGTGGCCACGAATGATAGGGCTAGGCACAACTTTTCTACATGTGTATACCTAGTCTCGTAATCCACGAGTATGACTTATGTAATAAACAAACTTGGCTCGATGCTCTGGAGTCATGATGTGCGAGCATGGCTCCTACAACATGGTCGGTGGCGGAAAGGTAAAGGTAGAAAGGGCGATCGTCCCGAGGTGGGATAAGCACGGTGGGTCAAGAGATAGGCTTTAAGAGCCTCAAAGGCTTGGTGGCACTCTTCGCTCCATTCAAAGACAATGTCCTTTTTAAGGAGATGATGGAAAGGTTGACATCGATCCGAGAGTTGTGAGATGAAACGCCGGATAGATTAGAGTTTGCCCTATAAACTACGCAATTGTTTGAGGTTAGTGGGTGGGGCCATTTCTAGGATAGCTTTGACCTTACTGGATCGACCTCGATGCCACACAGAGAGACAATAAAACCAAGGAGTTTTCTCGAAAGGACACCAAAGACACATTTCTTTGGTCAAGACGAATACTGATTTAACAGGTGATCGAAAATAATGGTTAAAACATCGATATGTTCTTTGTGATGTTTAGATTTTCAAGAAGATCATTGACATAATCCTCGAGGATAGTGTGCATAATGTCATGAAAATGTAAGTCATAGCCCGCTAATAGGTCGCACCAAAGATTCTTAAGGCTGAATGGCATGACATGATAGCGAGAAGGTTCCCGAGGAGTTACGAAAGCGGTTTTATGTTGATCGGTCGGGGGCTACCAAAATTTGATTGTATCCCGAGAAGCCATCCATGAGGAAAGCATCTCATGGCTCCGCAGTGAGATCAACAAGTTGATTAATACTTGGGAGGGGGAAGTCATCCTTTGGGTAAGTGAGGTTAAGGTCCTAGAAATCCGTGACATATCCAAGAAGTCCCCGTTGCTTTTAATGTAATGTACGATGTTAGAAATCCATTGAGGATAATCAATATGTAAGATGAAGGAAAGCAGAAAGGATTCGTTGCTTCTCTTTGACCAAGAGGGTAATGCATGGATGCATTTTCTCAATTTCTATTTAAGCTGGTTTGGAATCGAGGTTTCGTGGTAATGTTATGGACAGTGATATGTCGGGATCAATTCTGGCATGTCACAGTGACCAAGCGAAAGCTTGGTTGGTCAGAGCACGAGGAAGGTAGTGAAGGCAATTTTTCTAATGCGTTAAGAGATTGTCTTATCTTCACAATGTGAGGATCGTCCTCTGTGTGGATGTTGATTTCTATAGTCGATTCATTCAACATGGTTTGAGTTTTAGATGGTAAGGCTCGCTGAATATAAGAGTCGTCCGTGCCGAGTAAGTGAGGATGGAGTCGTCATCTTGGCACTCAACAACATTAATGTGAAGGTGAGTCCTCTTCGATCATGTCTGCTGGATACGAAGGGAAGAGAATATGGGTCCTCATTATCGTGTTGATAAGTGAGAGGACCCGAGAAGATAGTGTTTATGAAAAAAAAAAAAAAAGTTAGGAGGGATGGATTTCGGTCATCGACTCTGTGGATGATGATGGAAAAATGGGTGATGATGGTTTGGAAGGGGTGATGTCATCATCTTCCGGATACAACCGACACAAGGTTTCTTTGGTGTAGGTGGTTCGAGAGAATCCAAGACCACGACAATCTTTGTGTTTGCGTGTAGTCACGGGAATGATTGTATGTCGGCCTTGTTCATAAAGACCAAAACCAAAACCTTTCCAAGCACAAAGCGCTGGTCAAGAAGGTGAGGCGAAGTTTGACGATTAGTTAGATATTCAAAATCAGATTGGAAGGGAACCACACCAAGGGGAGGTTCAGGGTGATAGAGGATGTATCAACACCCCCATATGTTAGGTTGGTGCGACAATTAGGTGGTCCATGAGATTGCTTCCCACATGACGGTCGTAGGTAGGATGCGCATGTGTAATCGTCTGCGTACTCACGTGGGGTATGGAAAGTGCTAACGTTATATAGGTGATACTCCCCGGCGTAAGGTGTTGAAAAACATCTACTAAGAGATCCGGCGTCAGATGTTGTCTCGTAAGGAAGGAAGCGGTATTTGCGGCGCGGTTTCATTAGTTCAAGGTGTAGGTGCGGTTGAGGTGGATGGTTGAGGTGCGGTTGAAATAGATGGTTGGGTTGGATGAATGGGTGTCTTGACTAGTACAAGCACATCATTAGGACGATATAACATATTGCAGGTTTTGAAGGGGGAGGTCAGCTTTTACGGTGTAGGACTTCCCCCTCATACTCAAATTTTATGCATCTATGTAAGGTAGAGAGAATGCATCCCATAACCCCGGATCCAAGGGTGGCCTAACAACATGTTGTATTGGAATTCTCCCTCAAAGACATAGAAGAGTTCGGGTAAATTACGTGGCCCTACATGAATGTTAAGGATCACGATGCCTAAGGTAGAAGTAATAGCATCATTGAATGAATGCAACATGGTGGTTGGCACACGTGCACATGGAAGGGATATTCATTTGTTGGAAGGCTTTGGAAGAGATGATGTTTAAACTAAAGCACTTTCCAATCGATCATAACACGACGCATACTCGAGATGTCCCAGACGTAAGCCGAGATGAAAAGAGCGGGGTCAGGATCTTCTACACCAAAGTCGACAATTTCGTCTTCGGAGAAACTGATAAGTAAGCGGCTTGTTGCGAGACGGAAGTGGTAGTTTGTTTGGTGAGAGAAGCAATGTGATTGGGTGTTAAAATGGAGGCAAACTGAAAGGTTTCGTTAGGTAAGACCTCTATCCCTTGAAGGATTTCAATGAGAGATTGTCGATGAGATTCAGGAGGTTTGGATGAGATCATACAAAGTGTCATTTTTATAGGTGATTGGTGAAGCTGTTTGATTATGGTATGGTGGACCACTCCATCGCAGAGGCAGGGTAGGTAGGTCACATGAATAACCACTTTAGGTAGTGGTGTGATTGGGATGGTGGACGGAGAAAGAGAGGCCGCGGGTGTGCTTTCTTTAGCTTTCCCATTATTTTTCCGACCTCGAGTAGCAATGTTAATCATGTTGATCTCATGGATACGTGGGAGAGGAGGAAGATGGTGGGGATAAGTCATTGTCTTCGAGAGGTGGGGTTACATGCATAATGATAGATTTTCAAGCGAGGCGGGGATAGGTGGTATAGGAGAAGGAATCGAAAGCTAGGAGCTTCTCTTTCCATAAATTATCTTTCTTAGGTTGTCTATCTCGAGATAGGTGATTGGTGAAGGATGGCTTTCAAAGCTTTGCATCCTTCTACATTGTGTCCTGCCAGTGTGTGATGGTAAGCACGATTTTAGACTCATCGTAACCTATGGGTCGAGGCTTAGATGGATCATAGGGGTCTAAGTGGGGGTAGGAAATGGTCGCATTCTCCACCAACATTTCAAGGATCTTGGCATAAGATCCTTTGAGCGGGTCAAAGTCAGAGGAAGATGAGGCTATTGATTGGGTGGGTTTTGGTAATGTTTGGGTATGGTTGGTTCATACGGGTGGTGGCTTAGACAAGGGGTTTTGATAATTGGATTTAACTAAACGTGGCTTCTTCGGCAGAAGTTATGTTTAGCTGGTCAGATGACGTGGTAGCAGAAAACAACCACGGAGAAAGAGGAGTGACAGCAAACAAATCCTTTGATGATGGAGTTTGTTTAGGGTTGATAGGTGGACAGGATACTTGGGGTGACGGTGTTGATACACCCATGGATCTCTGTATGGGTGTAGAAGAAGGTGTAGGTCGTTTTAAAAAGAAAACGCGGGGAGGTATGATGTATTAAGGCAAGGTGGAGGGATGAGGTCCCAATATAGAAGGTAGTGTGATGGTGATGGTTTTAGTTGTGACAGAGGCATATACTGGAGTTGAGGAGATTGGAGTCTGCTTCCTGGAAGGTGGATTGGCGGCTTTATTTTTGGATAAATCTAACCATTTAGGTGGGTGTGTCAGCCGAGGTATTCGTGCGTCCCTAAAGCATAGGGGAAGGTTTGGTTAGGTTAATAGAGGTGGATGAGGTTTTGGGAGAGATGAGGGGGTGAAAATGAGGACATAGGCATTTTGAGCTTTTATAAACACCTCGGGTATATGGTAGAGATGTCTGATCGGTCATTTGCATTTGAGTAGAGCATGGTGTACTCAAACGCTCCCATAGACTCATCTATCTTCCGAGGAGTGAAAATCCTCACGTGTGAATAGGAAATTTTGTATGGAAGAGAGGTGGGTTGTGATTAGGTCCCCGTGGGTGCGATACGAGGATGGGATAAATGAGGCACCATATCAATGGGTGTTAAGATGTTAACTCTGATCATTTGAAAAGATTTAGGCGATGAAGAACTAATAGGTAGGAGGGCATGTTTGAGAGGATCCGTCATGATTAAATAATTTGGTGATGTTGGTTTGAGAGGGGTTTCTCTTCTAAGGATGACGGAAAAGGTGGCGAGCCTTCCTTCTTGTCACGAGCAAGTGGTAGAAGGAAATGTTTGGGAAATAGATAAGTTAGATAACATCTGCTCACTGGTCTTGCAAAAATGTGGTGTAAGAAGACTCATTTGTGAGAAGAGAACTCATGGGCGTTAATTCCTTATGGGTAAAGGAATGGCAAGATTATCGCTTTGTCTTGATGGGGGTGAAGATGGTTCGGATCCTGCAGACAGTGAAGAGGCTCGATTCAGAATTTCCTCAAATAAAGAGCTTTTGGTTGGGAGTCGAAGACCGCATGGATTTCATGAACACTCTCCTGGCTAAGATATCTTGGTTTATGTTCTTGTTAGATGAGTGGTTTGGGAATGGTTTGTTGAAGATTTTCAAATTTCAGGTTGGTAGGGCATTAGGATTATCGAGGGTTATATCCCTGCGTATCAACCATTTCTCGCACTATGTTTTTCAACATTCTTAGCTCGTGGACTCGTGTCCTCTCACACTGGTGGAAGTTACAGTAAAAGTCATTTTCTTTCGTACTTCAAGAAGGTATAGCAAGTGGGTGGAATCAAACCCGGAGTGAGGTTTAACAGAGGTAAGGTAGATAGCTCCCGCTTTGAGCAATTTTTCCAATATCACACTATAAGTTTCTC